>CM067895.1:10895651-12095651 GCA_034621355.1 Mycalesis mineus
TCAATGAAACATACCTTTTCAAAATAATCTTGAAATCCAGAAGACAAAGCTGTTGCCAAGATATCCGAAAAATTTGCTCCCTCAACGTTGTCTTTGATTTGTTTTACCATCCTAAATAAATTGTCGTTCGATTCAATCCACTTATAATACTTTTTCCCAGTCAAAGGTGGACCATGTAATGTACTTTTGTCAGGCTCTCTCAATATCCCATCTATTAAACACCCAGGAATTTCGCAAAGCTTTGTTATCATTTTCCAAAAGTCAGCAGACGTTTTTTTACTATTAACATTATAAGTTTCTGGCATGCAGAAAGTTATAAGTTCGTCATCTTTACCATCTGCTAATGTTTGACATAAGAACTCTATTAAAGCAACACCATCGCCTACAGCGTGGTGTATTCTAAATATAATACCATATTCATTGTTTCCCTTATCATTATTTTGTAATTTTTGATTAGTTACTAGTATTTGAAATAGGCCTTCATCGTTAAAAGGTAGCGGTTGGTATGAAACTTCTGTCATGATCTCCTCTAAATCTGATTCGCTGAGTTTAACAACATTTGATACATCAATTACACGAACATATTGACTAGTATCAACATAGCAACATTTTCTCCAATAATAAAAACCATATTCCTCGCTCCTTCTATAAAATAACTTTTCAGTGTCGTTATTTTGAACAATATTTCGTAATTTATCCTTTATGTGTTCAATTAATTCCTGAGACGATTTCGATTCTATAACTCCCAAGACATTAATAATGCTTTTCGTGGCATCATCTTCCAAACTCCAAAAAACGTCAAAACTGTCTAGAAAACCTGCGAAGTGTTTATCTCGTCTTTTAATAATGATTGAACACAATATTTTGTACAAAGACGCTCCGATTAAAAACGCTGTAACTAACGGTATACTTAACATTAAAATTATTAATATTAAAGATTTTTGCATTAATAATTCGTTTTCAATTTTTATTTTTACTTTTCTTTTAAGAGCTTCATACTGTAACAAAAAGAAACAATTGGTAATTACAGAATTTCAACTATTATTAGAATTGATAGTAAATTGAAATAATTACTTTTATAGTTATCACAAAGATAAAAAAAATATAGAAGAATAAGAAAGACGAATATCTTAGCATTCAATGGTTACACCATGCAAGTGCGGGATCCGACATGTAGCAGAAAGAAAAACGTAAAAGTGTCCGAGACTTGCGGCACGGACGTAGGCATAAGGGACCCTCTGTGGCCGATCAGCAATCGCCTTCTCTGTCTGTATTATTCTTCCTGCTCAAACAAATCTGATAGCATCCTGCTAGAGCAGCTGTGCCCTAAGCTATCCTACCAGATCCTTAATCTATATAAAAATAAGACCGTTCTAAAAATGTCCTTACTGCAGTTTTAGTCAAGGCCAAGGTCTTTAAGCAGGTTGTAGAGAGATTTTGCTGATATAACTCTCGCACACAAACTAACCAAATAATCATTGTTTGTTAATTAATAGAAAAATAAATAAAACATTGTAAATAAATAGACAAATTGTTAACCTTTTTGTTATTAATTTAATACTCACTTCAAAGCTCATAACGAAATTAATCAGAAACGCTATCATTATGCCACTAACAATACCAAACTCGGCCGCTTTCGACACAAATGCACTTTCTATCGGCGAAGTCATATTATACGGCGAATTGAGTAGATCTAAATCTTCTTTAACCTCTATATCATATGGCACAGAGCAATTAATTATTACACTTAAATCCTCCATTGTACTTAAACAATAAAAATATATCACGGAAATAAAAATATGCAAGCACTGAGTTGTTTTCTGCAAGACTCTGAAAATCCAACTGAAGACTAAAGAATTCCTGATGGATAAATATGAAAGTAGTAAGGAAACCTTATGAAGTTCCAAGACATTGTGCATGATCTAATTAGCCTCAATGTACCTATGTTTACATAAGACGTTTTGCATCACAATTTACGTTGAAATCGCGTTATTATTCAAAATTTTGATGCTATGTTCCGCTGATAAACTTTTATACGGAACATGAGGAAGAGGTTTGTGTTGATGGTTCGTTGAATTTATGATTATTTGTTTTAAATATTCTACGAATATTACGTGGGTAGGTACCTATATTACGTGAATTCACATAATTATGTAGCAAACGTAAGATTTTGTTTAGCGGCAAGTAACTGTTTATTAATGAGTTTGACGTGGCGCAGTAGTATGCACGGTAGAGATTTTCTGAATTGGTCCAAGTCTGGCCAGTGGGAGTTCTCAGCCGTGGCTAGTTACCACCCTACCGAAAAAAAACTTACGGCCAAGCGATTTAATATCCCGGTACGATGTCGTGTAGAATCCGAAAGGGTTTGGATATTATCGTACTCCTAACAAGTTAGATCCCTTCTTCTATCTTAGATTGCATCATCACTTAATTTCAGGTGTAATTGCAGTGAAGGGCTAAAAATTAAATGATCAATGGTAACTACGTCTGAAATAAAATTGTTGAAAGTTGCGGAGTCCATCAAACTTTATCTTGGTAAACAAAGCATTCGACAGTGAGTAAGCGAGTGCTTACTCACTATTGAATGATGAATGAGTGATGGCCAGACCTTTGTAATGTTAACTATAAAAGTTCAAAATTGATCAGCTGCTGCTCCTACCGTATGTGGCTACTACAATATTAATATACGTGGCAACTATGGTGTCATTATTTTTTTCAATCGTCAGTTTTGGAAGGCTGCAGGTTCTAAAAGTCTAGTTGGACCCCTGTCGTCCAAATAAAAAAGGTTTACTTATTTTTTACTATTAAAGACAATGGTTGAAAACTCCCCCCTCCCCCCCTCCCCCCCTCCCCCCGGTGATGCCGCTGTGGTCCAGTATGGAGCTTACGGCAATTACACAATCAGAAAAAAATGTCAATGAGCTCACAAGCGCTTTAACTTTTATATAACAACGAAGTACATTTTTACAAGCTCATAGCCCAGATCTTATTAGGTTACCTCTATAGATATTGAATTATCAGTCGGCATTAAAAATACTTTATAAACTTATAACAAATTATATTAATAAAAATACACAGGTACCTAATATACATTTTTATTTAAAAAGTACAATATAACTTAATTTAATTTATAACCTAAGCAAATTAAAAACTTTGGAATGCCGACAACGTACTTAACCAAATAATCAGATTACATTTAGGACTTCAAATATTCTTAGGACTTAACATTAATAAAAGATGGATGGCTTATAACCCTGAGCCTCTAAAGCCTTGTAAATGCCTTAGCCTTTGCGACTAATATATCTTATACTTGTATACCTTTCGATTAGACTACGTAACAATCAAAAGCCTTATTTTTCAATTAAGGTAAAGTATGACCTAATATTTTCAGTTATAATATTTTTTTGGACCCTTTAAGCTACTTAATGTTATGTTTTTCGAATCGGTGGTAGAGTCGCTACATGTAGACATCGTTTCAAAATTTCTTGTAAAATATGCCTACTTACTTTCAAATTTTAAGTGAATGCAAACTTAAAGAATTGATGAGAATTGAATGAATTGAGAACTTGAGATAATCCTACTTTTGATTTGAATGTATATTTGTAATCATGTTACATCGTAGTGCGGTCTTTAGTTGCACGAACGGTTTTCATTTGAATTCTAAGGCCTGTGTGCACCAAGATTTCGGTTATCATAACCAACGGTTAACATAAGCTAAACTTAAAATTTACTGTTCACGACAACCCGTACGTCGGTTAAGACCTATGTGCACCAAGACTTCGGTTATCATAACCAATGTTTATCATAAGCTAACCGTCGGTAACTATTAATTTACTGTTCACGATAACCCGCACGCCGGTTAAGGACGTAAACTGGGCGTTTATCTTAACCAAGCTCGCATTCCCCGGTTATCCCTCAGTTACAGAGTATGACAGATACATTTCTAATCTATATTTGATTTGTAGTGACTTCCTAGCAGTTGTTGTTCTGTCTATCCGCATATTTTCTTTGTTATTCGTTTATTTTTGTATTAATTTAATCAAGACATTATTATTTTATTTTTCTTCCCTAATTGGAAGTACGCTTTTTGAAGTAGTATTAATTTTAAAATAAAACTAACAGTGCAATAAAAAATATAACTTTCAATTTTAGTATACCCATTATTTTACTTTTTGATTTACCACAAAAGTCACCACTCACAGAATAACAACCTATACTAAAGCCAAACTCGATTGAGAATGCTTGTCAACAAACAAATTAAAAATGAAGGTAGAAAATTCAACACATTTTATGCCTAATAAATTTAATTTTATGTTTTGTTATTTTAAAAATCTTATTTAAAAGATATTAAATATATTAATTAGTTTTAAGCTTACTAATCTAATTTATTATCATGAATTCGTGATTAACAAGCTAATTAAAAAAAATAGGTGTAAAATGAATAGTGATTTCTACCTTCATTTTTAATTTGTTTGTTGACAAGCATTCTCAATCGAGTTTGGCTTTAGTATAGATAATAATGTGAATACCTATCTTCTTTGACAAAGAATGCGGCCATAAAGGACTCGATTCCAGGCTGTTAAATTCATTAAAAACAAATTAACATGCAGTAGAAAGTGACATAAACAGCAAATTGTGTTTACAAAATTTGTTGCGATGCCAAATTGAGATTTCTTTGATATATACGTCCGTCTTATTCAAAAGTAAACATTTACATTTGGTTAAGTAATATTTTACACAAATCGTTCATTCACCGTTCGTTCAAACGCCCGGTTAACAAACCAAAGTTGGAATGTGTGTGATGAACAGTAAATAAACGCTTCTTGTTTATCGGCCGTTCATTTAACCGACGTTTAAAATAAAGTCTATGCTATCTTAACCGAGCTTACGTCCTTAACCGTTGGTTATGATAACCGAAATCTTGGTGCACACAGGCCTAAGTGTAAGACTAATTCACTTATTAACTTGTACTTATTGACTAGATTGTTGAACATTTACTTGTTGATTTTCATCATCTTTATCAACCTTCTGTCTTTTTATGAAGCAGAGTACGTTAATCCATATAAAAGACGCTGAGGCTACGTAAACAACGCGCAGGTTGCTGGGTACGAAGAAGAAGTTGATGGTTTGTCCCGGGATCCAGAAGGCTTGGTTGGCGAGAAACGTTTTCCAGTATTTGTTCCTCAGTTCCTCGAACACGTCTTCTTTGCGCTCTAATACTCCTAATACTGGAAGAAGAAGAACAATAATTAGTTTAAACGTAAGTAGGTACCTACTATTAGGAATTGTTTAATTATATATCGAGTAAAAAATAAAGACCGGGTGTCTTTATGTTAATGATATTACCAAAATAGCAGCATAGTAATTTTTTTAGTAGCTCATGCGTGAAAACACCATAATTATGAAAATCCTTAGATATAGTCGACTAGAAATAATTTTTATATGGCACATCTTTATCTTGGTTCAGCAAATCTTAACGTGCTCAACGACACCAACAAATGACCAATTCCGAGTTGAAGCACGCAATGATTAACTGGACTGCAGCTGTGCCTTTTATGATTTCAATATAAGTTTATATGGAATTGAAGGTTTTACGTCCCAAATGCTCAGTACAATCCAAGCCCGGAGTCTGGAAGTTAGTGGTGTTACACCCCCGTGCCTCGGAGTCGGAGAGCACTTTAAGCCGTCGGTCCCGGTCACTATCATCAACATCAGATAGTGATCGTTAATAAATGAAACATTATCACCCTCAGCGCGCCAACCTGCATTGGAGCAGCGTGGTGGGTGTACGCTTGAGGGAGGCCTGGCCCTGTAGTGGGCCTTTAATAGAGTGATCATGATGATGATGATGACGTTCTAAATTGATGGCGCTGCTTAATTTCCGTGTAGGTAAATTGACGATACCTTTTTACATAACGACAAAATAAAATAAAAACCTCTTGCGGCTCTCGGGTAACACATCCTTAATAACTTCTTTGTTAAATATTATTGAACTCACGTGTATAGAAAGCTGCTAGCAATGTCGGGGTCATAATGAACTGGTCCGAAGCGACTTTAACTGCTACCGCTTTGACGGCTGTTCCGACGAACTTCTTATCCAAAAACTTGTACCTTGATGACATAAAGGAAAATATTAAAATAGGCTGATGGTAATGACTAAGGTGAGGGAGGAGGTCGAACTGAATCTCACGTGGGGAAGAGGTGGCTCACGCAGATATCTCACGTATTTTTAGGGTTTCGTACCTAAAAAGGAATAAACGGAACCCTTATAGGATCACTTCGCTGTTCCGGTCTGTCAAGACCCTTTTTCTCAGGAACGCGTAGAAGTATCAAGCTGATATATAGGTCATGTAAATCAAAACCTAACGGGCAGTTCCCGTAAACTTAGAATCTTGAAATTTGGTACGAAGTAACATCATATAGTATAGATAATGGAAAAATTACGAAAACCGTAAATTTTTGGTTGCATCGTATAATAATAAGGATTTTAATAATTCTAATCTTACCCCCCTTTTCTCATAAACCCGTAAAGGTATTAAATTGGAATTCATATCAAATAATTGGCTCTATAATACCTTTAAGCTATAACAAAATAAAACTTCTATATCAACGCAATAAAAAGATACAGCATAAGCCGTATATTTAACTCTCTACTACTCGCAGCTAGTCCTAGAATTTTGAAATTTCGCATGAAGCAATGTTTAGGAATAATTCCGAAAACCTTAAAATTTACGGAACCCTCGGTGCGCGAGTCCAACTCGCACTTGGCCGGGTTTTTCTGCGCGAAACAGTGTTACGTTGCGAGAAAACTAGGTGAAACAAGGATTTTTTTTTACTATAATATCCTCATTTCTTAAAATGACACTGATTCAAACCCGCGAATAACAATTCAACGTATGCATTTTGAAAAATCTCACGTGAAATTGGGAGAGAGCAAAATCTCACGACGTATACACACGTAATCTATATATGCCCCTTGATGAAGGAAAAGTTGACGGTCTCCGTAGCGCAGTTGTATGAGCGGTAGATTTATAAGACGGAGGTCCGGGGTTCGATTCAAAGCAGGGCCAATTATGATATTCTAAATTGGTCCTGATCTGGCTGGTCAGAGGCTTTGGCCGTGGCTAATTACCACGCTGCCAGCAAAGACGTACCGATTACCAAGCGATTTAGCATTCCGGTACGATATCGTGCAGAAATCGAAAGGGGTGTAGATTTTCATCCTACTCTTAATATCTTAGCCCGCTTCCATCTTAGATTGCATCATCAGTTACCATCTGTGGTAACTGATGATGCAGTCAAGGTGTGATAGCAGTCAAGGTGTGATAGCAGTCAAGGGCTAACTGTGATGAATAAAAACAAGTTAGTGAATTATAATTAATCTCAATAGGCCTGAATGTTGTTGGCCGAGAACGCCTCTACATAATTCATTTACAAAGTAATATGTATTTTACATAGTTTGTCACGATGTGAACCACTGTCGCATACATAATGTTACTGTGTAGTATAAAATATTCAAACGGATGTACACCGTTTCTACCACTTTGCATATAGGAACAAGTGTTTTTATTAATTTCTTTCCAGTTACTTTTTGACGACCTCCGTGGCGCAGTGGTATGCGCGGTGGATTTATTAGACGGAGGTCCTGGGTTCGATTCCCGGCGGGGCAGATTGAGATTTTTCTTAATTTATCTTGATCTGGCTGGTGGGAGGCTTTCGCCGTGGGTAGTTACAATCCTACTGACAAAGACGTACCGCCAAGCGATTTAGCGTTCCGGTACGATGTCGGGTAGAACCCGAAAGGGGTGTGAATTTTCGTCCCACTCTTAACAAGTTAGCCCGCTTCCATCTTAGACTGCATCATCGCTTAACATCAGGTGTGATAGCAGTCAAGGGCCAACTTGTAGTCGATAAAAAAGAAAAAAAAACTTTACTAATTTGTCGCGATGTACTCTAAAATCTTTAATATTTTAACATGCTCTTTTAGTTTTTGTGTGTCAAATCATGACACTTAGGAGTCATGAAGGCATGAGCATGATCCTAGAAGGTATATGAACTTCTATACTAGCCACGCAAATTAAACCCTCTCAGTTAGTTATTTGTTAGAGTAAGTGTATGAATCTGCATAAAATGTTATTGTTTTTTTTACCGACTTTCAAAGATGTATCTCAGTTTGTTTTGCTTTAACTTATTAAGGCTTGTGTGCACCAAGATTTCGGTTACATAACCAACGGTTAACATAAGCTAAACGTAAAATTTACTGTTCACGACAACCCGTACACCGGTTAAGGACGTAAGCTCGGTTAAGATAACCGCCCGGTTTACGTCCTTAAACGGCGTACGGGTTTTTTATAGTAACGTTATGTTAGCCGTTGGTTATGATAACCGAAATCTTGGTGCACACAAGCCTAAATATATTTCGATCAAATAAGTACCAATACTGCTAATAATTTTTTCGTTTTAATCAGTTGGGCCAAAACAAGATAAAAATGTGTTGTTATTAAAATGTACTATCTATCTGTCATTCGTGATAACTAAGCTATATTAATTAAACATACCTACTTGCTGTGTTCCTGGTTAATCACACTTGGTAAACTTAGAAGATACCTAATTATTCAGATAATTTGAATCTTACCAATAATACAGAGTAGGAGCATACAAGCAACTCCCCACTGCCACTATGCGGCCAGCAGATGCGAAGTCGAGGTCTGGCTTTTCCGGCTGAAATTAAGAACAAAATACAGATACTACTTATTAGTCTATTTAAATGAATACAGTGTAATGTACTGCTACAGCTCTACCTACGGAATATACGCAATAAAAGTTCATTCGCCATTATCCAGGGACGAAACAGGATCCTCATTAGAGCAATAATTATTAATAATTGACCAACCCCTACTAACTGTGTATTTCTGCTATTAGCCTTTATTTAAATATTACTATTTACCTATAAAAGTTATTGACATGGTTGGCAAACTTTGACAGAATTTACGTTTGGTTGGCCGCGCTTGCCTAGAATAATTGCCTAACCATGGATTTTAAGATTTTACGTTGTTGGTGGCAGGGAAAACTGAAGTTAAAAAGGGCATTCCAGAACATCCCCTAAAGCATGATAATTATGAAAAATATCGTGCTATTTGATTGTTTGTCATAAATATTTGAACCAATGTTTGTGTATTTAGAGATAATAATAGAACAGTGAGCGAGCATCTGCTGAAATTCAGTTTCAGTCGTCACGGGTAGCGTGGCCGAGCGGTCTAAGGCGCTGGTTTAAGGCACCAGTCTCTTCGGAGGCGTGGGTTCGAATCCCACCGCTGCCATAATTTTTTTGTTACATTATAAAACAACATATTTCAATGCGCCTGTTCAGAGTTACTTAAAACAATATATATATCAGTTTAATTACTTTTGTACACCCGATAAATACTATTTACTTAAAAAAGCTGATAATCGAACACAAGACTTTTATAATTTAAATCAATCAATCTATGACGACGAGTTTTATCGTGCGATAGTACAATATCTTAAAATAGTATCTACCTATACAACGCCGCTTCCTGTCGTTCCTCTGTAGTAGTTACGCTAGATCTTTTAAACTGTGCAAGTGATTTGCTAGTGTTAACACACGTACACTATACTTGCGGTCTGTTAGACCAGCGGTCACATTTTTACTTGTCGAGGCGAAACGCCTGCATATAATTTCATAGTCCTCCTCGTTTCTAACTATTATTAATACTGTGCTTTTGTCGAGCTATAATAACGATACGATGCCAAGAACAGGTACGAGTATACAGAGTAAGTCCGGGCTTCGCCACACGACACATTCAGTCCGAAAAATAATTGAAAAAATCGTAGTGGTCTCTGAGACCAGAGGTAGATGATTAAAGGTAAACTAAGCTATAAAATAAAACAAGTGAGATCGTAGTCAAGCGCGGGCTATTGCATATTTTAAAAAAATTGGTTGTCTGTAAAGTCGGTTTACTGACGATAGTTGAACGTGACAACGTCTGAGGAAAATACTGATGGAATGGTAGCATTTAATTGGTTATTAAAATTTTTAATTTAAGTATATTTTTATAAATATTAATTAAAATTAGTAAAATAATTGATTTTGATTTTATAAAGGAGATTGGCGAGAGTGGCCTTATAATTTTAAAGCATCGTTCAGATACCAGATTGTGCTAATTAAAACTGCAACTTTATATGATACTTATATAAAAAAATTGGGATTTGTTAAAGATGGGGATCAGAAGAACAAAAATAATTATAATTGACTGAAAATTAGTTCTCTGGTAGAAGGTAGCACAAGACAGCAGCTCCAGTGTTACCAACTTAGTGGATTTCTTAGTAAATCTGGTAGTTTTAAGTCAAAACTTTATTTTAGAAGAGATGTTTATTTATATAATAAACCAGTAAAAAAATATCACATAAGTTTTGGAATTATTGTAAAACGTATAACTATGTATTAGTTTTAACAGTGTATCTATTATAACAGTTACCAACTAGTTATAAAAATATATGTAAAATACATATCTATTTACAATTATTATTCTCATTATATATTTTATTACTGTGCACAATATATGATTTTGATTTTTAGGTATGACCTATTTATTCAAATAATTATTATAGAATCGGCTTTATTTTCTCGTTCTATATACATATATAGCTTGGCAAAAAAGTCGTGAAACGGTACTAAAAAATATGATAACTGGCAACCCTCCTTTTGCGGGTTGTCAACCACGTCAAGTCCGTAGATGTGTAATTTCTTGAAATCGATAATCGTTGTTCGTGTTATTTTCAATGTTATTGTGCTCAAAATGGACAGAACCGTAATCCGCAGCTTGGCTAGAGAGATCATTTACAAAGTATTGAAGAGATTTTTGGCAGAACTCTAATCCACAAAAATTTTATACGATTTGAACGAAGTTTACAAAAGGACTGCTGAAATGACTGGTAAAATGTGGTTTAAATAAAGTAATCGCATAGTATATGTGTGGCTTAATTACAATACCCTCACATAGTATGCTTGTTTGCATGTAAATGTAGATTCCGGAATTAAAGGTTATGTTTATAAAATGCATTTGCCAAATAGCGCGTTTGTATAATTTTGATACTTTTTTGTGGTTATTGCATAAATCATAGAAAAAAAATGTGCGGATTATATGATTTCGATTATATAACAATGGTAGGTAATAAACCTGGATATACTTAAGTGAATATCTTTTTTTAGGTAAATTCGTCAGTGCTCTGGAAGGACAGAGAAATAAAAGGTATTTTATCCACACCAGGGAAACATAGAACTAGGCGACCTACAAAAGAATTGGACGATTGGACACGTAATGAAAATAGAGAGTGATTATTACCAAAGGGGACAATCTCTGTATAGTGATATTGACAAAATAATTATAAACCTGCAAGATGAAAGCAATAGTGACACATCCGAAGATAGCCAGCGGTTGATAGCAGCAGATAGATAGCAGCAGCAACTGGAGTTTGCTCGCGCCAAGACGTAGCTGAAGGCTTATCTGGCGTGGAATATTCAGACGAAAGCATTTTTCATTCTGACTAAATATTTATAGTTGTATGAATACAAATTTTCTAATTAAAATACATTACCATCCTTTCAGAAGTTTCATTAATTATTTTTCTAAGTGTTACTAGTACTTGTGTGTCAGTGAAATCACCTTATTAAAAATTATTTTTAAATCAAAGTATCAAAACCGATATTGTCGTACTATATGAGGTGCCCACATGAACGGTTGTGACGTGACCATTATTTTCACGAGTTTCTTGTCCAGCTATAACTTAAATGATATTTTGGGTTCATGTGGTGCTAGGCTAGACTATTGATTAATTAAGTGACATTTAAAAAGAAACTTGTCTGTTATGTTTAGTATACTTATTTTGACTTAATAGACTTTATTTTTTGACAGACAAATGTTGGCAGGACTATTGGGTACTGTCATTGTGTTTAAAACTAACAGTACATACTAATAAACAATATAATTTGATGTTGGTTGTTGATCATTTTCGGGTTTTAATGTTACATTTTGCGTTGATTTAATATACTCCAAGTGATTTAAACGTTGAAAGTCGTTGCCATTTTTGTGATTTCCTCCTAACGATTTGGCTATATACAGGATTTGCTGATTTTTTTGCTTTATGGCCCTGACAACCGCTTTTGCCTTTGAACATCTAGTTTCCAGCAATTTGGACTTTGTTAACTATTAAAATGTGTTGTTTTAATTTAAACTGCTTCAATAAACTGTAGTGATTATTAGTATTAAACATCATCATCTGTATATAGTAGGAGGGAAAACAGGCACAAATCCTAGTTATGTGAAGGCACATAAGCTCACCACTGGAACAACAAGGTAGTTTAATAAAAAAACTACAACTTTAATATTATTTATTAATGATGTTTCAGTTAACATCTGTCGATGAGATAGGTATGTGTTACCTGTTGTTTACTAGCACAAAGAGAGGTATCTCCAATAGAAGATCAGGTATTCCTGTGCCCTCTACAAGCCAGGGAGTTAATATATCTCTAGATTAACAAACAGAGGAAGTTGTAGAAGTTTTGACTGATTGTTCTACTACTAAAGGCCCACTAGTAGAATCTTCTGGACAAATTGTGATGCCTACATTCAGCAACAAAATAAATGAGCTTCCATTATGTCAATATTGTTTTATTTATCTAGTCTTGTAATTTTTTTTATAATTTTCAGTGGATCTATACAATTAGTCTTATATCTACGTAGATCTCTTTTTTATACGAAATAAGCTTGCGCTTGATCCCAACCTCTATTGATGGTATGTGTAGATATTGTGGTCTAAGATGAAACGCACTCGCTTAGAAAATGCCTATTCACTCTTGTTTTAAAGATACCCAAGTTGTAACAATATTTTCATTTTCTTCTCTGCAATGAATTGGTAGTTTGTAACTTCAGAAAAACGAAACGCTAGGAAACTTGTATTTAAGGGATTTATTGTCTCCTTTTTATTTAATTATTGTTAGTTTATAACTACTGTACTTTACAATCAACCTTTTGGCTGAGATTTTTACTTAGGCTTATTAATATATTTAGTAATTTTTCTGTAACTATCTTCCATCTCACATTTAACATGCAGAAGTTATGCATAGTAAACTATTACCTACCTATAACAAAATGATATATTGGCGATATAAAAACTGTGGTATACCTACTTTAATCTTGTACCGCATGTACACTTAAATATCTAGCTAATATTTACGAGTGTATGTTGAACATATTCCTACGTATTTAATATCCTGATACAATTAAACAGTAACTTCTTCTAGCAGCTCATTTTTGATTAGTAAATATTTGAGGTTATAAGATAAAAGCTTTCATATCTTTTTCCTCCCAACTTTTCAAACCTACTTACCATTTGCTTTTTTCTTAGTTATGTTATGTTTTACAACTGCTAATAAGTTTCTACTTTGAACGCTACCGTTTTCTTTGGGTCCAAAGGTACATACAATCTCGCCATTCTCCTTTATAATAAATATATTAATTTTTAATTTAAAATTAATATATTTAATAATTATATTTAATAGACGCATGTCGAACGCTGCCGAACGCAAAGGCCGATTGTGCTTCTTTGTCACTCGTTCTGCGCTCTCGCTTGCACTTCAAGCCTTACATGGAACGCCTCAAAGCGAGGTAACGACGCATGACGTCATGTTTTTTCGTGCGTGCAGCCGGCTCTATCGAATTATAAGACGTAGTCACGTCAAAACAAAACAAAGCTACTAATTTTTTTATCGACTTCAAGTTGGCCCTTGGCTGCTATCACATCTGATGTTAAGTGATGATGCAATATAAGATGGAAGCGGGATAACTTGTATGGTATGTAGCACTGGTAATAGTCTTACTGAATATATCTTATTGAAGGTCTGCTGCGAGATCTCGGCTGCCGTGTAGAAGGTTGCGTAGACCGCCGTGTTGGTGATCACAGGTCTCTTCTTCAACGATTGGCGCCACCAGTTAGCTATTTTTGATGCCATTACGGCTACCTAGTCACAATACTAAGTTGAGTGAACAACTTATAATAGTTTAATTACATTCTAAGCTCGACTAATTTATCTCGAGATATCTAAAACTATTCACTCGTTTGACTTGAAAATGAACATCGTCATCATTATCAGCCTATTAACGGCCCACAACAGGGCCAGGCCTCCCTCCTTGGGGATACGGAGTGTAATCGTACCACGGTGTTCATGTGCGCGTTGGCGGGCTTAGGGTGATAATGATTCATTTATTAACATCACTATCAGATATCGATGATAGTGCCCGGGACCGACTTAACGTACTCTATGAGGCACGTGGCTGTAACGCCACTAACTTCCCGATTCCGGGCTTGGAATGTTCTGAAAATTACAAAGAAGCAGTTTAACATTATCTATTAATTAGTAACTTAATTCGCAATGTGGCTAAGAATGGATATCTCGAGATTCGCGCGGGATCTACCTACGCAAATGATACCGTTAGTCTGTTGGGTATATATGTAATATTGGCCTTTATAGATGATAGATGTTATCAATTATCATAAGAGTAAACGTCGCGTGAGAGAATTCTTGATAGATAAAATATTATGTATTATCTAGTATTTTTAGATAACGCAATGAATGAACAGATGACATAGAGCAACTTATTTTTATAACTATTCATGACGTACTAGATGTACTTTCCTACATCGATCAAAATCCTTTGGTCGAAGCTTGCTTAATAAATATTTTCTAAAATACAATTTTTAATTTAAATTAATTTGAATTCGTTTTATATATTATATAATTATAGTTTAGGATATTGTAGTGTTTAAGCTTTTACTTTTTTATTTATTTCATTGTAAATATTTAATTTAATGTACATATTGAATTTAAATAAATTTAAGACATAAATATTAAAAAAATAAAAGGTACTTGAATTCGTTTCAATTCATTTTCTATGGGTATGTTGTATTTGTATTTTTATAACTAACATATATTTACAACTATATTTAATAAATTTAATATGTAGGTACTTAATTTTAATTCAGCATTTAATTTTCTATTGTAGTAATTGAATTATATTCGTTTCAAATATAATAATAACAATTTTTCTAACTAAAAAATAATAAAACCAAAAATGGAATCAATATCCCTACTTATTAATTTTGTAATATACGTGCCAAGTATGATTGCCGCTTACAATATATTATTATTTCAATATTTAATTAATAATCAAAGTTATTATATTATACTCACTTATATATATTATATTTTATTTTATTCACTCAACTTTTATTTACTTATTTAATTCACAGCGTGGTTTTAAGTGTCAACTCTTATATTTAAAACACTCATATAACTCAAGTTACATATAAATGTAACATTTCACTACAACACCGTTATCTACACTGAGCGACCCTCCATCACACTCATCGGCGACACAATTGGTTCAATAGAATGATTTAAAATCTACGTAGTCACGATCTACATAGTTATAAACAGGTAAATCTATATATATATTTGTACTATTTTAATTTATGTGTGTATGAAACATACATAATTTAAATAATATACATATGTCTGTAAAATACGTAATATAAATAATTGTAAAAAAAGATAAGTGTTATAAAATGAGATTTTATCGCATATTATTTAATTAATTAAAAAAAAACAATTTTTAAAGTTGGCAGTTACCTAGTATCTAAGACTCGAGTCTTTACTGTTAAGATTCGGTAATTCTTATTAACGCATAATTTTTTTTTAAAGTTAGCATCTAGACTTTATGTTTATTCTGAATTACCTATCATAATATGCTTCTCACAGGTACTTACATTAAACAATGTGTAGAGCTTTTAATGACGTATACAATTTTCGGTTTATAAATGGCTAGCAAGGTAGAAATATTCAACAGTGATAACAATGATTTACGACTAGTTACGTTGAACCGCCTTATCAATAGTTAATAGCAACGTTAACCAAACGTGTCTATATTAAACTCCATAGAATTTTTCACGAAATGTATTTTTTTAATTTCATTTAATTTATTAATTATTGATTGTATAGTAAATAAATTAACAAGCCGATAAGAATAAAAAATCTTTATAATATTATTATAAAAGTTGCACTCAATTTATATAATAATAAAAACATAGACAAAAAATACTTGCACCTTGCTCACGAGATTACCGCCATGTGGAATGTTGAGTCAACTATTATCGTTCCGATAGTCATTTCAGTCAATGGTCTTTTTGCGAAAGCTTCGACCAACACCTTAAGAAGCTTTCGCTTAATTGTTGGATCAAGGGTCGGATACAGAAAGCAGTAGTCCTTGAAACGGCGCGTATTGTGAGGAGGTTCCTCACTCTGGAGCCCCGACCACCGGTTACTTGGGCCCGCAAAGGCCCCGCAAATGGAGAAGATTTTTTTTATAAATTTTTAAGTGTTTTTATATATATATTTGTATTACTTATAACATTGTTAAAAATTTTAAAAAAGATATGTAAATAAAGATAAATGAGAGATTTAAAAAACATAGATAAAAAATCATTTCACACGCAGATCGTGAAGTCCATGCCGTTGCATAGATAGAGTATAATGCAGATGTACTTATTGGAAATTGAATATTGGAATATGTCCACCGGAATCGTAGAGGATAAAATCACAAAAAATAAAGCTCAATATTTATACCTCAGTTTTAACATTGATGGGCGCAGACGCAAAAGGTGTTCAAGTACTACAAGTGTTACTCCTTATATTGTGAATTGTATTGTATGTGCATTAGTATTTTCATATTTAAAGCAATACAAATAATTAAAAGATAAATAAATTGGGGAAAGTTCCGTAAAATAATGATTGAGGTAAAACTTTTTGCTCCTGATTTGATTTTTATTATAAGCTCACTTAAAAAGAAGCCATGATGATAACTAAACAAAATATATCTGTAATATTTATGCAGAATACAAATATAAGAATATTAAACTTGGTTAGCACTTATATCCATTTACATAAGCTATAAGCGATAGGTATCCAAGTTGAAAACAAAAATTGTTAATATAAAAACATAAGCAAACAGCTTCTGCAACCAGCTGCCGCGTTCTTTCAATAACATGGTTGGTCAACAATGTTACAACATTGCTAATTTAAAAATAGAAAACAAGTCTGCAATATTTGCACATTTCAATGAACCACCGAACCTTTTTTTGCTCGAAAAATGTTTTGTCTTAATCCATAGCCAAATGTTATTCTAAATTCCAATGCATTGTTGTCCTCCTAGACAACCTGTTGCGCATAAACAATTATCCATGATTTTAAACTTTGAGCTTTTCGATATTTTTTTGGCTTTTAAATTTTTTTACGGGTACATTGATTTGAACAAAATGAATGACAAATGTAGTATTTTTTGTTGTGTTAATTATCAATAAGTGCATTAGTAACCTATACATGAATGTTATTTTATTGGTTCATAAAGTTGAAAATTTGAAATAGCGTGCGGGGCGGGAGGGCGCCGTGATCGCCCGTGCCAGGTAACAGGAGGTACGGCTATGCGCAGTGAGCGCGTGTACTATGCTGTGGACAAAAAATAAAATATCAATTTCTACTAATATTGTAAAGTGGAAGAGCTTTTTGAACACGCTAATCTCTGTAACTACCTGTTAGATTGTAAAAATCCTTTATGTATATAAGAGCTACAGTTAAAAGGATTGAAACAGGCTAACAGGTGAATATACGTATATACTATATACTATCTGGTAAGCTAGTGAAACTGCGCAGAACAACTAGTTACAATATAATAGTTACACGTATTTAGAAATATTTGTAATGTAAAATGTCTTTTAAATTACAAACCGATACGAGTTAAGAAAAGTGGATTGCAAAGTAATAAATCGTCTAACCAAGCAACAATAAAACTATTTTACGTAAAACTCGTGCTGTAATTCACCTTGCAATATGGTCAAAGCTTGTTAAAAGAAAAAAAATGTTTGTAGGCTAAAACGCATAGATTAAAGACTAATAGATGGAGTCATAACGCGGCTGTAGGTTCAAGAGCGTGACAGACTTATTTCATTCAGCCTTTATTAGAAAGTGACACAAGATTATTTTTTGTCCCTTTCAGCGTGTTCGTTTTTATTATTTGTCAAGAATGAAGTTGGTGACAAGCAAAGGACATATCTGAGTAATTAGTAGCTTTTTATTAAATTTGCTGATAAATAATACAACTTTGCGGTTACTATATTAATTTAAACGTTATCGTGCTATGGTGGGTTCTAATATTTTCGGCTGCAACAGTAGCAGCGAACAGAAAATCGAAGGAATTACGTTTCATACGTAAGTAGGCATAAACTTCATTGATTGATGATTTAAAGCTTAGATATGTTATTTTTTAGCAAATTTCAGGTATTATGCGTTTACTAAACTATATTATATAAAGTAATATTTCGTATATTACGATATTTTAAAACATAACGTTTTATGATGTACTTTAAATGTTGACATGTCATGTCAATAAGGCTGATTTGCTGTCTCACGAGTGGACACGCTATGGGCTCTATCTATTAGTCTTTAATCTATGCTAAAACGGCAGGTACATCTGTGCCGAGGTGGTAGGTAGGAGTTTTTATCCGGTAGGAGTCCAGCACAATCTATTCAAGATGTCCATGAGATTTTTCTCCTCCTAGGGAAAAAAAATTCAAACAATATTTAAATCAACTAAATTAATCAAACCCCTTATATTAATTATTTAAATAATGGGTTACTTTAATTATTAGGATAAGGAGTTTTCGTTAATGCTTCAATTGGACAAATAAAGTTGAAGATTTAAATCAAAACCAATTATGTGCAACTATGAAGGATTACGTTAGTAGATAGTCATTATTAAGGTGGATACATAAATAAGATAATAGTAGTTTACGGAGGTAAGTTAGTAGCAAGTGACAGCATTTAATAGCTAGAAAATCATTAATTTCCTCACGCAAAGTAATTAGTAATAAGTGATCGCTTAATTAGATTGCGCATTAGCTTCAATATTTAACCTGATAATCACTATCATCATTAATTGCTACATAACCTAATTGATATTTCCAACCACCTAACAGAGAATTGGAACAATTAATTTATGACCGTCTTGGGTAATAGACCTTCACTTGTAACCAAGCTTGAAATAATTATCTCAAATCTCAATATTCACAAGCCTTTGCGTGAAGTCAGGTAAAATTTTATTGTGTCTTAAATATTGGAAAAGGCGAACAGTGCGCGTTCTTGATGCTTAGCAGTCGTCCTCCCTCCCACGTCATACGTATCTCTTTCCAACGCCATCGCGCTATCTCTCTCTATCGCCACATTCAGTCAACGCGCAACCAGCGTGTAGAATACCCGTAAGTGTGTGTGTGTCATTCAATCAATTGAAACCTGTTTGTGTACATTATATTTTAACCAAAAATCAAAGTAAAACAATCGTTGACATAATAAATTAAAGTGCAAAGTGGTTTGTTATTTATACGATTCTTTTTCAATCTTGTGTCAGTGAGTTTTGAAATAGTGAAAACCTGTGTTGGTCCTTGGTCGGAGGCTTTACGGCTTTCTGTCTTACTCGTCGGAGGCAATTAGTGGCCAAGGTATGTTCTATATGTTTTTAACTCTATAACAGTATAACGTAACGTTAAAACTATTTATGTTACTTAAATAATGTTATTGACGGTTTGTTTTAGCTCTATATTTTTGTCTCTATGTTATATTTTTATTTAATTCTATGTATTAAATGACTTGGTAATAACTGAAATATGTAAATATTCATTAAAACTTATATTACTTTATCATAATTATGCATACCTATATACTAAAAAAATATTAACTGTAAAACTTCATAGGAAGGCAGTTACGTACGTTTATTTCTAATCTTTTATCACATCTTTATTTTATAATCACTTAGATATAATTGTAGATATAAAATTGACTTAAATAATTTTTACAACGTTCCTGCTCGGAAAATTTCAATCTATAAGACGTACATAAAAATTTAAATCTACAAACACTAGAGAATTTGAATCTCGGAAACGGCTCCAAATTTTCATGAAGTTTTGAATGTAGGGCATTTCAGGGGCGAGTTAAGTCGTTCTAAATTTCATTTTTAGAAAACGTATAATTTCCAAAAAATGTACCTGAGCTCAGTCAATCAGGTAGGTTTTTTTATAATAAGAATAAATTAGGATATTATAACCAATGAACTGAAAATGTATTTGAATCACTCATTAGGTACAAGATTATTTAGATATATTTAACGAAACGAGAGAATAAGGAGAGTTAATAAATATATTTAACAGAAGAACACGTTATTATGCCGTAGTTCATTATGAATAGTGAATTAATTGTTAATTTTTATTTTGATTTTAAACATTGTAGAGTCAACATCCTTTATTGGAGCTGGATTCCCTTTTTAAAAATATATACTAAAAAATACTAAATAATATAATCTATAATAATAAATTGATAAAATATACTAAATTGCTATTTTATTTACTATTCTTAAAAATAATGCAAGAGTGACTTAAAATTATAATTATATTTGTTCTATTAATTTTAGTTTCATGTGTTGTTGTTAAAAAAGGTTGATATGCAGTGGCGTACACAAGGTTTATAAGTAATGTATGCATTATAGGTACTATCTACAGTCTACACAAAAAGGAAAATTGCTTCTGCAATACAGGTTCGTAATGTGTCCTCAAGTTAGGCAGTGCATTTATGCATTTATGAAGACTTGACGGCCTCTGTGGCGCAATGGAATTGTAAGACGGATGTCCTGGGTTCGATTCCCGGCGGGGCCAATTGAAATTTTCTTAATTGGTCCTGGTCTGGCTGGTGGAAGGCTTTGGCCGTGGCTAGTTACGTACCGCCTAAGCGATTTAGCGTTCCGGTACGATGTCGTGTAGTAACCGAGGGGGTGAATTTCATCCTACTCCTAACAAGATAGACCGTTTCCATCTTCGATTGCATCGTCACTTACCATCAGGTGTGTTTGCAGTCAAGGGCTAACTTGTAATGAATAAAATAAAGATGTGCACATGTACGTGTATTACACCAACGATGCTCATTCGGTTAATTTTCCCGGGAAAATGTAATTACTTCCAGTATAAACTCGGCTAATGTATTTACTGTACGAACCGCAGGAATGTTTGAGTTGAATTTCATTGACATCGTGTGGTGGAAATTATTCGTGAAAGTTGAATTAAAGTGACAAATACACTTTCGTATTTACGTTACATACAGGATGTACATACCTACCTACCTACTTTATAGTTTTTTTTATTCATTACAAGTTAGCCTTTGAATATAGTTTAGAATTGTTAGGATGAAATCTACACCTCTTCCGGTGTCTACATGTTATCGTTCCGGAACGTTAAATGACTTGGTGCTACGTCTTAGCCGGCAGGATGGTAAGTCGGGATCTTCCGATGTCAGTTTTTCCTTATTCCTACAAAATGGGTACCTTTAAAACGAGAGTGAATAGACAAAAGCTAATAATCTAAGCAAGCGCATCACTTCAGAACACATCTACATTTCAGGTGAAATCGTAGTCCAGCGCTTATTTCATATAAAAAATTGCTCAAACTTCAAGTACCACACAAACTGTACTTGTATGTACCTAATTACCAATTAGTAAACAGTTCTCACGCGTGTATCGCCGGATGTGTCAATAAATATGTAAAGAATGATACAGGTTGCTTGGTCCTTCGCAACCGGACACTAATAGCATTCATATACGCTCATAGCTTTCATAAAAAATATCTTGATAATTATAGCACTAGTTTTAACTACACCGTTAAACGATCTCTGGCGTACCTACACACACCGGCATATTAAGCGAAACATCGACTTTGGAACGCGGACCAATGGAGTAAGGTATTGTTTAGTGATGAGTGCAGAATTCTTTTAAATCAAATTGACGGCAAACAAAGAATATACAGACGCAAAGGAGAACGATATATTCAGAAAAATGAAACTACAGTTGCATACCGTGGTGGATCAATAATGGTTTTGGTGGGCATTTGTTTAGGAGCTCCCACTGACTTGTGATGGACAGAGGGAGTCCTGCAGACCGCTATACCAGAGAAGTTTTAGAAGAAAATGTTGTACCGTTTGCCCCATATATCGGTGACGATTTTATTTTTATGCAGGATGTATGCATGTGCCATTTTTCACAAAGAGCCTTTACTTGAAAAATCTGTTCTTAATGTGATCTCATTTGAAGTAAAACAAATGAAACTTTACATATTTAACTAAAGAAGTGTAGTAAGTAGATTTTAAAATAAAACCGTATTTTTTTAATTATTGACCTTTTTTATGTTCCGCTAAATATGCCGGTGTTAAACACACCGTCCGGTACGATTTCAAGTAGAAACCGAAATTGCTGTGGATTTCATGCTACTCCAAATAAATTTGCCTGCTCCCATCAGAATTTGCATCATCACTTACCATCATGTGTGATAGCAGTGCTAAAAACGACTCAGGTTTTATTCCAGCTCTACAACTATTCTACCATCACGTTACCGGGAATGCAGTCACAAGCGTCTTTTTAATTCTCGTTACTTATCTATATTCCCCTTATAAAAAGTTCAATATGATAATAGGGGTGGAACAGGTATACCTGTTAGGCGATTCTCTAACAGACGCTGTCAAGTGCATAGAGGGTGTCGTTATCGTTTGTTTACCTTTTACCTGTTACCTGTTACCTGCAGGCTGCGCCCCGTATATCGAGGGTCGTTAACTCCCCGTGACCTTCAAATGTACTGTATCAATTTGGTTGAGTATTTTTATACCCTCTTCTACTTAGTTTAGAAACACCAATATAGATTGTACCGTAATTGAAAATATTTGTGTTTTAAAAAAAAATCGTTTATTTCAAATAGGCTTTGTTTACAAACACTTTTGCAACGTCAAGTTCGACTGTCTGTAATGACTCTACCACCGACTCGGAAGGCAGATTCTTGCTGATAAGAAACTCAGCAGTTGCTCATTTTAACTAAAACCTGTAATTTATAAAAATATTTACAACAATAACCAAAATTACAAAGTACCGGCCAAAGTATAAAAAGCAATTACTTCGATAATAATTTTGTTTTAATATATCCAGTCCAGTCATAATAAAATAAAGAGCATAAATATTATTAAAAAAACGATTAAAGGAATTCTTGTAGATGCTTTCCCCTGCACCAATATACAAGCTATTTAATATTTAAACAGAACAAGACTTGCTTAAAAGTTAATTACATCTAAAGAAAATTTGCATCTGCTTGAGCAATGCCCACGTTTTGCCATCGCGTGGTTCCACCACGTCACTGCAAGGATCAGGGTTAGGAACTGATCCTGCGAGCGTATGCATACTTTTATAAATACATATAAATCTAAAGAACTAAAAAGATTTAATACATCCTAATGGGGAAAAAAAATTGGTTGTCTGTAAAGTCGGTTTACTGACGATAGTTGAACGTGACCAAGTCTTAAGAAAATACTGATGGTATGGTAGCATTTAATTGGTTATTAAAATTTTTAATTTAAGTATATTTTTATAAATATTAATTTAAATTAATAAAATAATTGATTTTGATTTTATAAATTTATATTTGAAATTTATAATAAATATATTAATTTTTAATTTAAAATTAATATATTTAATAATTATATTTAATAGACGGATGTCGAACGCTGCCGAACGCAAAGGCCGATTGTGCTTCTTTGTCGCTCGTTCCGCGCTCTCGCTTGCACTTCAAGCCTTACATGGAACGCCTCAAAGCGAGGTAACGCCGCATGAGTCATGTTTTTTCGTGCATGCAGCCGGCTCTAACGTATTATAAGACGTTGTCACGTCAAAAAAAATAAAATTTGCATAAAATATTCTGAAATGACGCGACGTCACAAAGTCTGTTTACTGCATTCAACAGAACATAGGTAAAGTGTGACCGCGGACCGGTGAGTCACGCTTTCGAAATGCCTCGTGATGTCACACCGGTATGCGATACTACAGACCGCGGCAGAACAAAGGGTCTCGCTTTATAATTGCATAACAGATATTCATTGCTCCGTTCGATTGTCAGTTTTAAACTTCATTACGTCTATATTCGTTATACTATTTGATTTAAATATCCTAATATAAGTCGCAGAGCAGGGCCAGCGTGTTCTGGAGTGGAGACCACGAAATACGCGTACACACGTAGGACGCCCTCCAACCCGATGGTCCGACAACCTCAAAAAGGTAGTGGGAAGTGGCTGGATGAAGAAGGCAGAGGATCGTGTGTGGTGGCGCGCTCTCGAAAAGATCTATGTCCAGCTGTGGACTGAGGCCTTTTCTACAGATGATGATCCTGATTTTTAAAATTTTGCCTTGTGATGTCACACCGGTACCTAAGCGATAGGTAATAGAGAACTAGTCTGAACAAGGTATCTGGCTTTATAATTGCACTAGCAGTCGCCCGCGACTTCGTTCGCGTGAAAACCTCTTAGGTACCCTTCTAATTTTAAAGACAGACTATCATATAAAGTGTGCTTATTCCCCGCTCCCCCTCAATTTAATTTTTTTATAGTTTCCTGTCAAGTAGGGTTGCCATCCGTCCGGGTTTCCCCGGATTTGACCTAGTTTAGAGGGCATCCGGGGAGCGTCCGGGGAAGGTTTCATTTGTAGACTGGGTTTTAAAAAATAAATAAATAAAAAAAATTTGGGCCGCCTGCGAGACACGCACTATACTCGCACGGCGCACCACACCACGATCAACCGATGAACCAAGTATATTCACCGTTCCAAATAAAAAAGGTGATTTATAATATTTTTAACTACTTTTTATTACATTGAATATGTTTAAAAGATCTTGGTGACATGTCCGGCTTTCGGACTCTAAAATTCGGGGTTTTCATGCGTCTTGTCCTGTTTTCCAAATTTTACCGTCGAGCAATATCATCCATCCCGTCCCGTGTACTAAAAATCTACATTTTTATTAAACATGACGCTCACTTCGCAACGCAGAAATAGTAATATTTTAATTTCGCCATAACTTCAAAACCAAACGTCCAATTTTAATCTTTTGAATACCAAATATTATCTACATAAACTGTACTTAGTGATGAAATAATTTATTTTCATAAGGATTAATAGCATGAGTAAAATAAATGCGTTTAAATGTAGTCCAAAAAAAAAAAATTGAGATTTTTAAATAAAAATATGGTTGTTGTGCCTCACTCGACATAGATAGGTATAGTGTGTCGCGGACTTGTTTGTAGATATTTATAAGATCTCTAATTAATTAGAACATTTTATGGTTCTTCATCTTTTATATTTTAGGCAGCGTACGCAAAATAAGTAACTTTTCTGGTTGATTTTTTACACCTTGTGTCCGAAAACCCCAAATATTTTACGGAACCCTATTTTTTTCCAAAATAAAATTTAGCCTATGTTACTCGTGGATAATGTAGCTTTAGCCTATTCATTACAACCAAACAAACAAACAAACAAAGTTTTCCTCTTTATAATATTAGTGTAGGTAAAGGATTGCCCCTTTTAAACTTTTCTTTACGTACCTATTCGTTATTTCATTTAATTCGAAATTATATTTATTCTATAAATTACTCGAAATTTTACTTTAAAATGTGACACAGGTATGCGGTTGAAAAGAATGGCAGAACAAAGGGTCTCGCTTCATAATTGCATAACGAATATTCATTGCTTCGTCTCTTTTGGTCATAAGTATTCAACATTGAATTCAAAGTTCCTTTACCTAAATGAATCTTTTGCTTTAATACTTCTGCAGACTCTACCTACTTATTTAATTGAACATATTTTCTTTAGATCTTTGACTTATTCGAAAAATTTCGAGTGTATTTTTAGGCAATTATCTTTGTTATTTTTGTTTTTCCCGAACTCGATGAAAGAGATCGATATTTTCGATTCCGTTTTTGGGCGACGATTTACCTACTTACTTATCTACCTATGTATTTTTCTCTACGCGAGCTATATCTTGCACGCATCCTTAACCCGAGGCCCCGGTCCTTACTAGTAACGCCTTACTTTGTAACGATCATTATTGGATCTTAATGATAGTTGGACCTCCTTACGTGGTATCCAAAGTACGAGGGTAGAACACTAATAAACTTATCAACTCTAGAAAGAAGGAAAACCTCATTAAAATATATCAGGCAATTAAAGATGCTACCTTAATTCCATATTTGTATCTTGCGAGATTATCTTTTCTTAATTTCGCCGCGATATCATTGCTATTATCCAAACAATCCTAAAACACTAACAAACAAGCTGCGATTCAATAGTTGTTGATAAACACGATCATCTCAATTGGCCGACTGTTTACAAACTGTGCTACTGGTTTATAAACACTGAGCTCGTGTTCGCCCACGCGGAATTCCAACGCCTATTTTTTGCGGGGACATTTCAAATTATTCGCATATTTGCTAAAAATAATAAGTAATTACGTCACGCCACAAAATCAGAATTCCAGGAAAGACTGTCTCGTCTCAGAATCAAAATTCCAAGCAGTCAGCAATCTCCATGGCATTGTATGGAACTTGTTTTTTTTTTTCATTTTAAAGGTTCCTTAATGAAAATGAAAAGCCATTTTCAGACAATTTTTTTCGGGAGGCACCTATAGATACTAGGTATTTTTATATTATGGGTCCTATATAAACTAAATATAAACTATATAAACGATTTTACAAGTATTATGTTTTCCGCTCTACTTAATTTATGGTTAAGCTATTAACATTTTATGTTAGCTCAATCTATACTACAACAAAATGATTGTACGAGTATCTATCACTACAGAAGCGCAGAGTGTTTGGGTGTTTTCTTTATCAAAAAATCATAACACCTGCCAATTTAAGAAGTACGTAAGATTAAAATACATTTGAAATTTCAATGAATACACTACCACAGAAGAAACGCCATGGTTTTGGTTGTCCTTCATTTGGATTGGAGAGTCATTGTGCCACCACTTGCAAACTACAACCTGAACATCTTCAAGACGAGAGAGAATAGGCATCTATACTAAAGCCAAACTCGATTGTGAATGCTTGTCAACAAACAAATTTAAAACGAACGTAGAAAATTCAACACATTTTATGCCTAATAAATTTAAAATTATGTTTTGTTTTTTTATAAAATCTAATTTAAAAGATATTGAATATATTAATTAGTTTTAAGCTTACCAATCTAATTTATTGTCAAGAATTCGTCATTAACAAGTTAACTAAAAAAATTAGGTGTAAAATAACTAGTGATTTCTACCTTCATTTTTATTTTGTTTGTTGACAAGCATTCTCAATCGAGTTTGGCTTTAGTGTAGGTAAGCAAGTTACACTTTAAGCCTCATCACTGCTTTCCATCAGTCGTAATTATAGTCAAGCGCAAGCCTAACATAAAAAATGTATTTCTTATATAAAAGCCTTTCCATGGTGTACGTATCCAATTAAGATTAAAATGCTTTAAAATTATAATAGATTCAAGGCTAAAAATCCCATTGAATTCAGAGACCTAGCCATGACACCAAAACAACTCAAGGAGCTCTTACCGACACATTATTTCTTGAAAACTGTTAAACCTTTAAGGCGCCTACAATGTAGCCTGGCTCTATCAATCACTGAAACAAAACTAGGTTACAAAGTATAATATTATCAAGGTTACACAAAAATGTAGGTTATTTTGTCAATGCCACAATAAAACCTTTTACAAACGCTTAACCTGAATCCATACTGCAAAGGCATGATCAATTAACGAATCAATTCACACGCGTGTCGGTTAGGTTCAGGCCCATGGGTTTCGTAAACCATGAACATTCATATTACGTCATTTCGTAGTGTAATCAGAAATCATTGCAATTACCTATCCTAAATTGGACCAGACTTTAAAAACAATGCACGCACCATTTTGTTTTCCCTAGTGACGTATTATGGTGTTTGTCTATGGTTCATAAGAACCCAAGTCGATCAAAATAATAATTAAGTATCTATAATAATTATCTGAACCTTGGGAAGTTAGTGATATTACACCCCATGCAACCCGAACTAGTACAGAACAATTGATTTTTACGAGATACTTCCTGATTGAATTCCAGCAATGATACCTACTGACAGTAGCTTTTAGTTTATATCTTTGGTTCTAAAAGGCCATGAAAAATACTAAATATATCTTTTCCCATTCAAATTAATGAGCGAAAAGCCCAAGAAAAAAACCTAATGACAGCAGTTCAAATGGGAATCGAACTAACGATATCTTGAACTAAGATTCGGTTAAATGTTCCGTAAAGCTATTGAGGCTATAAATCTATATTTGCCTGAAGCTAATCCTGGAGTACTTCGGACACATTGCCAGGAAACATGGAGATAATCTCGAGAAACTAATAGTTACTGGCAAAGTGGAAGGAAAAAGGCCGCGTGGTCTGATCAGATCCGCACCACACTCGACACCACGGTCTACGATGCTCTTCGGGCAGCAGAGGACAGAGCAAAGTGGCGTCACATCTCAAATAGAATCAAAGATGGAGGTGGTCACGACCCTCATAAACGGGGAAAACGACTAAAGGAGGTAATTAGCAAATTACCGGTCAATCTTAATTCTCTTTTTTAATAGTTGGTGGATATCTAAAGTGATCAGTCGATCAACAATAATAACTATTATTGAATCTATCGCCTAGCTGAATAGATTAAAGTGTAATTGTTAATACTTGAAATTTACTTTAGCATCTATTATTTAATAATGAATGCCACTTTAGCCGGGTGGGCGGTCCTAAGTATATAACCTCCATACGGAAAATCAGTAATCTAGCTTGGCACCTAAAAATGACATATAGATCACAGTATACTCGTAGCTGTATCCGGACTAACTCACTAAGATCGCTATTACTGTCGGTACCTACTAATAAATTCGAATAAAAGAAGTGTAAGAAAGTTCTCACGCAAGAATAGCGCGTGTCATTAACGATCCCAAGTCCCAAGGGAAAGGTCGGGTCGACCGTCAATTCCCACGTCGCGGGAAGCCGCACAAAAACCTTCCTTAGCATTCCTGTGCTCCAAACAGGATGGTGACACGCTATCTGAACACTTATTAGTGTGCTACGGTCAATACCTAGCGCCCACTGTAATATGTGGACGACGGCCGATAAATAAATTAAAATAATCAGCCTATCTATCTTATACTATACAATATCGAGTCCAAAATAATATGACGCATGATGCAATTATGCATTATTTTTTATGCAATAAATGTATTATTAAATTAATTTAATAATACATTTTATTAATTTAATATTATTTGCTCTTATACAAAATGATTTTCTTCTTTTTAAACGACTTCAAAAAAAAGGGGTTTCTCAATTGGACTGTATATATTTTTTTTACACTTTAGTTTAAAAAATGCGTGTTGTTTAAAACTGTTTCGCGAGACCCGAAGTTCTATACCTGACTGCAAAATTTCATTTTGAATGAGGCACCTGATGATGATGTTTTATTTTTTTAAAGTAGACATGACGTGTCCACAGATCACTAAAGTTCTAAGTACCTATCTAAGTAGTTCAAGTTACTATCTTTACATGAAAATTAACCGATCTATAAATCTACAGCACAACCACTAAAAGGAAAGCCGCTAAAAAGCATTTTCTGAAATTCACTGCATTTGGATCATCACCCTCTTTGGTAATGGATTCAAAGTTCGGACACACGTTACTTTTTTCAAGTATAGGAATGTTGTTGTTATATTATGAAAAAAAAATAAGACAAACATAGATTGTACAGATTAAAAAGAATACATTTAGGCATACTGTGGTTAACAGTCAATGCAACACAAGCACAACAGAGTTTCCACATGTCGCTTTCTCTTTTAGCTCTTACATAAATTATAGTTTATTATAATGTCGTTCGAGGAAATAGGTACAATGTTAGTGTTACAATTTCCAAATATAGAGCACCTAAGTAATGTACACACCGTTTAATATTCAGTATTAATAACATAAGTTAACATAATGATTAGTAGATTTCTTTATTGTTTTTCTATATTTTAATCAATATTGAAAAACTAAACTGAATCGATTGATTATTTCAATTTTTCACGAGATTAAAATTAAACCAGTCGTCGAACGTTGGTTAAAATTGTATAGAAGCAGGTGCTACTTTGCGGAAGTTTATCAAGAATAGTTAGAATTTATTTCGCAATTGCGTATTGTAGAGTCAACCCCTCCTGAAGATGACAGAGTAACCTGTCGGATCTCGGTGACATTATCACTTAGATTCGTCTGCTTTTAGCGATAATAGCAAATAAAATAAATTATAACTGTTAGTTAAACAAATTTCATTTGATTTAGTGTTTAGTAAGTAGGTACTTAATCTGTTGTCAGCACTCAATGAAAAGCGCGTGTATTAATTTGACCTAAATGTTCTGTTGTGTTATCATTTTGCTACAATGTTACGGCTATTTCTAACTTGTGCCACACCTACTCAGTTATTAACGTCGGGTTTTCTATAAATTATAAAAAAACATTAGCTACCTTTAACACATACCTATTCAGCTCGCGTATAAGTTGATACATACAACTAGCAATTATTAATTTTTATATCTCAATTAATTTTTTTACTGAACTTTCTTAAATGGATACCCGTTTCATAACTACATTGGTATGTTACCTACAAATCATATAATATTAGGAATTTTATTATATTTAATGCCAAGCTGAAGGAGTCTTGACGGCAGAGTGGTATGCGCGGTGGATTTATAAGATGGAGGTCCTGTGTTCGATTCCCGGCGGGGCAGATTGAGATTTTTCTAAATTTGTCTTGGTCTAGCTGGTGGAAGCTTTCGCCGTGGCTAGTTACCACCCTACCGACAAAGACGTAACGCCAAACGATATAGCGTTCCGGTACGATTACGTGTAGAAACCGAAAGAGATGTGGATTTTTCATCCTACTACTAACTAACAAATTAGCCCGCTTCCATCTTAGATTGCATCATCACTTACCATCAGGTGTGAGGGCCAACTTGCAATTAATAAAAAACAAAAAAATTCGCAGGCGTCCGCTAGTTCTTAAAACAATTACACATAAAATCCACACATGTTTTACATAACTACCAATTTGTATTACACATCTCAGTTTCCACTAATTACGATGATATAACATCAAATGATGAGTTTAATGTGTTGTCTGTCCGTCACTGAGACAAAGGTGATTTTGTAAAGCAGTCATAAAGAGTGACTTACGTAAAATTGTAAATTGGTTATTATACTAACGAGAGTTGAACAAGAGATACAAATCGTTTAACAGATTTTTTATTAAAGAAAAGTTAATAAATGAAAGGTACAGAAAATTTTTACAGATTTGTATTTGAATTTACTTTTTAAATGGCCTCATTTTTGAATATTATATATATTTGGTGATGAAACAAAGCAATATAATAATTTTCCAGAACCTTATTGAATAATTAAACTATTTCCTCGAAAAAATAGGTTAAAATTTTATACCTACCTACGAGTTTATGAAAACAGTGGGATATCCAGAAAAAAATGCCTCCTTTGGCATTTTCCATTCGTTCAAAATGTAGATTATAAAGTCCCCATACATTGCTTTCAATTATTCCCAATAGTTAAGGCAGTGCTTGCGCATAAAGCCGATTTAACAGATTTTTCGGTCCGACTTGCGCGACAAGAACTGTGATAACTCGGCTAACATTAATAATACAAATATAAAGTATAGCTTATGACACTCCCCGATAACGTAGGATTCAGACTGTTGAAAGAATTTTTGTTTAAACTAAGTTTTACAACGGTTTAGTAGTTCCGAAGATTAGCCCCAACAAATATATTTACAAACTTACAAACTTTACCTCTTTATAATATTAGTACATATATAATTTAACCCCTGTGGGCCTGACATTCAAACCTTCTTTGAGGCCCGCGGCTACCCGGGTAGCGACGGAGCTATAATGACAGCTGTCATTATTTGCCTGACGGTTGCCAGGGGACCCCTCGGGGCTGTGAAACTTTAAAATGAACATTCGACCGGAATAATCAAAATTTCAGATTTAACAAAGATATGGAGTAAACTCATAGAGAAAGCCAGTGTATTGCAATCGCTCTGTGTATGTAATTTTACATTCATTGTACATGCTGATAACAGTAAAAGCTTCCCATTGATTTCACATGAACCATTGTACGTCACGTAACCAACTGTGGGACCTTCGATCGAACGGTACATTTTATATTTTTCTTTCCCAACGGGAAATATTATCTACTGCGTTGTTTCGTTGGTCTAGTGGTTAGCCTGTGTGACTTCGATCTCGAACACGATTTTCCAAATTATAGGTATACTAGCTTTTGCCCGCGACTTCGTCCGCGTGGAATTAGTTATTACGGCAGCCTAATTTTTCTAACCTTTGAATGTCATATTTATTAATATCTAATCAACTGCCTAAGAAATAGGTCTTAAGCTTTTAAAATGACGATACTTTCATACAAAATTTCATCCCCCCTTTAACCCCTTACAATCCTTTTTTCGCAATTAAAAGTAGCCTATGTCCTTTTTCAGGCTCTAGACTTACTGTGTACCAAATTTCATTTAAATCGGTTCAGTAGTTGTAGAGTGAAAGCAAGACAGACAGAGTTACTTTTGCATTTATAATATTATTAGTTAGGATTAGGATATGAATGTAGCATTTTTAATAAAGTTCCAAAAAGGCGGAGGTTCTATTTATTTTTTGTCTGAAAGACCTTAGAAGGTGTATTTCATCTGATAGCGATCGTTTAAAATCATTGATAATATTTGTTACCGATCTTTTCTCTATACCCACACTAAAGCAGCGTGGGTATCTATCATCTAAGCCCCAAACTCCCCCTTCAATAAGGTGGCTGGCCCTATAAACTAGGTTTACAATGGTGATAATCCTCAGGTCATTCTCCGTTTCAATCACTAAACTCTTACTAGTACATTTCGGTCAATACCTCAACAAATTAGAAACGGTTCGGCGTAATTTACAACATTATACATGGCTATCGAAGGAGTTATGGGTTCACAAATCACGATTGCGTGCACGGGCCGTTGAGCGGTTACTTCTTGGAATTTTAATGTTTACTACGAAATATTTTAACATAGCCTAGGTTCTACTCTTCGGTCGGTGTGCAATCAATACACGCCTCAATTTGTAGGTCAAAATGGAACTATAACAGAATAGGTTCTAATGGGGCAATATTAAATGATATCGGGAGACAGAAGAATATCTTAGCATTCCATGGATACAAAGTGCGTGTGACTGAGAGAATAACTCCGAACAGAACCCGAGACTTGTGATACGAGTGTAGGTTTAAAAGGGATCCCGTTGTGCGCGACAACACTCACCTCCTCTGTTCATGTTATTCTACAAGAGTAGCTCTATATACAGGTTCTTATATGCTAGCAGCATTTCTAGCAAGGCTAAGATCTTTTAGAAGGTTATAGAGTGACTTGCTAATTGCTTGGTATATAAGTAGAGACGTGAGTCTGCTATTAAATAAGCGCAGTTTCAGATCTCCTAAACCCCTTCCCCTCCACCCCGTTCTTGTCTTAGTATTTATTTGTCCTGAGATGCAAGCGGGCGCATCGATTTTGAAATCGATCGATTTTTAACCGACGAAATAAAACGGAGGAGGTTCTCAATTCGACACGTATATTTTTTTATTTTTTTATCTATGGCCACCCATAACTTTTTACAGAGTTGTCCGATTTTGATAATTCTTTTTTTATTAGAAAGGGCACACTTCCAAGGTGGTTCCATTACCATGTTAGGATCATGTTAGGATCTGATGATGATATCCTGGGGAAATTGAAGGAACTCTTCAAATTTAGACATACTTGCTGCGATTTCTTACACTAAAAATCGATGATACTTACACTTAAAAAGTATAAGTATCATTATATATCGTCCAAAGTGAATAAATAAATATTATGACCTTACTAATGAACTAACCAGGAATGGCTATGTGGTTAGTTTATACGCGGTAGAAGTGGGTGCGAGGGGTATACCAGCGAAGTCTCTCTACAACCTGCTAAAAGACCTTGGCCTTACTAGAAGTGCAATAAGCTCCGTATTGGAACGAGTGTCCAAAGCTGCTCTAGTAGGGTCCTTCCGAATTTGGCTAGGCAGGGAGAATAACTTGAACAGAGGAGGTGAGTGTTGACGCGCGTCACTAAGGGTACCCTTAAACCTACACCCGAGTCACAAGTCTCGGGCTCTGTTCGGAGTTTTTCTCTCAGCCACGCGATGGACCCGGCACACGCACGGTGAATCCATGGAATGCTAAGATATTCGTCTCGTGCCGTATAATATACTATGACGGTATATTACGAGTAATTTACGTGGCGATAAATTACTAAAAAGTAAGAAATAAAAATTTTTAACAAAAAAAACCGACTCAAAACGCACTAAAAAGTAAAAAATAACTGTGACATTTAGTTGCTTTAATTTAGTTAAGCATATCTAGGAGTCGGTGCCAGCCAAGAGTTCTACTTTAAGGACATTACCTAGAACCCACAAACTGCTTTACTACGTTAAATAAATGTTCCTTAAACTTGCTGGCACCGACTTCATAGATATGCTTAAGTAAATTAAAGCAACTAAATGACACAGTTATTTTTTACTTTTTAGTGCGTTTTGAGTCGGTCGGTTCTATTTTTTGTTAAAAATTTATATTATATGAGGTTTCGTTCACTGTGGTCTCCGAATGCACGACACGCCGTCACTCGGAAGCCATAAGCTAGACATTGCGACCGTACACATTGCATCTTGTATTTTGGTACTGATGATGATGATGAATTTCTACAGATTAGCTATGTCACATAAAGCCTCATTACAACTATATTTACCAAACTTTTTTTTATTCATTAGCTCTTAACTGCAACCACACCTGATGGTAAGTGATGATGCAATCTAAGATGGAAGCAGACTGATTTTTAGGAGAAGGATGAAATCCACACACCTCGGGTTTCTACACGACATTGTACCGGAACGCTAAATTACATAGCGGTATGTCTTTACCACGGGCGAAGCCTCCCACCAGCCAGACCTGAACTGATTTTTTTTTTAAAGCCTACAAGTTAGCCTTTGACTGCTATCACACCTGATGTTAAGTGATGGTGCAATCTAAGATGGCAACGGGCTAACTTGTTAGGAGTAGGATGAAAATCCACACCCCTATCGGTTTCTACATAGAAAATCTTAATCGGCCCGGCCGGAAATCACACCCAGGACTGCGCCACGGAGTTTTATATTGTCTTTCTCTCCAACATCTGATTTGCATCTAACAGATAAAACATAATAATTACCTACCTAGATCATATACAGTTTGTTTGTCGACAATAGCTGGGTATAATGATAGCTCGGGTACAAATCACACAACGCTGGGCTGTCGCTGAAGGCCATTGTCACTCAGTAATTAGTCACTTAGAACAATAGACAACAGACTTCACCTGAACAATGATGACGTAGAAACTGGCTCTAATTTAATAGAAATTTAATTGAATCTTGGTATTAAACAAGCTAGTTGCACCATTTATAACTTCACTAGAGGATGCCCGCGGGGTCACGTGCGGGATAAAATGTGGCCTGTGTTATTGTAATATGTATCTAAGCTTTATTATTGTGAAATTTCATTTAAATTCAGTAGTTTTAGCGTAAATTGTAATAAACATACACACTCACAAACTTTAGCCTTTATAAATAGTACGTAGTATGGTAATAGATTTTGATGATATAAAAATAACTTTACAAAACGTAAAATTTCGTTTAATTTGTTTTAAAACTTTGACGACCTCCGTGGCGCAGTGGTATGCGCGGTGGATTTATAAGACGGAGGTCCTGGGTTCGATTCCCGGCGGGGCAGATTGAGATTTTTCTTAATTTGTCTTGGTCTGGCTGGTGAGAGGCTTTCGCTGTGGCTAGTTACCACCCTTTTAGCGTTCTTTCCGGTCTCTCGCTAAATCTCGCGATTTAGCGTTCCGGTACGATGTCGTGTAGAAACCGAAAGGGGTGTGGATTTTCGTCCACTCCTAACAAGTTAGCCCGCTTCCATCTTGGATGGCATTATCACTTAACATCAGGTGTGATAGCAGTCAAGGGTCAACTTGTAGTCGATAAAAAAAAAATGTTCCCGTTCCCGTAGGAATATCGGAATAATAAGTTTAAGTATATTATTTATATGTTTCAATCTAGGGTAACTGTGGCACAGTAGTACGCTGACGGTCTCCGTGGCGCTATGGTATGCGCAGTGAATTTATAAGATAAAGGTCCTGGGTTCGATCCCAGTTGGGCCGATTAAGTTTTTCTAAATTGGTCCTGGTCTGGCTGGTGGAATGCTTCGGCCGCGGCTTATTACAAAGATATACCGCAAAGTGATTTAGCGTTCCGGTACGTGTCGTGTAGAAACCGAAAAGGGCGTGGATTTCATCCTACTCCTATACAAGTTATCCTGCTTCCATCTTAGATTGCATCGTCACTTACTATCAGGTGTGATTGCAGTCAAAGGCTAACGTGTAATGAATAAAAAAAATTATAATTTATCATTATTCCAAATTTGATCCTAATTGGGTTAATTATTGCGGCGTGAAGAAGTAACGAACAAAACACACACTAAATTTTTGCTTTTATAATGTTGATTTGTTTTTTTTTTTATGTTTTAATAATTATTATGCTCTCTCTCTTCTTTATTCCATTTTATATAATCCTAAGACACCACCATACTTGAAAGAGCGATTCCACTTCTTGGGTAGCAATGTAGAGTGCTATTTGCGTGCCAAGGAGGATAACCGATTGCAATTTCCTGTCAGTCATACAGCGTATAAAAATTCATTTACTGTAAAAACCGTGGCACTATGGAACGATTTGCCAAGAGACATACGACAATCTGTATCGCTAAACATCTTTAAAGATCGGTTGAAAAACTACTACTTATCAAATATACTTTAATTTTTATTATATAAGTAGCTGTATATGTATGTATATTTATATAATATAGTATGTATATATATTTATATGTTTAAACTATTTGTGTACTTTTATTGTGTAGGCCCAATGTATATGTAGGTATATTTTATTTTTATTTAATATATAAAATTGCACTATCCGTTTTCCATAACGAGTACTTCAATGAGGGTTGTCTGGAGGAGATCGCTTTTAATGATAAGACCGCCTTTGTACATTTAACTTTTGTTTTTGTTTTGTTTTTGTGTCTCTGTATCTTTTAAAATGTGCAACAAAGAATTTATCTATCTATCTATCTATTATTTTTGATTATATTACATGCATAATGTAAATTTGCTTAGTTATTTTTAGGTACATTATCCATTACAATGCATTTGTTTGGTGTTATAGGGGGCGTTGTCACATCTGGTATTCGTAACTCAATCCTTATTAGATTAACAATGACAACAATGGTTAAATTGTTAGATACTAATTGAGCGAGAGCTAGACCTTGGTAATTTTATTAAACCTGAAAATCAGCTCATACCAAGGGCACCTACTAAGTAGTCATTAGATACATAAGCGGTTCTACGATAGCCATATACGCAACTAAGACTTTAAGGTAGGCAAATACTTGGACGTATCTATTGAGGAGATTTGTAACATGCAGCTTCAAAAACCCGCCATCGTCATCATCATCGTGATTATCAGCCTATTAACGGCCCACTTCCTCCCAATGGTGGTGGGTCTACGCTCTATATCCCCTATAGAAAGAAAGAAAGAAAGAAACATCTTTATTAAAGCAATTATGCCACACATCACAATTTGTTTATTTGTCGCCAGGACAATACCCTGCGATGTGTGGCACAACCCAGAAAAAGGACCCAGCTCAGAATATAGCTGCATGCTCTTAAAAAAAAAACATGCAACACTGATTTTCAGCTGGGCCCTAGTCAAGGTGCCGCCACGCACAATAGCCTTACCAGCCTTGCCGTCTTAAATTTAATAAACTAAGAAACAAACAAAAATAATTCTATATTAAGTTAATAACTAAAAAAAAGCTAAATTAATTATGACCTAAAATATTATTAAAATAAAAACAAAAACACACACATTTCTACATATACTAATATTACATATACATAAATATATACAAATTATCACTGCCTATAAGAAAGAAAACTCCGCCATGTGATGCTGAAATTCAATCTGCTTATCGAGTAGATATTTCTTTAATAGTTTTTTTAAATAAAAATTTGGATTTAAGATTTTTGATTGGAGGGGGAATATTATTCCAGTATTTAGAGGCGGAGTATGTAAAAGAGCCTCTAAAGGCAGCAGTACGATGAGTTGGTACCCGAAATTGATTGCGGCAGCTTCAACGTCCCGCTTCACCGTCATCAAACCAAGTGAGTTTGTTAAAGAGATACAAAGGCTTGCCCTGTTTTAAAACTCCAAATAGTAAATTAGCTAGGTATAACTTTCTTCTAGATCTCATCTTCAATAATCGGAAATTGCTCAAAAATGGGGTGACGTGAGTTCTCGGTGGAATATCAAAACAAAAACGGGCGCAAGCGTTTTGAACTCTTTGTATAAGACGCTTGGTCCTACAGAGTAGTCGAGGACCAATAACTACATCTGCATAGTTTAGCTTTGAGAGAACCAAAGATTCAGTTATTTGGATTCGCAGTTCTTGAGAGAGGTAGTTACGGACTTTATAAATTATTTTTAAACGATAAAAACAACTACGAACTACCTCTGCCACGTGGTCTTCAAAACTAAGACCAGAGTCCATAAGTAAACCTAAATTACGCGCTCGGAAAACTTGTTCTAACTTATTTCCCTTAATGCATATATTAAGAGACTCAATATTTAATTAGTTTAACTGTTTAACTATAGAGCGTAGACCCACCACGCTGCTCCAATGCGGGTTGGCGGGCTACCCCGCCATACCTTACCTTAACCCTACCGTTTTTACCTTGGTAGAAGCGTGGGCTGGCCAATTAACAGCTCTACATATACGAAAAGCTGCGCCCCTGATTGTATTATTTTGACAAACTCACAGATTTCTCGGTAATTTTGACATTAGTGTAGGTCATTCTCATGGATTGGTGCTGTCATACCCTATACCCTGTTCGTTCGCTTTAAGAATGCAGTGTGTTATCATTGTTCGCCGGCCCGCTGACCAATCAAATCGTGCCTCGCTTTCGATTTTATTCCCTCAACTGGTCACTGTGAACTTGACCGTGTAATTTGAAAAGATTTGATTTGTTTGGAGGCGGGATTAGGCGCTCACTGCATTGTCAACACGAACGAAGTATACCTATATGATTTTAAGTTGTGAATGAACACAATTATGTGGATGCCGTGAAATGACTTGTGAACCTGAGTATTGCTGACTCTTAGACCATAAACTACTTAACATTATTTCCGTTGCAACAAAAAAAAACTGTAACCGATGAAGCAAGTAATAATTTAAAACTGATTAAAATTGTAGAAACGTACAACAAAACATAAACAAATAAAAACAAACAAGGAAAAAGAATATCGATTTACAAAAGTAGATCTAGAGATTCTGTTACGTACACACTTTTTAAGCCATTACTAGCTCATTAGTGCAGTATCGAGTTAGACCGTTATAAATGAGTAGATACTCGGCTTAGGGCGCTTACCCACTGTGCCGTGACGATTAATTTACCGTTGGTTTTATTTATTACAAGTTAGCCCTTGACTGCAATCACAACTAATGGTGAGTGATGATGCAATGTAAGATGAAAGCAGGTGAACTTGTTAGCAGTACGATGCTATCCACACACGATTCAGTTTTTACCCGACATCGTACCGGTATGTTAAATCGCTTAGCGGTACGTACCTCCCACCAGACAGACCAGGACCAGTTAAGAAAATCTCATTCAGCAACGTCGGGATTCGAACCTAGGACCTCTGTCATATAAATCCACTGCACATACCACTGAGCCATTGATGTTCTCATCATAACGACTATTTGTTTTGTATTTGTTGTCGTCTTTGGACGTTTTGAACGTAGAACGATAGACTATTGTGAAGATTTTTTTATCGTTTTACGACTGCCACGACGACTGGGGCGTCTGCCTGGGGGGACTGCCACGACGACGACGCATTAGCAGTGCCTCTGGTGGTATAAATGTACATGGGCGGCGGTAATCACTTAACATCAGGTGACCCGCATGCTTTAATAGCGATGAAAAAACTGTTGCTATCACAACCGTTTTTTATTCTCATCGTCACGATAATCTGTTATCACGGCAAAAACAAGACGTAAATGACAATAAGTCTTGCCGTCTTATATAATGAACACCTCCATTTATCCACCTCCAATAGGTAGGTAGGTATATAACTCAAAATCTGTCGTCACGACACAGTGGGAACGCGCCCTTACTCGGGTTACAGTTAGTGTCGATCACGGCCATGCCGATTCGATTTCTTACACTCGTAGTTCGTACCAATCGATTTACGCAACCCGAGCAATCGGAATTAAATTGGAAATCTGTGTCGCTTGTTTTCTCACTGTAGTTAAATATAAACAATGTGACCAATTTAAGCTTTTATGTGTCCCGTCTCGAGTATTTTGGAATAAAGAAAGTTTAATATTTTAAACCCTGACCCAGACTTGAATATTGAACCTACGACCTTATGCTATGCTACATGCACTAACCATTCCTACCATAGAGACATCACGAAGTACATTTTGTAAACGTTTGTTGATATGCTGAGAATCTGATTGATAAGATTCGTAGGATATGAATGAATATCGATAAGATTACTAAATACTTGATGATGACATTCAGAGTTCCCCCAAAATTATATTAAATTTCTAAATACTGATGTTTGTATTTTTATAAACAAACTAAAACAATGTAATATATGTCTTATGTTATTGTTATACAGTCTAATTTGCGTCGGTCTAATTGCTTGCAATAAGTAATCAGCTTTGACTGACGGTTGCCATGGCAGCCTTTTTTTGACATGGCAGCTTTTCGTGAAAATAGGACAACATAAATGCTGTGGAGTAGGTAGCTTTCGCTATAATTTTTTGGCTCCTTTAACCCATATATAATTTATTCACAGCAAACTTTAAATGTATCAGTGACCTCTATATGCTGGGATAAATCTAGTATATTTTTTTTACTACACTGAAGTTAGGTCACTGTTTAAAATAACTGTTCCAAATTTCATGTAGATAATTCTTATAGTTATCAAAATAATCAAGTGTATATCATTATGGTAAAACATCATTAATTAATATTCATGACATTAAAAATAAAGGTTTATTAATTAAAATTATTTTCAATTCAAAAATGAAGGAATTAAATACATCAAATATTAATGCTGAATGCAATTTGGAATCTTTTTCGCGTTTTAGCCCTCTTTTGGTTCGGACACTATTTAGCGCTGACCCGAAGTCTATAGTATTAATATGTCAAAGTTTTTACCACTAAAACTCATCGCTGTAATTCAGTTTTGAATACCTATATAGTACAGTCATTTGGTCGAAAAAATATAGGTTAACTGGAAAGTTTTTCAGGAGTTTTGAAAATTGGCAATTTTATAGATTTTGATATGCTCTTTCCAAATTTCAACTTTGCCACCTCGTGTGGTTGCCGCTCGCGCCGCCGTAATGACAAACCGGCGCCCAAAAGCAGTTTTTCGGTAATCACTCCTTTCCACGCATTTTACAGGAAAAACGTATCTATACAAAATAAAAGTAGAAAAAAAATCCTACAATTTAGGTATGTCAAATTATATAAAATTACCTATTTTCAAAACTCTTGGAAAACTTTCCAAGTAAAAATACTAAATGACTGTACTACTTAAGCCAAACTTCATGTGAAATGCTCAATAAACAAATTAAAAATGAAGGTAGAAATCACTAGTATTGCATTTGGGTTTTTAAATAATATTCACTAATGTCTTCAATATCGTTTATTATTTTTAACCGACGAAAAAAAACTGAGAAGGTTCTCAATTCGACACGTATATTTTTTTTTTATGTATGTCTTTTTACAGAGTTGTCCGATTTTGATAATTCTTTTTTTATTAGAAAGGGCACACTTCCAAGGTGGTCCCATTGTCATCATGTTAGGATCTGATGATATCCTGGGGAAATTGAAGGAACTCTTCAAATTTTGAAGGCACGCCTACCGCGATTTCGGTGTTTGTCTCGGTATCGGTAGCTTTTTGGCTACTAGTGCCGTATAATATACAATGACAGTATATTACGAGTACGTTACGTGGCGATAAATCACTAAAAAGTAAGAAATAAAAATAGAACCGACTCAAAACGCACTAAAATGTAAAAAATAACTGTCATTTAGTTGCTTTAATTTACTTAAGCATATCTAGGAGTTGGTGCCAGCCAAGGTTTCTATTTTCAAGGACGTTACCTAGAACCCACAAACTGCTTTACTACGTAAAATAAATGTTCCTGAAACTTGGCTGGCACCAACTTCATAGATATGCTTAAGTAAATTAAACAACTAAATGACACAGTTATTTTTTACTTTTTAGTGCGTTTTGAGTCGGTTCTATTTTTATTTAAAAAAATTTATAGTACTACAGCCGCATCGGAAAAGCTGTCGTAAAAACTGGTACTTGTATAATCATACCTATTTTGAGTTAACACATATCATGTAGTTACACGGCTCCTTCTAAGTAAATAAAGCAGGTTAAATAATATATTATCGTGACTGAAGCCAATAAGCACCTGCGAACAATGAAGTTTACTCAGATGCTCGTATTGTTGCATTATCTGAACACAAACATGGCCACTCGCTTGTATACCTAGTTGTTCTATTGTTAAATGCTTTACTGAAAACCTGTACAAAATGGAAAATGAAGAGAAATAAAGTACGTTTTGAAAACAACAGATCTATTATCTGTATTAATGAAGATAAACCAAATAATTACATAGAGAATTTAAACTACTACTACTACTAGTAAGTCTCGAACTATCGATCAATATACTTAATTGAATTAAAAAAAACAATACACACTGTATAACATATTTTCAAAATTGCTTGTAAACTAAGCCTACTTGAAATAAATGAATTTTGACTTTACTTTACTCTCTCTGGCTCTATGTTTAGATAAAATTTTGTGTTTACTGTGCAAAAAAAGACTAAACAAAAATCGGCTGCCTAGAATTTTAAGTAATTCACTTTTATGATAAACTAGCTTTTGCCCGCGACTTCGTCCGCGTGAAATTAGTTATTACGGCAGCCTAATTTTTCTAAGCTTTGAATGTCATATTTATTAATATCTAATCAACTGCCTAAGAAATAGGTCTTAAGCTTTCAAAATGACGACACTTTCATACAACATTTCATCCCCCCTTTAACCCCTTACAACCCTTTTTTTCGCAATTAAAAGTAGCCTATGTCCTTTTTCAGGCTCTAGACTTACTGTGTACCAAATTTCATTTAAATCGGTTTATTAGTAGTTGTAGAGTGAAAGACAGACAGAGTTACTTTCGCATTTATAATATTAGTTAGGATAAGAGATCACAAAAAAACTGACTTGACTCTAATCTCACATCATGTAGCTTATTATTGTATCAGATTAATACCTACCTGATCAGCAGAGTCTAAGGTTCTCTTGGATCCTTTGTAAACCGCTTAAGAGGAAGAGGCAAGATTTCATTCCATGGATTCAACGTGCGGGTGTCAGGTCCATCGCGTGCAGAATTAACCGAGATTTAGTGGCAATTTCTAAATAAAAGGTTTTAATAATAGTGTACATACAAGTCACTGACAATAACCTATTTTCCCACAGATTAGACATTGGTTTCGCTCGCAAGGCTTAACATTAATCTAGGTATTTTCCCTTGATTTTCTCAACTGTCTCTAGGAAAATATATGTAATGCAGTGTTTCGTTAATAGTGCAGTGTCGAAATGCTTTCCCACGCTGTCGCAGAGCCATAGCAAATTGATTTTTCTAGAATCTAGATCAACCGGTTCACTTACGACGTTTTCTTTTTACATAGAGATCATTGAAAAGTGCCGGATCTGTTGCAATGATATAATTTGTGAATAAAAACAAATATGTACATACTTTGTACTTAATTAACTGAAAAGAATCGTTTATGAAGGTGTTTAATGTTAACTTATTAACAAACAAAAAAAAATTTTTTATTCTTTGGTTCCGTGATTATCCTAAGTGGCTTGGGATCAATGAGGTCCTAGATTTGAGTCCTGGTTCGGGCTATATAATATTCAGAGATTTTCTTATTTTTAACGAATTTTCAGTAAAAATATTTACGCCCGGAATTAGAAAGTTGGCGGCGTTACACCCCTGTGTCTCGAAGAGCACATTAAGTTCTCGGTTCTAGTTATTATCTTCAACATCTGGTAGTGATTTTTCAAGGAACTTCACCAAAGCCCGCCAATACGCTTTGTTACAGCGTGCTGAGTCTTAAGCTCCACATTTAAGAGCATTTATTGGCTAATAACGTCTATTTCAAAACCAAAATTCCATTCTTTTATCAATCAATCGAAGGATAATTTAATTATATACGAACTCCTGTTTAATTATATACCTTATTTACATTAGGTGTCAACAATAGGTACCTTATTTCTATTTCCGTAATCATTAGCCGTAAAAGTATCTACACCCCTTGTTAAAAGAACTTCCCTATTACACTACAAATAGGGCGTAATGGCCTTATATCGGCCATGTGGCTATTTCTGTCTAAATTGCTTGCTTGTCACTTACTAATGGTGCCGAAAACTCCATGATATGTTACCTCAAGTGGTAACATATAGTAGTAGGTACATTGCTATTTCGTAGTAAGAGTTATACTGGAGCTAGTGGTGGGTCTGCGCTCTATATCCCCTCTCCTGTTAGTGAAGCCTGGCTCTGTAGTGGGCAGTTAATTGGCTGATAATTAATGAAGTGTTACCGGCTTATTTTTGCCACTATACAACATTGTTGCGCATCAATTGAATTAAATAAGACTTAACAGCTGGTGTTAATGTTACCAAAATAGTTTTTGACGACCTCCGTGGCGCAGTGGTATGCGTGGTGGATTCATAAGACGGAGGTCCTGGGTTCGATTCCCGGTGGGGCAGATTGGGATTTTTCTTAATTTGTCTTGGTCTGGCTGGTGGGAGGCTCTTAGATTGCATCATCACTTAACATCAGGTGTGATAGCAGTCAAAGCCCAACTTGTAGTCGATAAAGAAATGTTTTTAGTACTTACACCATTTATATAAAACTATGCACCAATATCAGTAAAATCAGCATTCATGTTGCCTTCAGAGAACACAAAACACATCGATACTTAAAAAAAAAAGAGTGGACTACATAGTTGATAGTTCCATATTATTTTATGATCACACTGAATATATGAAACTGTACCAACGACCAATGGAACGCCTGGAAGCGATTTCAAGTTAGCTTGATAAAAACTTGAAATAACAATAATTACAAGTCAAATACCTTTACGTCCTTAAGCAATACAAAAAGAAAACAAACGAAAATAAATACGTCTTGGTAGGCTGTTGTAAATATTTCACATTTATTAAATACCATTTAAGAAATATACCGATCGTTATAGTAAGGCCTTATGGTGTCGTTTTTTAGCAAAACAGGAAACTACACTGAATATAAAAAAAAACTTGTTGGAAAAGGATATCCTTGAAGTCTGAATGCATTTTAAATTACTTACTATCAAGTTCTTAACTTCAATGAAGGTTAATTATTACGATATCTAAATCATCGTGCATTTTAACTAAGGTGAAACGAAACATTAGAACATATGTATGTATGTACCTTTCTCTTGCTATAAAAATCTTACGTTGATTATTGTAAAATGGTCATTATTTACTTACAGCATGATATAGCTATATCTGATTAAAAGTATGACATTTAGGTTTCTCAGGTACATTTTTAACTGACGAAAAAAAACGGAGGAGGTTCTCAATTTTTTTTTTATGTATGACCACGCATAACTTTTTACGGAGTTGTCCGATTTTGATAATTCTTTTATTATTAGAAAGACTTCCAAGGTGGTCCCATTGTCATCATGTTAGGATCTGATGATTATATCCTGGGAAAATTGAAGGAACTCTTCAAATTTTATTTGCAGCGATTTCGGTTTTAGTGTAAGTATCGGTAGCTTTTTGGCTACAAATGAGTTATTTTTTTACTTTGTAGTGCGTTTTGAGTCGGTTCTATTTTTTGTTAAAAAATTTTTGAACCTTAATTATCTTTTATCTATCATTTATTCATTTACAATTCTTTTTCAAATTTTTACGAATGCTTGTAAAATTTATAAAAAAAACTATTGTATTTTTTTTTAAAAAATCCAGTCCGCCTGTTGCGGAGCCCGGGAGCCCAAGCAACCGGTGGTCAGGGCTCCAGAGTAAGGAACCTCCTGAGAATACGCGTCGTCTCAAGAATAACCGCCTTCTGTATTCGACCCTTGATCCAACAACTAAGCAAAAGTTTCGTAAGATGTTTTGAACCTAAATTATTATTAATAGCTCTATCACATACAAATAGAAAACAGAAACTGCAAATTCAGACCTCGACATCTTAGCCATCTTCTTCTTCTCTTTAAGTGAAGTAGATACTAAGTGTTGTACACATAGCTAAGATTTGCTTAAACTTCTTACTTTGCTCGGACTTGAGTGACCGAATTAATTACCTCTGTGATTGAAGAGGGTCATCATCAAGAGTAACCACGCAAAATTTCAAGTCAATCAAGTGTTCAATTTTCGAGATCTGGTGATGAGTCAATAGGTCAGTCAGTGGTATATGTCGCTTATTAGCTGATATATAGGCGCTTATAGGCTTTAGGCGCGATGTTTGAACTATGTACGATAAACATTTATTTTTTAACCGACGAAAAAAACGGAGGAGGTTCTCAATTCGATACGTATATATATTGTTTTATATGTATGACCACGCATTTGATAATTCTTTTTTTACTAGAAAGGCATACCTTCCAAGATGGTCCCATTGTCATCATGTTGGGAACTGATGATGACAATGGGATGATGATATCCTGGGAAAATTGAAGGAACTCTTCAAATTTTATAGGCACACTTGCAGCGATTTCTTTTTAGCTAGAAGTGCCGTATAATATACTATGACAGTACTACTCAAAACGCACTACAAAGTAAAAAATAACTGTGTCATTTAGTTGCTTTACTTAAGCATATCTAGGAGTCGGTGCCAGCCAAGGTTTCTACTTTAAGGACATTACCTAGAGCCCACAAACTGCTTTACTACGTTAAATAAATGTTCTTTAAACATGCTGGCACCGACTTCATAGATATGCTTAAGTAAATTAAAGCAACTAAATGACACGGTTATTTTTTACTTTTTAGTGCGTTTTGAGTCGGTTCAATTTTTTGTTAAAAAAAATTTCAATGTTATTAGAAACCGCGCAACATTCTGTTATACTATATTTAACTACCAACAATCGATTAAAATTCCTCACCTTTGAGCGATACTGCGCATTGAATGCGAGACGAACAAAAATCACGAAAACATATTACACACACGTTTCTTATATCTGCGTATAAACCTGTTTATTTACATCTTTGGAATGTACAAGTAACTTTGAGCCTTATTTCTACTATTATGATGTGTTTATTTTGCGTGCGCTATCAAATATAAAAACAAAAACAATATTTATACTATCAAACAAGCCCGCAAAGTTTCTAATCCTATTATCTTTTTATTTAACTTTCCTTTGTTCTTTTGAATTGTACATGTAAAACCTGCCTCGCACTATGAGAAATAACAATATTGTTTGACCATAGTAAATTCATCTCCTCTCCTATAAGGAGGGAAGGAAGCCTGGCCTTATAGTGAGTCTGTTGAAAGCCGAAAAGGAGAAATATTATTTAGGAACGAGTAAGATACCTTGATACGAGATTAAGTACCGCCTTGTGGAATGTTGGGTCAACCGTTAGTGTTCCGATAGTCGTTTCAGTCTTAAAGCGAAAAGCTTTGATCAAATTCTCCGCTTTATTTACCCTGGACTTTGGAGCCTGGACAACTAGTTATTTAGGCATTCGATGGATATTTCGTCTTATAAGAGAAAAGATTTAAGAATATTCAGCTGTACTCCTAACTGCAAGTTGGTTGACCACTGAAAAGCCCTGCAAATAAATAAACGGCTTTTTCAGTAGCTTAATTATATTTTTTTTAAATGTATAATAATAATTATACAAATAAAAACTGTAATTACATATAAAAATATACGGAGAAAACCATAATTTAAAGTCACTTCATAATCATCTAACTTCGCAGTTTAGTTTCGAACATTCAACGTATTATTTTCATAATTACAGCTCAAACTAATCGTAGTTAAAATAAAAACACAATGCGTTTTTTATTTGAATAACAATGTCACAGCACTTCAACAAAGAAGTGTTAATTTTCTTGAGAGTCTTCTTACTAATGTTAATTAAGTAGGTACGTAGTAGCCTTGAACATAGAGTCAGTGAAATCACGTTATGCTTAAAGTGTGTGACGATTTGTCAAATATAATATAGTTATTTGTTTATATATATATTTAACATTAATGTAATCATATTTTAATATTATCAATAGGGTATGTTCAAATTAATCTACTAAGTTCATTAGTACTGGCTATTATGAATCCTGTCGTTTTTTCTAGATTAAATTTGCTAAAGATACCTATTACCTATAGAAAGGATAGTTAATTTAGTTAGGTTTTATAGAATAAAAGAATATTCATTGTATAGCGGTATATAGGTTTCATAAATAAACCCACCTTCGAACACATTCTCCCGTTACTAACCTTTTTGACAATATGTATATTTATTTGCAAGTCAGGATTACTTAAATGATATAATTTAATTTTAAAGCAACCAAATGTTAACAAACAGCCAGAAGGGAATACAACTTAAAACACCAAAAGACAAACTTAATAACAATTTATTTATAAAGACATCAAATATGATCAAAATGAAACATTATTACAGTAATTACTTAATTAAACATTACAAGCACAGATTCTAGCAACAGTCAAACATTATGACTTCACAAGACTTGGACACTAACGTGAATGATAACAATTATCCATAGTGGCATATTTTATAGCCTAACGCCCGACGAGTACCGCCCCTAGTCTATTATCTATAGTTTACCCGCGGTACCACAATACAGCAGATGAGGCCACTATATTGTCTATAGTCTACAATGCTGCCAACACGGCCCTCCTGATATTGGGTCGCCCTCGACCCAGGCATCTCCGGAGACGTGACTGGGACCAGCGACACCAGTCACTGACGACTGCACCTGGAGCCGCACCATTAGCCTCTACTATAGAGGCCTGTAGAGCTCGTAGTGTCTGACACCTGCATTGAGGAAGTACAATTCATCATCGTCACCGTCATCTGTGAAGAACAATATATTAGAAGGCAAATTCAACATTCTAAATTTTATCTTCCAACTCTTGCATCCTGTCATCACAGCAGTTCCTTCAATTAACTCTTACATCAGACAACTGAATCATTTTAAATGCATTATTACAGGTTTTATCTGCGAGGGGTCTCTAAATAATAAAAACAATTTGATACAGTCCAATAGTTGTCCGTAGAGATAAAAGACTAAAAGAGCACGATAGAGGTCCATAAAGTCTAATAGAGACCAACAGAATCTAGTATCGCCCTATAACGAATAGAGCATACTTGATATTTTAATAAGGATAACAAAAATAGTAAAAGTAATCAATAGTTTTGAAAATAAGTGGTTAACCAAGCCACCACATGCATGAAGACAATCGTTCAAGGAGCGTGGTGCACGCGGCTAGAGGTGCGCCAACACCGCGGATGCAAACAGCTGTCAGCAACGCAGTGTTGCCAACACGGCCATGCTGCACGGTGCCTGCCCTGGGCACCCCACGAGTCGAGATAAAGTCACTGTTTAGAAACAATACAGATTACAACACACATATACACAGATATATACAGATTAGACGCTCCTGAGTCATGTTTTGTAAATTTTGCGTAGTTTTTAGAGGAATATTCGACAATCGACTTTATTTATTTACTTGATATTTACTTTACTTGATATTTTTATACTCTAAACTTTAGACTTAATACTTTAACCATCAGAGACTCTTAAAATATCAGATTATTTATTGCTACAAAGTTGTCAACGGAATATTGTCCTTTCGTTTTTACTCTCTTACGACAATCTCTTACATGATCTCAAACTCGACTCCTACAACATGACCACCCGACACCTAAAGGGAACATAGCCACACTTAGGATTCCAGATTCGCCATTATTGTAGACCATTTTCACTTAAATTCTTTACGACAAAGAAGCTCTTACAACATGACCACCCTTCCCTAAAGGGTCATAGCCACACTTAGGATTCCGGATTCGCCATAGTTGTAAACCACTCTCACTTAAAGAGCATGTATCTCACTTAAGCTGACCAAGTTGGTGAAGACATCTTGTACTTAAAGAGCATGTATCTCACTTAATCATACTAAGATGCCTTCAAGCTTAAATGTCGTTTTGTGTTTCTGCAAATTATTCGTATATTCTTAGACCAATATTCCGTTTCAACTAACATTCTATTATTTTATTACAGCTCGCTACATCTACATAATTATGGTTTACTACTAGATTTATACCAGAAAATACAAAGATAATTACTTTTCACTTATTTACTTCTGATTCCGAAAAATAAAGATAGAAACTTTTTTTTCTACACAGGTGGGTACTTTCAAAATTAATAACTTAGATCGTTATAGCTCGGTCAGCCCTGACCTCAACTTAACGTTTTATTTTACTTTGCAACTTATAATAGATACTTTTACTAATAACTTTTTACTTTTCGTTTAATAATAAAACTATTTTTCTTACTCCTTATCCTGGTCAACTTTACCGAATTTCTTTTCTCACAATATTCTCACACAGCCAGCCAACTGATGTCCACAGCTCATCATTTTGTCATCAGCTCATCATTATTTCGTCACGTAGTATCATCAACAGCATGCGACAAAGCCACCATTCTGTAACCTTTAAAAATCTATGTTAGAAAACATCACACAAACGCCACACTATAGAGCAATAGGTACTTCTTAACCGATACATTTTAATTTTAGATTGCTTAATTAGACATTGAACACTAATTTATTCTAAAAATGGTACTACTCATAAGCGAGACAAAGTCTTTCATTTGATAGGTACACAAACTTTTTTTTTTTTTTTTTCAAACAAACCAGCATAGCAACAAGGGTAGTCGTAATTGTGTCGAAACAAATTCTCGTAATTTCGTTATGACCGTTTATTGTTAACTCGTTCTTTGTTCTTCAACTACCCTCATTCGTAAATAGTTTCACGTAATAATCTTTTCTTATTGCAATAACTCAAACAGGTTACTCTTAATAGCAAATCGACTAGTAATAAAACAAAATATGCAACTTCACACAATAATACCGTCAAACACAATGTCTTTCTTTTCCTTACCAACCATCGTAGCCACTGTCTTACTCACAACTTTCTCTGATTATCTTCCGTTACTCACAACTCCTCGTTACTTTCCGTCACATGAGTACTCAGCTGCAAACCACGATGTTTGCGGCAACGTGTTGATTAGTACCAAACATTAAGATACCGCCAGCGCTGCCGGAAACCAAACTCAGGCCCGCAGATGCTCGCCCATAAGAACCCAGACGTACGCAAAATTACACTTCAATCCCGAATTACTTTTATAAAATTTCATTTTGATAATCATTTTAATTTCTGTTTAACTTTAAACAAAATTTTTTTTATATTTTTTTTTTTATTTCTGTTACCTTTTTGTGGGCATTAAGATCCATACCACTTCTGATGTTAACAAACAGCCAGAAGGGAATACAACTTAAAACACCAAAAGACAAACTTAATAACAATTTATTTATAAAGACATCAAATATGATCAAAATGAAACATTATTACAGTAATTACTTAATTAAACATTACAAGCACAGATTCTAGCAACAGTCAAACATTATGACTTCACAAGACTTGGACACTAACGTGAATGATAACAATTATCCATAGTGGCATATTTTATAGCCTAACGCCCGACGAGTACCGCCCCTAGTCTATTATCTATAGTTTACCCGCGGTACCACAATACAGCAGATGAGGCCACTATATTGTCTATAGTCTACAATGCTGCCAACACAAATTAATCTGTATGTGTAACAAGTAGGTAAATAAACAATAAGCTATTTACGTACTTCTAAATAAAGATGTTTTTGTTAAGTAACCATCACAAAAAGTGTACTTTGTGTAACTAGTTCTTCTTTTAGTGTCTACCCACTTCCTTTGATACACGGACAATCGTTTTTAAATAAAATATTCACGGAGACACTTGCTTACATTGAAATATCATATCATCCAGCCTCGGCGTATAAGGCTCTACAAATTAACACTACCGTTCGCCTTATATTACGTACTTTAGAAATAGAAGTTAATACATCATATAGATTTAAATATTTGGCATATATAATAAAATAGTAACGAAGCCAATTCTGTACATTGAATATTAAATATAGTAAGTGGAATGTACAATATACACATGATACAAGTCTCAAAACAACTATTTTTAAAATTTCTGTCTGTATGTCTGTTCGCGCATCACTTTAAAACTACTGGGCCGATTTACATAAGGTTTTTATAAATGGATTAAGGTTAGCATTGGGCAGGCTTTGTTTCATGGAGATCAGAAAAAAAAATTAATAAAAATAAAGCTGAATTTCATTAAAGACGTAGCCGCGATGAAAGTAAAAAATGAACGAAACTTTACTATGAACGAAGTTTATACTACAGGAAGGATACAGGATACTGTGGTTAAAAGTCCACGCGGATGAAATGTCTTGCCTTCTTCTTTACCCTTGATTTTTAGATTGGTATTGTTATCTTTTATGGATTAAGATGGCTATCCTACTACTCGATGGATTCACTGTACGAGTGCCCGGGTCTATCGTGGGGCAGAGAGAAATCTCCGCACACAGCCCGAGACTTGTGGCTACAGATGTAGGTGACGACTTCTTTGCCGACGCATCAACATCAACACTCACCTTATGTACTTACTTACCGTTACTAACGTATTAAGTAGCCGTGACTTGCAAGCGAAATAGACAACAACATTATAAAAAAAATATTATAGGACAATGACTACACTACGACTATGTACTATGATAACTGATGAATATTTATTATGCATAAATATATATATTAATTATACATAAATACTTATAATACATTGATAAACACCCAGACACTGGAAAACATTCATGCTCATCACATATACATTTTTCCAGTCGTGGGAATCGAACCAACCAAGCCAAGCCTAGGACGCAGAAGCAGTGTCACTACTCACTGCGCCAATCGGCTATGATGCGACCGATGACATTATCTCATCTAAAAGCACACAGCTTTTTTCTGATAATCCCACAATAACGGGAACAACGCGGGTGAAACTACGGGCGTCCGCTAAAATATTTCGATAAATATATCCCAGCGGCGACAACCTTAGTGGAAGCGATGTCAACATTGTCAAAAGGGCCTTGATCTTCGCTAAGTGCGATATTGACGTGGGTTGACGTCACCGAACAGTGGTCCGTGCCAAATTGTTGCATCGGATGATCATTGCTCATGTGACTTAAAAGATTTTTGACCTTTTCGAAAACATTTCTTATGTATTTCATTTCTTTATACAGTAATATTTAATAAAAACTTATCTCGTTTTATTTTATTTGTTTTGACTATTAAGTTATTATTTAACTGTAGGTACATATAGTAAAGCCTTTAACATAATAAAAGCTTTTAAGTAATTAACGGTAACTTTTTTCTAAGATAATCCTTTTAACTTAATAGACAAACAATTACACTTTTTTATGGCCTGCACTTGCTTAACTTGAATAATATATATAGCATGTATTGATAATATCTAAGTTAGAGCGCGCTTTCCTAGAAGATGCCTATTCACTCATGCCTTAGAGGTGTCCACTTAAGATATTAGGTGGCGGCAAACAAACCAGAAGAGCATTGGATTGGCTTATCCGAAATGTATCAACAGAGAATCTTTTACGAAATCGCATTATAATAAGTCTATCAATATCTAAGCTGCAATTTCACAGATACACAAACAAACACGTCAGACTAATCATAAACCTTATTTACATCAGTGGTTACAAATCATCATCATCATTATCATATCATTATCAGCCTATTAACGGCCCACAACAGGGCCAAGTCTCCCTCCTTGTAGGAGAGGGGACATGAAGTGTAAACCCATCATGCTGCTCCCCTGCGAGTTGGCGGGCTTAGGGTAATGTTTCATTTATTAACGATCACTATCAGATGTTGACTGTAGTGACCGGGAACGACGTTTGTCCTAGGCACGGGGTGTGACACCACCAACTTCCCGACTCCAGGCTTGGAATGTCCTGAAAATTTCATAGAAGAACGAAAAACTCAGAACTCGTGATCGAAGCCAAATAGCTAACCACTAGACCAACAATTTGACAAATATATTCGCATTAAATAACCGAATGTTGGTATAACGTTGTTAAAATTGTATCCACACGCCACAACAATTTGTATCACCTATCTAGTGACCTAGAATCGCACGAAAGGTTCTGCCAGTACAACAATAGGGCCCGAGTAGGAGTGACGTGGATGTTTCCGGTTTAAGTACTAGTTATGGTATATCAAATGCCATATAACTACACCAATGAGCGGTATACCCACGCGATCGATGGCACAGTTCGACGGCCTTAATGACCTTATCTAGCAATCGAACTAAGCTAAGCTATTTTAAATCTTGGATCAATATCAGAAGTAAGATTTAATCTATGTCCTATATTTGATATAATTTTTCATACCTTGCGATTTTTATACCCCTAATTGGCAGGCAATAATTCGTATTTAAATCTGATATATTTTTTTTTATTTATTAAATAAAAAAGTTGAGTAAACGCTTTTATCCAAGGGTAGTTTTGAATTTAAAAAATTTATGTCAAAATCTAAAAGTAACAGATTTCAATTTTCGTAATAGGTATAGTATAGGTGCCCCCATAGATTTATGACTACTCTAGCTGCGTAAAATCAATTTCTAATCTTATTTGTGGAGCCTACTATAAATACCCAAATTCAAATTTAATTTATTCAATAACCACGAAAGACTAAAGTAATTTGAATTTAGTAGAAATTTAAATGATACATTTTGATTACAAATCACATTTATGAAATCCGATGCCGGCATACCGAATGAGTTACAAACAGTAGTATGCAAAACAAACAAAAAGTTTAGTACCGGTAAGAGCGTACCGGTGGGCAATACCGCGAATGTATTAACATATTGCATTATGTAAAGTGAGGCGGTCGTTCCGTGGCTTGCTATATAGAGCAGTCTGAGTATCGCAACACCTATATGGTTTTAGTGTCACATGAATTATGGATTTTGAGCTATCAATGCTGATTTCTAAAGGAAATTATAATTATTTTTATGTATATTTCTTTTTTAAAATTTTAACAATGTTATTTAATGACGGGCCGGCGCAGTGGGTAGTGACCCTGCCTCTGCGTCCTAGGCTGTGGGTTCGATTCCCACCTCTGGAAAATGTTTGTGTGAAGAGCATGGATGTTTTTCAGTGTCTGGGTGTTTATCTATATATTATAAGCATTATATGTATTATATACATTAAAATATTCATCAGTTATCATAGTACCCATAACACAAGTTGCCTAAGCTTACTTTGGGCCTATATAGCGATGTGTATTATTGTCCTATAATATTTATTATTTGAATATTAAATATGTATGTAAAACACTATTAAATCTTAAAAAAAACAACGCTTCTGCTTGCGGGGCTTTTGAGGGCACAAGTAACCGGCGGTCAGGGCTCCAGAGTGAGGAACCTCCTCACAAATTGTGTATCCGACCCTTGATCCAACAGTCAAGCCAAAGCTTCTCAAAACGTTGGTTGAAGCTTTCGCATTAAGCACGTACCGTATGCAGGAGCCATATACAATGTGTAGGCAGAAAAGGTTACCGTGGTATATTGCTTCAAAACGTATTTAAACAAAATCAAGTCTATTTATTGTTTTTAAATATTTATTTTTAACATTTTTATACAATGTACATGTCAGTCCTATTATTTCAACTTTATACAACTAGCACCATAAACCTATAAAAAAAAATTATCGTCATATTGTCTTGACATTTATATATTCGCAAATTGAAAGTAATACAGCATTTATTTAATATTGAAAAATGACATTCCCTTAAGTCGTGGAACTTTTAACACGCGCCGGACAAAATTCATTTTATGACTTTTTGTGCCGTTTATGACTACAAAAACCATTGTAATTGATGCATCCTTAGTAAATTATCATTGGGCATAACTACAGAACCCTATCTAATGCTTGTCAAGGCACGCACTTGACCGATTATTGTCTGTGACGTCACTGAGACACGTGACGCGACGCCTCGAACAAAACTAATTGGTTTCCGCCGAGCCTATCGACAGACAGTAAGACGCAAGCCAATTATAGAAAACATGAATAGTACACTTTATATCTGCAAGACTATCCCTACAGTGAAATACGACTCGAAGCTTTGGAACAACGCCAGCTTATCGCAGAATGTCCTATACTGGATGGAGTATGACTTAATGAGTGATTTTATATAGAAGCTTAAATACTAAATAGCATGATATCGGTACTGCAATGCGTATGCACCAACGTTTCTTAAATAATATTAAGCATAACTTTTTATGACTCCTATTTTCCCGTATCACTTCCCACTCGCTCCAACGACACTCGTAATAGTAGAGTACGAGTAAGACCTTTTTATGTTGTGTTTAATTTTAAGGAGTTAGTAAGGAGAGAGTTCCCAATGTAAATTTTAAGTATGCTCAATAAAGATTATTATTATTAGGGAACTAATCAATTTTACCGGGGGCGGGGTGAAAAAAATCTTTACTATTTTTACAACGGCCTACGTGGCGCTGGTATGAGCAATGGATGTATAAGTAGAAGGTCCTGGGTTCGATCTGGTTTTTTTTTATTCACTACAAGTTAGCCCTTGACTGCTATCACACCTGATGTCAAGTGATGATGCAATCTAAGATGGAAGCTGACTAACTTGTTAGGAGTACGATGAAATCCACACTCCTATCGGTTTCTACACGACATCGTACCGGAACGCTAAGTCGCTTGGCGGTACGTCCCGTACGGTTGGTACGGGCTGGGCCGATTAATATTTTCTAAATTGGTCTAGGTCTGGCAGATAAGACACTGCATCTTATACTTACACCCCTTTTTATGTCAGGGGTAATATAATAAAACGAATCTTAATTGAATCAAATAACAGTTTAGCCAGATCTAGTAGTATTATAAACTCTGTTGCGATCCGATCCCCTAAGATTTACGCCACATAAGAGCTATATTCCATTCTAAGTTGGAATCAATGCGGAATACGATACTTGTATAATTACCGTTTCAGTATACTAAACTAACCAGTTAAGAAAAGGTCATTTCGTGGAACACCCAGTTAACTATTTCGAGTTAAACTAATCTCGGCTTGACATCAAAGGCATGTGGTTTAAATTATTTACACTATGCAGTTCTATAGTTACTTTAATAAAAGCCTATAACTAACTTCCTCGTTGGTCAGTAGTTGGCATGTGTGTTTTGAATCACGCGGTCTTGGGTTCGAGTCCTGGGTCGAACTATGATATCGTCATCATCATTATCAGCCTATTAACGGCCCACTACGGGTTGGCGGGCTTAGGGTGATAATGTTTCATTTATTAACGATCACTATCAGATGTTGATGATAGTGACCGGGACCGACGGCTAAACTATAATGTATTGAGCTTATATTCCTTTCTTCCTAGAAATTTTTAAGTCAGTCTTAACTGTTAGTCATAAATACAAAATCAAACATTGTCACCCGCAACCTGCATTGGAGCTGCGTTGTGTGCCTAATCATCATTTTCCTGTCCTATGGAAGGCCTGGCCCTGTAGGCAGTAAAAATAGTCTTACAATGAAAATAATATGCTTATAATAAAAAAATAAAGTAGGTAGAAACTCAACGTTTCATGATAATCATCAACCGATAGATGTCCACGTTAAGCTTCTTGCAAGGATTTAACCTAACGTTTCCCAGCATCCCACTTAATATGCTCCATTAAATGGTTTGTCAACTAACACTACGCTTTACAGTGCAGGTATTTAAAACTACCCCAAAATTGATATGGGGCTATGAAAAATAGAAACGGAATAGAGTCAATAATTTTTTCAATCGTGAGTCAATTCAGCCAATTATGTTTAAAAACACCTTTATGATTATTCACGCTAATCTCCGAACAAAGCTAATAGAAGCATTACAGACGCTTATCAAAAATAATACATGGATAACACCTAAACGATAATCTATCTTCGATTTATTATGCAAGCGACATTGATTATATTATATTAATAACAGTGTCTAATGAGTCACGCCAACTCCTAACAGTGTCGGAACCTCGTAACCGCCTTTTCTTGCACATGACTAAGCGTTGTCAATGTCCTTGCGAACAAATAAGGCGCCTATCGAAGTTATACAAGTGGCAGTAGATAACCAATTGACTCAATGTAAGAGATGTAGGATGGGATGAAAAATTAAAGAAACAAGTTATAGTCAATTCCGAGAAGGTCCTTGTTGGTCCAGTTATAATCTATCCTTTCTCTATAATACGAGTATATCCTTTTGAATTTAAATTTACTTTTGTTGCACTTGGGTTTTGAAAAAATATTCAGCAATGTCTTCAACATCGTTTATTATTTTATTTACTCTTTTATATTATGGATTAGATACGTTAGGTACATTGTTACAATACCACTAAAATATGTATACTTTCAAAAGGCAAAACGGATACATTCACAACTATTCAGATATGTCAGTTTTTATAACATCGGACGGTCAACAGACATAACATTACGTTACCATAGACAATATGGTATAGTATTGTCTATGGTAACAAATTCCAATATTTTAAAATAATATTGAACACAATAATCAGGTCGTATCAATCTTCAGATTCCGACTGAAGTTTCAACATTCCAATCTACACAGGTACCATGACGACGCTGTAACTATTCTGTACTACAAAATCAATTTATATAGTCCTTAGGCTTAGGCACGCCTAGTTTCATAGCAGACTCGGAAGGTGGCTGCGACCACATTCGCTAAAATCTTTACAACATAAAGCATCAATATACAATGTCATCTAAATTCCATATTAAAATAAAAATGACTGATGTTATTTGTTGAGTTGGAATCAGAACAGAATCTTCGTGCCAAGTTCCGTTTACTCGGTCTAGACTTCAGACGTGCCAACAATAAGACATGACTACTCATAAATTATTATTGCAGTAAAATAATTGCAGTAATAGAATAATCCGTTAAACGTGAAGTGAGACTGTATAGTGTATAGTCAGAATTTGGTGTTTTATTAAGGAGGTCTCCTCCTCGAAGGAGATAGCATAGGAAGCGTAAATTAAAGCAACTAAATGACACAGTAATTTTATACTTTTTAGTGCGTTTTGAGTCAGTTCTATTTTTTGTTAAAAAATTTTATTTCTTACTTTTTAGTGATTTATCGCCACGTAACGTACTCGTACTATACTGTCATAGTATATTATATGGCACTTGTAGCCAAAAAGCTACCAATACTTACACAAAAACCGAAATCGCTCCAAGTATGCCTATTAAATTTGAAGGGTTCCTTGAATTTCCCCAGGATATCGTCATCGGATCCTAACATGACAATGGGACCATCTTGGTAGTGTGCTCTTTCTAATAAAAAAAGAATTATCAAAATCAGACAATTCTGTACAAAGTTATGCGTTGCCATACATAAAAAAAAATATATACAAGTGGAATGGAGAACCTTAAAAGAAAAGTTAAAAATTTTTCAACAAAAAATAGAACCGATTCAAAACGCACTAAAAAGTCATTTAGTTGGTTTAATTTACTTAAGCATAACTATGAAGTCGGTGCCAGCAAGTTTAAGTTATTTTACGCAGTAAAGCAGTTTGTGGGTTCTAGGTAACGTCCATAAGGTAGAAACCTTGGCTGGCATCGACTCCTAGATATGCTTAAGTAAATTAAAGCAACTAAATGACACAGTTATTTTTTACTTTTTACTGCGTTTTGAGTCGGTTCTATTTTTTGTTATATACACTCATATACGAGTACTTCGTATATCATAAACAAGTGCATTTTCACTGCATTTGCGAATGAGATGAAAGATATTAAATGTTGGTGTGAATCAGAGCGATGTCAACCCGGTAGTGATGTGCTGCGGACCGTAAATACGCAGCACCCAGGGCTGTCACTTTGCCACTTTTACAATTATTTCTTCACTGATAACTGTCGGCCAATGCCTATAACGAACAAACAGACAAAAACAATAAGCAGTGTAGGACACTGGACAAAAATGTATGACACGTTCTAAGAAAAAAGTTTATCGATTTTTATAAAACTTATCCGAATTCGACCGTCTTATGGCATGAAAGAGTTGTATATAAAGATATCGGTAGGGTGGTAACTTTAGATTGACCTAAGCTGAGATGCTGGAAATTGAACCTAGGACCTCTAAGTTGATACCAAAATATTACCAACTGTACTAGAGATATCGTCAAAAAATTAACAAGTAAAAAGCTTTAAAAAAGGCACAACCATAAACACATTTATCCTACTTGTCCAACACTACAAGCAGCGGTCATAAAATTGTACTCATTAAATTAATGAAAGTTCTTAAAACATGTATCGTTCACGGTTTTTGGGCTCTTAATAAAATCTCAGTTTTAAGTCTTAACCAATTAACCAAAATGAACACCGAGGGTTTATCGGTTCGATCCCGTCCAGTAAACGATTGTCGTATTCAATTCTAACATAGATTGCAAGACTTTAATTAGAAGCGAGACAAGATAATATTGGCTACATTTTAAAAATATGTGTTGTGAACGCTTCTAGTGTTTAATTTAACTAAAAGAAGTATAATTTTCCAAGAAAAATAATATTTTTTACTTATCAAGTAAGTAAAAAGAGCTATGTGTTTGCTTATAATAATTGACAATCTAATTATTATAGGAAATCTCGACCGAAAAATCAAATAACTGAAAGTACCTGAATTAAATTGACCAACTGATCTCGGCATAGAGCACTTAAAATATTAGTAATATATTTAAAAAGTAGCACATCGCTTTGCAATGTCGGAATAATCTAGTTTACATTGTTATAAACAAATGAAAGTATGCGGTCAAAATAATAATCAAAATCGGAGATAGAATACTTGCTCACAAAGTAAAAAGCAGTGAAACTGCCTTTTACTTTTTTTAAAACAGACCTATTTTTACATATATTAAATATAGGTCTGTTTAATATATGTAAAAATACCCACGTAAGTACAATTATCGCGTCCTAAAATAGATAATCGTCAAAGGTTTGAATTGAAAAGGAATTCTGGAAGTTTATTCAGTTAGAATCAAATATGCACAGAGTATTTAAGCTAATGAATGTCGGAAGTAAAGATAAAGACGCTATTATAATAGTGATAGTTGATTCAAATACTTCGATGTTTCGTGGCATAACAATACAAAAAATGTGTGGCAAACTTTGGGGACTACTTAAAAAAGTTCTTAACTCGCCTTCAGCAGTTTTGACATCAAAAATGTACGTTTCGAATGACTTTGCGTAAAACCCTGGCAATCAAACACGAGTGGCAAATAGTAAAATATTTATGTATACTTACTGTACAAACTGAGTTGACTAAAATATTATATCCAGGAAGACAGTCAGGGGAGTTAAAAAGTCAGCAGAATCAAAGGACTCTACATCAGTGGATATTTAAGATACGAAACGAAAAAAAATCATTCAATGATGATGAATGAAAATTTTGCTTTCCAATACTCCTTTTCAATAGAAACAGCAGAAGCATACCAATAAATACATAATTGCGTAATCTATGCAATGGATTCCTCAACAATTTTCCATACACTCTGCCTTAACAATGGACGGGCAAAGGACTTCCTGTAAATAAAAAAAAGTAATGACGCAATGACCACACGAGTTGAATTTTAAACTGGGCTTTTTAAATTTTAAACTTTTAAAAAATAGATTCGATTCGAATTACGTCTGAATCATATTCGATATAATGTTGTACGTAATCTTTGGTTGCAACGGTGTAAAATATAACGTTACAAATCGCATTCAAGTTATATGTCGATTACTTTCTGTTGTTACTGCAAAAACTATCGCTTTACTATAACGGCAAATCGATAATATTGTCAACTATAAGCGTATATCATTGTAAAGGTGATACCGCATCGTCATCTTTTTTCGTTGCATATGATGTTGTCTCAGACCTAAAAGTGGACAGGATTATTCTTCAAAGACGGAACGTTTTGTTATACAAAGTTGATTTTAGTACCTATACTAAAGCCAAACTCGATTGAGTAAAATGACTAGTTTCTACCTTCATTTTTAATTTGTTTGTTGACAAGCATTCTCAATCAAGTTTGGCTTTAGTATAGACGCTATTCTTGGCTACAACAGAGTTCGGTTAATCGAGGTACTCGTCACTTAAATATTTTTTGCACAAAAGTTGCTATATTATTATAGAAAAATATGTCACTTATTAAATAGTTTTTAATTAAAAATAAAAAAATGTAACCTCTAATAAATAAACCTAATAAATTTTAATGACATTTTGCTCTATAATACAACCACACTTTTATATTTAGTTAAATACATCTCTTATTAGATGTATGGTAATAATCCAATGATGCTTGTCCATGTATTTATAGGTTCTACAGATTTTTGGCCTTATTAAAAGTTATTTGTTACATTAAAATAACTTAAGTTATTTGTATATATAACCCATGGTAAACATGACGTAATAAACTTTAGTGTTCTTAAAATGAAGAATGCGTTTTTACTTTCACCGTTACTCCCTTGGGTTTAAATGATCTGAGTACCTTCCTGCATAGTTAAGTCGTGACTCACAGATGTGTGAAAAGGCAAACCTTTATTCACGAGCGATGCTAATCGATCTTAGGATTCCGATCGTGACTAAACTCGATTGTATATCCGATAGTACTAAAATCTGTTTGACGACTGCTAAAGTGCAACTATCTCTTCTTAACATACATGTCGAAAGAGGGTCAGACATAACTAGAAATAGGTAACTGAAAGAATAATTAACAGCAACTTTATTAACAGTGAATTACTACTGGCAAATTATGGTATTGCAATGATACGTAACGTCTCGTGTTAATTAATGTAACCTCAAGACACTGCGTCTCAAGCTGAGAATAATAATTAATTCGTTTGCACAAATTAATTATCAGAGTTGTCTAGGTTAAGCGATAAGCAAAGTACAAGGTCTGCACCGCGCCACGCCAGAGCCTAGACTGCCAACCAGTTGCAGACCCGCTCCTTTTATACAGCGTAGAATGACTCAAGTAGTGGGGTGAGTGGGGGTATCGAACGATGCGCAGCCGCAACAGAGCGTAGCTGGTGCACGTGCAGTTCACAGACTTCTTTCTAGTCGTGTACGATGACGCAGGCGCCGTCACGGCCATACTGACCAGCACACGTCCTCGTGGGCGTCTTTGTTGTTTATCTGAGATAAAAAATGACAGTTCGATCATCCTGACACATTTTACCATATTTACAAATCTCACAAACATAAAGATCTGTTCCTTCAGATTATGCTGGGCCGGTCAGTAGACCCTACAGCGATCCCTTCAGTTTATTAACTGGCCCGGATAATGCTAGACCGGATATTGATCCCTTTAGCAGATAATGCTAGACCAGATCAATTCCCTATAGCTGGTGGTGCTAGACCGGACATTGATCCCTTTAGCAAAGTCATTGGACCGGCTAAGCCCTGCAACGACTATTTTTTTTTTCCTTTTTTTTATTATTATTTTATTTTTTCGTTTTTTTTTTTTTCTCTTTTTTTTAACCTTTGCTAGACCGGAATTCATAATTCCCTATAGCCCTATATCATTGGTCCGCTTGCGCCTTCAATGATAGTTACTCTTTTTTTTCTCTTTTTCTTTTGTTTCATTTTTTTTTATTATTATTTTTTTTTCTTGTTTCTTTTATTATTTTTTATTAGTTATGTGAACATCAGCCTGCATCACAATGTTGTGAGGTTTACATTGTACAGAGTCAGTATCAAAGTTATCAGACATAGTGTCAGAGTGGGCAGACATAGTTACGTTATCGACTGATATGGTATCTGAATTGTTTTGGCATGGACTAATAATTTCAATATCATTAATTTGACTATCAATTTCTAGATTAATTAGATGACTGTCGGTTTTTAAATCATCCGCCGTCACGTCATCATCACTAAGAGAATTGCTTTTACTTTGTTTTATTTTGTGAGTGAGGAAGTGCAATGATAAGGTCCATACTTTCCAAGTTTTTGTAGTGGGGATGGATCCGATCCCACTTCTGATGTCGAAAGAGGGTCAGACATAACTAGAAATAGGTAACTGAAAGAATAATTAACAGCAACTTTATTAACAGTGAATTACTACTGGCAAATTATGGTATTGCAATGATACGTAACGTCTCGTGTTAATTAATGTAACCTCAAGACACTGCGTCTCAAGCTGAGAATAATAATTAATTCGTTTGCACAAATTAATTATCAGAGTTGTCTAGGTTAAGCGATAAGCAAAGTACAAGGTCTGCACCGCGCCACGCCAGAGCCTAGACTGCCAACCAGTTGCAGACCCGCTCCTTTTATACAGCGTAGAATGACTCAAGTAGTGGGGTGAGTGGGGGTATCGAACGATGCGCAGCCGCAACAGAGCGTAGCTGGTGCACGTGCAGTTCACAGACTTCTTTCTAGTCGTGTACGATGACGCAGGCGCCGTCATACACATTATAAACTAAGCTACGATTTTTTTGTGGTTTTTATACATGGTTTTATCAGTATATATAGGCCACTATCTACTATGTAATAGCAAGTAGTTGTATTAGCTATACTATAGCTACTAACTACTACTCATTTCTTTCTTATATTTTACTCACTCACTTTCATTTTTAGGGTTCCGTACCTAAAAAGGAAAAAACGGAACCTTTGTAGGACCACTTCGTTGTCCGTCCGTCCGTCTGTCAAGACCATTTTTCTCAGGAACACGTGGAGGAATCCAGCTGAAATTTTATCAAATACTCAAATCTGCTGTCTCAAAAAACTCAAGCGTCTAGGCCTAGGCAATCAAAAGATACAGCCGTTTGTGCCAAAAAATTCCCCAATTTTCGACACGGTCAAGTAAATCAAAACCCAACGGCTAATAACGGGCAATTCCCGTAAACTTAGAATCTTGAAATTTGGTACGAAGCAATGTTTTACATGAAGGAATTATTATTCCGAAAAACTTAAAACTTACGGAACCCTCGGTGCGCGAGTCCAACTCGCACTTGGCTGTTTTTTTTTTATTTTGACCTCTTTGACCACAGTTTGAGTTAAGTGAGCTTAAAAATATGGAAATTATTTTAATGATGCATATTGTTCTCTTTTACAGATAACGTCAGAAAAAGAATTTCGAAAGGAGACCTAACCAACGTAAGTTTCGAGTTCATTATTAAAACATTTCATCTTCTCGAGACGCTTCCTCAGCTTAGAGGAACGTGGTACCCTAACGCCAAAGCTTTCTTTATAGTGTTACGCCATTTCGTCATATTTGCAGCCGCGTGAATGGAATTTGTGATGGGCCCGTCTACTGCCTCCTTTACTTGGTCCGTCCATCGTTTTGGGCAGCATCCGCGGAGTCTTTTTCCCTCGATCTAACCAATGACCACTTCAAGCATTTCAATACTATCCACGTTTTTCCGGGCAATGAGACCGAACTACTCGAGTTTTCTCCGCAGGCAGATGTTAGAAAACCGCATCCTAACTTTTAATTTGTTTAGGATCGAGAGATTTATCCTATGATCGGTCCAAGATATTTGCAGCATCCGTCGCCAGCACCACATTTCAAAAGCACCAATCATTTTCAGGTCAAATCATACGTTGTAAAAATTTAGCTCAATATGTTTTGAATTAAAAACATCACAATTTTATTATTATTCTTTACAACTAAACAAGCGACGATAAAGTTGAAACACCGTCTAGATTCTACCATTGATGAATGAATAGAAGAAATAAAAATAAAATAAATTGTCGAATCGGTAAGCATCTGCGAAAAGTGCAGATTGCGTAATGCGAGGTCGACGGCACCCGCTGCACCCGCAATCGATCTCTTTTATTGTTGTTTTGTTGTCCAGACTTTAATATCATTAGGGGTAAAAATCTGACATCGGGTAAGAATCATCACTATCAGGTCCATCCTTGTAGGTGATATGGAGCATTGACGTTGACGTGACGTTACTCCAAAGCGGACTGGCGGGCTTGGGTGATAATATTTTAATTCATCACTATCACTGTCAGTAGTTGATGATAACGGCCGGGACCGACAGCTTAACGTGCTTTCCAACGCACGGGGTTGCAACACATCCAACTTCCCCATTCCGGGCTTGGCATGAAAGATTATAATAATTATTCCGCGGCCAGATCCAGGATTCGCCAAAGGTTAACCAAAGAGGCAGTCAATCTGTTAAAAATAACCAGTGTTTTTTCTGCTGATAAGATGTAACATCTTATCAGCGAAAGAAGGGATGTGTGGGACCATATTAAAGCCAGACGCTACATTGCTTCGTGCAATTATTGTGAAAGAAAATAAAAGAATAAAATTTGGAGTTTGTGCAGATTGCGTAATGTAAGGTCGACGGCACTCACTGCTCCCGCAATCGATCGCACTAAACTCTTTTATTGTTCCTTTGTACGAATCGCTTAGAAGTCTCTTCATTTCACTTTGATTACTTTTTGGGGTTACATCTTTACTGTATTAAAATATTCCTCTAATTTTCTGTCTTTTACTGTATTAAATTATTCCACTAATTTATACATCCTTTAATGGTCATAAACTAAAGTTGAAAACTTATAACTTAGTCACGTTCGTCCGCCTGACTGTCCGCTGATTTAGCTTAGGGAGTATATTGTATTGAAATAAAAAAAATCCTTATCTAAATCAGTTTGTTTCAAGTAGTAAGTTTACGAGAACTTTTGAAACGTCAACTTAGACTATTTGCAGTGACTCTACCACCGACTCAGAAAGAAGTTTCTGTTGATATTAGCCGACAAGAAACTAATTGTTACCATAGTTGAGCCATTGCAACGAAAGAAAAAAAATACTAATACTTTAAAAAAAACCGATAACAATTTTGCTTACGAGAGATAAGGACAACTATATTACTCATCCGCTTTTACATATCGGTTCTTTGTTTATCTTTATTCTGTCGATTTACTATTTTCGTTTTTGTTCGACCAACAATTTATTTAATTCTTTATGGCTATTTTACACGCTTCCTAAGTGTCGTAATTTCTTTTCTTACACGTTGTCCGACATTGAGTGTTTGCCAATTAAACCGTCAATGTCGATAATTCAAACAAGTGAATGTGTGTTCTCGGTCTATTTAGTGTAATATAATTTCTCAAATGGCATTGGAGTTCGCAACGCGGTGTGTTGCAAACCTGCGCCCGCGCATACAATGTTGCTTGTTCTGTTTGGTATACCCCAAACGAAATAAGCAATAGGTAATCGTGTTCCTGAATTCTCCAGCCAAGAGTACAATAGTTAGCTTTTTGTTTGGTAACGTTTCCATACTCCCATGTTCTTACAACTAGTACTGAGTCTCTGTCCAGTTCGTCTCAGTAGGTCTGCCGCCTTACGAAGCGGTGGTAGAGTAACTACAGTCTTTTTGAAACGTCAATTTGACGTGCAAAGGGCTTGTAAAAAAACATTTTATTAAAATGTTTATTCCTTACCTTATGGTTTACAGACAACATTTCTTATTCGGTGACCCTTCCTACTAAATGTTATGATATAGGCGAACTTTCCATTTAAAATCCCATGGTCGTTCCATGTATTAACGAATTAAAAAATCATGACTGGTTTCGAGTCGACGCGCGACGGTCGAACGACCGAACAGGAAAGCAAATTAAACGTATCGCAAGGATTCGCTGGGCACAGGTGGCTTAACAGCGCTGTTTGAAATTCATTAAAAAGGCCTATGTCCAAATATTACTACGTATCTATCTCTAAAATCCATTGCGTTGTTTAAAAGAACCAAACGGTCAGACAGCTAAACTTTGGTATTGATAAAACCAAGTGAATAAAAACATAGTAAGTAACATTTGCTACATTCAACTTTTTCCTCGGTTTGTTACCGAATTTTTTGTAATCGCTTAACACTAACAGCTGTTTTTATGTCCATTTTATCGATAATACCGTAATATACCAGATTGCATAACCACGATGCTGTGAAGGTAGTCGATGCCGGCGCGCCGCCGTCGCCGCTAGCCGCGATTTTTAAATCATAATAACATAAAAATAATGATAAAAACTATAAAAATAAATATAAAACTATATAAATAAACTTTTATGTTCATTACGTGTCGAAAGCATGAAGTGCTTAACAATTTTTACGCTCGTAATAAAATAATTTTTGAAAAAGCGGTTTGAAGTAAAACATTACAAAAGTTAAAAGTGTTTTAAAAATTAATATTGTTAAATTTATAATAGTGTTAGTGAAGTTCTATCATTGTTATATCAAATGGTTATTAAAAAAACAGTATTGATGCGCCGTAATATGGTATTATGTACTTATTATACCTGTTTTCGTTAAAAAATAAATTTCTCAATGAAGGTAACCTTTATCGTTAATTTTCACTTAAAAATCTTTTAATGAAAGTATTTTTAATTTCGCTATTTAATAATTTTATAGACTATTTTGTTTCTGAATCGATTAAAATTGGAGGAAGTATTTCGCATCTGTGATTTTAATATATTTTAGTTCATTATTCATTACTAGGATTTCATTGATTATTTATTAATATCAACAATTTATGAGCTTAAGCTAAATTTAATTTCACTTTACTACCCATTCTCAGAGAAGATTTCAAATTCGAATTGTATTAGGTTATTTATTTTAGATGAACAAGATAATAATTGTAATCAGCATAATCTGATGGCTTAACGTGTGCTTCTAATTGCGGGTACTTACTTACCTTCCCAGCTCTGGGTCACTAAGTTCTTAGTCAAAATGACTTAGAAACAATACATAGTAATCTCTGACCCAGGAATCAGACCAAGTACTTAGGTACATCATAATCCGTAGGCACGCAGGCTAACCACTACACTAACGAGGCCTATTAGTTACCTAACATTACATGGACTTAAACGTCGCTAATAATGTCTTCATTTAAGTACATTAGCATGACTCTAGAATAGGTAGAGTTAAGTAAATAGAAAATAATATTACGCAGTCATGTCTAACGGAAAAGAAAGTTTGCGAAGTATACCTGACCACTCAGATAGTTATATTTGTGTTAGGAATGCAGATGTGAGGCAGCGGAACTTATGTCGCTCAGGAATGCCGTCCACTCAAGGACCATTTCTCAAGTGGCACCACATGAGCTAACTTGATACCTGATATACGTTACAAAGTTATTGACGCCTTTCGGATGTTATAAACTAAGTTAATGAAGCAGATTGACCAGAATCTGCGAAATCAGGGAAAGAAAAAATAACTCAAGACAGGGAAAGCAGTGAAATCGGGGATATATCTTGGAAGCTTATAAAAAGCAGATCAATCTGCCTAATTAAGTTAGTTTGTTCAGAATGAAAAACAATGCCAGTTTAGGGGGTTTTAAAGAGGCAGAGTAGGTAACCTGCATGACATAATTTCGGTCGACATGGGATTTGTCAGGGAATTGGGGAAAATGCTCACCGAATAAAGTTCTCGTGATCACCCTGAGAAGACAAACAATTTGGGGAATTTTTATAGCTGGCTAGAGGCCTGACCTTTGGAGCTTAACCCCAATTATGTCCAAAATAAATTTGCAATTTGCAAAAATAAGAATAATTCCACCCTCGCTATCTAAGTACCACAGCTAGATTTGCCAGAAAGTTTCTTTCACGTACATGCAAATTGTGGAATCAATTTCCCGCTCAAATATTTACTGTAATTTTTGATATTATTAATATTAACACTATCCGCCGACAACGCAGTCGCAGTGCCTCTGGTGTTGCAAATGTTTATGGGCGGCGGTAATCGCTTAACATCAGGCGACCCGCATGTTCGTTTGCTCGCTTTCAAATCGCTAAAAAAACATCGTCGTTCATCCTCCAGGAATATAATTATTTCACATGACGCTACCTACATGCAGGTTGGCAAGTTTAGGATCTTCAACGACTGCTACCAAATTTTTAAGAATGATTGATTGATTGATAGATGCCTTTTTTTTTTATCGACTACAAGTCGGCCCTTGACTGCTATCTCACCTGATGTTAAGTGATGATGCAATCTAAGATGGAAGCGGGCTAACTTGTTAGGAGTACGATGAAATCCACACTCCTATCGGTTTCTACACGACATCGTTCCGGAACGCTAAATCGCTTGGCGGTACGTCTTTGTCGGTAGGGTGGTAACTAGCCACGGCGAAAGCCTCCCACCAGCGAGACCAAGACAAATTAAGAAAAATCTCAATCTGCCCCGCCGGGAATCGAACCCAGGACCTCCGTCTTATGAATCCACCACGCATACCACTGCGCCACGGAGGTCGTTGAAAGAAAAAAGTTTTATTCATGCACAAATTGTTTACTTTGTAGAGTGTACTCTACCGGCATATTATAAATAGATAGTTAATTTCCTATTAGGTACATGATGTCGGTACGAGTAACAGGACGCGCGTTTTCGCAAACCGGTCGCGGCGGCGCGGGGAAGCATTAAATTTTCACGTGTCTAATTAAAAAGTAAAAATACAAACATGCGATATGAATGCCGTGCACTTGTTTCGAAACGCTACGTTAGAGTCGCTCTACACGAAGCGTTCTGACGGCGATAGTGCCCAACGAGACAGTTAAAAGCACTAAAAGCTTACAAACAGAAGCTTCAATAGTTACGTAGATAAGCGACTCTAGTATGAGATAAGATTTTCATCTCGGCCTCTTTGACTACTCTTGTTTTACGATAGATAAGCTTACGTTTTTCTATAACCACGCCTGATAGAAAACTGATGGTATATCTAAGTTGCCTATTTGGCACAAAACACGTAGATAGTCGCATGCTATGTTTTGTGAGGAAAAAGGAATTGTAATCAGGTTGACCTACAATCTACAACAAAGTTTACTTTTTTTTTCATTTAATTTCTTCCTTTATTTTGTTTCGCCTAAAACAGTGATTTCTTTTCCAAGTATTAATCTGTTGTTTCTATAACTTGAAACAAAACTTTAGTTATTTCTTAGGTTAAAGTCGTTGTATGTATGTGCTGCAAAAGAATTTATATTTATTCACATCTGAGTGATCAGCTTATACTTTATTTTCAAAAATTATACTGCGTTTGTTTTGCATTGTGAACGCGTCGTGTGGTCCACCCTTAATCTCTGCAGCGTGGAAGTAGATCAACATATTGCAGTGCGCTGTGATAAAAGTGAAAAGGGTCGTTAAAATGAAACGAAGGTTATTAAGTCTGTTTAAACTTATTAGAAAGTCGTTTATCAGTTTAATGTACACAATTACTGTACTTTCATGACTGCATTTAAGTAATTACAACAAGTTCAACGTTACTTATAGAGTCTGTTATATATACTCGACAGCCTCCGAGACATAGCTGTATATGCGGTGGATTTACAAAACGGAGGTCCTGGGTTCAATTTCCGGCTGGACCAATTTAGAATTTCTTAATTGGTCCAGGTCGGGCTGGTGGGAGGGTTCGGCCGTGACTAGTTACTACTGTACCAGCAAAGACGTACCACCAAACGAATTAGCATTGCGGTACGATGTCTTGTAGAAACAAGTTAGCCGACTTCCAACTTAGATTGTATCATCACTTATCATCAGATATGAATGCAGACAATCATTAACTTGTATAAAAAATACTCACGACTTCACTTCCTATAGAAAGAAAGAAGAAAGAAATAAAAGAGCTACCGCGGTCTTTATTCCTGCCATTAAGCAGCATTTCAAAGTAGCAAAAACCTTCTAGGTATTTTGGGTAACCATTTATGTATAATTAAGCAGCATTGCTCTGTTCTTGTCTGAAAGGTAACAGGTAGAAATAATACTTGTGTCATGCCTCTGGTTGTCGTGTATAGAGTAATCTCAAAGCATTGCTGTATTATTATAATTGCCTATAATTACACTGCTTTGACGACCGATTGGAGTAGTAGGTAGAGATCTAGCCTGAAGCTTCAGGGACACTATTAAAATTTTCTTAAAAACAAAAGTTCAATACTGGAGTGAAACCTAGGACCTTATGATATGAAATCACATCGGCTAACCAATGAAGTAATGATGCAGTTATTTTGTTAGTAATCCGCAATTTGCATGTACAAATATTTCAAAATTAATTTCTAACTAGATAATATCTACTTGCATTTGCATCAAACCAAAATTACGTAAAGACTTGATCTATTAAATTTAGAAAGATCTAAAAACTGGTGTCTGTTGATCTTTTTGTCAAAGCAAAATTTTAAGTTACATAATGCAACAATACAGGCTACTAGGAAAACGAAGAAAACTAAATTGTTCCATTTGAAAATAATAAAAATTATTAGACTAAATATTTATTATCCAATAAAAATCTTTCTAATCTTTTGTTAAACAAAAATGTTACACTATAAATAAGCATAATTTACTGCACAGTACAAAATACGGGGACATAAAGGTACCGTTAAAACAAAATTTTGAAAATTTATCCCCTAGGATCTAGGGTATAAATTTTCAAGACCTCCGTCTTATAAATCCACCGACTTTGGGGATAAGATCGACGTTGAGCAATTTTAATACGAACTTTCATTCAATTTGTACGCCTAGGGCCTATGCATGTTATAGTGGATGTTCTGTACGAAAATTGTTCAAGTCAGACAAAGTGGCAGGCGTCAGCTAGTGTAAAAAATATGTTTAAACATTGTAATGCTCATTTTAATCAGGGGTATTGCGCACTAGGTACTTACCAAATAATGAGCTCAAATTAATTAATGATTTCAAATTTATTTCGTGGTTGTTCGAGATTGGTACCTATTTAGAACGAGTAAACACGATAGAATGGCAAGATATTTTCTAACGAGATTCCACGACCATGGGTCACGTCGATTTTTGGTACGAGATGGGCTTTTATCACATAAGTAGATAAAAGGAACAGAGGCAAAGCTTTTTAAGAATGTGCAAAATTATTACCTATTTTGGTAGGGTTTTCACAATAGATATGTCTCTAAGATTGTCAACTAACTGTGCCAGCGTAAACCGGTTTTTTCCAGTCTGGCCGCGTACGCAACAAGCGGCTGGTGGTTACTCACACATGCTCCGCGTGCTTGTAGTAGTGCAACCGATTCGCGCGGTACTATTAAGTCCAATATTTCATATTCTAGGACCTTGTGATTCGAAACCATTTTTTTTTTTCGTGGGGAAATCCTCATGGATACCCTCTCGCTACAGGGAGGCGAGAAGGTTATGTCAGACTCTTACCGACTAAAACCCCACGATGTTCCTACTCATCGCGTGAAAATTGGACCACGGGAACGAAAAGCCGCTTCCGAGAGATTGTGATCCGAAACCATAGGCTAACCACTGGGCAAATGAGGCAGTATTTCCATTCAATAGTACAGTTGTATGTTTGGCCAATCAGGCGAAGTAGACCGGCTGCTGTGATTGCAACGCGATATTTCTTAAGATACTTGTTCAGAGAGCGTGAAGCCAACGTGCGGCAATGTGTGAAAACAGGCTTGTACACAAATCTGTACACAATTTACAAGATTACACCTGTCAAAGTGGTCACGTGTCCTATTGTAGTTAATACGACAGCGACTAATTATGTTGACATCACTTTTTCTTTCTTGCTGTTAGAGAGTGACAGCTGAAAAAAGAACATCATTGAATGTTTGAGATATTAATTATTTTTCAAAAGTGACATGGTAAAACAATAGTTTATGATACTTCACTAGAGATAATAGTATAGAATAGTAAATAGAAAGGTATTTTTAAAATAATCAGGAAATGCAGTTTCCGGCTAGGAATCCCAGAGTGTAAATCATAGGTAGCTTCAAAATCGTTCATTTCAAATAGAATTAGTTTACAAGCACTTTTGAAGTTTACTACCTATAAGCAGTGTTTAACTAGGAACTTAATGACCGAGTGGCGCAGTGGGTAGTGACCCTGCTTCTGCGTCCTAGGCCGTGGGTTCGATTCCCACATGGAAAATATTTGTGTGATGAGCATGGATGTTTTCCAGTGTCTGGGTGTTTATTTATATATTATAAGTATTTATGTATAATATATATAAAAATATTCATCAGTTATAATAGCACCCACACCACAAGCTACTTACGAGTACGCTTACTTTGGGGCTATATAGCGATGTGTGTTATTGTCCTATAATATTTATTTATTTAATATTTATTTATAATGACCGAATTCTGGTAATAATAACCGTTTGATAGGTAAACGGTCAGAAAAGGGACAGACAATTATTTTTTAAATATTAAACACTTGATATACCATCTACCGTTTTCACAGAAAGAAAGGAGAAAACTTAAAAACTTAGAATCTGTAGCGAATGTAGGTCAACACATAGCATTCAATACGTATACGATCGAATAGGACAAACCACGTTTCGCTCATATGGCAGTTGTGCCATTTACAAGTCTTTCAAGTCTGATAACAGTTCCTTATCAGATTTTCAAATGGCATTCAGCAAATGAAACACTGATAAAGTTTAACTAACAGTTTACACAAGATTGTGCAGTTTAAAGGAAGATAAATTGCATTGAAGTGTGTCAACATGTATAATATTTGTATGTTGTTAGAAAATCTATGGGATTGCCACGCAATCTTGCTCTATACAATTTGCAAATAGACCTTAAAATTAGTGTAAAATATATTAAATTTTTAAGAGCAGAACCTCCTCCATTTTGACAATCATAACAGGAATAATAATAAAAGTGTGATAAAATGAAATCAAATAAGTAATTTAATTACAATACATACTTGTACATCCAAATAGACGTAGTTCATTTAACAATAGCTATAAAAAAACTAAACAGAAGAAGAAATTACATTAGATTAAATTAGAGTTCTGAATACATGTAAAAAATAACAAACGACGATTTAATAAAAACATGTAATATACTAAATATGTAAATAGAATGAGAATTGAAAGCTATTAATGATCCAATGTATATATAAATAAATATAATTTGAAGCTGTTAATGATGATCTAATGCATACAAATCACATCAATGTTGACTACTGTGTCGGAAATCGTGATTGTGCTGAAAACTGATGCACTAGATGTGGTGCGCTTGCTCGAGGCGTGGTGGCGTGGACTGCTGCTTCTAGCGCGACTGTTCCTATGCTGCTGCCGTCTGCTCAACCAAGTAATATATGGTATGCTCTTTCTTGTAATATTAAACTTCCTCCCTTTATACGAGTATGTACTTATAAAGGAAAGATTTGATATTCACGACACAATTCAAGTATGGCATTCTCTGTACATTGTTATTAAACAGTAAATAAATTCAATTTTATTTAATAAAATTAATTTTTTTCTTATTCTTTATCTGGGACACCCAGTTACATCTTGAGAGTCATCCAAATCCTCATTTTTGGATAAAATTGTGTTTCCTTTAAAAATGCATATTTGCCAGAGACTGCGAGACTGCCAATTCGATGACATTTCCCTTACTAGCATATTTTTGTCTGCAATAGTTTCGTACAAGCATAGAAGTATATCTTTTGCTTTTATTATAGCGTATGCACCTTTTTCTATGAAACCTTAGAAACAAAGAATACATGTTCAAAATTAAAAAATCAGAATACAATTCGCTTAAACAACGTTTTATAAACGTTGAGCTGATAATAATCTAGATAAAATTAACGTCACTCCGAATATAATTCATGGACGTGATAAACATAAGTACCTATCTGTGAATACTTTCTTATCGGACATCTGATATGAGTAGTAGTGTGTTTTAATTGTTCTGGAATTAGTTTACTTCGGTCAACCAGTACTGATAAACGTGTTTGTAAAATCTTAATTGCTAAAAAATCTATAATTTGAAAAGGGATAAACTCTAGTAAGTACTATTGGTAGGTCCTAGGTTTGTCTAAACATAAATAATAACTTTGAATACTTGTAAATAAGACGATTGCATTAATCGACCTTCATCAAGATGATTTTTATTAAAATATTACCTTCTTATTTGACAAAACAGGCCCACACCATGTCGATTCTTGGAAAAAACGTCAGTATTGAAGCCGATGTACAAAGATTGCAAAGCGGATAAAACAAAAATCGGAATTCTTCTGTGGCATTTTGTCGTGGTAAGACTGCCTCGTTGGTCTAGTGGTTAGCCTATGTGGCTTCGATCACGAGGTCCTGGGTTCGATTCCTGGGTCGGGTCATGGAATAATTCTGAGCTCTTTCATTCTTCTATGAAATGTTCAGTACATTCCAAGCCCGGAGTCTGGAAGTTGGTGGTGTTACACCCCCGTGTCTCGGAGAGCATGTTAAGCCGTTGGTCCCGGTCACTATCATCAACATCTGATAGTGATCATTAATAAATGAAACATTATCACCCTAAGCCCGCCAACCTCCATTGGAGCAGCGTGGTGGGTGTACGCTCCACATCCCCTCTTCTATAAGGAGGGAGGCCTGGCCCAGTAGTGGGCCGTTAAATAGGCTGATAATGATGATAATGATGATTTTGTAGTATTACAATTGACAGTCGAACTGTAATTAGGATTACTGAGAAGATGTTCGTAAGATGTACTTTTTGCAAGGGTCGTCATATAGAAGTGGAATTTATGGACTATAACAGACTAATACGTAACAAAATTATCTTACTTTTAATGTCTTACTTCATTAGAGAATAAGCAATAAGCATGTTAGGATTTAATATGTAACTTAAAAATATTGATTTGCCGGAATGGCGGATTAAGTACAGTGGATCAATAAGCAACTTGTTTCTGTATACAGCTTATAGGCACTTTCACACATTGTATAACATGGCTTTATCTATGTAGGTATGACCGGATACTAAACAGTTACTTATGTAGATATGTGCATAATTATGCGCCTACTTATTTAATGGAGTGTGTTAGGGAAAAGATTTATGGAATTTAGGATTGATGTAATCATCTAAATGTGTTCTAATAAAGCAACACTAAAGTCTTCCGTAGGATAATTTAGTTTTGGAATTATACTTTGAATTTTTTTGATGTATTAAAAATACTTTATATTGTATTTAGTTAAATTTAAATATATTTTAAATTAAACTGTCTCTGTATGTTTGTAATGTTTTCTCTTTTAAGTCGCTTTATAATGTTGACTCACCCTAGCGAAATCGGGCTGGTAAGTTGTAATCTAGAACATTATCAACTACGCCAAAGAGGATGTGATCTTAAAATGAAATATTTAGTCTTTAACTCTGCTATTATAACAAATACTTTTAAAAAAATATATCTATCTAAACACACTGTTTTCTGAGACAGGAGTGTATCTACTAACTCCCCATGGTATTTAAGTACGTTACTAATGAATCAATTTTGTTTATTTCCAGAGCTGAAGGTGCCTGAGGCGGTCATGATGGCGCCCAGCGTGTTCCAGAGAAATAAGTCGCCGCGCTCCTCCCCCGGAAATATGCCTAGGAAATTACAGGTATTTTATTTGTCATAATAAGAAGTAGCCATATTTTTATATGTCCTTGACATTAGTACAACGGGTGGGGAGCGAATAATGTGGTATATGTATGGTGTGTGTGGTGGTGGTAAATCGGGCCATTTAACTGTAGAGCTACTGATGCTTGAATCTCATCTACTTAAATAAATTCTCATACTAAGTGCAGTGTATTTGGCGTTCATAAATACTCTATGGTACTGTTATATCTGTATTTCGGGGGCATAAGCGCCCGCACCATATCGATACGTCCGTATCACATCTGATGTCATAGCAAGGTAGATAGATAATCAATACAGAGTCTAACATTCTTACAAATCCGATAAGGGTTAGCGTCGTGGGGTCACAATGCTCCAAAACTCATCTCATACGAGTACAGGGAGAGAAGGCTCGACTTGCAGTGGGCCATTAAAATAGGCTATAACTTAACAACTGATGCTAATCGCTCAGAGAGAAATATAGAAATGTGTTATTTTCCAGAACGGCACAGAAGCGAGCCAGTCGACACCGACCGCTGACTCCAGTCCTGGGAACTCCATTTCCGACGCTGAAAACTTCGAGTGTTACGGCGAAGCTGACGGCGACGCGCCTGGTTCAAATGCGTTAGTATTGACACGTAATATTATCAGAAAGGTACAAAAGCGAGCCAGTCGTCACAGTGACCATCATTACCACACAGCAGACAATCGAACGAACTTCTATCACATAGTTCCATGCGAAGGGGATTAGGACGCGAACTGCCCGAGTAGAATTTCGATCAGTTTATTTCATTATCATAACTGCGATCTTAATTTGTAGCACAAGTTGCACCTAAAGGGAATTCAGAGAACGGAATCTTGTCTCCACGGTGAGCCTTACTGGAGGAGTGCAAGGTAGCATAGTAGCATAAGGTTATCAAAAGGTACTGGGCTCACCTAAAACACAGTCGAAGCCATCGAGAGGGTTTTAATGGGTGAAAAATCCGACAACACCACATGTCTCTCAGGATGTTAGGTATTTCTGTGGGAGCTTTCAAAAAAGAACTACGTAGGTAGGTAGGTTAACAGGTAGGTATTCGCAGTGCAGGAAAATTTCTAACAAATTTTTTGACGATAGTTGACGGTAAATATGTAACATAACGAGATGATAGTAACTTAGTTGATCCACGTAATACATATTAAAAAATCATAAAATATACATTTGCATTGAATAAATCTAAAATTAAATATTATTGTGGCAGTTACATAAACGAGAAACTCCAAGAATCACCATTTCTTTTGAAAACAACTCTTGCATAATACAAACATTATGGCAGATGACATCATATTGTTACTTTGATGAATACTTTTGCATCCAAATTATTCTGTTTATGCTTTTATTGCCTCATTACTAACTTCTGCCCCGTTTGTCCAGTGGCCTATGTGGCCCAGTAGTTAGCTGGTATGCAGTGATCTTCCGATTTCCTTCAAGTCCTATTCAAACTACGAAATGATAGGCTTTTAATTCCATAAAATTCAACTAAGAACTCTCAATTCGGAGTTGAGAAGTTGGTGTTACACCCTTCTTCTTTGAAGAGCAAATAAAGACGTCGGTTGCAGTCATAATTAACATGACCAATAATAGTTAGAGTTAAGGTGGTAATTTATAATTATTGATTGTATTGTCAGTTCACTTTGAAGCAGCTTGGTGGGCCAAATATTCTCTCCAATATGTCTCTCTTGGGTCTAAAGCTACAGTTAGCCGTTAAAATAATGATGACTTGCTATGTTAGAATAACTTATCCGCAGTTCTTATTGAAGTATGACAATAATTTACATTTTTCCTTTGTTGAATCTACGTGACACTGGCGAAATAAGATGAGCCCAGTTGGCACAAATGAATAAAGTATTGATTGTTTTCCTTTGTTGCGTGAATGATATTCCATCTGAAGATAAAATGCATTTATATTATTTTAATAACCATAATATTTTTGTCACCAGGCTAGAAAACGGATCCAGAAGTCCTGGAAATCATCTAAACAGACACTCGTGGACAAGAACCAGTCTCAGGCGGACACCACCAAGGTATGTTCATAATGATACATAAAATCAATATAACTTTGAGAATATTTAAAAATAAACACGTGTTTAAGTCCCTATATACTAAGGTATTATTAAAATATAACGGCTGAAACTCACGTCACGGTTGTCGGAGTATGCCCGACTAGTTTCAGTTTACTTCACGCTGTGTTACCGGAACAAGCAAGCTCATGACTAAGGACCCCGTATTGGTTCGAAACTAGTCGGGCATACTCCGACAATGAGTTTTAAACCATTATATTTTAATAATATGGATAACATGACCTTGCTCATGAGATTACCGCCATGTGTTTTTTTTTTCGACTACAAGTTGGCCCTTGACTGCTATCAGACCTGATGTTAAGTGATGATGCAATCTAAGAAGGAAGCGGGCTAACTTGTTAGAAGTACGATGAAATCCACACTCCTGTGGAATGTTGATTCAACAATGTGGAATGTTGATTCAACAATGATTGTTCCTATAGTCGTTTCAGTCAACGGTCTTATAAGGAAAAGTTTTGACGAACATCTTAAAAAGCTTTCGCTTAATTGTTGGATCAAGGGTCGGATACAGAAGGCAGTAATTCTTGAAACGGCGCGCATTGTGAGGAGGTTCCTCACTCTGGAGCCCTAACCACCGGTTGCTTGGACCCCCGGGCCCCGCAGCAGGCGGAATTAATTTTTTTATAAATTTTTAATAGTGTTTTATTTTTATAATTTTATAAGCATTGGTAAAAATTTTAAAAATAATTGTAAATAAATAAATGAGTGGATAACAAGGTAATCAAAAAGTGAATAATTATTATTATTATTTAAACTCCAAATAATGGAGTAGCAGGTAAATATTACTATAAAAATATAGGTAAAAAGTAGAAACAAAATTATTAATAAAAATAATGTACCTATATTAAATTAACAGACCAAAAAAGTCTCTATGTAAGATGTCTTCGAAACGACAGAAAACAAATGAATCATACTTGAAAATCTGACATTTTTGCTTATGACAGAGGGGGTACAAAGGTAAAACCGCCTCCATACCGTTCCTTTCTTCACGTTTATTATGTTGGCTCGGCTGCACTTTTTGTTTTTTGCTATTTTTTAATATGATCATTCAGTATATTGTTACTTTTACGTAGTTTTAATGCTATAGGTGTGCAGTGTGCTACTCACATAATATTTTTTTTCATTTTATCTGCACTTTTTATGCATTTTTATTTTTTTTTATTTTCCATAGCCATCAAGAAAATTTGCCGCACCGGCGATGGGGTTCTATGCGACAGTAAGCATTGTTTTACTTTCTTTTATATTGCACTTTATTTTTATTTTGCTTTACTTTATAATGCTCTAAAAATAATATTATAATTTATACTTTATTTGTTTATCTTGACATAAAATTAAACCAAACGAAAATGATATAATGAAGGAAGTAGAGGTACAAAAGGCGGCCTTATCGCTTAGTAGCGATTTCTTCCAGGCAACCTTGGGATTAGGATAGTATCAGGACCAAACTACACAAACATTCAAATAAATACATACTAATATACAACAAATTACATAAATAGCACAATAAACATTAAAATAAATATATATGTCTTTGTCGGTAAATTAAAGCAACTAAATGACAGTTATTTTTTACTTTTTAGTGCGTTTTGAGTCGGTTCTATTTTTTGTTAAAAAAATATATTTCTCACTTTTTAGTGATTTATCGCCACGTAACGTACTCGTACTATGTCATAGTATATTATATGACACTTGTAGCCAAAATGTTACCGATACTTACACTAAAACCGAAATCGCTGCAAGTGTGCCTATAAAATTTGAAGAATTCCTTCAATTTTCGTAGGATATCATCATCAGATCCCAATATGATGACAATAAGACCACCTTGGAAGTGTGCCCTTTCTAATAAAAAAAGAATTATCAAAATCGGACAACTCTGTAAAAACTTAAGCGTGGTCATACATAAAAAAAATACGTGTCGAATTGAGAACCTCCTCCGTTTTTTTCGTCGATTAAAAAATGGAAAGTGTCGTGCGATACACTGCATACAAAACAGTGTATATTAAGATTACTACCAGACCTCTTTATTAGGAGTACAAAATCTCTGTATTGTGTACCTAACATTTTGACATTGCATATAACTTCAAATCGATTGTCTATGTCGCAACTGTGGCAATAAATAATTTTGGGAGGGTTCGCGCTGCCTGAAAGATTTTATTAAAAGCCTTTAGAATATAACAAAACAAATCAAGGAATTAAGGATTATTCTCCTGTATTAGGACTATCAATCTCATTCAGCTTTCAAGCTATGCTTGTTATAAATACATAGATCATGTAATTTTAAATCGATTCTTATTATGTGTACGCCTGGTGATGAGGTTTTGTCACATTTTATGCTCACATAACATATAGATTGCTATTCATAATCGGACATTGATGATAGTGATTTATTGCTCTTACGTTTTGTAACAATACTTCTAGTTTTGTCATCGACAAAAATATTACATCACATAGATGCTGTAAAACATATTATGATTTCAATTCAATTCTTCTTAATGGCTTTAATTTGTGTCAACTGGGCACAGCTTATCTCGCCAGTCTCACGTGGATGGACAAGGCACGAAGGAGATATTGTAAAAGCGACATGTATAATTTTGATGGATTTTTTTTTTATCGACTATAAGTTGGCCCTTGACTACTATTACACCTGATGTTAAGTGATAACGCAGTCTAAGATAGAAGCGGGCTAACTTGTTAGGAGTGGGACGAAAATCCACAGCCCTTTCGGTTTCTACACGGCATCGTACCGGAACGCTAAATCGCTTGGCGATACGTCTTTGTCGGTAGGGTGGTAACTAGCCTCGGCGAAAGCCTCCCACCAGTCAGACCAAGACAAATTAAGAAAAATCTCAATCTGTCCTGCCGGGAATCGAACCCAGGACCTCCGTCTTATAAATCCACCGTGCATACCACTGCGCCACGGAGGTCGTCAATAAATTCTAAATTGTTGATACTTATATAATATAGTAGTATGTTAGTCCTTAACCTAAAACAAAACAAATAACACAGATATGATACAATATATATACAGATAATTATAATTTAATTCTATTACATTCTATATATTTATATAAAATCTACAATAGGGACTGGACACAAACATCAATAGACACTTAACACTAATAGGACGAGGGACTTTAGATGGGAGAACGTCATAAAGAGGATAAAGAAGTCTGGGACAGTTGAAAAGGAGATGAGTACAGTATCTTCGTCTAAGCCGCACTCGCAGATAGAGTAATCCCTAATCCAGAGCTTACGTAGGTGCATAGGTGTGCATGAATGATGATATATTTTTGTCGTGAAAATCCACAAAATCCGAAAAATTTCGATTTATCTTTCATTAAAGATTTTGTAGACAGCAGTTTAGAATTGGTAAATTTGTGATTTATCATATTTGTGACATCGTGTTCGGAGTTTTGACGTGACAACGTCTTATAATTCGATAGTGCCGGCTGCACGCACGAAAAACATAACTCATGCGGCGTTACCTCGCTTTGAGGCGTTCCATGTAAGGCTTGAAGTGCAAGCGAGAGCGCGGAACGAGCGACAAAGAAGCACAATCGGCCTTTGCGTTAGGCAGCGTTCGACATCCGTCTATTAAATATAATTATTAAATATATTAATTTTAAATTAAAAATTAATATATTTATTATAAATTTAAAATATAAATTTATAAAATCAAAATCAATTATTTTATTAATTTAAATTAATATTTATAAAAATATACTTAAATTAAATTATTTTAATACCCAATTAAATGCTACCATTCCATCAGTATTTTCTTAAGTTGTCACGTTCAACTATCGTCAGTAAACCGACTTTACAGACAACCAATTTTTTTTCTCAGAGTCAAACATTCAAGCTTACTGAACGGCATTGAATCTGCGTGATACGTTTAGGTTCTAAACAATAATCTAGAGCTAGCCTTACAAAAAAAGATTAATGATGCCGATAACAAATTGTATATCTAAATGTAAATGTAAAATTACACTAAAAGAGGAGAAAACCACTAAGTTGGCAACTCTGATCCATGTACCGTTTCTATCCTGCGACGTGGGATGGCGCTGCCATACCGTTTTGAGTTTTATTCTTTTTTTATCTAATACAAGTTGGCCCTTGACTGCTATCACACCTGATGTTAAGTGACGACGCAATCTAAGATAGAAGCGGGCTAACTTGTTAGGAGTAGGAAGGATGAAATCAACACTCCTTTCGGTTTCTACATGACATCGTACCGGAATGCTAAATCGCTTGGCGTTAATCTTTGTCGGTAAGGTGGTAAATAGCCACGGCGAAAACCTCTCACCAGCCAGACCAAGACAAATTTTAAAAAATCACAATATTCCCCTTTGGGAATCGAACCCAGGACCTTACGGGCAAACCACTGTGACATGGAAGCCGTCAAAATGACGTCGTCACGCATTAATAACGTGACGAGGTGTTGGGGATAAGCCCTAACAGTCTGTATCTACGACTAATTGGATGTGAAGGAGTAAGATTGGTTATAAATAAATATTATAGGACAAGTACACACATCGCTATATAGCCCCAAAGTCAGCGTACTCGTAAGTAGCTTGTGTTATGGGTGCTTTGATAACTGATGAATGTTTTTATGTATATTATACATAAATACTTACAATATATAGATAAACACCCAGACACTGTAAAACATCCGTGCTTATCACATAAACATTTTCCAGATGTGGGAATCGAATCCACAGCCTAGGAAGCAGAAGCAGGGTCACTACCCACTGCGCCACTCGGCCGTCAGATATAATTTCAAAACATGGCAAATAGTCTCCAAAAATCATTAAATATAGGTTTCTTCCTTTTAGCTCAAGCTACTGCAAAAATTAAATTAACAAAATGTTGTTTGTGACCTTTACACGCGTAACGAGTAGGCCATTCAATCACGATCCATGATCACTATTCCGCGATTAGTATGAGTCACTTTACTGCACGGTAGGTTTAAAATCTTTGTATGTAACCTTTATATAACTATATCTAATCCATACAATATAAATCTATACAAATAAATACAATTGAAATGTCTCTAGGTATGTAATTTCAAACTTTTTTACTTAATGCATATGCTCCGGCTTGTCTCTGAATTTGGAACAGTTTTGATAGGGCTACTACTCGCAGATAGTTTAGATTATAAGATGTAATTTGGGTTCATTTTATTGGAACGAAGTTCCTTATCGCGCGTTGTGAAAGGGGGCTAGACGGAAAAAATTGGTACGAAAAGTTGTCACGACACTTTTTGATTAAAGGATCTTGCCGCCGCCTTTGATGTGTGTGCGCGTGAGCGGCGGGGGGCGCCCGCGCTGTATGCTGTCTCGCGCTCTCGTGGCGCCCTCTGGTGTTTCGGTGTACAAAAACAAACGCGTGTGTGGTACGCGTTTAAGTTTATATAACATTATATTTGTTAATAATAAAAAAAATATTATTATTACTTAAAAAAAATAAAATCTTATTACAATTCCTTCACTAATTAATCGAAAGGAACTTCATTCCATCCGGGTGTCCCTTGACACCTCTCAACTTTTTTTTTGACATATTTTTACTTTATTTTTGCTTGGACTAAAACGCGCCCGTAGTTTTAGCTAACAAATATACACATAACAATAAAACTTAATTAAATCTGATAAAACTATTGTTTTTCCTTATAAGGACCAGTTTACCTCGATAAGTGTACAAAAACATATATGAAGTAAAGATAAAGATATGAAGATATGAGAAGGGAACTACGTCAAAGTTTCTCATGAAACTATGCGATTAAGGGTCTTAGTCGAAGGATTGAAATCCTAACTTATAATTGGAATAAGTTAATATTTTGTTTATTATTCTCTCACTCGGTTATCATGTTTAGCGTGTAGGTAATAAGTAAAAAGAACAGTTGTCAGGGGATTGAAAGGGACGTTAATAAAGAATAACGTATCGTTGCCGCGAACTATGATTCTCTGCGAAAAACCCACAGAATCTTAGATGCATCGTCACTTAGACCTCAGTCCCTGTACGCTCCGAAACCAGAGCATCCTCAGAAGATATTCACTAAACAATGTTTAATCGCAAATAAGTGACGTATCCGCTTCCGACCGTCTTATTTTAAAACTTAGAATCTGATAATCTATCAGATTCTAAGTTTACTTACTTTGGTTTAATACATAAGCTCTTTATTTAGAATTTTTAGAATTCCCGTGGGATGGAATAGACATTTAACACTCCGAAAAGAAGGGATTTTGCAAGATAATACAATCCTAACGCAGACGACGTTTCTAGCATCATCTAGTAACAAAATAAATCAATCATTCACAATTCACCCATCTATGTCTAAAGTCATTCCGTCTAGCAAGTCGCACAAATAAGCTCAAGCCCTTAATAGATGACCACCTATTTTAAACCTCTACAACAGGACGAACATGAGCTAAACCGAGACCAGTCGACATCTTGAGCGAGCTATGTTTGTTACATCCGTAAATAGATGACTTTTTTGCTAATCTATTTGCAAGCCTATTGTTTCACGGCGAAGCTCCGAAGCGGAGACTAATTTTAGTTAATGAGATATAGGAACAGGTGGTGAGGTTATTACTGGTTAGTTACTTACGAGTATATTATTTATATTTGACGGCCGATTGGCGCAGTAGTTAGTGACCCTGCTGCTGCGTCCTAGGCTGTGATTTCGATTCCCACATCTGGAAAAATGTTTGTGAGATGAGCACGGATGTTTTTCAGTGTCTGGGTGTTTTTCTATCTATTATAAGTATTTATGTATAACATATGTAAAAATATTCATCAGTTCCCATAACACAAGCTGCCTAAGCTTACTTTGGGGCTATATAGCGATGTGTGTAATTGTCCTATAATCTGTATTTATTTATTTATTATTATATCTCAAAAATTATAAAAGTCGTATATCGACTTGAACATCGCATTAATTATTATTATACTACTATTATAAAGGCAAAAGTTTGTGAGTGTGTGTGGTTGTTACATCTTCACGACTAAACGGCTGGAACGATTTTAATAAAATTTGGTATGGAGTTAGCTGACACCCTGGATTATTATATAGGACACATTTTATTCCGAAATACCCAAGGAAACGAGAATTACGCGGGTGAAACCGCGGGCGTCCTCTAGTATCTATCATAAATGCTAAATTTTGTGTGTGTATGTTTGTTTCTCCATCTCGTCGCAACTATTGACCCGAATCAGCTGTAATTTGAAATGGAGATGGATTATACCCCAGATTAAAAGATGGGCTTTTTATCTTAATATTCCCAAGGGAACTACATAGTTTTCAGTTTTATAAAAACTCATTCGCAGTGCGTGCAGTAGAGCTGTGGAATGCACTCCCTGTTGGCATTCGTGAATCGAAATCAATTTTCATTATTAAAAAAGGCCGTTAAATCCTATTATTTTACAAACTAAAGATGACTATTTGTTAATGTTCTTCTTATGATGTCTTAATGTAAGTATATATATATTAGTTTATTTTATGATATATATTATAGTTAATATTGGTGTTATTTGTGTAGTCTGGTTTATGTATTAGTGTGTAATTATTTGAATTTATGTATATTTTATAAGTATACCACCTGCAGTCTCTTTCTTTATACTTTCCTAAGCCTAAGGTTGCCTGGCAGAGATCGCTGCTAAGCGATAAGGCCGCCTTTTGTATCCTACCTATATATATATATATATATATATATATTTAAGGTATCTCTGTACTGTTTTTTATTTCTATTTATTATTTTATTTAGTTCTTTCGCCTTTTTGATATTAGTGAGTATTTGACGCTTAAAAAGAAGACGAATTCCGAACTGAAAGGCTTTTCTGCCAATATTCCTTTAACGACTGATAGCTTGAAATAAACGAATAATATAAATTTAAAAACTAAAGCTACGAAGCCACAGACACAGAAAGCAAACACGTTAAACTTATTTCCCTCTTATTGTGGATTAAAGATAGAAAAGAAAAGTGTTTTTTTCTCTCCGCAATATAATTAAATGTAATACAAGACTCACCTTAGGTCACACAGAGCTATATCACAGACAAGTATTCTGAAACCATATTTGGCAACGGCCATTCTTAACAAATCGCCTTCCTCACAATGTCCAACGTTTGCCCAACACGCGACAGTACAGAACGATCTAACAATCGAAATAATGTTGCTGTTGCATAACTCAGTAATTATGGTCACCGTGAGGCTAAACATCGCAATTTAGTCCGACCCCAAATACCATTGCACTGATTTTATTTTTTATAGCAGTAATTGCTTTAATACTGCCCTTTTATATATAAAAGTATTTTGTTACTTAAAAATGAAATATAATAAAAAGAATATTTTTTTTCTCATATGGATATCATGAAAAAATTATTAGAATTATCGGTAGGTATCTTTTTTGCGTACTTTTTTTTGTTCTTTTTATCTCTCCCCGCGGTATCGTGGACAAATCATCGGTCTCGGGGGATATAATATGGGATTTAGGCTTGTGTGCACCAAGATTTCGGTTATGATAACCAACGGTTAACATAAGCTAAACGGAAAATTTACTATTCACGACAACCCATACGCTGGTTAAGGACGTTAAACGGGCGGTTATCTTAAACGAGCTTACGTCCTTAACCGGGGTACGGGTTATCGTGAACAGTAAATTTATAGTTAGCTTATGTTATGATAACCGAAATGTTGGTGCACACAGGCCTTATTGGTTGCGAAGAGAACCGATTACGAACAAAAAGACATAGCAACTCTTCTCCTTGTGGTTAGTAGCTAGCAAAAATCTATGTCAAATGTGAATTTGCAATACGAAAAATATTTAAAGTGTGCACTTTACTTTTTTTTGGAAACTTGATGAATTTCCCATTTCAGTTTGATCCATTAATTATTTGACTCCCTGTAAATAAGTGGGACGTTATGTTCATTAATTTTTAGTTTAAACTGATTATTTTTGATAATATAAAGAACGTTTTATGTACATTTGTGCAGATATCTACGAGTAAACCAACAAAGCTACTAGCCGTAACTGTTAAGAAAGTAACACATTGTTCCAACCCGATACACTTCCACGCTTGCAAAGTTACATGATGACATGCTTTCCAAAAAAAAATTATTTTGATGTATTGAGTAACCACGGTTACAATAATTTTGTGTTATCATCTAGTGAGATGTTATCACTTCTAGAATTTAGAAGGAAACGGGAATAATTCTCAGAAGAGTAAATAATTTGTCAATTTGATCATCTATATTTACTAATACGCGGGATTTTGGAATTTAGTTAATATGCTGCTCCTATGCGGATTTGCGTGTATAAAAGGGTTACATACCTAAATTGTATTATTGTACACCTACGATTTCCCTCTCGTGGTACATAGACAGTGTAATGCAGCCTTCCAAAAACACCAAAAATAAAAAAATGTACGTAACCCTTTTTTAAGAAAATTGAGTATAGCAAGTTATTCTCAAAAGATAGATACATGATGGCATGTATCTATCTGTAAAAGTCTGTGATGGCACAGACTTTTTTGCAGTCCTAAAAAAGTGAAAAAAATATTTCATACATTGTTTTGGTATACCTATCTCAAATTGAAAAATCGGCGTTTTCGATGAAAGCTCCCAGATGACTTAAATATCTACAACTTTTCCAACAATTATCAACATATTTCATCTAATATACATTAAATTTTAACAAATTATATACAAAAGCCTTCCTTAGGAATCACTTTATGTGTTGGTGAATAACGCATGATAATCCGTTTAGTAGTCTTTAAATTTATCGCAGACAAACAGAAGCAGCAAGGGCCTTTATTTTACAACTAGAGGACGCCCGCGGTTTCACCCGCGTAGTTCTCGTTCCCGTGGGAATTTCGGTATAAAATGTAGCCTATGTGTTATTCTGATGTATAAGCTATATTGTGGTAAAGTTTCATTCAAATCCATTCAGTAGTTTTTACGTGAAAGAGTAACAAACATCCATACATCCATACAAACTTTCGCCTTTATAATAGTAATAGGATATGTAAGGAATGGATAATATTTGATATTAGACTTTCACGTAGTTACACTGAAGATTGGTCTGTTTACGAGTGTTGTGATAATGATTGAAACCTACAGCTCAAATTGCTCTTCGAGGCACGGGGATGTATCTAACACCACCTTCAATTAAATTAATTAGAACTAAAGATACACGTGTTTAGGTTAACAAGGCAAATATGCACGTGAGTTCAACATAAATAGATAATCCGGAGTCCTAATTCAATTTGACAGTATAATATCGAAGCCCGATATGTGAACCAAACGTGAAAAATTAACGTGATAATTTCATGATATACCTAATTAAGCTAATTAAGTGTGATGGATAAAGACACCATCTTTGCCTTACAATGCTTAAGGTCTTTTATTTTTACGCGCTTCAGGTATTTTTGACGTGAAAACGTCTTATAATTCGATAGAGCCGGCTGCACGCACGAAAAAAACGTGACTCATGCGGCGTTACCTCGCTTTGAGGCGTTCCATGTAAGGCTTGAAGTGCAAGCGAGAGCCCGGAACGAGCGACAAAGAAGCACAATCGGCTTTTGCGTTCGGCAGCGTTCGACATCCGTCTATTAAATATAATTATTAAATATATTAATTTTAAATTAAAATTAATGTATTTATAAATTAATATATTTATTATAAATTTAAAATATAAATTTATAAAATCAAAATCAATTATTTTATTAATTTATATTAATATTTATAAAAATATACTTAAATTAAAAATTTTAATAACCAATTAAATGCTACCATCAGTATTTTCTTAAGACATTGTCACGTTCAACTATCGGCAGTAAACCGACTTTACAGACAACCAATTTTTTTATTTAATAAAAAACTTTTTATACCATTTGTACAAAGTCGTGGACGTTTTATATACATTGAACTTTTGTATATTCATTACAAGTTGGTCCTTGCAATGACTCATTACTATGAAGACAGGCTAAGGTGTTAGGGTAGGACGAAATTGCACACCTTTCGGTTTCTACACGACATTGTGCTGAAACGACAAATGCGATTGGGTGGTAACTAGCCTAGGCCAAAGCCTCCCACCAGCCAGACCTGGAAAATTCAGAAAATCTTAATCGTCCCAACCGGGTATTGAACCCAGGATATCCTACTTATAATACCACTGCGCCACGGAGGCCGTCAAATTTTTTTTTTGTCTCTAAAATTTATAGACCAGTCATCTGATGTAAGTTATGAATGATGATGCAAACTAAGATCGAACGGACGGGCTAATTTGGAAGACATTTACACTTCTTTTCGTTCTACACAACATCGTACCGGAACGCTAAATCGCTTGGCGGCACGTGTTTGCCGCTCCCACCAGCCAGACTTGGACCAATTTTACTTAGAAAATTTCAATTGGCTCATTGAGTTGAATATATGATCTAAATATACTAAAAGTAAAGTTCATAGCGTTAATGTAGCAATAAGCTATGTAACGTCTATTTTGCGCAAAACATAACGGGACAGCCGTAAAATGAGAATGTGTTCAGGTGCCAGCTAAAAATAATTAAGAAATACATTATTGATCCAAGATATACATCAGTATACATGTCAAAACTAGTCTGTCAAACTAGCATACAAACCTGCAATGTTAATACGAATATAGCCTACGTCCGGCGGTGTGGAGGACTGCTTAGTAATTTAATAACGGACTGTGTTTCAGACTTGTGGATAATTCATGCCTTGCGAGTTGCAACAAAGGTAGGGTTGCCAACATTTCTTCAACTTTTTACCAAAATATAGTTACAGTACTTTTCTAAAACATTCATACTACAAATGCGAGATATTGTGTGTGTGTTAGCTACTTCATACCTAAATCACTAAACTGATTTGACTAAAGGTCGATTTAAGAAAAATAAGTTTTCAAAAAAATCTGACGTCCATTAGTTTATTTACATCAATTTAAATGTCAAAACTAGTCTGTCAAACTGGCATATAAACCTGCAATGTTAATACGAATATAGCCTACCTCCGGCGGAGTGGAGGACTGCTTAGTAATTTAATAACGGACTGTGTTTCAGACTATTGTGGATAATTCATGCCTTGCGAGTTGCAACATAGGTAGGGTTGCCAACATTTCTTCAACTTTTTACCAAAATATAGTTATAGTAATTTTCAAAAACATTCATACTACAAATGCGAGATATTGTGTGTGTGTTAGCTACTTCATACCTAAATCACTAAACTGATTTGACTAAAGGTCGATTTAAGAAAAATAGGTTTTCAAAAAATCTGACGTCCATTAGTTTATTTACATCAATTTAAATGTCAAAACTAGTCTGTCAAACTGGCATATAAACCTGCAATGTTAATACGAATATAGCCTACGTCCGGCGGTGTGGAGGACTGCTTAGTAATTTAATAACGGACTGTGTTTCAGACTATTGTGGATAATTCATGCCTTGCGAGTTGCAACATAGGTAGGGTTGCCAACATTTCTTCAACTTTTTACCAAAATATAGTTATCTATAGTACTTTTCAAAATCATTAATACTATAAATGCGAGATATTGTGTGTGTGTTAGCTACTTCATACCTAAATCACTAAACAGATTTGACGAAAGGTTGATCTAAGAAAAATAGGTTTTCAAAAAAATCTGAATTCCATGCGGACGGAGTGTTGGCGTCCGTTAGTTTATACACATCAATTTAAATGTCAAAACTAGACCTGTCAAACTGACATAAACCTGCAATGTTAATACGAATATTGCCTACGTCCGGCGGTGTGGAGGACTGCTTAGTAATTTATTAAACGAACTATGTTTCAGACTATTGTGGATAATTCATGCCTTGCGAGTTGCAACATAGGTAGGGTTGCCAACATTTCTTCAACTTTTTACCAAAATATACTTATACCTAGTACTTTTCAAAATCATTCATACTATAAATGCAAGAGATTGTGTATGTGTCAGCTACTCCTTTATACCTAAATTACCAAACTGATTTGACGAAAGGTTGATCTAAGAAAAATAGGTTTCCAAAAAAATCTGAATTCTATGCGGACGGAGTGTTGGCGTCCGTTAGTTTATACACATCAATTTAAATGTCAAAACTAGACCTGTCAAACTGACATAAACCTGCAATGTTAATAGGAATATAGCCTACGTCCGGCGGACTAGTACTGGTTAGTAATTTAATAACGGACTGTGTTTCAGACTATTGTGGATAATTCATGCTTTGCGAGTTGCAACATAGGTAGGGATGCCAACGTTTCTTTCAAACAAAATATACTTGTAGTACTTCTCAAAGTCACACTCTCGCACTAATATTATAAATGCGAGAGATTGTTTGTTTGTTAGCTACTCGTTCACACCTAAAATACTGAACTGATTTGGCTGAAAATTGATTAAGGAATTCCACTTGTCGTTCGTCAGTTTAGATACATATCAATTTAAATGTCAAAACTAGTCTGTCAAACTGGCATACAAACTTACAATGATAATACGAATATAGCCTATGTTCGGCGGTGTGGAGTTCTGTGTTTCAGGCTTTTCTTGATAATTCATGCCATTGCAACGTTGTAGGGCTGTCAATTTCTTATCTTTCACAAATATAATTTTTAGAAAGTATGTGTTCGTTATTCCTTCAAGCCGAAACTATTGAACTAATTTGACTGAAATTTCGACTAGAGTCTAGACGAAGTCACGGGTATATGATAGATGTAGGTACCTAATCTATAAAAGTATAGTAAAATGGAATGTCGGAAAAGCTCAAGCTTCATCGAAAATGCTCGAGAACCCCATTGAGATTATACGCCCCTGATTTTAGTGCGAGCAATGACGTGGGCATCCACTATCACTATATGTCTATCATATAAAAATGTCGTGTCACGTGTTTGTTGATTTGACCGATTTTTTTGACCGGTTGGGTGCAAGAGTAGGTCGTAGGCTAATTTTCACAACCCTATGTGACAAATTCTAAATTGAAGCAGTCAAAGTCGTGCGCACCAGCTAGTCGAAGTATCATACGTAACCCTAAACGCAGGTAGCCTCCGTCCACTATAATGTTTTGTTGATGCGTCAGTACATCGCCGCCGCGCGCGCCTCTTGCACCTCGCGCATTCCAACTCAAAATTCGAACATTTACTTTTTAATCTCACCTTTATTTTTTTTTAAATAGTGCTGTGAAATAATCGACTTGGCACGTGCTCGGAATACGATTAGTGATGTACTATGTAGGTAGATGAAGTGTCGCGTCCATTCCACGCGACTGAAACCGGATTACGATTCTTTTGCGATTTGATCAGTTCACATTTTATTTGTAAAGCTGGAGCGGAACAATATACACATGCATTACAGAAAGCGTCCCTACAGGTTAGTTGTTTTGTTTTAATGATACCTACCTGTTTATGTAACATTTTTTGTGATTTTTAGTTTTGTTTGTGTTCAATCATCAATAATTACTATACAACTTAGGAACTATTAAAAATTTTGTGACTTTTTGAAAAACTAACCCTCTAGAATACGTAGAATTTATAAAAATCTTTAAGAAATGCTTTTTTTTAAATTATACAAAATTATTCATTTCTTTATCTTGTTTTATTGTTTAACAGTTACTAATTGTTTACAATTGCTTACAGTGCTATTTACCTGCAGTCTAATTTTGTATATATTTATTTATAATTTTTAGTAAATTTTTGTCATTGAATTAATTTTGAATAATTATTATATTTTATTTTATAATACAAATATATGATAGACAATTATTTAGGAAAAATACCCGGGTGGGTACAGATGTTATGCTTATTACGTAAACGTAGTTACCTAAGTATACAACTACAAATATACTTATCACTATAACTTTACAATAACTTAATACCATATTAGTTATAAAGTTTAATTGAATAAAAAAATACTTATTTTGAATACAATTGTACAACTAAAATTCTAACCGACCTCAATTTTCACGCTCTAATTAAAAAAAACGTTAGGAAATACTTTTCAAATCGCTAATCTATTCATATTTAAATTTTATCCGACAATCGCTATCCAACATACTTTGCGTAAGTAAACAATTAGTGATACTAACTACCTGTCTATAATCTACTTAATTATCTACTGTGTAATTAAATCTTTTTAGCGCTAAGTTGATAGAAAGAATTTTAAATTAAAGCTTTAGAAATTAATAAGGTATCAAATCCAATTATTTTTGTGACAAGAAAGACCTTTATTTACTTCTACTTTTGTTATAAAGGAATTAATAACAATGCTAATAAATTTTTCAATAAACTGTTTTATCAATACTAATATAATAAAATTGATTAAGTTTATGATCGCGATATCAGAAACCACCTGTGGTTAATATATGATAAATTCTTCTTGCATTTTACACGTCAGTCATTGAGGAAGGATTTTACGCGGCAGATAAAATGACGGCTAAAACTAGTCTACACTAACAGCATCTTTCGTCCTGACTATCAACAAACAATAAAAAAAATTAAACTTAAAGTTTGCATTATTTACGAATTGACCAATTTACAATTTCTGGCGTCTTAAACTTAGCATACCTTTTAAAACTAAAATTCTTAATGCCGTAAGAAATTTAGAGTCACATCTTTATATGATTCATAATTTGTGTTTTTGTGATTTACCGATAGTAAAGATTCGTCACAAACCCTTTAGTTTTTATCTCGGAAATCTAATGTGTCTTGTATCCTCTGTATGAACTGTTAATTCCAGATATATGCACCCTATTAGGCGAAAGCAACGCTAGCTGGCTCTGTCAACCTTTTCAAATAGCCTTTGTTTAGTAGTTTCGATGTGAAGTAGTAACAAACATTGAAACTTACACACAAACTTTTGCCTTATAACATAAGTCTGGTGATGATTTGATCACCCAGGCACCCGGGTGACGCTTTCAGGCAGAACGCACGGACAAACTGTGACATAGGCTTCCGGTAGATACGATGTCGTGTAGAAACCGAAAGGGGAATTTTCATCCTACTCCTAACAAGTTAGCCCGCTTCCATCTTAGATTGCATCATCACTTACCATCAGGTGTGATTCCAGTCAAGGGCTAACTTGTAATGAATAAAAAAAAACGTGCTGCCTGAGGGTTTAATAAACGTAGGTACCTTAGTAGTCCATTATAATTTAATCTTGAGAACCATATAATTTGTATATCTATCAAATCTCATTACATTTTTTCTGAGCTCAGTCTTTGTTAGTTTTTATATCGCAATAGGCAAAGGTTGAACGCTCGTCACTGAGCACAAGGCAGCATTGTGTACGCAATGGGTATTTTATGGTGTACAGGCCATTGTTTGGACTGTAGTTCGGACGAGCACTGATATTGTCTAACACGCGACACTAAGTAATCGATTGTTTATTCAACCTCAAACATACAAACAAGTTGAACATACTATGAGTTTGCTTTAAAAGTACCTTGAAATATTATACTTTTTGCTGATTTTAATTGTAGTTATTAAATTATACACTTTATTGGAAGCTTACACATGCTTTGAAACATTAATTGTAATTTCGCATAATTAAGTTCTAAAAATATCTATATTTTTTCATGTCCTTAAATTATTTTTTGATACGTAACTTTAAGTCGGACTTTTTACACTTTTAGTTTAATATCTATTAGTAGTAGAATTTTTTTTATTGACTACAAGTTGGCCCTTACTACTATCACACCTGATGTTAAGTCATGATGCAAACTAAGATGGAAGCGGGCTAACTTGTTAGGAGTAGAATGAAATCCACACGCCTTTCGGTTTCTACACGACATCGTACCGGAACGCTAAATTACTGGGCGGTACGTCTTTGTCGATAGGCTGGTAACTAGCCACAGCCTTCCACCAGCTAGACCAAGAGAAATTAAGAAAAATCTCAATTTGCCCCTCCGGGAATCGAACCCAGGACCTTCGTCTTATAAATCCACCGCGCATACCACTGCGCCACGGAGGCCATCAAGATAGATAAATATAAAATAATACTCACATCCATACCTTAGTATTATTTCCTAGGTCAAACCTTAAAATTATAATACTTAACATTTTCCACGACTATTGTCAACAGCACGTAACGCAACGTTATGTATGTTAATTAATATTTTATAATGCACTACTATGTATTTTCAAAACCTTGATATTAAACATAAAAATATATGTATTTCAAAATTTTAACAAATTAGTCACGGTTAATAACAAGTAGAATTTAACGATTGAAGGAAATACAACACTACATATTAAGATATGCTTGAATTTAAATTGTTATTATGTAATTGTAATTTGTATATATTTATTAATACTAATTCCACTGTACGTGTGTACGTCACAGAATTTCTAAATTAATGCATCAATTTTGTTGATTTTTTTAAATTATGAATCCTTGTTGTTTAAATTTAAGATTGAGCACCTCCTATAAAACGTTTTTAGTTGAATGGATCTTAATTTAAGTTTAGATCGGAAAGTGTCTGTTAAATGTAGCTTTCTATACTTTAACATAAAGTTATATATCCTTAATAACCGATCTATTGTGCAATTTTATTTAAAATGGAATTATCAATGCCAGGTTGACGTCATGTTTTACCAAAAAGGTCACAAGCTTATGACACAGATTTCGTCGAATATCATCTACTGTGCACACACATTTTTACCTTAAAAATCTGTACGAGCTTTTTTTAACTTTTATTAAAGGGCTTATTCATATATTTCAACTAGTTCCCTGAATGTTCGTTCTACTTACCTAACATCACAAATTAGAATTAGAGATTAGAGAAAACTACTAAAATATAGTTGTAACAACTAAAAATATAGCATATATCAGTAAGGAATACTAGCAAAGGAAAATATCTGGTCTTAATTCGTATGACATATTTATTGCCTATTGGCTGTATTACTATAGGTATATTGTAGTGTAATGAATAATGCACGTTCAGTTTTAAAGAAACGCTTCTTTGGGCCAATGGTTAGTTTCCTATGTGACTTTCGATAATGGGTACGAAATACTGGGTTCAAATCCTGGTTCGAGCTATGGAATAATAATACTGAGTTTACCTTTCTTATACGCCTCCGTGGCGCAGTGGTATGCGCGGTGGATTTGTAAGACGGAGGTCCTGGGTTCGAATCTCGGCAGGGTGGATTGAGCCTTAGCCTTAGCCGTCGCTAGTTACCCTACGGACAGAAACGTATCGCCAAGCGATTCGGTACGATGTCGTGTAGAAACCGAAGGATATTATCCTACCTAACAAGTTAGCCTGCTTCCATCATAGATTGTATCATTACTTACCATCAGGTGTGGTTAGAGTCAAGGGCTAACTTGTAATTAATAAAAATAAGTCAGTGAAATTTTTTTTTTATCGACTACAAGTTGGCCCTTAACTGCTATCACACCTGATGTTAAGTGATGATGCAGTCTAAGATGGAAACGGGCTAACTTGTTAGGAGTGGGACGAAAATCCACACCCCTTTTGGTTTCTACACGACATCGTACCGGAACGCTAAATTGCTTGGCGATACGTCTTTGTCGGTAGGGTGGTAACTAGCCACGGCGAAAGCCTCCCACCAGCCAGACCGAGACAAATTAAGAAAAATCTCAATTTGCCCCGCCGGGAATCGAACCCAGGACCTCCGTCTTATAAATCCACCGCGCATACTACTGCGCCACGGAGGTCGTCGGGTATTTACACCTTCGTGCCTGAAAGAGTACGTTAAGGCGTCAGACCCGATCACTATAATCGAAATCTAATAGTGACAGTTAAATAACCAAAAATTATCACCAACCCACCAACTTGCAGCATGGCAGCAAGCTGGGTATAAATTTTATATACCCTCTCTTATAACAAGGCCGTGTGTGATAATGACGAGTTATAAAATATACTTAGTTGTTGTAACTAATAACTCGTACATTACAACGATTGTTAGACTTGTAAAACGAACCTGTTGAGACGTTTCACAAGACAGCAGCACTTCCTTGGAAATCCCACCCTGTGCACAGTTTTTCATATTTCTTCACAGTTGGCAACAAAGTTTTTATCTCTTCGTCTGCTACCAACCGTCACAAAGTAATTACTGAAAGAGAAATTAGGTAACTGAGTGCATCCGAAACGCTGCAAAGCGTTTGATGTATGATTTTACCTCACGCATATATGCACCGAATCTTTTCTACTATCTTTTAATTAATGTTGATTACTGATATATCATATATGTTTTTTCTTATTATTGTCCAGAAATGTTTTACTGTTGCGTACCACCCGTGGCGTGCACAAGGTCTATAACTATAATAAAGCCAAATTCGATTGAGAATGCTTGTCAACAAACAATTTAAAAATGAAGGTAGAAATCGCTAGTCATTTTTCTCCTATTTTTTTTAGTTAACTTGTTAATGATGAACTCATGGCAATAAATTAGATTTAGAGCTTAAAATTAATTAATATATTCAATATCCTTTAAACAAGATTTTGTAAAAAAACAAAACATAATTTTAAATTTATTAGGCATAAAATGTGTTGCATTTCCTACCTTCATTTTAAATTTGTTTGTTGACTAGCATTCTCAATTGAGTTTGGCTTTAGTATAAGGTAGGCACTATAGATACTAACTACACGAAATGCATACCACTGTGTGTGTACCACAGCCAGTGATAATATATTAGTTAGGGCTCAGAGCAATAAAATTGTTGAAAGCGGTAAAATTTGGACTGTAAGCGTAGACTCAAGAAAATTGCTAAGTTTTCTTATGAATAGAAATCTTTATAAATTGAATGTTTGATATTGAGCAATTTCCACTACGTGTTCAAGATCTTTTCGAAACAAAGTGCTGCAAACAAAACACAAAAATGTTTGGAATTGTTTTTAAAATGAGTAAAAATTCAATTTATTAATAGATTTTTTTAATGTCAATTGAGGTTTTCTTCAGCAACAAGATTTAGGCCGGCTCTAATTATATTCAATATATTCAGCTCTAGGGACTTAAGTGAGTATTCTTTTATAAGTCAAAGTCAAATACATTTATTTTCAGTAGACCTTTTTTTTTATCGACTACAAGTTGGCCCTTGACTGCTATCACACCTGATGTTAAGTGATGATGCAGTCTAAGACGGAAGCGGGCTACCTTGTTAGGAGTGGGACGAAAATTCACACCCCTTTCGGTTTCTACACGACATCGTACCGTAACGCTAAACCGCTTAGCGATACGCCTTTGTCGGTAGGGTGGTAACTAGTCACGGCGAAAGCCTCCCACCAGCCAGACCAAGACAAATTAAGAAAAATCTCAATCTGCCCCGCCGGGAATCGAACCCAGGACCTCCGTCTTATAAATCCACCGCGCATACCACTGCGCCACGGAGATGGTCAAAACCTAGCACTTTTGGAACATCACGTTGAACTAATCATTTAAAACTCATGGTAATCATTTAGAGTCGGAAAACTGTTACATAAATTTACGAGGCACCTTGGTCCAAGTAGAGTCCACAACAAATTCAGATTTAGTTTTTGTCTATTAACCAGAGAACCTAACAAAAAAATCTTTGTCATGATAAATCTTCTTGTGAATAATACATAGCCATTGTGATTTCAAAGACATTTCATGACAAATTAATCGAGCCCAAACACAAGGTAACTGCAGTAAATCGTCAAGGAGTTCTCTTATATGTAGATCGGCTCCATCATCAGATCGACTCCAGACTTTCATAAAAGTTTAGTGCTTTTAAGTTTAATTTTTTTAATTAATTAACTAATTAATTTTAATTAACAAACGTACTTGTTGTCCCTACAATTTTTGAAAGTTCCCCTCAGTTTCTCCAGGATCTCATCATCAGATCCTGCTTTCCTTGTCATGGTACCACCACCGGACTATAATTTCCAACAAAAAAAGAATTATCAAAATCGGTTCTTAAACGACGAAGTTATGCGCGAACACACGTAAAAAAAATTATATATACGGTCGAATTGAGAAACTCCTTTTTTTTTTGAAGTCGTTTAAAAACATTACAATATCGATCGATTTGTGACAGTAAATCGTTTCGACGCTAAGCAGAGCGTCAGTTAAATTATATCAAACAATACTAGCACGTAACTGTTACATCACTGCGCATCATTATGTTGCTCGTTTACGTACATTTTTTCGTACATAATAACAGCGAAAGGAAATACGCAAAAATAAACTAAATTCCACAGGCGAGCGGTATTTCGTTGTTTTTCTGGTCTAGAGTTTAGTTTGAGTGGTATGTATGTCATATTGCGTGTAGAAACCAGTCATAATCGGCCTATTTTAATGGGATGATTGGTAATCATGTATAGAAACCATTCATTATCGTTACGACCAGACCAACCTCCTTAGGTACATCCGAGGATTTCGAGGGGATAATTAAAATACGCGAAAATAAACTAAATTTCCCAGGCAAGTATTTCGTTGTTTTTCTATTCAGAAACCAGTCATAATCGACCTATTTTAACGGGATGAGTTGTAACCATGTCATAATGTGTAGAAACCATTCATTATGAGCCTATATTAACATATCCTTATTATAAGTATCGCTATACTTATAATAAGGATATATAATAAGGCCTGCCATAGCCATAGCTAATAATAAAACTTCGTTGCTTCTGTATCTATCGTATCTACTTAAGGCCTCTCTCCTTACTGAAAAAATAATGTGAGTACGCAAAAATAAATAAACCACAAGTGAGCGGTATTTCGTTGTTCTGGTCTAGAATTTAGCTGTAAGTAACCATGTCATGTGTATAGAAATAAGTTTTAATCAGCCTATTTTAATGACCAAATAAAGGACCAAGCCTCCCAGCCTAATGAGAGAGAGAATATAGAGCTTAGGTACAGCAAATTTGCGGGCTAAAATTCGCTACAACTATACGGAAATAGACGATAACCAACGTTAGGCTCGTGTCGAATACACTTCGAGTTCTAGAGCTTAAGCTTATAGCTTAGCTTTTATTTATAGCTTCAATTTATATTTAATAGTAAAGTAAAGTCGGTTTACTGACGATAGTTGAACGTGACAATGTCTTAAGAAAATACTGATGGAATGGTAGCATTTAATTGGTTATTAAAATTTTTAATTTAAGTATATTTTTATAAATATTAATTAAAATTAATAAAATAATTGATTTTGATTTTATAAATTTATATTTTAAATTTATAATAAATATATTAATTTTTAATTTAAAATTAATATATTTAATAATTATATTTAATAGACGGATGTCGAACGCTGCCGAACGCAAAGGCCGATTGTGCTTCTTTGTCGCTCGTTCCGCGCTCTCGCTTGCACTTCAAGCCTTACATGGAACGCCTCAAAGCGAGGTAACGACGCATGACGTCATGTTTTTTCGTGCGTGCAGCCGGCTCTATCGAATTATAAGACGTTGTCACGTCAAAAATTCAATAAATTGGTACTTTAAGTCAAAAGTGAATAGGCATCTTCTAGGCAAGCGCGTACCACCGTAGGCTGCATCATCGCTTGCTATTGCGAAAAATTCATAAATCATTATTGTACAATATGTTTTTATTAACCCCCGACGCAAAAACGACGGGTGTTATAAGTTTGACGTGTCTGTGTAAATGTATCTGTATGTGTCTGTCTGTGGCATCGTAACTCCCAAACGGATGATCCGATTTTAATGCGGTTTTTTTTTTGTTTGAAAAGTATCTCAGTCGAGAGTGCTCTTAGCAATGTTTGGTGGAAATCGGTTCAGGTCTTCAAGGTCATTAGGTCGTTTGTTAGGTGTGATAGAAATGTTACACGCTCAGTTTGCTTGAAAGCAGGTGTGTGTGTCTGACATTTGAAACACTAATATCTTCTGAAACCACTGAGGTGGTCTCATGACAATGCTCAAAGGTAGGAGACGTAACCCTGGTCTACCTTTTTAGTAAACCCATCGAGTTTGGGCTCGTTAAATTTGTCTTGACTGGTATTCTTTTCATGTTTCTAATTTGGGTCGGGGGTTTTTTAAATGTTTAATTTAGAGTTATTAGTGGGTTAAAGTTCTTTACATTGTCTAGCATTCTCCTTTATTGTCACTATAGTCGGCTAGCGATATCAAAGTTAACTGCAACTGCATTACGTGATTACCCCTTTCTTTAATTACCAAGTAACGTCATTGTGTGTGCATCAAGAGCCAGCGGCTAGGCACTGTATGGTGAAATCGTCATGGTGGGGTTATAGATATGCGTTGCGTGAAACGCAGGAAAGCGATGCAGTGATACGCTTACAGTTTCTTTTATAATTTTAGGCTTGCATATAACATAACTAGGCGATGCCTGCGACTTCGTTCGCGAGAAAAGCAGTTTATAGAAATCCCCCAAGAAAACCAAGAAAAACTGTGCATAAACCGCTAGGTATAACATATATCTATCCTTAAATTTTTTTTAACAAAAATTAGAACCGACTCAAGACGCACCGACTTCATAGATATTCTTAAGTAAATTAAAGCAACTAAATGATACAGTTATTTTTTACTTTTTAGTGCGTTTTGAGTCGGTTCTATTTTTTGTTCAAAAAATTTATTTCTCACTTTTTAGTGATTTATCGCCACGTAACGTACTCGTACTATACTGTCATAGTATATTATATGGCACTTGTAGCCAAAATGCTACCGATACTTACACAAAAACCGAAATCGCTGCAAGTGTGCCTATAAAATTTGAAGAGTTCCTTCAATTTTCCCAGGATATCATGATCAGATCCTAACATAATGACAATGGGAAAATCTTAGAAGTGTGCCCTTTTTAATAAAAATATCGGACAACTCTGTAAAAAGTTATGCGTGGTCATACATAAAAAAAAAATATACGTGTCGAATTGAGAACCTCCTCCGTTTTTTTCTTCGGTTTAAAATATAGATATATGCCATTGTGGCCTTTTTTGTAATCATAATAAATAGCAATAATCCTACCATACATTGTTGTGTTATAGCTCAAATTTGACAGCGTTTTCAGTGAAAGCTCCCAAGCGACACTACTTACGATGTAAACTTCGTAATAATTCTATGAAATAGTAAGAACAAGAAAACTTGTCTGGGTTGGCTATGTAGTTTTCCAAGGTTGGAAACTGCATGCAATTTTTCATAATGGAGATCAAAAACAACAGAGTTAACAATAGTATAATAAGAGAACAGTGTGGTGTAAAAGAAGATATAGTGACTAAAATAGAGAAAGGGATGCTTAGATGATTTGGGCATGTAGAGAGAATGGATGGAAGAAGATTAATAAAAGAGATTTATGAGGCGAGAGTGAATGGAAATGTTGGAAGGGGAAGACCTAGGCGAATGTTCCTGGACCAAATTCAGGACATTATAAAAAATAGCCAATAACCGACAATTTTGTATGAAAGGATTAATGAGAATGGAAGAAGCTAAGGAAGTATGCAAGGACTGTGGCAAATGGAAGGATGTAGTCTCTGCCTACTCCTATGGGAACGAGGCGTGATGCTATGTATGTATATAAGATCAAGAACAATAAAGAAAATCAATCATTACCATCAATCATCAGCGTCGTGGGTGTAAACTCCTCTGTCTATTCTACGATATTAACAACAATGACTATTCGGGAGTTCAAATTCAAAAATTCAATCCACTTGCGCAAGTTTAATGAATTATTTTAACACTTACTTCGTAAGTCGTAAAATAATTCAGGCTACCAATTTTAAATCTAACGCAATAAGTAAAATTATTTCAAAAAGATCCACTTATCTCCCTGCCGTTTTGTAAATTCAACAACCTTGATATTTCCAAGTTTACGAAACATTTCGTGAATTTGTTATATTCAGCCCACGCAAATTCAACGTTAGTTCGTCTAGGTTGGTAGTTTTTTTTGTAGAGAATATGAAACAATATTGACCAGTGCAGATAGCATTTGAAACCATAAAAAATCGCAGTAGGATGAAACCCATCGAAAAAGGAGGATAATATAAAAATGAAAGGAAAAATAAATTAAAGGCGATCTGAGGTCGGGAAGGGGTAGAGGGGTGAGGTTTTAGGGGTAGAAAGCGGTTTTTCTCGATTTCCTGCAAAACTAAAAGTTTCTTTCAAGAATTTACATTTTGTTGCATTATGTCTTATGGCTCGTGGTTAAAAAATGTAAAATCAAGAAGTAACTTCATATTGCGCCTAAGTCAATAAATCATTCTAGTCATTTATATAACAATAATTACCCGCTTAGACCGCAGATGCACAAAAGCGATAATGTTCCGAGAAATACGAAAGAACATATTTCCTTCTTCCTAGTTTGTATACATACAATATAATCAGAGATGTGATTTATTTGAAATACTTCTTTATTTAAAATGCAAATACAAAATGCAAAATACCTATTTTGTATTTTGCATTTAAATGATTTTTTACAAAAACATTTTGTATTGTATTTGAAATACCTTTTGAGATGTATTTTGCATTTTTAAAATTCATTTCAAAATGCAAAATACTTTGTGATTAAGTTTAACCAACATTACCAGTCAAACGAAAAGAAATGAACAAATGACGCTTGTATTGCCGAATTTGACCGATAGTGGCGCCTGCTAGCCATGCCCATGCGTGCCTATTTTTTTACACGCTTATATTAGCTTCACTTGTATGTCAGTTTGTCAGTATGTCAGTTTGTCAGTATGTAACTTGTATGTGTGTTCGCGCATAACTTCGTCGTTTATGATCCGATTTTGATAATTCTTTTTTTGTTGGAAAGTAGATAGTCCGGTGGTGGTACCATGACAAGGAAACCAGGATCTGATGATGGGATCCTGGAGAAACCGAGGGGAACTTTCAAAAATTGTAGGAACAACAAGTACGTTTGTTAGTTTTTCCGATAAGTATTTAAAAGCACTACAATTCGATGAAGGTCTGGAGTCGATCTGATGATGGAGCCGATCTACATATAAGAGAATTCCTTGACGATTTACTGTATATACCTTGTGTTTGGGCTCGATTAATTTGTTTTGATAAGAACTTTACATTTAGATGGGCTGTGACTGTCATTGAGGGTCTGGTGATGAAGACAAAGTACAGTTAAGGGAGCTCCGTAACAGCTTACAGTAGCTACCTTGTGTTTGCGCTTGATTAATTTGTCTCGATGAGAAATTTACATTTAGATGGACTGTGACTGTCATTGAGGGTCTGGTGATGAAGACGAAGTACAGTTAAGGGTGCTCCGTAACGGCTTACAGTAGCTACCGTGTGTTTGGGCTTGATTAATTTGTCTCGATGAGAACTTTACATTTAGATGGGCTGTGACTGTCATCAAGGGTCTGGCGATGAAGACGAAGGACAGCTGAGGGAGCTCTTTAACGGTTTACAGTAACTACCTTGTGTTTGGGCTCGATTAATTTGTCTCAATGAGAACTTTACATCTAGATGGGCTGTGACTGTCATTGAGGGTCTGGCGATGAAGAAGACGGACAGCTGAGGGAGCTCTTTAACGGTTTACAGTAGCTACCTTGTGATTGGGCTCGATTCATCATCATCATCATTATCAGCCTATTAACGGCCCACTATAGGGCCAGGCCTCCCTCCGTAAAGGAGAGGGGATATGGAGCGTACACCCGCCATGCTGCTCCAATGCGGGTTGGCGGGATTAGGGTGATAATGTTCCATTTATTAACGATCACTATCAGATGTTGATGATAGTGACCGGGACCGACGGCTTAACGTGCTCTCTTGCTCTAACGGCTTGGAATGTACTGAACATTTCATAGAAAAATGAAAAAGCTCAGAATTATTCCGTGACCTGACCCAGGGATCGAACCCAGGACCTCGTGATCGAAGCCACATAGGCTAACCACTAGACCAACGAGGCAGTGGGCTCGATTAATATGTCTCAATGAGAAGTTTGAAAGATTCCAGTTGGTTTAATGTTAACTAAGTCATGATCTGATGATGAGATCTACGAAAACTCGAGGAAACTCTTCAAACTTTATTATTAGCTTCACTTGTATGTCAGTTTGTCAGTATGTCAGTATGTAACTCTCCGTGGGTAATATGCGCGCCTGCGGCCTTCCTTGGTTCTGGTAGCCGTTTCTCAGGCTCCCTCTCCGAAATTGAACTCTGATTCCCCGTATTTATAATATTTATAAATAATTAATTTATTCTCATTAATAAATAAATTACTAGCGACTGTGTGGCCGAGCGGTTTAAGGGCTAAACTGCCCGTACAACAGTCGCTCAGGCGTGGGTTCGAGCCCTGGCAGTCGCAGTTTTTCTGCGACTTCCAAGGCTCGCTCCCATGCCGACTGTACTCTGGCCAAATTTCTGTGGTTTCCTTGGTCACTGTGCTAAGGGTGGGGCACAGGCAAATGCGGGTACAGATTGTAAGTCGGCCACAGCCGCTATAGATGTAAGGGGGCGTCCATAAATTACGTGAGGTGTTTAAGGGGGGGAGGGGGTCGAGTCAAATCTCATCTAATCTTACGTTGGAGAGAGGGGGGGTCTCGGCAAATATCACGCAATTTTTTTTCTGATTGAAACAAAAAAAATTTATACTATTTTGGTCTATTTAATCCAGATTGTACATGCTTAAGATTACTAAAGAACACTTATAATTAAACTCTCAGCAATATTGATTACTAGTCTTAACTAGTCGCAAATAAAAGGGCGATGCAAATTTGTTTTTTTCTTTTTACAATAACAATCCAACGCGTTTACGTAAGAAACTCACATTTTGAAAAATCTCACGTGAGATTCGGGGATGGGGGAGGGGGTTGAATAAAATCTCACGACATCTCACCAGGGGGGGAGGGAGGGGCAGTAAATTAAAAAAAACACCTCACGTAATTTATGGACGCCCCCTAATGAGAGTGTAAATAGTCAAAATAAGGAGGGATTCAATAATCCCACGTGTCTAGGCCAAAATAGGCTGATGCGTAGGTTCCAAAAAAATCACACTTTTATAAATAAACCAAACTAAAAAGTAAAAAATAAATAATAGTTTAAAAAAACTAAAAACACGCTTTTTATAGAAACCCAAACTAAAAAATAGAAAATAAATTTTAATAAATTTAAATTAAGAATAGTGGTAAAAATTTCATTAACCATAAATTAATAATAGTGTAAATAAAAAAAATTATTTTATTTTAAAAAAAGCGTGGGGTGCTTTTTAAGATATTATCAAAATGATAATCACTCTACTCATATCTGTCAATAAAATATTTATAACTATATTGATACCATGCACCCCACGCTTTTTTTAAAATAAAATAATTTTTTTTTATTTACACTATTATTAATTTATGGTTAATGAAATTTTTACCACTATTCTTAATTTAAATTTATTAAAATTTATTTTCTATTTTTTAGTTTGGGTTTCTATAAAAAGCGTGTTTTTAGTTTTTTTAAACTATTATTTATTCTTCTTTGGTCAGAGTGCGCGCCTTATGTCTGACTAGTGTCAATGTCCAAAAATTTTATTAAAAAAATGTTTGTTTGTCTCTCTGTCCGTCTGACTGTGTCTATACGGACTTGTCGGCCATGCCCACTATTCACGCTAAAATACTGAATGTATTAAAATGAAACTTGGCACGTTTGTAGTTCATATTTTGAGATATTGTATAGGATAGTTTTTGTCGCGAAAATTAAAGTAGGTATAAGGGGTTGAAAGTTTCTATGAAAAGTCTTTAATTTTTGAAGTTATGTTAATAAAATTTTGTATACGAACTATTGAATAAATAAATATATTATTCAAGGAATTTTCAAAATTTCATCCGTATAGGGTTATATAAGGGTTGAAAGTTTGTATGTAAAATTCCTTTTAGATGTTCCTAATTTAAATATTCAAATCTAATTATCTTTATAAAACTACTTATTATACTACACCAACAATAAATTTTTTGATTTATTTGCTCCGGCTAATCTCTGAAACAGCTGGACCTATTTAGACGAGTCTTTCGGCACTTATTTACTAATGTTATAAGTAACTTAGGTTAATCTTATTTTAGTAATGTTATAAGTGACTAAATATCATACGATTTGATCGTCAAAAAGTATTTTATTTTAAAAAAGCATTTTGAAAATACCTATTTTGCATTTTGCATTTGAAATACAAAACTCAAAAGCATTTGGTATTTTGTATTTGAAATAGTAAATCTGAAAAGTATTTTGCATTTTGTATTTAAATGCTTTTATAGAACCATTTTGTACATCTCTGAATATAATTTATTAGACTGTTGATAATATTAGACAAGGGAAATTTTAAAACATATCAGTAAAACAATTAACAACTGAGTAATATATTATACAGTTTAAACTTTAATCAAACCAAGGCTCACTTATCTTTTTGACACACGAAATTGCCTACAATTAATAGAGCAAGCAAAGTGAAGCAAATCTTAGTATACAGATAATCAAAAGTGATTTTTGTTATTTATTTCGTTTAACACCTTACCATCAATGTTATACCTGTGAACGGCACTAACTACAAAATAATATAATTTGCAGACGTTTTATACTGAAAATCTTTATTGTTTCAGCTCGGGGAAGCGACAAATCGGCTCCAATGTCTTAGCTAGGTAAATATAATTATATTATTCTTACACAAAAATATGTAACAAAATATCAATTTATTGTAATTTGCATAGCAGCGCCATCTATTGCAATACTTGTAAACTTCTTTGTGTGGACATTGCCTGACGTCGTACCGCCAATTGAATGTAGATGGCGCTAAACTTTACTCACATGTGCGATAGATGGCGCCAATAGTATTGAAATAACAAAAACGTTTAATTCGAAATACTGTCCTGAGGTGTCCTGACGGCTCTGACTAGGTAATGGAGTGCATTATTATTGTTTTAGCCAATTGTACCGGTCGTCGTCCTTCAACTCGTCCGGGTGCGGGTCGGGTGGGGAGCCGGCTGACGATATGTACTCTGATGTTTCGCTAGAAGAGGATGTTCAAGGTCTCAATTATAAGGTAAGTCCTAATTCCCAGTACCTCCAGACATACACATTTGATTGTTCTTATGTACCTATAACTACCTAAGGTTTTTCCTTAGTAAGTATACCCATTTACTCGTGAAGGCGTGAAGCGGCAGCAGAATTCCACTTTCATTGCATTTCAGCACTCTTGCGCCTTGAGTGATTAATCCTTTCACATATTCAACTCGAGTAAAACAGGTAGTTTGTTAAATAGGTCGTATTTCATCAGTTTCCATACGTATACCTATTAGTAACTAATAGCAAAATGTATGTGTGATATTTTTTATAATTTAAAAATTAGCTGTTTATATATGACACTCACTATCATCATTCATATTTTATTGTTGCAAAACAATTCTACACTTTTAACTAGTAATATATCCTCCTATTGTTATTAACTGTTACCATCTTAGCTGCAACAATAAAATCTGCACATACCAAGCGTTCGGAAGTAATCTATAAGTAAGCTAAGGTCCCTAGGTTGAAATCAAATAATTGCAGTTCATGCATTTACACCTAATCATAATTATCACTATCAAAGTTAAGATGGACGAAGGATAGGAGTTGAAAATGTACTACTCCATGGTAATTTAAATCTTTAAGTTGATCTACAGATACTTAGATAAATTAATAATAACGTTATTAGCACATTATTGATCCTACACACACCTAGAGGTGTACAGTCCATGACTATAGAGCCATTGTATGATTTTCTACGGACAAAATTCTACTAAAACTCGCGAATAAATACTTACTGCAAACAAGGTGTAAATTTCGCGATTAAAAACAAGTTTGCGAAAATTACCTCATTTTCTGAGAAAACAGGTTAAGTAATTAGGTACTTGTCGTGTGTCATTGGTACAAGTCATTGTTGTACTGATAAAAGTGTAGTTATGTCAACTTCCTTCCGTTGATATCGGTTGATATATTCACGAGGTCACCTGTGGTGAATGGAACTTTTCCTTGAAGATGATTTAATTTTATGGTACGAAAGTAAGTAGGTATTTATATACGTATCCATCACGTCTCGTTCCCATAAGGGTAGGCAGAGACTAAGTCCTTCCACTTCCCTCGATCGTTGCGTATCCCGACCGCCAAGAAGGGTTAACTTTCGAAAATACCTACTATGAAATTGGAGAAAGTGAGAGCTCCAATTTCATAGTAGGTATTTTCGAAAATACAACCCTTCTTGGCGGGCGGGTAGAAGAATGAATGATTTTCATCATATTAGATGATGTACATCCATCATCATCCATCATATTGCTGGACATAGACTTCCAAATTCTAATAAATCTTAGTTTGTCTGTTTGTTTGCTTGATAGAATTTCTGAAAGTGCCGACGTGTTCTTTTCTAACTAACATGAAAAGCTTCTACTTTGAGTGGGTACGACATGGGTACGACACGTTAGTATAGCGTCGGTGACCTAAGCATCTTGTTTTGAGATTTGGCCTTTAAACCTCAAGCTACTGAGGCTTCAAATCATAATCAAAATAGTGTGCTTTAATCACTAACATCCTTTCTCAATGGATAAACATCCACTATTTCATCATATAAGCTTTTCCTGTTTGATCACACTGAATATGTCATCTGTAGTTAATCACTAAACTCGATCTTAAGGTAGATAATACACAGTACGTAATGACCGACGGCTTCAACTTTCAATTCGCATAGCCGACGTCCTTCATGCGTATTTTCCAGTAGATATTTGCTAGTTAATATTATATAGTATTATATCAATATTAGGTAAATGCCAGCTACTTAATTAATATTTTAAAAAGGTCCTACCTATATGGGACCGCAATAATAAAGTGGCTAATACTATAATATAAATCGGGCGCTGCAGTCCAGAGATCCTTTTATACTTAGATTAGACAATTTAGGTTGACTGGTGAGCTACCTGCTATAAGTAAGTAACTGTCACTGGCCTCCGGAATTAGATCTGGAAAAACTCGAGTTTAAAATGACTTGATTCCAAGCTAGGTGGATTAAGATTTTCTAAATTAATCCAAGTCTGGTTGCTGAGAGGCTTCGGCCGTGGTCGTACGTCGATAGTTACCACCCTACCAACAAAGAGGTACCTCCAAGCGAATTAGCGTTCCGGTCCGATGTCCTGTAAAAACCGAAAGGGATGTAGATTTCATACTTCTAACAAGCTTCATGTCAGGCTGCGTCATCACTTACCATAATAAATACCAGATATTTAAAAAAATATTAAAGCTTATTTTTGAATCTGAATACGAAATACAAAGGCCTTGTTTAAAACGAATTACTAATAAACGTTTACTCAGAGTGAAAACAGAGCAATTCGCTCATCCGTTGGTGTCGGAGTCATCCAGTCATCCCCGTGACTAAGACAAGTATTCATTCTGTACACTGAAAAAGATTAATGAAACAAGAGCCGTCGCGACGATTCTGACTCCCGAAAATATTATCTTAACCGCGCCCCGCGGTTTCGCCCGCGTAGTTCCCGTTTTTTGTGCAAATATACAAGTTACTATATCAATCCTCATAAGTCTGTCTATCAAACACAAAATGAATTTTCCGAAAATTTGTACATTTATTGACTAATATTACTTTTGTATACTGACATAATTGAAATTAATAATTCGTTCTCATTTTTATTGACATGTGTATATAAGGTGACAGTATATTTATTGACGTAAAGGCATCGTTAGAATCCGTAAATTGTTTGAATGACAGAGCTAGTGACAGAGTTGGTTAATATAAGAAATATTTATAAGTGTACCAGTATTTTTAGTGATAAGGACATTGCAAGCTGTAAGGCGGAATTTGGAAGAAACTATAATATTTGTATAAGATCTCTATGTACCTACTCAATTCGCAATAAATGAATTTGAATTTCAAAACTACTGGTGTTAGTCGAGATAAAAAGACAGACAAATATTTTAGAAATTGATTTTTGATGAACTATATAATATACTTTCATATGCAATTAATTTTGGTATTTATATTTAGGTATTTGTATAGATCAGCTATGACTATACTATTCTAAACTTTAGTCTGTTTGTGCTAAATTTCATTTAGAGGCGTATAACCATTCTTGAAATTTACATTACTTTAAAAACCGTATATTTAGATACGACACACATGTGATAAATATATATGAAATTTACTTTTTTCCGCGGAAAGCGACTCACCCAGATACGGCAGAATACTCTATGTACTTTTTACTCCGAAACCGAAGCGTCCTCATAAAATGTTGACTTTGCAATGTGCAATTCGTTCGTAGAGTAGGTGCGTACGCAGTATTTTGTTGGATCTGCGTGACATGCGTGTTTTGACGACCTCCGTGGCGCAATGGTATGCGCGGTTGATTTATAAGACGGAAGTCCTGGGTTCGATTCCCGACGGGGCAGATTGAGATTTTTCTTAATTTGTCTTGGTCTGGCTGGTGGGAGGCTTTCGCCGTGGCTAGTTACCACCCTACCGACAAAGACGTATCGCCAAGCGATTTAGCGTTCCGGTACGATGTCGTGTAGAAACCGAAAGGGATGTAGATTTTCGTCCCACTCCTAACAAGTTAGCCCGCTTCCATCTTAGACTGCATCATCACTTAACATCAGGTGTGATAGCAGTCAAGGGCCAACTTGTAGTCGATAAAAAAAAAAACATTGACACGACGTCGTCGTCGACTTTTGGCGGAAAATAAGTCAGTTATCATAAACTTCCGCAAAGTAATACATGCCTCTATTCAATATTTAAATATTGGACGATAGTTTTATGAAACCATTTAAACATCTATAAAACTATCAAAAATACTGTTCGGATGGCTCAGAAACATCACAGCACATTCCAATACCGGCTCGAATTTGTAATTTGATTCAAGGTCGTATTGGAATCCAGCCAAATCCTAAAATAAATATTTCGCGATTTGTATGTAGATATACCTACTATTAAAAGGGAATGACGAAGCTTACGACGAAACAAACGAATTAGTTCCAGTAAACCGTCAGGGGCTGGCTGTTGTAAAATTTTAAAATTATCTCGGTATTCAATATACAGTTTTATTTTAAATAAAAATTTTTTTCATAACCGGAAACCACTGCAACCCAAATGCCTAGCGTAGTAAATTGGAATACTAACTGGATAACAGCACTTTCAAAGTCAAATTTCAAAATCAAAATAATGTTACTATTTATTTGCGGATATAGAATCAGGGAGAGCCGTAAAAATACCAAGATATAATAAAAAATTGGTATTTGAATGACATTTTGTATTGTTGAACTGACAGTCGAAACGAAGGTGGGAAGATCATAAATATGTTCATACGATGCATTTTTTTTAAGAATCGACACAAATCTGTTTCTAAACATTTTCAAGATTCTGGGCCTCATATTGTTTTTAAACGACTTCAAAAAAAGGAGGTTATCAATTCGACCCGTATGTTTGTAATATTCCCAGAACTGCCCAGTTTTCGCATATGTTACTCTATATCAGCGTCTGAACAAATGTGTCAAATTTCATAAGTGTATGTATGTATTTATGTTTGTGGAGGCATATCTACTATAATTCTTATAGTAATTCTTCATATAGTTCATTCTTTTTTAACCGACGAAAAAAACCGGAGGAGGTTCTCAATTCGACACGTATTATGTATGACCACGCATAACTTTTTTACAGAGTTGTCCGATTTTGATAATTCTTTTTTTTTAATAGAAAGGGCATACTTCCAAGGTGGTCCCATTGTCATCATGTTAGGATCTGATGAGGATATCCTGGGGAAATTGAAGGAACTCTTCAAATTTTGGAGGCACGCTTACAGCGATTTCGGTTTTTGTCTCGGTATCGGTAGCTTTTTGGCTACTAGTGGCATATAATATACTATGACAGTATAGTACGAGTACGATACGTGGCGATAAATCAATAAAAAGTAAGAAATAAAAATTTTTAAATAAAAATAGAACCGACTCAAAACGCACTAAAAAGTAAAAAATAACTGTGTCATTTAGTTGCTTTAATTTACTTAAGCATATCTAGAAGTCGGTGCCAGCCAAGTTTAAGGAACCTTTATTTTACGTAGTAAAGCAGTTTGTGGGTTCTAGGTAACGTCCTTAAAATAGAAACCTTGGCTGGCACCGACTCCTTTTCTACTTTTAAGGCGATACCTGATTCACACAAAGTGCTTTGCTTCTTTGTTAAATAAACTTTCTTTAAAATTGAATGGCACCGAGTTTATAGATATGGTTAAGTAAATTAAAGTAACTAAATGACGCATTTATTTTATACTTTTCAGTGGGTTTTGAAGTCGGTTTAATTTTTATTTTTACCCGACTGCGTCAGAAGGAGGGTTATGTATGTATGTATGTATGTATGTATGTATGTATGTATGTATGTATGTATGTACGTATGTATGTATGTATGTATGTATGTATGTATGTATGTCCATTTCTTCTGCACGCGCTACAGCCTAAACGGCTGAACGGATTTTGACATGTGAGGTGTCATTGAATTTGTAAAAATTGTGGTAGTGACATAAGCTATATAAATTTTCAAAGTGGCGGCTGTAAATGGGGGAAAAAAGGGGGTGTGTGTATTTTTTTCTCTTATCTTAGCAATATAGATACCAATTGAAAGGTCGTAAAAAGACCATTTTAAATATATAAATATCATATCATGTTCATCTTTTTAACAAAAAATGGCAAAAAGTGTACTAAGTGTACCGTCTCATTTCTATACCATAAACTAAAACTAAAAAGTCTCAAATAAAATTATTATTATAAAAACAAAAAACCCGACTGCTTAGAAGTTATTCACTTTTACAATGCACAATTAATGACAGGTAATTCAATTAGTTCGTTATCAAGTGACAATAATATTAAATCATCTGACAATCCGGCTTTACAATGGCGAACGTTGTATCACGTGTTTATCAATTTATCAAACCACAATCAAGAGTCCTTATAATCAACTTTCAACCTGATAAAGTTTGATACAGGAACGTGCTATAAGTGTGCACACAACTGTTGTTATCAACATCAGTATCATTATAATCAGGGTTACGGATTTGAGCCACTTGCATACAGCGGCCCTCTGTTAATGAAATGTGCTTGACTTCATCTACCTAGTGGGTTTGGAGGTCTTTCTGGTGCAGGTTGCTATTCCGGCACTATCAAACCATTATGCCTATCGGCTCTGCGAACTGAGCCCGCTGAGTTACTCTGAGCCTCCGTATCATAGTGATCAGATCTATATTTATATCAAATAGTTAAACTGTAAGTATTTTGTTTACTAGTAAACTGGAAAAAACACATAGGATTTGCACAAACTAAAAGACTTTTGAATGTTATGACCGTAGCTTACGTTAATAAATTCAAAAGGAAATTCTCTAGACAACGATCACTGTGTGAAATAGAGAAGAATAAGAAACACTTTATTGGACATAAAAATAGATATAACAGATACATGATAAAATTTTTTAACAAAAAATAGAACCGACTCAAAACGCACTAAAAAGTAAAAAATAACTGTGTCATTTAGTTGCTTTAATTTACTTAAACATATCTATGAAGTCGGTGCCAGTCAAGTTCAAGGAACATTTTACGTAGTAAAGCAGTTTGTGGGTTCTAGGTAACGTCCTTGAAAGTAGAAACCTTAGCTGGCACCGACTCCTAGATATGCTTAAATAAATTAAAGCAACTAAATGACACAGTTATTTTTTACTTTTTAGTGCGTTTTGAGTCGGTTCTATTTTTTGTTAAAAAATTTTATTTCTTACTTTTTAGTGATTTATCGCCACGTAAAGTACTCGTACTATACTGTCAAAGTATATTATATGGCACTAGTAGCCAAAAAGCTACCGATACCGAGTCAAAAACCGAAATCGCTGTAAGCGTGCCTCCAAAATTTGAAGAGTTCCTTCAATTTCCCCAGGATATCATCAGCAGATCCTAACATGAGGACAATGGGACCACCTTGGATGTATGCCCTTTCTAATAAAAAAAGAATTATCAAAATCTGACAACACTGTAAAAAGTTATGCGTGGTCATACATAAAAAAAAAAAAAAAAAAAAAACAAATATACGTGTCGAATTGAGAACCTCCTCCGTTTTTTTTCGTCGGTTAAAAAAAAGGATTAAAATAAACAAGCGAAGGCGCTAGAAGCAATCTCTTACAGGCAACCCATTGAAAGGACAAATGAGTATCGTAAGCGGGGTGGTACAATGAAACAAATTACTTAAATTTATTATAAATATAACGTTTAAGTATATAAACAATTTCAATATACATAAAAAAATACATATAATTAGAGAAATATATTATAGTTGATTTACTTTTGGAAGGTTTGTAACAGTAACTAAGGATGTAAAAGGTTGCCAACATTTGCTAGAGATCACTACAGAGACAAACGTTATCAACATAAACCGGCGAACCTTTCTTGGAGAAATATAGTAGGGTTAAACGTTTATTCATCATTTCTTAGAAGAGAGAAGAAGCGTGTGTAGAGGACGATTATAAATAGCCTGATGTCAATGAAAGTTATACCACTTAATTCATTACTCTCAAACGTACCACTGCTGAGAAGAAACCCACAACAAACTCAATAACACAGCGCACGCGCATCCACTAATAAATCAAACGCATGATTGTTATTCCACATATCAATCGTTTATCATATGGGCCGCACGCATCTGACCGGAAGGCGCACTGTCGGCTTTTCCGTCCGCCATTGCTGGTACCAACGTACCATCTAATGAACCGGCACGGTCTATTGTTTAGAACCTTTCCTTGATATTCATATTGGGGTCATTGAACAGAAATTACGGATAATGCCCACCTTTATGGACAGTTTTGACTTTATTTGGTTTGTTTATTCCAGGCTTTATGGTATCTGTAGACAGAATATGAATAGTAATTTTTACTTACATTCTAGAAACTCAATACATATTTTTTTATTCTATATTATTTTATAGTAGTAGTAGCTAGTACCTACATCTATTTAGGAACTTCTGTTTTTTATTGTAGTACATAAATACTTCCACAATAGTTAGGAATAAAGAAAGTAGGTATGACACAGTTTTAGCATTCGTATATCAGGAACACGTTGCAGGCATTTGACGCAAACGACCTATTTTTTCGAATAATTTAAGTTTCTTACATATGCCCATTTGGTTGTTGTTACTCGTATGTGTATTGTATGTTTTGTCTGTTTCTTAATTTCATTTTTATCTTCATCTTCATCTTCGCGTTCCGCTTTTGCTTTTTAAACTGAGACTAATGAATCGAGATTAGTATCGACCTGAATATTATTGTATATATTTCTCAATTCTGTATACGTACCAAAATTATAATTGTTAATTGTTTGAAAATATTGACCACTTCTTCGTGATTTTAAACAGGTTTACAATGAGACGAATTTTAATTTTTAACTTTATCAATTTAAAACAACGAGGTTCCTGTATAATAAATAGGATAGTAGAAAATATGATTGGAAAGCATTTGTAGCTCTCGGTTATAATATTTAATTGGCACAAGTAAACAACAATCCAATATCGCTTTCAATTTCACTACGGGAATGTAACATTCAAATCAGTGCAGCAATTCTTCGAAAATGCAGCTAAGTGCAAACGCATAGGGTCATTTTGACTACGTGGGCGGCTCCCTTAGACTGCGTTGCGGCTACTTTATTATTGCAATAGTACAGAGGATCTAGAATATATCCCTTTGTAATAAAGGTCATGTTGACTGCAAATACAAGTTTGTGACTGGCTCATAATGCAACGGACAATGGGCCCTGGGAGAAACTGCACGCAACATTACCTAGATAGGCATAGACATAAATAATGCATTAGAACAAAATAGCGTTGGTACTGTGCGCTTGAATTAATTTGTCATTAAGGCTGCGGTGTATTCAATGACATTACGCAATACTTCCTTAAGGATAATGGCGGTGGATTAAAGACATAGGCATAATTTGATAGTTTTCACTTTGATGTATTCATAGTATTTGATTAATATCAAGTTATGAAACACAGGCGATCAAGAATTCTTGTACAACAAAAATATTTGAGGAACATCAATATAAATGCGATGACAAATATTTTCGAGATAACAAAAAATTGAACCGACTCAAAAATTTTTATTTCTTACTTTTTAGTAATTTATCGCCACGTAACGTACTCGTACTATACTGTCGTAATATATTAGTAGCCAAAAAGCTACCGTGAGAAAGACCGAAATCGCTGTAAGCGTGCCTCCAAAATTTGAAGAGTTCCTTCAGTTTCCCCAGGATATCATCATCAGATCCTAACATGATGACAATGGGACCACCTTGGAAGTATGCCCTTTCTAATAAATTATCAAAATCGGACAACTCTGTAAAAAGTTATGCGTGGTCATACATAAAAAAAATATACGTGTCGAATTGAGAACCTCCTCCGTTTTTTTTCGTCGGTTAAACACTTTGGGATTTATTCCCCATGTATTCTCGAAATTAATTGTAAAGTGGAAGAGTTTGTTGAGAATTATGCTTTCGTCATTCCAACATTTTCAATCATTTCGATGTTAGAAGCTATTGCTACATTTCATTCTTTAAATAAAAATGATTTGGTAGATAATAGAGACAGAACCCTATTGGACAGTTATATCAATATTAGGTAATACATAACGGTGATGTATCTATTATCTATCTTGTCCTATATGTGTAATGGTTTAAAGTTTTCATATAAAAATGTATGTTTAGTTGATTACATTAAAATCCTTTTTGATTAAAGAACCTGTATCTTCACTTCTTACGACATCGTCAAGTCTAGACACACAGTCACCGATCAAATCTACATACAAATCAGGAGTATGTATACACAATAGATTAGGTATGTGTGGGTAGTGGGCGTCGATGTGGGATAACTGTGTCAAGGATGTGTGGAATTATAGAATTATGGCCATAGCCGAAAATTTAACGCTTATCTGTAATTGTTCGCAGATAAATAAATCTCATCATTGTCAATTTATTAAGTGTCTGTAGGCCTTTCTCTCATTAGTGATGGGAAGGTGAAGCTTTAAGTTATCACGCTTACTATATCTGTCTTCTGGACTGATATACAAGGGTATATACAATGAATGGGACTTGCTGTACAAAATCAACCTCTCAACTTTATACTCAAATTAAAAACTTAAAGTACCTTAAAGAATATCTCAAGATCGTTTTTATTTATACCGAGAACTTTTAGCCATGTCGAATTATTATTTATTTTATTTTTGTCCTTATTTTTATTGCACTTAAAAAGGAATTACGAAAGGAAAATCGCTCATAAAACGTATTACTACCCCAAGCGAGGGGATAATTTGAGTTTGGGGATGAAAGAATTTTTTCACAATTATTTGAAATAGGGAGTAGCGTTTCTTAAAAGTACCCTAGATCTTGAGACCCCTCTCTTGATATAAGAGAAACTCAAGAGGTTGCTGTAGTGGCCCTTTGAAACTTGAAGTTTGCTAAAGTTGTTTACATCTTAGCAAGAAACGGGTCGCCATCTTTGTTTCGTAAACAATACTCTTAACTTAAGGTTCGCTTACCGGTATTAACGCGATAATTACAATTTGTAAAGGAAGTGTTTTAAAATGTTTCCCATAAAATTGTATTTGAAACATTCAAGAATATTAAATGAATTAAATATCTCCCTTATATGGACACCTGACCCTTTAGTGTGTCATAAATAGGTTGTTAATGAAGATGAACAAAAAATTAATTGCTATAATCCGAACCATATGAATTGGTAATAAAGGGCGTTGAACCCTCGAAAATAAAGGAGTAGACAAACTACTATCTTTGTCTCTCTTACCTATATATTTGCAATCCACTGCGCGAGTACTCCCATATAATAAGTTTCGTCGGTTGACAACATTTTTAACATTGCCAACCTGTGAAACTTATTATGTGGTTCCGACTATAGTCTAAAAGTTGATGCATAATCGAACTGATTTTTTATTTGTTCTATAGCGGCGTTGAGTGCTCTATGTATTAAAAACAATGAAATATCAAAAAATCGAAGTAATTAGATAAGTTTCTGGATAGAAACGCCGGGTCTACTAGTACAATTGACAACTTAAACTAGTTTAATAGATCAATTGTCTATACTAATAAAACAATTTAGAATAACGACCAATCCTATTATGCATATTAAATATCTAAAGTATTCCATTGCATTCTCGAGCTAAGCACCTATAAATGTAATCCAGCAAGCCCCACAAGTGTAGAGTTATCTAACAGCAAATTGAGTGGCAACTGCCAACAAGAAACTGTGAAACGGAAAGTGAAGAAACTCGTGCGAATGTCGCTTTATTGTTTGCAGATGCGTTCCATTTTGTTAATACTTTGTAACTAATTGCATAAAAATAAAGTCAATTACAATCGTAAACACGAATGCATCTTCAAGTCAAATCAACTTTAACAAAACGTTGAACGAAAAATAATAATTACCTAAAATGTGAACCAGGGTCGATAGAATAAACGTAAACAGAGCACCGATATATGAAATCGGACGCCTATTATATGTCTTTAACTCTCGTAAGCAAAAATGTCGGGTTTTCAAGAATAATTCATTTGTTTTCTTTAGTTTCGATGGCTCAACTGTAGTGGCTTACTGGTATTTCTAAAACGTCATGACTATTTATTTGATTTTGTAAATTTTGTTAACAAATTGGTTGGATGACCGTCTAAAAGTTATTTTTATCCTTCGGGACCATTGCTTATTTCTTGGATAAAAGAAAAAACAATGTTCATAGATCCTTCACATTTTGCCAGGATAAAAACAACTCTGTATTTAATCAAATTTATGGTAATTTTCATGACTATTAATAGTGGCCTAGAAATTTCTAAATAAACACACAGACCAATCCAATGTCACATGACTGTGTACTATTAAATTAAGCATAAGTAGCGGATCTTGTCCCATCATAATATTTAAGCCTAGAGTTACTATTTGAATATGTTTTGTTATGTTTTACTATTTTAATATGTTAATGATTTTAATTATTAATATGATATTAAGTTATTACCTGTACATACAACTTACATATTAGGTACTTTGCACTTTGTGTTCTTCTTGCAAGTTGTGTTAATATTTATTTAATGTGTATTTAATTCAGTGTCGTTGTCTTGTGGAATGCCTAAGGAATGGTTATGCGTAGGTAATCGTTCGTGTAATGTTCTCAGATAGCTCCTTGTATTTTATTACATTTACGTATTTTACGCGTGAAGTAATACACTTGTAAGGAAAAAATTAATATGATCTAGTATATCAAGACGTCCGCGGTTTCGCCTGCGCAGTTCTCGGAATTCCCACGGGAAAATGTGGCCTATTTGAATTTTATCTTAATGCCTTTCAACTGACTCTCCCAGATCAGAGTAACCTAGTAAGATGGGAAAAGCCTCGGAAAAATCTTGCTATACCTGTGGTGAGGCAGTGGACAGTGCAAGACACTTATTGGTAGGATGCAAGGTGCTCTTGGACAGGGGTCTTTACTTACGCCACCACGATAGAGTACTTGAAATCATACGTGAAGTTATAAGCCACTGAAAGGGCTAGAGCTCAAAAAGGGAATAAAAGACAAACTAACTTCGTTAAAGCAGGCTCAAGTACGAATTCCACCAGCAAGCCTTATTCATTTCTGGGCTCTGCACCTGATTGGACTATATTAATGGACACGTATGAAAATCACTATAAAATCCAGGAAGACTTAACTATTTCGACCGGACATATTTCTTTTTTCCAAACAAAACGAACGTATAGTACTTGTTGAGCTTACAGTGCCGTGGGAAACGAATTTCCCTATAGACCATGTATTCACAGTGAATAAATATTATGTAAGGTCATAATATTTATTCACTTTGAATTAACTGTAATAATGAACTAACTAAAAATTGCTATGTGGTTAGTTTATACGCGGTAGAAGTGGGTGCGAGAGGTATACCAGCGAAGTCTCTCTATAATCTGCTAAAACACCTTGGCCTTACTAGAAGTGCAGTAAGCTCCATATTGGAACGAGTGTCCAAAGCTGCTCTAGAAGGGTCCTTCCGAATTTGGCTGGGCAGGGAGAATAACTTGAACAGAGGAGGTGAGTGTTGACGCGCGTCACTAAGAGTACTCTTTTAAGCCTACACCCGTGTCACAAGTCTCGGGCTCTGTTCGGAGATTTTCTCTCAGCCACGCGATGGTCCCGGCACCCGCACGGTGAATCCATGGAATGCTAAGATATTCGTCTCTCTATTATGATATGTTAGCTAAATTATTGTGAAGTTTCATCAAAATCTATTCAGTGGTTTTTGCGTGTAAGAGTAACAAACATTCATACATCCATCTATACATACTTACAAGTTTCGTCTTTATAATATTAGTAAAGATTTGGATGTTAAATTATATTATTAGCTTTGGCGGTATATCTAAAATTATTTTGTTATATTTTCTGCTTGGTTTATTTTTATTTGGAATTCCGTACGAAACAATATTTATCACCTGTGCAACTTTCTAAATTCTAATGCATTCAGTTGCATAACTCCAATAAGTGTTTCTTTAATCGATGTTAAACATTAATATCACTTCGTTTTTATTATATCTTTATTAATTTGGAATCAAAACTATACACTGAATGAAATCGTAAAAGAAAAGGAGGCAGAGGAGATGCTCATTTAAATTTTTTTTTTGAATTGTCTTTTTAAAATTTTGAAATTTTTATTTACTATTTTAATTTTTTGTCCTAGACAAATATACTCGTGATTGATCAATTTGTAAATGGTCGTATTCCATGAATATCGCCTGTTCGCATAGAAATGCTTTATGACCAAGTTATCTCAAGTAGTATGTATGTATAACCAACCCATGGGCATGGGATAAAATGATTATCACATCATGAAGTGGTCAATTCTAATAACGACATATACCTACATGATACATATTACCCAAATTATTGAAATTTTTTTGTACGAGTAATTATGGACCGACTTTCATGTTGAATAGACTATGTATAATTTAATCAAAAAATACTACATTTTCTTGTAGAGTTGAATATTTTGTATACTCTATGCCGTTTTTGTTCCAATGCACCTTTAAAAAGAAATGGTTATGCAATATCGAATCTGTTGTCAATATAAATATCAAAGTTAGGAATTTAAATCAAAGTTAATGTTGAGGAAGTTGCGTTCTCGTTGCATTTTCAAATGTTTCTAGTGATATTTAGATGCGTAATGTCAAATGATGAAGTACATATAGATCTTTAATGGCTATAAAAACTGCTAAATGTTATATTACCTTTCTGGCGGCTAGGTTGGGTGGATCTTTGGATTAAAAATTGACATCTATGTTGCTTGGCACGAGTTATAAATACGCTGGAAGTACTGACTCGGAAGAGTTTTGATACTTAGAACTCTTTTTAGTACGCCTTTGTTGGTAGAGTGCCTAGCCGAACCATCTGCCAAAAACTATCCTATTAAATACGTACTAGATTATAGGTAGGTACTTTTGCTCATAGATAGTAATTTCTCGGTATTTGCCTGACTAGTTTCGAACTCAATAAATCATGATTTTTTAGATGCGTCGCTACGTACCTAAACCCAAAAAAGTTCGTGATCAAGAACCCCGAAACTGTTTTAAACAAAACGATAATTTTCCGTTTTTAAGTAGGTTGTTTTTTCGTATGTGGTGCTAAAAATTATTTATATAGTTCACTAAACACGGTCTTAGCCAAAGACAAAACAAACCTGGAGACGAACATTAGGTATATTTTAAAAACAGGACTGAAATAAAAATTGTCTATGCGAGGGGCAACGTCACTAAACTAGGTTAAAGTGGTAACAATCGACAGACACATGTTCCAGCGATCTGTGCTAGATTTTAAATTCTAGACTAATTGTATAATTAGAACCTAATTGAGACTAACTCAGCGTGAGATGTCACGAATCTAATAATAGCTTTATAGAATGCTATTAGCGCTGCTATTAGGTAGTTCCTCTAACTTGTAATCTCTACGTAAGAATTTTATCTCTTAGCAGTTAACCTGAGCTAAACCTATTTAGCTACTGACTATAAAATTCAGGGTTCGCGCAATAGATTTATGACTCGTGTCTCGAACTATCCTATTTGAACTAGCTACGATTTGGAAAGGTCATTAAGTTTTCCTTTCCTTAAAAATGTTCAGTAGCAGCCCGATTTTACCCGAAACTATCAATCTACACATTTTGGCTGGTGGAAGGCTTTAGCCTTGGCAAGTTACCACCCTACCGTCTAGGCCCTACAGCCAAGCGATTTCGCTTTTCCTTACTATGTCGTGTAGAAACTGAAGGGGTGTAGGTTTCATCCCACTCCTACCGAATTAGCCCAATTCGATCCTAGATTGCATCATTACTTACCATCAGGTGTGATCGCAGTCAAGGGCTAACTTGTAATGAATAAAAATAATAAAATTTTAATTCGTATCTATTCTATACGAATCGCATCAATACGAATTAAATAAAGAGTCGGCGATGGAATCGTTACTCATTATCAAGTATCCAACCTTAGCAGATAAACTCGATGAATCATAGCCGAAGACCTTGTGAAGGCCACTGTTGAATAAAGAATCATTCGAATTTGCATAATGCTAGCAACATATTTAAAATATATTATGTTATCTCAACTTGCGATTACGAGTGCAATAAGTTTTTTTCTCTCATTTACTTTTATTAACATTTATTTTTAAAATTTGCTACAAAAATATAAAAAACCCGATTTACGAAATTATAGCAAACGCAAAACTCATTTTTAATATTGCATTTTCATAAATGTTATTTTACTTTTTTTAAAATTTAAAAATGAAGTTCCTTTCGTGCAGATATGAGAAAAACATAGTTGCACTGACGTACTTTATTTACATTTAAAACGTAAGTATGCAAGTCGTTTAACAGGTTACGTAATGTATGTAAATAAAACTGATTTATGAATTCGACCTCTACTATTTATAATTTGTGCTCTATTGCTTGTTCTTTTAATGTCAATTTATCACTATTACAACATCGCCACGTAACAAGCCTTATTGAAAACTATGGCTTCTCGCAATTACACTCTTAATAGCTGTAGCATTTATAGAAACAGACATCTGATCATACTAGAATTTTTTTTAACATTACAATTTAGCCCTTGAGAGCAATCACACCTGATGGTAGGTGATGATGCACTCTATCCCAACATCCATCGGTTCTGCGAACTATGTGTATTATTAGTATATAAAACAAAACAAAGTCTAATAAGTTACGCCATTTATAACTCGAGAAAAGCTGAACCGATTTTTATAACGAAAAGTGATTTCTTGTCCATTTTGTTTAGTCGATAACTCGAGAAGTTTGTTACTTAGTCATGGCTCATCGGCTGAACAGATGTAGATGATAGGTGCAGAGATAGATTATAGTCTGGCATGACAAATAGGTTAAGTTTCTCAGGAACAGAATTTACGCGGGACAATAATATCATAAAATTTTTCCTAAAGATTTAATGTTGTCACATTAACGGTTAAGTTAAGAATGATTTGCATTGAACGATCACATCTACATTCCCAAAAATACCAGTCAATGAAAATGCAAATAAAGAAGATTCCCAACCTAACACTGATTGATCAATAAAACTTTGTCGTTACCCTAATTCCTACATAGATTAGCGAGGCTTTCCCCCTTACTCATCCAAACGCATCATGAGTATCGCACGGTTGGTTGTGTTCGTAGAAATCTAATAATATTCCTGGGAAATTGACATCCTGACTAATACAATAAAGGCCAGGTACAATCTACAGCGCATTTATATTGTAGTAATATGCATAAAGCAGACAATAATATAAAAAATGTTGCAACTCATAATATTGATAGTAAGATTACTGGCTAGGACCATTACATCTATTTACCTAATAACTTTACTGTCACAGAAACAGACCAAGTACTCTTTTAAGTGGAAATATGTACGGAATTAACAGTCAAACAATCATTTCAAATGTACAGTCAATGTACGTTTAATAAAATGCGCGAATATTCCAAATTCCATTTGGAAAGAATTAAATGCTCTATTGTTTGCAAACTGACATAACTCTGACGACTTGTTATTACAATACTGACTGACAAAAACTTCTCTATAATAGTTCATTGTTCTGTAATTTTGTGTAATTTGTGTATGCTGGTGCTTTTTTGAAGTCATTGATACAATCTACTTCTCGTTGGTTTGTTTGCGTGTCTATTTTAGTTACCAGTGAAATTCTCATGGAGGTGATAAAGATAAACTTACAACTAATTTACTAGGACGGTAATACGTTAAGTATTGGTACATGAATTTTGTAGAGCAATATTACCAAGTGCGCAATGTGTTGGTGTTGAACAGTTGGGAATTGTTATAATTATACTATAAGGCAGGATTTTTGCATCCAAACATTTTGTATTCTGCATCTATTATGTGGTGTACAAATAAATAATTGATTATTAAAAATGTATAAACAAAATGTTGCTCTACAAGAACCTCAACACATTGAGACGTTCCTTGTGAATTGTATGTTATGTTATGTATGAAGACCCCAAATCTGAAAAATTGAAAAAAATTGTTGTATAAATTTAAATATCGTCAAATATCAGACATTCCTTGTAAATTGTTTTCTGTTTTCAAATTTGAGACATTGTTTGTGATTTGTGAAGTGTTAAAACAACATCAAATCCGAGATATTTCTTTGAAATTTTTGTGTATAAACAACTTCCAATATCCTTTATTATGTGCGAATTCAATAAATAAATAATTATCATCTTATACCCACTGATGGACTTACAAAGTTATTGATTTTATTGTATCAACATGACAACCCAAGTTTCCTAAAGCAAAAATGATCGTCTCTATGTTTTTAAAAATATAGAGATCAACTGACATGTGTGCAGCATCAATTATTTAAAAATGTAAATCAATTAGTGAGAATGTCTGTTTATTTATATTTATTAGTCGCATTTAAATGAAAATATAGGACACTTAAGGACGAAACACGATAAGAAACGCATAATATGGACATTCAAAGACTCATTAAGGATCTAGAAGTGGCGTCTATTTTCATACCTCGTCGAGTACCAACTTAAACAGATATGGGGAACGGCATGATATTCATGGACACAATATGGGCACAATCATCTTTGTTTGTAGAAACAAAAACCGATAATAAATTTTGTGTTTACAAAAGATTACCCTTTTGACATAGCATGAGTAAGCGCGTGTGCCAGAATTATTTACCACATTTCTTGCTTAACTTTTAAATTTAACATTAATTGCGTACGCCACGTTTCTCGGAGTTAATAAATTAATCTTTAATGTTCTTTCTTCTAGAGGGTAGAGTAGAGACGTGCATAGCATTTACGGCTAATCATGTTGCCATATTTTTCTTGGCTTGTTGAATTTATTTTCATATATTATTTTGGTGTAAACATCAAAAATCGATTTTCATTTACAAAGCTTTGTAAGCTTTTGAAACGTTTTGTATTACACAAATTTTAATGTAATGCAACGTAACTATTTAATTTAGAATCCCCTCTGATTTAATTACATCTTATACAACGATGTTAGTTATCCGTAAAATAAGTGCGCGATAATAGTAGCATTCAATCCAACCTCCCATTTTACACGCTCTCACTCACAATAGTTTCAATTTGGATGTTGGATTAAACATTTTTTTCATTGTGTTATCTCAATAGCCCCATTTCTTATTTTCTAGATTAATCAGTTATTACTAATGCTTTTAAACTTTCACGTGCTTTATTACGATAACCTCATGTTATTCTTATGAATTTATCGTGATATAGACTTATTCGTAATTGTGAATCCAAACTTATGAATGACAGGAGCTTACGAGTATCTTAGCTTTTTATAGCTGAGACGTGTTAGTATTCGTCACTTTAGTTATTAGCGTTGTATCATAGAAAATATCTATTTATATAAGTGTAGTAATAGTCCTCTGAGTGTCCATACAATCATGGTGGCCCCTCGTCCGTAAAATAACGAGATGCAGCCGGACTGGGGGAGCAAATGCAAGGGGTTATTGCCTCTGCACTATCCATCACACGATCGTGCATATGTGCAGGGAGCGAATAAAGTTTATTTGTATGGTTGTGCGGCGTTGGCAGGCTGATAATCACGCCGAACCGATGGGTGGGGCGGGCCGGCCGCCAGCCGTTCAAACTTAGTAGTCAGTACCGAGCGTGACTCTGACTCGACGTAACGTACGTGTTTAATGTACTTTCTTCCGCCATAAAAACATTCAAAATAAAGCTCTATTCCAATCGTAATTTAATGGAGTTTTAGCAACCAGTGCAGTGGACGCGACGGGTGCTACGCGAACGATGTTAGGGCAACCGTTAAACGTTTTGAATCGACTTCGTCAAAGTCTCTTTTTGCCGGATATTTTGATCCTCTTGTATGACGACAATTAATTGGCAAGTTTATAACTTACTACTGATATATAAAACCGTGCGAAAGCCGTGAAGTGTTTTACGCTATGTGACAATAAGTGTGAGATTATACAAATGTTAGACAAAGTGGTCAATTAGCTCAATGAAATTGCTGCACGGTGCTGTGTAATAAGTTTCAACGACTGTTGTATAGTCAATTCGGTGTGCCATTCAAAGACTTATCTTTACTAATCTAATCCGTTTTGTAAGTCAAATTAGATGTTGATTAGGGCTTAATGTGTTTTGTGCAATATATGAATAAATCCAAAGAACGTAATTTTATGTACCGACATCTAAATGTTTAAGTCGGGACTATTCAACCGCTCGGGCGGAAACATGGGTGAATCAATTGAAGTTGAAGATAGTTTGGAGTTGGAATACGATATGTGGGATGGACAATTTGACTTCGTAGGCCCGCAGGATCCGCCTGTGAGGGTGCGGATTACGTCAGACAATAGTGTTACGGAGGATTTGTTTACTGGCGGACCTTTAACGCCACATTTGACCAATGGTGTGAACGGAGGAAAGAAAACCGCTGCTCATCAATGGTGCGATAATTTGTCTGATCAAGTGAGTTGAGAATAGCATTTTTAGATAAAAAATAACTACATTTGAGTATTTTATAGTCGTCACTATGACGTCCCTAAATGACCAATAACATGCGTGTTTGTCCTTATTTGAGTCATAAAATTAACCCATTAGTTATAAATGATTTTTCAATTTCATTCACACATTAATTTATGTACTTCATCGAATAGCAGTAAATGGATGTAAATATTAAAATAGATAACGTTGCCGAATTGAAGATTCATAGCGTTACAAAATATCAGAAGAATCTATAATAGATAACATAACTGTTAAACAAACTCTATCGAAATCAAAAGTGCTTTTTTACCGATTGAAGCGCGACGTCTCCGATCCTCAACCTGTCGGTACCATCGCTGCTTATGTCACGCGAACCATACTCTACCATAGATAAAGGCTCTGCGATTAGATCAAACGAATATATTGCACAGACGTCACAATACAAGACGGTAAATCGCGTGAAAAGTTTTGACGCATTTACAACTCCGCAGAGCTATCGCACGCGATGTCGAAGTTTGTACGAAACGAATTACCATACACAATGCCGTTTGCTCAAACTATACATATACGTTCGTCTAATACATAAATCATTCGAGAAATTTCCTTAAAGATGGCTGACTCTTTATAGATAATACTGTAAATCAATATTTAAATCGTTTACGCTTCGGAAATACTTTCAGTATCAATTGATATCATATCTTTATCGCGTACGCTCAAGCATCCAATACCGGTTCTACCTACTAGCAGATGTGCAGGATTTTTTTATTGCTATTTATCACCTGACTTTCCAGTATCATCTGTAATGAGCATAAACTGTGCTTTTTCTTTTCACTAAACGAAGGGAATATAAAAATATATGAAAAATACTCGCGATAGTTTAAATTACAATTTAAACAAAAGGTTTTTTTCGATAAAGTAGCGTCTGTAAATAACTTCCCTTTGTTTACAAATATATCACCATTATATTACGTCTTATGTTTCACCTCCGGAAACTATTTTTAGTCATCTTACATCAAAATAAGATTTCTAACACAAACCAAATATTAAAAATTTGTTGTTTTTTATTTAAAAATATACGTCACGCTTCATTCCCTTAGAGGCAGAGGCCACATCCTTTCATTTACTACGGTCCCTGCATATTTCCCTAACTTCTTTCACTCTCATTGATAGTTCCATGCAAATCCGTCGGTTAAGAGATCTGGCCATTATTTAGGATGTCCTGAATTTGGTCCATTAACATTCACCTTCGGCTTCCCTTAACAACGTTTTCATTTACCCTCAAAAAATCTCTCTTGTTAATCTTCTGTCATTCATTCTGTCTATACGCCCAAATCAATTTGTTTTCTGAAAGTGAAAACTAAGTTCCTCAACATACAACCAATACACATAACACTTTCGTTAATATTCGTATTAATGTTTATATTACACGCGTGATTAGGCTTACGAATGTGAGCAATATTTTTCTCACAGCCTCGCAAATTGCTACAAACTACTTGTCAAGTAAAACAATTGATCGTAAGAAGGAAATGTCTATAATGTTTCATTTTGCATAACGATGCATTGACAAGACAAGCCGTCGGTCCGTTACGTACATATTACATAGTAAACGAGATAATAGAAAGCCCCGAGAAATGCTAATTAAAAAAACATGTTCCGATAATCTGAATAAGCCACTGTTCACTTAGTTAATATTTTACAGTGACACAGTGTCCCTTGATTCGTTTTACTCACGATTAGTTTATATCTTACATTACAACAATTTCTGGCGTTTTAATGGTGTTTCTGGTAGGTCTTGTTGCTTATGATCTTTAAACTATATTTTCTGGCATTTTTTTGATAAATAAAAAATGAAATCTCAATTACAGACTTTACACAGACCAGATATAATAAAAAAAACATACTGCTATCGGAAATATAGCAATTTTAAGTGAATCAAGAAAATTTAGCGATATTGAAACTTTATAATAACGATCAATTTATACTGATCAACAACTTTCATAAAATAATCTAGAAGCTTTTCAACAAAGATACTTGATTAGACTCAATTTGCATTTGAGGTCTTTTAACAAACAGGTGACAGTGTGTTGTTGTTGTTACATTAGCATGAAACCATGTTACAACCACTTATATAACAGGTGATATAAAGTACAGAGAGGTTTAGGTATGTATGTATAGTATAGTTCTGCCATCGAAACGAAAGAAAACAAATGAATCGTTTTTGAAAAACGTACAACATTTTTGTTCATGAGAGATAATGACTGAGATAATACTCGTCCGCTTTTACATATAGTTCCCTTGTATACACTTATTCTAGTGATGTATGGGCCGCACTTTAGTAAACTTTTTAAATACACAGATATAAATATACTTTTATACAATAATTCTAAGGATTTTCGGATTGCGGACTTTTCTTTCTTCTCAGTAAAAATTCTCAGATCGGAGTTGGTTGTGTCAAAAACCCCGAACTTCAAAGAGTACGTTGATGTCTTGATACGAACATTATAATTAATATCTAATAATGATGTTTTAAGAGTAGACCTTCAACCCGCATTGGAGAATAGATTTAAGCTCGACATCTTCATTTTATGGAGGGGGGAGACCTGGTAGCCCTAATAATACCGAATAGCCCTACTGCCCCTGTGTTAAAATAGGCTGATGACGATAATACTATACTAATATTAACAAATAATAATCAACCTAATCAGTAATCATTTGTAAATATAGAAGTGATTTCCCTCGTTAACATTCTTAAACGATAATAAACGATTAATGTTTTTACGAATCCGTGCACGTTTTTAAATGAAAATTGTGTTACCTTGAAAAACGAAATCTAACAAAGATTAAATATTACAAATTTAATAAACTACTCTTTAAATTACACTAATTTTCATTCTAGTTCAATCCACCAATAGTATACATAACTAACAGTAACAAAATTCAACTGTTCATTATCATTTAATTGGCTCAATATTTGCAATTTTAATATTCTGTTTCAGCATTTTTACTAGTTATAGTAGAGCTGTTTGTGACTGATTTTGTCCGGAAAATACTATTGCCATACTCGATTCTGAACTCTTTTTAAGCGGAATTGCTGTGTTTCTGCCGTAAAAATGACAGGTTAAAAACGAATCTCTACTTGTCGTGTTCCCGGCATAATCTGCAAAATGGTACAAACGATGGTATCTTAATTAAGATTAGTTGGGCCTCCTCCTTAATTCTTTATAATATTCTTGCAAGTTTTCAATGCAATAGAGTATTACTAGCATACAAAATTTTGATTTTAATTGCGACGGCCCTTCTTTATTTCTGTTTTATCACAAGGATGGCATACCTATGAAAGTGTGCCAGTTGGTTTTTGTCGAACGTAACCCCTATATCGTTAATATGGGTCAATGAAAAATAATTGACGTACCTACAGAGCCAGCAAGTATGCCATGGTCACTACCTTAGCCTCATACCAGTAAACCTACCTCTATCTAAACATATTAGCTTAGCGTGCTCCTCATATCAAGATTACCAGCTTCCTATACCACCTTTTCTTTGTCTATTTAATTACTCTAGTTAATTTATCTCTTATGAATTATTTCAGTGCTAGGAAGTATATCATTAGCAACGAAGCTACAATGTTATTTATGAATACTTACTTTAATTTAAACAGGAAATACAGTAATTCAATATTATAATGACTAAAGATCCTTGTACTTTGTGCTGCTCGTTTTCAAAGCGAAGTTGAAAAAAGTGATTCTTCGTATGCTTCGACGTCTATAATAAGTATTTCATCAAGAGCATCATCAGTTGTATACTTTGAATACAGGTATAAAATATTGCGAAACCTGAAAAATTATTGGTCCTATCTTCTTAGTCGCTTTCTACATTACTGAAGATCGTGTCCGCACTGCAGTGTCCTTGTTACTTGACTGGTCCTATGTTACAATTTAAATTACTTTATTTATTGGCACTGCTTATTAAACATAGATTTCCAATCTTGCAACTCCAGTAAGACAGATGTCATCTCTTTTGAAAATTCTTTATGTATTAGAAAAACTATCATTCCGAAAAAGTAGTAGAGAGACCAGATTTTTCTGCCAATGAAATCGCGCCAGTAGATATGTTTGTTATCAAAAAGAATAATATAAATAGATTTTGATTTTTAATAAAAAATATACCGAAATCTTAAATGTAATATATCTTGCAAAATGTAAAAGAAATTACTGTTACGCATAAAGTATTCAATTATTGCATATTTAGAGAATTCACGAGAAATTTTAATATGTTGTGCAACGCCAATCAACTTTAATAATATGCCACTGATCATTTAAACGTGTCTTAACTACTGGCGATGAAATTATAATTGGATTTCACCAATTACGTAATCTACATAACTGTTAACTTCTTGAATCGTAATCTTAGTTTGCAATAACACAAAACAATAAAATTCAATAAAATTAGATCAACTATTCTGTTCGATTGATATAAAAAGGGAGAGCATATTTATATAATTATATATAACAGAGCTATAAGATTTTGTCCTTGTTTAGTATCTTTGGAGATAAGATAATAAAAATGTATCAGCTCGTTGAAGGTAGGTATACAGTTAAATCATTGTCATCTTAAAAATAAGTATATGTTCAAGATAGTGTCATAAATATAAAGAACAATAACAACAGACCCATGCATTTATCAATACGTATAATGTTGTTGAATATCTCAATATTTCTAGAAACTTTGTAGATAAAAATCAAAGATATTCCACTGTTTATCTTACTAACTGTAAAACAAATCCCAAAAAGATCTTCATATGTCGACCACACTTGAATGTTGAATATTTTCGACATGATAAATATTCATTGTTATTAATAATGAATATTCATATAAAAATATTAATAACTACTTTGCATTTCAAAGTAGAGTGTAAGATTAAGATATTACAAGCAACTAATGTCGTATTTAATATAACGGGATCTAACTTATTATGATCAATTAGAGTAAGACATTATTAAAGCGTAGGTGTTTGGCCGCACGATCCATCACAAGTTGTTTATGTATTCGCGTTCTCATCCTATTACACTTTTACTCTTTCTATTATTACACAATCTAACATAGTCAATGACTTCACGTTCTGATTAGCCGATATTTATGTGCGAATTTTGTGTTTTTTGTTGATTATTGAATATAATTTTGAATCTATGTAATCTATTTAATGTTTTGTATTTTGCAACTTCTAACTACCAGCTGTAATTATTCTTTCTTCTTTCTTTTGAAGATAGATCTTTTAAATGTTATTATAACTTTAATAAACTTTACAAAGTAATATTTAATGGGTTCTCTTCTTTTGTACAGACGTCCAAATGTCATTCGTTTGTTATTTAGTCGGTTTACATTATAATTATTTGTTAGCATAAAATATCTGAAAACTACCGAGCTATACTCCGAACCATAAAGATTGGCAATAAGGGGCGTTGTACCTTCAAAATTTGCTAAGAACAAAGGAGAAGATAAACTACTATATATGTCTCTCTTACCTATGTATTTACAATCCACTGCATGAGTTTCATTCCCAAATATTAAGCGTCGTCGGTTGGCTATATTACCAATATTTGCTGTTTTTAGATGCAACAATGCCTTGGTTTATAGTTATAAATATGTCTTCTGTTCCTGCCAACACAAAATTTTGCAAAACGTAAGATAATAAAATTAATACAATCAATCTCCTGCCTTAACAAAATAATGCTTTATCAACGCATTAAATGAATTTTGTGCTCTACATCATTGATAAGTATTTATAAAAATACTTTCTTGTTCATTTTACTCGTATGTAATTCAACTATTGAATTAGTCTGCGTATTAGACCTCAGTGTGGCTTCTTCGTCTTCGCTGTTCGCATGTTCGGTGTTTTAAAATAATTTAGTCAGTGTGGTCAGCAAAGAGTATTTTTGTGCAAGTGCCAATGAATAGAGTAAGTAGAACATAGAACTTGTATGAAATTCAACTATTGAGTTAATTAGTGTGCGTATTAACTGCACTCAGTGCGGCTTTTCGCAAGGCATTGTGTGTTTGCTTATTTACAGTATAAAATTTATTCGTAAACTAGTATTTTTATACAGAGTCTTAAGTATCAATGAATGGAGTGAGTATAACTCTTTATAATTCGACTAATGAATTAGTTTGCCTATTTAAAGCCAGTGCGACTACTTGTCTTCATTGTTGGCATGTTCTTAGGCATTGTAGCGGTGTTATACAGTCGTATAAAATTCACCCGTTTGGACCTGATATTTTCCTAAGCCCACAGTTGCCTGGTAGAAATCTCTACTAACCGTAAAAGGCCGCCTTGTACCTCTACTTCCTTCATAATATTATTTCTCTTTGTTTTTATTTATGCCATGTGGTATACAAATAAAGTATAAATAAATAAATAAATAACTAATGTAGTCAAGAATTAGTATTTTTTACAAAGTTTCAAGTATTAACGACTAGTGTCAGTAAAACTTACTCAACTATTGAATTAGCGTATTTATACTCAGTGTGGCTTCTTAGTCTCCACTGTTCGCATGTTCGGCATTGTGAATACATTACAGTGTAGTTATTTATCAAGGAATATTTTACAGTCTCAAGTGTCAATGAATGGTGTGAGTAAAACAGTGAATGTTAATTATTTGACGCGGTAATTCGAGTAGGACAGCGGTCGCCGACCTACAGCATCGACCGTTAGTATCGTATCATTGCATACTACACTCGTACAACATATCGATTCGTCCGTTCTACGGTCGTTGCGTCCGATTCACTTCTGTTGCTAGGTCAAATGCAAATGTGGCTTCGTTATTTTATTAAGGAAATCGCTAAAAGGTCAATCGGAAAAACAGCATACAATTTTAGAATTTAAACTATCGCGAGTATTTTTCATAGTATTAAAATAAAATAAAAACAGCTGAAACTCACGTCATTGTAGTCGAAGTATGCTCTACATAGATTAAAGACTACTAGATAGAGCCCATAGCGTGTCCACTCGTGAGACAGCAAATCAGCCTTGTTGACATGACATGTCAACATTTAAAGTACATCATAAAACGTTATGTTTTAAAATATCATAAAGTACGAAATATTACTTTATATAATATAGTTTAGTAAACGCAAAATACATGAAATTTGCTAAAAAATAACATATCTAAGCTTTAAATCATCAATCAATGAAGTTTATGCCTACTTACGTATGAAACGTAATTCCTTCGATTTTCTGTTCGCTGCGACTGTTGCAGCCGAAAATATTAGAGCCCACCATAGCACGATAACGTTTAAATTAATAGAGTAACCGCAAAGTTATATTATTTATCAGCAAATTTAATAAAAAGCTAATAATTGCTCAGATATGTCCCTTGTCTGTCACAAATTCCACTCTTGACAAATAATAAAAACGAACACGCTGAAAGGGACAAAAAATAATCTTGTATCACTTTCTAATAAAGGCCGAATGAAATAAGTCTGTCACGCTCTTGAACCTACAGCCGCGTTATGACTCCATCTAGTAGTCTTTCATCTATGATGCTCGACTAGTTTCGAATCCATATGGGGGCTTTAGTCATGAGCTTGCTTTTTGTATGTTGTTATGTTTTATTTTATTTTAATAATATAGCTTTAAAACAGTTGTGGACTACATCTCTGTACCAAAAGAACTGTGTGATAATTTTTGTAACTATGTTATTTGTCCTTTCCTATATTTTTTTTCAATAAATTTTGTGGTATTAAAACACCGGAAAAATTGGGAATTTAGCATTTCCATGATGTCCTTACTAGTATAAACGGATTATAGTTCAAGGTTATTAATAGCAGTCTTAAGCGGTAGAGGTAAAATAAAACACTACACTGAAAATCTAATTAGACGTATACGGATTACAATTTAGTGATACACAATTGTAAACTAGTAAATTTGGTGACACCAGTAGATAGAGATAATACTCATCCGCTTTCGCATACCTACCGGTCCTTTGTTTACATTTATTTTTTTATTAAAATGAACTTAAAACTTTGGAATAGCTGATAAAGTTTGAAAGTTCCTCATTATTATTTTTTATATTAATATGGTAGATACGACATATATTACATGAGATAAGAATATCTGTTCCCCTTACATGAGAAATGTAGGTCTTAAATTTATAAAATTCAATACTCTAAAATTATACAAAAAGGATATGTACAGTATCCTCTAGTAAAACTTGTAGGGAGACAGAGAATTATATAGTGAGTTATTCGGTCTAAAAACCCTAATAGAAGAGCAACAAAATCTGTGATAATAATTTTTGTTCTTATTATACAATGCTGCAATAAAGTTGAAGCTTACGGTATAAAATCTACATCATTAAAGATTAAAAGAAAATAGGTCATAATCATCATCATCATCATTATCAGCCAATAGACGTCCACTTCTGGACATAAGCCTTTTTTAGGGACTTCCAAACACAACGATCCTGAGCCGCATGAGCCCAGCGGCTCCCTGCGACCCGTTTGATGTCATCAGTCCACCTGGTGGGGGGTCGACCAACACTGCGCTTTCCGGTGCGGGGTCGCCATTCTAACACCTTCGGCCCCCAACGTCCATCAGCTGTTCGAACCACGTGCCCCGCCCATTGCCACTTCAGTTCTGCGACTCGCTGAGCTATGTCGGTTATTTTGGTTCTTCTGCGGATCTCCTCATTTCTGATTCGATCACGCAGAGATACTCCGAGCATTGCTCTTTCCATCGCCCGCTGAGTGACTCTGAGCCTTCTTATGAAGCCCGCAGTTAGCGACCAAGTCTCGTCTCACCATTACTACAAAATTATTAAAGTACAATTCTAAAAACGAGAGCAAACCACTCATTCGTATTGTATACCATTTGTAACCAGACACGGTCACAAAATCTAGATAAATATGCCATGGAACCTGATATTCTGAACCCGAAAGCCAATACGGTACAGTTACTTGTACAATCACTTAAAATACACAAGTCCTTCATATAACCAGATCTGATTCCAAGAAACTGTTGACGATTAAACATTCATGTCGGATTACTTTCTTTTTCATTATACAACATGACAAACATTCACTTGCTACAGTAATTGAAATCTCGTCGACAAGCAATAATTATCCATCAAATGATGAACGGCCTGCGCGATCTTTAGAGGCGCGTGCGCAATCAAATGAAACTCCGGAAAAAATAAATATGGATGAACGAACAAGTACAAACTTATACATCAATAGCTCAAGGTGTCATTTAAAGTGCTTTATACAAATAGAGTGTGAATGTGTCTACCTGCCAATGTATAATATCATACAGGCGAAAGTTTGTAAGGATTGATGGATGTTTGTTGCTATTTCACGCAAAAACTACTAAATGGATTTTGACGAAACTTCTCAATAATATAGCTTACATATCTGAATAACACGTGGACCACATTTTATCCCTAAATTCCCACGGAAACGCAACCTACATTGATGAAACCGCGGGCATCCTTTAGTTTTATGTAACTAAACATTTTTTTGTACCTACCCAATAAATTGTTGACGACTAAACATTGATGTAGGATTACTTTCTTTTTCAATACAACATGACGAACATTATAGTTGCAATAGTAGGTAATATTGAACTTGGCAATAAGCAATAAATCTAGCAAATGATGAACGGTCTACGCGATCTGTCAAGACTCGTGTACGCTCGAATGAAACTACGGAAAAAATAAATATGGATGAACGCTCAAGTACAAATAATATATCAAGGTGTCATTTTAACAACAAAGCAAGCAAGAAGAACGCTAAACCAGCCGTCTATCTTTTCAGGATGTTGAGTATTCGGAGGCAGAATTTTTCAGTTTTGCCCCACAAAAAGTACAAGATCCCAGATCTTGTACTTTTTGTGGGGCTTGTTTCTTCTTAAACACAACGCAGGGTGTGAATTAGTAAAAAAAAAATATATACGGTCGAATTGAGAAACTCCTTTTTTTTGAAGTCGTTTAAAAATGCCTATTTTCAATTGTCTTGACATATTAAAAACACAATCCACAATTTATGGACATTCATCACGCACTGCACAACATATCTTCATCGCATCATAGATCATTTTGGTTAATTATCAATCAATAGATTATTTCAATAGTAATAATACTCACAAAACATTTGGTCCACCTGATGATAATTGTAAAACCATCGCTATAAACAGAGCGACACTTCGCTTAGCATTTAATTAACACGTCCTATAAAGTACCACCCATGTTCATCTAACTGAGCGGTAGACATTAAGCCTTATGTGCCTGTAATTATACCAGCAGACCCCTCAGACCGAAACACAGCGATGTTTACTTGGCGGCAAATTGTTTATAACAACAACTAGTCCTTCAAATCTGTGGTAATTTATATGTTTTCATATTTTGTCAAGTTTTGTTATTTTTTGCTATTTTATCTTTGCGACTTCTAAAAACGAAAGATTCTCTTAGACCTACAGTGATTTAAACTTACGTCAATTGCAGTCCATGTTTTCATAATGTGTAAATATTCGTACAAAGCTGCGAACAAACAGTGGAAAGTTGCAAGACGAGTCGTTGGAAAATGCGCCCCGCTCTGGGAAGTCACGAACGGCTATTCAGCAAGCGCCTATTGCACTTGCCATGCCGATAACTATCGCAATTTTACCTCATACTCTATGTAAAGGCTTTTCAACATTGTAACTGAGACACACACTGTGTTTATCTTATGTATATTAAACTAGTTAAAAGTCAAATAAATCTATACTCATTTGAATGCCCTTGTTTTGATAAAAAAAAAAACCTAGAAACAGCATTGCATATATTTTACCAGATGATATGAATTTTAATAAAACGTCGTAATTCGTCATAACGTAAATCCGAAAATAAGTTTTGCTTAACGAGACTATGTTATTAACGATAGAGAGTAGAGATTTAAATAAAATCCTGTTAATCTAAAAATATAAACTTTATACACGTAAAACTAAAGCTGTCATAACTGACATCAAGAAATAGATGCAAGCCGCGGAAATAAATAACAGTGAACAGGCATGCATACAAAATATAATGATGTAATTTTTTTTGTTAAATTAAGCTAATTAGTAATTAGCTTGTCGTCGGCAAGTTTTATTTGCTTCGTGAATTACAACTGACGAGTAGGTACATTCGTCTGTAATGATCTCATTCACTCATTAATACGATAACTGTGTACATATCTAATTAAGAAGGTTATCGCATTTGTTTTTAAACATTTTTAGCCGCAACTGCCATTTTGTTTGATTACTATATAAATAAAAATCAATTATTAAAATTCAAAATGTATTCAAAGAGGCTGAACCTACATTGTTTCGACGTACAAAAATTAAGTTGAGTTTACCTCCGAGCCCATGGTAGAGTCACTACAAACAAATGACTTGTACGTTTCAAACGTGATTTTAAAGTAAGCCTGCTTAAAATAAATGAAACGAATGATTGCACATACTTTACCTTAAAAAATGGGTCGAATAGTGCTTGTTCATAAAACTATTCATCTCTGCAAAAATGTAATGTACATTATGAATTCTAAATAAGCCAATTTTTTTACATTTTCCGAGCATGATGTACATTTTTTTATGCTACTCAATATGCAATATGTGATTATATACGTTTTCCTCTCTTTAGGTTCAAGGTTTTTCTATGGAGAACTGAGTATCTTGAAACACTAAAAAATTTTTTAACAAAAAGGTTTCTACTTTCAAGGAGGTTACCTAGAACCCACAAACTGCTTTACTACGTAAAATAAATGTTCCTTAAACTTGGCTGGCACCGACTTCATAGATATGCTTAAGTAAATTAAAGCAACTAAATGACACAGTTATTTTTTACTTTTTAGTGCGTTTTGAGTCGGTTCTATTTTTTGTTAAAAAATTTTATTTCTTACTTTTTAGTGATTTATCGCCGCGTACCGTACTCGTACTATACTGTCATAGTATATTATATGGCACTAGTAGCCAAAAAGCTACCGATACCGAGACAAAAACCGAAATCGCTGGAAGCGTGTCTCCAAAATCTGAAGAGTTCCTTCAATTTCTCCAGGATATCATCATCAGATTCTAACATGAGGACAATGGGACCACCTTGGATGTATGCCCTTTCTATTAAAAAAAGAATTATCAAAATCGGACAACACTGTAAAAAGTTATGCGTAAAAAAAAAAAAAAAAACAAATTTACGTGTCGAATTGAGAACCTCCTCCGTTTTTTTCGTCGGTTAAAAAACAAAAACTGCGATTATTAGAACAGTGAAAAATGAAACGAATGAAAATGGTTTAAATTGAGTTAAGACCAAAAATACAATAAACAATGCAATAATAAATGCATCGTTACATCAGTCGAAAGTATGTTTTAGTCAAATAGCAGCAAACTATTAAATATTATTAAGCCTTATGGCGTATTATTCAATAGATAGCGACTCTGCTATAAATGGCATAACGTTACTTTAAAATCAATTTCACTTTCACTTCTTTCATAAATATGATCGTAATTTCTCCGCTGTTCATAAAAAAATTTGGACAGTTCAAATGATTACTGTCGTATTGCACTCATAAAGAGCCTCGATGCGTTGAATGCTTTTTGGTCTATTTATTAGCCTATGTCACTTCGGAATACTAGGCTTTTATCTTTTATGATATGTTGTATCTAGGAGTCGGTGCCAGCCAAGGTTTCTACTTTAAGGATGTTACCTAGAACCCACAAACTGCTTTACTACGTTAAATAAATGTTTCTTAAACTTAGCTGGCAACGACTTACGTAGATAAGTACGTAGATATGATTAAGTAAATTAAAGCAACTAAATGACACAGTTTTTTTTTACTTTTTAGTGCGTTTTGAGTCGGTTCTACTTTTTGTTAAAAAAAAAATTTTATCGACTACAAGTTGGCCCTTGCTATCTGATGTTAAGTGATGATGCCGTCCAAGATGGAAGCAGGCTAACTTGTTAGGAGTGGGACGAAAATCCACACTCCTTTCGGTTTCTACACGACATCGTACCGGAACGCTAAATCGCTTGGCGATACGTATTTATCATTTACAATGAATGATTCAGTCAAGAGTAGTAGCTTTGAAAGCAATAGTTGATACTTATTTTGAAATTAAATCTATCGGGTCAATGGCTGCATTGTTTGTATATGCTTGAGTGGTTTCTTCAATATCGTCTTACTACGCAGAGAGTGGATTTACAATCAACGAAATCTATACTCTGATAGTACAATGTTCACGTGATTTTCATTATTCAAACAAGTTTAAATAACATTCAATGTATTGATCCCAATGTCAATATTTTTCCAACGGCTTTTGATTTACAAATATAACCCATATAAGAGTACTATCATGCAAAAGCCCAGATCTTTGTAAATAAATACACTTTAATTCAATAAAGATATTTAAATACTAATATAAAAAAATTTTAACAAAAAATAAAAACGCCTTCAAAACGCACTAAAAAGTAAAAAATAACTACGTCATTTACTTACTTTAATTTACTTAATCACATCTATGAAGTCGGTGCCACCCGAGCTTCTACTTTAAAGTGTTTACCTAAACTTGGATGGCACCGACTTCATAGATGTGATTAAGTAAATTTAAGTAAGTAAATGACGTAGTTATTTTTTACTTTTTAGTGCGTTTTGAAGGCGTTTTTATTTTTTGTTAAAATTTTTTTATTTCATACTTTTTAGTGCTTTATCAACAACGAACATACTCAAGAACCTACTCGAACTAAACCATAAGTACCAATATTCACTAGCTAGTTATAACATTCCGACGTCCCTGCAAAAGTGCATATAAAGTTTGAAGAGTTTCCTCGAGTTTTCGTAGATCTCATCATTGGATCATGACATAGTAAACATTAAACTAACTGGAAACTATAACCTTTCAAACTCTCATTGAGACATAAATTAATCGAGCCCAATCACAAAGTAACTACTGTAAACCGTTAAAGAGCTCCCTCAACTGTCCCTCGTCTTCATCGCCAGACCCTTAATGTCAGTCACAGCCCATCTAAATGTAAAGTTCTCATTGAGACAAATTAATCGAGCCCAAACACAAGATATCTACTGTAAAACCTTACGGAGCTCCCTTAACTGTACTTCGTCTTCATCACCAGACCCTCAATGACAGTCACAGCCCATCTAAATGTAAAGTTCTCATTGAGACAAGTTATTCGAGCCCAAACACAAGGTATCTACTGTAAAACGTTACGGAGCTCCCTTAATTGTATTTCGTCTTCATCACCAGACCCTCAATGACAGTCACAGCCCATCTAAATGTAAAATTCTCATTGAGACAAATTAATCGAGCCAAAACACAAGGTAGCTACTGTAAAACGTTACGGAGCTCCCTTAACTATACGTCGTCTTCATCACCAGACCCTCAATGACAGTCACAGCCCATCTAAATGTAAAGTTCTCATTGAGACAAATTAATCGAGCCCAAACACAAGGTAGCTACTGTAAAACGTTACGGAGTTCTCTTATATAAAGATCGGCTCCATCATCAGATCGACTCCAGACCTTCATGAAATTGTAGTGCTTTTAAATACTTACCGGAAAAATTAACAAACGTACTTGTTGTCCCTACAATTTTTGAAAGTTCCCCTCGTTTTCTCCAGGATCCCATCATCAGATCCTGGTTTCCTTGTCATGGTACCACCACCGGACAATCTACTTTCTAACAAAAAAAGAATTATCAAAATCGGTTCATAAACGACGAAGTTATGCGCGAACACACATAAAAAAAAAAAAAAAAAAAAAAGAAAAAAAAAATATATACGGTCGAATTGAGAAACGCCTTTTTTTTTGAAGTCGTTTAAAAATGATGTCGCCGCCCTTAGGTAGTCGATATCCCTTGGACACGTATGAAGCGGTTAGGTTCCTTATTCCTTATACAAATTATTATTCCTTATTACGCACTGCAAAAATTTGGGATGCCCTTCTAGCTTCCGTTTACCCTACCACCGATAATATGGGTATCTTTAAGCCAAGAGTGAATGGGCTTAACATAAGGCGGGATTGCAGCCAAGCGCCTAGCCTATAATATAAAAAAAAACTTTTGGTTGCATCTAATATTTACAAAACTATTTTCGTTCATGACTGAGACAATTTTATAATTAATAACATTAAATTAAAAATTTAAAAAACCCCGACCCAAATTAGAAAGATGAAAAGAACCAGTCAAGACGAATTCAACGAGCCCAAACTCGATGGGTTTACAAAAAAGGTAGACCAGGGTTTCGTCTCCTACCTTCGAACCTTATCATCAGACCAGCTTAGTGGTTCCAGAAGACATTAGTGTTTCAAATCTCAGATCACACACATGCTTTCAAGCAAACTGAGCGTGTAACATTTCTATCACACCTAAAAAACGACCTGATGACCTAGAAGACCTGAACCGATTTCCACCAAACATGGCTAAGAACACTCTCGACTGATATACCTTTCAAACAAAAAAAACGGCATTAAAATCGGATCATCCGTTTGAAAGTGACGATGCCACAGACAGACACATACACATACATTTACACAGACACGTCAAACTTATAACACCCCGTCGTTTTTGCGTCGGGGGTTAAAAATTGAAGACCAAACTGTTAAACAAAAATGCCATTGTTGGTAGTCATCATGCTTTCAATCAATATTCCGACACTTGATTTGCTCGAAGCACAAACTCGCTGCATACTGCCGCAAAAAACACTCGTAAACTATGATATCCGTCAACAACATTGGAAATTGGATTGTTAACATTTTAAATGGTGGGGTCGGTTCAATGCTTATCTAGTCTCTAAACATACTTACACGCAATTGAGCTCATTACAATTTATACAGAATAATTGGCACAGAAAGTTAATTTCCATATTAGTTTGAACTATGAAACAGTTACGTATACCCGATCTCGAATTTCCATATACATAAATCGATTGCCGGTCGATAGCTGTATTTTGAGTAACTGTATTAAATGTTTTTGCATTATTACTGTCTGTCCAGTCCGCTCCTCTGCTTGCGGAGCTTTTGAATGCTAAGGCAAGACTATCGTTGGATTATAATTTCTTTATCTCTATCCGACCGTTTATCCAAAAACCAAGCGAATTATGCTTGTAATTAGTTACAGTAGGTAAATAGGAGGGAAACGATGATTCAAAAATATCCGTTGGAATGTAAACTGATCTCCCATTTATCTATATAAATGTTATTCATAGGTTATGTATAATTAACTCGCAAACTAAGTTCATGTTAAGCTAATGGCTTGTTTAACAGCTCTACAATGTTAACAAATGATCAAAGTATGGGCCCTGCACAAAATACGAATTGTTTAACAAACAGTACCTCAACAGGTTTACTGGTAAATGACAAATGAAAGTCGTTCGTGCTGTAACAACTGGAGCATATTATGGCATAGGTACCTAATCTGATAGGTAAAGGGATCACCTCTTTTCTATTGATAGATTTGACTTATGCAAATAGTTGTCTCCTGCTTTTCTTTATTCAATACCGGTGTTGATATTATTTATGTATTTACATAAGCAACATTCGTTCACATGGAATAGTAAATTATTTATTAATATCATTAAGTCAATAGAAATACAGATTCATAACAAAAATATCAATAATAGCGTGTACAATAGAAATAGAAATGAACTAATAATAAACTTAGAACTAACTAACAGAACAACACATTATATAAATAATATCTGCGAAACAAAGAAATCAAAAAGAACAAACTGAACAAAGGATATATATAGGTACGTTTGCAATAGTATGAGTTTACAACGAAAGGTTTTATTTATGCATACCATCAGCCGATGTACATAGATCTTGTATAAATACTTCTAAACCCAGAAACATTATTTAGTAATAAACAGAAATTAATTTACTACTTCAGACATATCTGAACAAGAATATCTTAGATTACGTTTACATCAACAACATTCTTACAAGATTTATTTATTTATTTATTTATTGAAAAAAATGAATAATTATTATTTTCGTCGATTCGCTTATTCGTAATTCATCTTCCTAAAGCGCAATTCATTTTTATATTATAATTGTTTTGTGTATTCCTCATTTATGACCGGAATACATAGTTAGTATTATCATCTCACTATCAGCGCATCGTCATTTTAACCAATCACGATTCAGTGATCTCATGTTAGTTATGATTAGGTCGTCAATTGTGACTTTTTTGATGTTTTTCCTTTAGATAAACCATCCATTTAATAGCTGCCCAGATTTTTGTTACTTCTATGCTGTTATAGCACGTGTTTGCTATATACTTTTTCAAATGTGACTTTCACAATCTAGAGATATAAAACTTTTTAATAAAAAAAAATAAACATTGTCTTCTTATTTAGCTAAAATATGCTACATGTTAAACGACAGGAACAACCTAAATAATATATATTCATAAACGAATATATATTATTTAGTATATTTAGATTTACGTAAATATTTATTATATTTAGTTTTTCTAGCTTTTTTGTCTTAGTCAGAAAATTCAGCAGCTAAGTATTTTAAATAAAGGAATCCTACCCCGATTATAAATGTTGGTGCGCCTTTATTTTGAGCGCTTAATGTTTTGTTTTTTAAACCCTTTTGTTCGTTTTAACTCAGAAATTTTCTGCGTGACTTTGCGTTGTTGAAAAACGAGAATTTACATTACATAGATGTACATGCCTTTATCAATATTGCACTCAAGTTTTACAGGACTTCGCGAATGAGGATACTGTATTTATATATATAGGGCAGGATAAATAGAGTTGAAAATCTTTTGAGATTAATGCCAAAATTTTACAAAATTGCCAAAACGTAACTGACCAATAGGTACAGTAATTGTTTATTTAATAATAGGCTTTAATGTATATTATTTTATAGTTTTAGGCATTGTTTATAACGGCCATGTAAATACATCGATCCTAAATTATTTAGAGTATAGTATCCTCGTGAATTGTACGTATTTCATAAGCGTGAATCACATTTTGGCACCCAGTCAATTTCCATTCTTTTCACAGCTGCTGACGCTTAAGACATTTTGATTCTCATTTTCGCTAAACATGAATAATAGTAGATACAGTATAATACAGTACCTTCCTCGTTCTTATGTAGCCTGTAACCTCTTTTTTTTAATGAAGCTATTTACGTTGTGAATCTAATATCCTAAAGTGTGGCTTTAAATTCACCCTATCATTCAACCTGTAGATACCTGATATAATTGTTACACTTAGACTGAACTTTAGGATAATGTACTTCTAAATACTTTGATAGATCTAATAATAACAGAATTAGGATGGATTTTAATAACTTAGATTATCTTCTTAACGAACTGAAATAATATTATGTCTGTAGACATTACATTATATAGTATTTATTTTATATATTAAAGTGGTATCTCGATCTTTATAAGTACGTATCATAATTTATTATAGCAAACAGTTTTTTTAAATCTTAGTTTCTTCTTGTTTTATTATTCAAAATATCAATTAACTTTTGAATTTACCACATACTATATTTTTTAAATACTGTTACATCAAAAACCCCTCTTAACAAACTATTAATGTATCATAAATTACTTAAACTTCAAATCTTTATAGATCGGCGATGGCAACTAAATACTTTACTAATTCAATTAAACGTACCTATACGATTTCTTATAATTGATCAAGACGATGTATCTCTTAACTGAGATATAATATATCCCAGTTACTCAAACAGTCCATTCATAACGTTCATTGCTCTCCTAGTCTAAACTTCTTAACGACGCCCTTCCTGTTTGTCACTGAGCTCCTTGCGTGACTCATGGCCGATGTGCACGCACTTAATCATTCTAATTCAATATTGTACTCAGTGCTCACCCACTAGTCACTACACTTGCGACTGTATACTGTGCCTACTGCATAATACTCGTAGACAGTATGTAGTATAGTAATCTATGTGATAGACAGTAGGCGGGGTGGCCTTGTACAAACTAGCAATGTTATAAGATCGCGTTTTGATGCATGTCGATTGTCGGTATGACAAATTGTATTAAACTACTATCTCAATCCTTACGAATATTATAAAGGCAAATGCTTGTATGTATGTATGGATGGATGTATCTTTGTTACTTTTTCACACAAAACTCCTGAATGGATTTTGATGAAACTTCATTATAATATAGCTTACATATCAGAATAACACATAGACCACATTTTATCCCGAAATTCCCAAGAGAACGAGAAGTACGCGGGTGAAACCGCGGGTGTCATCTAGTATTTAGTAACTTCAGTAAGTAAATTAAGTAATATGTATCTTCGTCTGCGTATTCCTATTGACTCAGTGCACGGCCAGATCAAGGTATCGATTTTTTAATCAGAAAAGTAGATGATGCATTTCAACTATATATATCGCACCCCTAGATCTAAAGGGAACTAACTCAAAATTCTTGATTTTTGAGTTATGCACACCTACGAATTCGCCATTTCTGAATTCAACATTGCTTTTTTCTTGTGATCATTGTGATTTATGTGAAGGATATAAGAAATCAGACGTATCTAGTTGAAAGCGCAGGATATGTCAAGAAAGCATCTGATAGAAAAGACCTTAAAAAGAACTGAAAAATAAATCACGTCAATTTACGACTTACAAGCTGTATTGCAGTGAATAAATATTATAACCTTACTAATGAACTAACTAAAATTGCTATGTGGTTAGTTTATACGAGGTAGACCGTAGAAGTGGGTGTGAGAGGTATTCCAGCAAAGTTTCTCTGTGACCTGCTGAAAGACCTTGGCCTTACTAGAAGTGCAGTAAGCTCCATATTGGAACGAGTATCCACAGGTGCTCTAGTAGGGTCTTTCAGGGAGGGAGAAGGTGAGTGTCGGTGTCGACAGCCGTCACTAAGAGATCTCTCTTAAATCTACACCGGTGTCACAAGTCTCGGGCTCTGTTCGAAGTTTTTCTCTCAGCCACGCGATGGCCCCGGCACCCGCACGGTGAATCCATGGAATGCTAAGATATTATAAATTCAGGATTAAGTGTTGACGCACTTCACTTCTTGTGTTTCAATCTTCTTTCAAAATGCTTTAAAGACAAAGATGTAGTGTCTTCAGGAAAGAGAGGAGCTGTTAAAATTATGGGCTGCATACTTGCCTACATTAAATCAAAGGTAATCAAAAACTCCTGTAAAGAAATAGACGTCATTTTTTACTTCAACAACTGTGGTGGTAGTTAATAAATATCAATGAAATGTGAGATTTCATATGCTTTTTAATTTGTTTTTTAATGAACAGAAGGTTCCTATATTTTCGAGTTGTATTAGTTTTCGTGAAAGCTTTTATTTGTTAGAGTACCTATACTTTTATAATTTAAAGAGAGACTGTCACTAATTGTTTTTATAATACTATTAATAAAGAATATTGATTGATTTCATTACTGGTAACTGTTTTCATGCTAAATTATCATTCAATATACCCTACTGCTGGTACCATACTACTTTATGAGTTATACAAATTATAATTAATATACATGATATCATATTTTATGCATATTTTGCACCTACAAAAGGGAGCTAACTAAAAACGAAATTCACCAATATAGGTTCAACTCAAAATAATACAAAAAATATAGAAACATTGATAAGCTATAAGAAAACAACTATCAAAATGCAAAATTACGACCCAGCCTTTTATTAAAACCCCAGATTCTTAATATTTATCACATCCAGCTATAAAATAAAATTCATATATATTTACAGAAAAGTTCTGTAATGCATAGGGACTCTGCAATCAGTTTTTTGCCTCTCCTGTAAAATGAGCTTTTTTGAGTTAATACCTGTTTAGATATAGAGGTGCGATATATTCGTTACATTCTTAGTATTTATCTATTTATTTAAATATACTTGTATTTATTTTTTTTTTCCTTTATTTATCAAATAAAAAATCACACATAAAACAAGTACAATAAGGATACATGTAAATAACCACAGAGGTTTGATAGAACATGTATACATTATACAAGTATGTTTGTAGTGGCTACTAAAAAATTAGGAAGGCCTAACTAAATGTTGGGAAGGTAGGTTCTACTAAAAGTCAACCGGGAAAAATATAGTACTTCTGCTTTAAAAACGATCTTTATTAACAATATTAATTATCCTCTTTTATTTATATCTATTAATTCTGACCTTGAAAATATTTTTCGGTGAGACCTAACTGTGCCGGTGATTTTAAAACTAGATTTAAATCTGATAATTCATTCATACGCGAAAGTCGATAAATTTTAATTTGTCTCGAGATTTCTTATTCAAATCGTCTCCACCTACTTTATATTTTTAATATATTTTTAACATTTTCTATCTCTATTTTAAATTAAATAAAAATTAATTCGGCTTCTTCGAATGAATCTAATTTTTATACAATAATAATATTTAATTGATATTAAAAAGTATTAAAGTACTAACTCTAATTAGTTATATTTAATCAATCCAATTTTTTTTTATGCTGCCATATATTCGTAGGTACCACTTGCCTCGTGCTGTAATGGACTTAAAGAGGTCTTAGGTTTCAACCCTTTAACAGTAGGTTTTTAGCTTATATTCTTGATTTTTTTTTTATCGATTTAAAAGCGCGCAAAGAAGCACTCACAAAGATTTGCAACACCAGAGGCATAGAGCGTTGCCGGCCTTTAAGGAAAGTATTGATACGCTCCTTAAATACCCCAAGTGGGAAGTTGATTCCACAATTTGCATGTACGTGGAAGAAACGTTCTGGCAAATTTAGAGCAGCTTGTTGAGCTTACAGTGCCGTGGGAAACAAACATCCCTAAAGACCATGTATTCAAAATGAATAAATATTATGACCTTACTAATGAACTAACCAAAAATGGCTATGTGGTTAGTTTATACGAGGTAGAAGTGGGTGCGAGGGGTATACCAGCGAAGTCTCTCTACAACCTGCTAAAAGACCTTGGCCTTACCAGAAGTGCAGTAAGCTCCATATTGGAAGGAGTGTCCAAAGCTGCTCTAGTAGGGTCCTTCCGAATTTGGCTGGGCAGGGAGAACAACTTGAACAGGGGAGGTGAGTGTTGACGCGCGTCACTTAGGGTACCCTTAAACCTACACCCGTGTCACAAGTCTCGGGCTCTGTTCGGAGTTTTTCTCTCAGCCACGCGATGGACCCGGCACCCGCACGGTGAATCCATGGAATGCGTCATAAAAAGATATTCGTCATAATTCATTAAATTAAACTGAAATTATAATGTAGGTAGTCATACAATTTCAAAGTTATTTGAAGTTCTTTAAACCTAATTAATTAAATATACCAAACATTGCTAAATTACTTAGCTTCTCACTTCTGATAATCGAGTGACCTTGCCTCTGATACTTTTTAAATATTTTAAGAATATTGCGCACAGTGTTTTAGATTTACGAAAGCAGAAGTCTTCAATGTCATTTAATTTTAAAATGTAGGTACAGTGAAGAATTTCTTAAGATCATGTTCATGAAAACTGAAAAGCAAAGGAATCTTCAATCCAATAATTAATGTTTATACTAATCTATGTTTTAAATTTTGTCATAGTCTTAACTCATTAAGTCTCTCGCGTCTCTTCTGTAAAGGGTAGAAAGAAATTAAAGTAAACTTTTTCTGAAACGCACTAGTATACAAATTTTGCGGAGATAAAGTCGCGGTTAGTTAGTTATTTTATTAAGCTCTTATCGTGGCGTAAAATTTTGTTTAATTAAAAAAAAGATGGTACAATGTTTATTTTGGTTTATGGGATGTTACATAAAACAATGTAATCCCTCGAAATATTTTCAAAATCGATAATGTTATCGCTGGTGTGATAAAAATAAATGATTGATGAAAACAAAATTGATACGTGATTTAGTATTGGATGTTCCTAATAAAAATTGAAAAATATAACATAAAATATCATTTATAGCAAGTAATATGCAGAATCGTATATTTTTTGGTCCCCTGCGATTATAGCTCATACATCAATAATTATTGTGAACATACAAGTGTTTCCTGACGTAATGTATTAACTAGTATATGATATATTATCATGTACTGTGCCTCACCAGGAAAATAGAAAAATCTGGATTAGTGGCGTCACAAGTAGATAATCGCTGTTAGTGCATAATATGAAAATAGAAGATATTACTTCATTTTTCCACAATATGTCGAGGTTTTTTTCATTTTTCTGGCTGTTCAATAACAACAAGATTGACGAAATGTCTTATTTACAATAATTTCTCCTGCTTTAGATTTTACTGAGGCGCTCGTAGCTTTAATTTTAATATGTTGAGCTTTCATTTCTTAATCTAAAAAGTACATATGTATATCAATGTCATATCAAAATAATCTTCACGATTTCATTGAATAAGATGATATGTGTTACATGATATTTTGTATGTTGTATATTAAATTATATTATATGAATCGTTCTCCTGTTGCCCCCAGGTCCAGCTGCTGCAGCAGCAGGTGACGTCACTGGCGGACACGCAGAGCACGGCCGACGAGCGGTACGCGCGCGCTAAAGCCGACAACGCGGTGCTGCAAGCGCGCGTACACATGCTCGACGAGCAGATCAGAGAGGTACGTCTACCACATACTAATTGTTATTGGTTATTGGTCCTTACTACCGCCTTACATCATCAGCCGATAGACATTTGACGGACATAGGCCTTTATAGGAATCTTTTCTTAACTCAACTTTTGAATTTGTCTCTATGTCCGGTTATCGCGATACATACGATAAAGAGATAAAGATGGACATAGCACATAGCTGAGTAATTAGCTTATTGAGATCACATCACTATTTATGACCTGCATCGCAAACTATTCTTTCTATTCTCGGTTTAAGAGATGTTTTTTTTTTAAATAAATAAAGATTCTTTCTCCCTTTCTTTCTAGAGACAAATTCGAAACTTACAATGTCAACTGATAAAACACATTCAATGAATAGCACTACTAAACCGTATATAGCCAACGATCTCCTGTGACAAATTTAATTTGAATTCTTATAATTAAACATAATTTACGAAACGCTGCACTAATTAAACAGAGCAAGTGTGTTTGTTATTAAATAAAATAAATGTATGCGTGTTGAGTCTTAAAAAATTTAACAACCTACCGGTCTGTATTGCGCTTTTTCTTTTTTATTACGAATATGATTAATGTTTCGAAGTTTTCACTTAAGCAAGATCGTCAAAGTTGAAAGATAGAGAAAGCTGACGTACTACAGGAAGGAAATTAAGTAGATAGGTAGGCATATTATGCAAAGAGAATCAATTAGCTAGTTATTCAAGTGTAGTAGTTCCTTTTCCAAGATTTTGTAATGTCATATAAGTAACTACTTCGACAGTCCGACTTGTTAATCCTAACTATCCTAAGTAATATTATAAATGCGAAAGTAACTCTGTCTGTCTGTCTGTCTTGCTTTCACTCTACAACTACTGAACCGATTTAAATGAAATTTGGTACACAGTAAGTCTAGAGCCTGAAAAAGGGCATAGGCTACTTTTAATTGCGAAAAAGGGGTTGTAAGGGGTTAAAGGGGGGATGAAATGTTGTATGAAAGTATCGTCATTTTGAAAGTTTAAGACCTATTTCTTAGGCAGTTGATTAGATATTAATAAATATAACATTCAAAGCTTAGAAAAATTAGACTGCCGTAATAACTAATTCCACGCGGATGAAGTTGCGGGCAAAAGCTAGTAGATTACAAAGGCAGCGGCCTAGGGGTGGCAGCGTCCTTGGGCGAAAACATTTGTGTCATGAGCTCAGAGTTTTAATAGAATCTAGGCGGTTTATTATAAATATTCATGTGTGTATATTCACCAGTTTCGAGTAGGTACCTATCTACCATACTATTTAGGATGTAGGCTTAAAGGTACCTTACGCTTACATCCGTGTCACGAGTTTCGGAAGATATTTGTTTTTTAGTAGGTACCCACAACTGAAACTTTGATGGTGAAATTTAAAATTCAAATTCATGTAATATCAAGTAGGTAGGCTTTCATACAAGCCTTTTTAGGGACTTCCGAACACAACGATCCTGATTCAACCTGTGGCCAGCGGCTCCCTGCGGCACGTTTAATGTCGTCAGACCACGTAGTGGGTGGTCGACCAACGATACGGAGAGAAGTGTATTGTCCTAATATAATTATTGTTCACTTTCAGATCGAGTGCAGATGCGAGGAGCGCATAGCGGAGGAGCAGAAGCGACATCGAGAGGCCATCGCGCGCGTGGAGCGGGACAGAGACGCACAGCTCGCCGCGCTCACTGACCGCCTCGGCGCCGCAGAGGCGGAGGCGTCACACCTCAAGCAGGAGGTACCAATCATTCTAAGTCCATGATTTCTTATGCGAGAATATTAATGTAAACTTTCCTTTCCATTTTAACGACAGTCTATCAACTATTTTCCATGAATATAACTTGATATGAGAATTAAAATCTTTCATGATAAATTTCAAACCCTATTTATGGTATTAATATTCTTAAATCTTAAAACATATTGTTTCTTTTTATTTAGCTGGAAGTCTGTATACTGTGGAGATAGCGATTATTAAATTGTATACTTACCAATTTTCCTAAATATATCTAAATTCTAACCTAATAAAATGACACATGTTTATAAGCAAACTTTCAATACAATTTAACTCTTTGGAGTGAGATTAAAACAACATATCTCTACCCGATACTTCTTTTGGGTAATCTAAAGAAGATACGTGTTTATATGTATGTATATGCAAGGCTCAATTTATCGTTGTAGGTTGGGCGGCTACGAGGCGTAGCAGAAACGTTGCGCGCAAACGCCGACATCGGCACACGCAGCGCCCGCGAAGCGCAGGAAGCAGCGGGCGAGCTCGCGGCGCAGCTGAGCGCGGCGCGGGAGGCGGAGCGACGCGAGCGAGAGGCGGCAGAGAGCGTGCGAGCGCAACTCGCCGCCGCTCAGCTCGAGCTGCGGACGCTCAGAGCCGCGCCGCCCCCGCCGCCCGACCCCCGCCTCGACGAGCTGAGGCAAGAGCTGACGTTGCTCCGCACGCAGAACAAATGTGAGTATCGCATCATCATCAACAACAACCTATTCGACTGACCCACGGTCATCCATCATGACTATCATCAAAATATATGACTACAAGGTCAGGCCTTATATAAGATTTGTATCTTAAACACCCTACATTTCAATGGCGGGTTGTTTCGTGTTTGAACAATATGAGTGACACTGCTGTCAACTTTATTTTTTAATTCATTGCAAGTTATTTCTTGACTGCAATCATACCTCATGGCGATGATGCAATCTAAAATAGGAACAGGCTAACATGGTAGAAGTAGGATAATATCCACACTCCTTCGGTTTCTACACGACATCGTGGTAACTAGCCACGGCCAAAACCTCCCACCAGCCAGACCCGGACCAATTCAGAAAATCTCAATCGGCCCTGCCGGGAATCAAACTCAGGACCTCCGTTATAAATCCACTGCGCATACCACTGCACCACGGAGGCTATCGAACTGTTAACATGAACTGTACATAATGATAGTTGTGGTCACATGCCTTCATTAGATTTACTACTTTGACTACAACTAATAATAATCGAACATTTCTATTAAATCTTAAGTACTTTTCTATAATAGACTCATTTATATTACAGCTCTAACAGAAGCCCAAGAGGAGCTCCAAGCTCAAATCCTAACCCGCGGCGTAGAAGAAGGACGCAGCTTGCTCGACGGAGTAAGCGGGCCGCTAGTCGCCACTAACTCACTAGCGCACGAACTCTCGCAGATGAGCGATCACGAGGTAAATATAATAGAAAATAAATCAAATCGTACAATAAATAAGTAAAGTTGAATATCGCTTCATATGAAAATCATTCATAAATAAGCTGTGCTTACATAAAGAATTATTAAAGAGAAATTGTTTGGAGCTAAGCAAATCGGATGCGGTATAGTTTTTCTGTTCTCAGAAGATGGTTTTGGTTTTGTATGTAGTAATTTGTAAACTAAAGGAAGTTCGGCATAGTATAAACGCGCCATAAATTTTCATTGCTAAGCAATCATTAATGGACACATTTTAATGTATAAATATAGATTAATGAGGAGTCATGCTGCGCAAGACCTGAGCGAGACTAACACACCTTCAGTCTTACTAACTTGAATATCAGATGTTTGTACATGTTATTGTTATACCAAAGCCAAACCGTTTTCTGTCAAGATCTACTTGACTAACATACCAGCATTTTGAACAATAATTTTATTTTCGACACTAATAAGAGCTAGTCGACTTGCCATCATATTTCTTTATCATACGCATTTCACGAAAGTTTCTTATCTCATTAATTAAAACGATAATTTAATAATGTTTTGATTTCATTATCATATCTCACATTTTTTAAACAGCTTTTTTGTGTTAAAATTAATAAATAAACGATGTCAACAACATTTTACATCGCTTTGCTTATACTGGGTTTAGACAAGAAACATTTTCTGTAAGCTGACAGGTGAAATACCTTGTTTGTATGGAATTTTTTGTACTGAAATATCATTTCAGTAACTGACCATACAAAAAGGAACTGTTCAAGTTCTCCGCTTAGAGAAAATAGTTTGTCTATAAGGCTTGTTAACCGGAAGTTGGGCGTGTCGCGAGCTAATTTTTGGCTTAAAATTATTTACTAACTAGGCTATTGTTCTTATGAAAAAATACCAAGACGCATAAAAAATACATTAATTACAAGATGCGCTGGTTTTATTAAATTTGAAAGTAATACGATTTGTCGATCACATATACTTTGAATGCCCATCCGTGCCGAATGTGGCGTTGACGTATTGAGGTTGCGTTCGTGGCGTTGACGTTATGCTCGTGCCGTTGACGTTTCGTTTCTGGGGTTAATGTTGCGTTCGTGGTGTTAACGTTGCGTTTGCAGCGTAAATGTTCCGTTTGTGGCGTTAACCTAGTGTTCGTGGCGTTGGCAGACAGACTGAATTAATTCGTACACGAGCTGGGATCTCGTTCTTAGGGCAAGCCACATAAAATTATATGATTTGCGATGCTACAATATTTATTTAATATGCATTTTTGCAGCTCGATGGTAGCACACACACAGATCACAGCATAGAGTTGGAAAAGGTACGCCATTTACACTTAATGTGTGTGCATGTCCTGTACCTTGCCTAACTGCATGATTTTTTAAATTCATCATTACTACGAGTAGAATGTACGGGAAAAGCATGCGATTCATAATTTCATATGCCTTGGCTGCCTTGCTTTTGGCCAAAACCTCTTAAAACTGGTGTTCAAATAATGTACGAAAGTGTCCATCCAAAGCGCAAAAGTCAATATTAACATTCATTAATGGAAGGCTGTTTTGCTTTGGATATAGTAAAGTTACAGCACGCACGTAAAATTTTTGTGGCAATAAAGTAAAGGAGCGTCAGCGCAGCAGAAAGGCACTATGCACCAATACTTACAGACATGATCTATGTTGTTATACATGATGTATCTCTGTTTGTTTGTTATTTAATACGCCTAAACTACTGAACCTTTGGTACAAAAATATAAACATATTTCTTGCTTTGTTAACGTTCCTTCAATATACCCACAAGAACGTGCATGTCAGACGCCTGTATGTATGCCCCAAAGCAAAACCAAATTCCGGAACTTATAAAAAAACATTAAAATTTGTCTTTTCGCACTATCCTCGCGCGGGGAAGATTGGAAAAAAAAGTTCTATAAATTTTGAAATTGAATCATAGAACTTTTGTAATATAGAATTTCAAATATTGTCTCTTGCGGTTTTTGGATACACCCGAGTAAAAAAAAATTTTGGAAAAAAAAATGCGTAGAACGATAAAATTTTTTCAGTACCTTTTTCACTTTATGATATTTTGTTATCATTAGAACAAGCATGATCCTCTCATACACACGTTATATTTCTCGCACGGATCCCATTTCTTGTCCTTTATAATTATTTTGTCAATATATGGTCAATCTGTTATGGGAAATCCGGTAAAGGAACGTCATCGCACTTCATCCACACCAATGCGTCTATGAATCGTTTGTCTGCACGTTACAACTTCATCCAAAAAGAAACGGACTTCCTAGAATAGATTGACTAGAACCCATAAAACGTTCCAATCTTAAAGCCAAGCTTACATGCCCCCGGTGTAAATTTTTATTTTAACGTAAATGTTTACAATTTACAAACGCCTATTTATTTAATGAATATTCTTTTTTTAACACGTAGTGGATGAAACAGAACGGCGACGCGACGTTGGCGCGAGTTACTGACCAGTAACTTACTAGTTAGATTACTACTTACTTGGTTACTGTTTTCCAAACCATTACAAAGGCAATAAAAGGCGTTGAACCATCGAAAGTTTCAAAGAGCAATATTGTAAATTTTGCCAACCGACGAAACTTCGAAACTCACGCAGTGAATTGCAAATATATTGGTAAAAGGGAGATAGATAGTAGTTTGTCTACTCCTTTGCCCTTAGTTATTTTAGAATTTTCAATACCCTTTAATGCCAATGTATATGGTTAGGACTATAGTCAATAACTCTATACCATAGAACATGTTACCGCTTTATGTTGTATGACGTGTTCTATGTAACTAACACATTACTATAATATCGCGCCAAGTTACAACGCCGACCTGTCCCGTTCGCTATGTGACGAAACATTTGAACATATGCTGTTAATTTTGAAAGAAAAGAAGATGAAATTTATACCAAGGGCAAAGATTAGCCTTAATATAGTGTTTATAAATATGTTATAATTAAACAATAATTTCTTTTGCAGTTACAAAAAGCTCTAAAAGAACAACAAGACGTGAACGTTCAACTGCGTGACTACATAGACGGCATCCTTCTGTCAATCGTTGAGAACTACCCTCAGCTGCTTGAAGTCAAACATCAGAAACCTAACTTGAAGTCATAACCCCTATACAAAACTTGTAGAACTAATTATTATAAATATGGTCCATTAATCCAAACAAAAAGCTCATACTCCTAACCGTGGAGTCGGCCATCTATAATTGTATGAATAAAAAATAATGTTACATCAAAGCAAATTGAACCAAGTGCTTTGCAATTTAAAGCTTAAATTCGTTTGAACGTTGTTAGTCTTAGCGATAATGAAATAAAACTCGTCATATTGCACGTGCAGCTTTAAATCATGAAGCATAAGATTCTATTTTCTTTGACGTTGTAATATTTCGTTAAATAAAAACGATTCTAAAATGATAATTGTGACTAATACTTATGGAATCAATGTCATAAAACTTTAAACTCCTTTTAACTCGCCAAGGCGTGAAGCGGCAACCGGATGCCGCTTTCTGTCACGCCTGAAACTTGAGTGATCAATATGATAGGTAATGTAAAATGTTAAGTAATGAAAAACTTGTATTTTAATCTTGTTAAAGAAAGTTTAATCGTAAAAGAGGAAAAAATGGCGTTGTTTATGTTCATAAAAACTACTTAATAGCGAAATTTGACAGATTTTGTATAGAAACTCCTGTCAAAATTGACTTAACAAGATCAAATCAGAAAATATTTTTGCTCTGCACACGCTAACGAAAAAAAATTTATTTCAACGTAAAATTTAATATTCCTATTTAGTTGATGTTCGCACGTATTTTTGATTTTTTTTAATTTAGCATTTAAGTTGTTGGTGGATCATCTACTGTTAGGGTGTGCCAAATATGAATTCCCAAGTTGACCTGACCTTGGGAATCGAACCCAGGACCTTATATTTATGTAGCAAAGATTACACATTTGCACATTTGAAATTTCACCCATACAAAAAGTATACATGTGAAGAGAAGAGAATGTACATAGACATAAAAACATAAATAGATGCGAATGATTTTCAAAATTTTTTTAATATTCAAAGTTTATTTTCTTATTTATTTAATAACAATTTTTTATTTCAAATCGGATATTAACACTGTGATAAATATAATAAAATTAAAAATATATTACGTATTGTATTAATAATTAAATAAAATCTAATTACTTATATCATATTGCAATGAATTCAAAAAATTTTACAATTTAACAACAGAACAATGTTGCAAAATGCAAAATGTGTTAACATTAAATGCTATTGATATTATTAAATATACTTTTGTAATATTTTTTCTTAAGGTATACATTAAATCATATAAGGACTTTATGTATTATTTTATTCAATTTTGTTGGCTTTACATAATTATAACATTATATTACACAAAATTATTGTTTTAAAGGCGGATATTTGTTATCCACGATCTGCAAGTGGCACATCGCATCTAAGCAAAGTAATACACATAATATTAGTAACGATGCTGTGCGAGTTATAATACTGTTTATACTTAATAATAAAATCTTGTTGGTACCTCTATAACTTCTCAGCTCTATATCATGGTACTAAAAATATAATAGAAAGCTAACAAAATTGATGTTTTACTACCTTGAAAAATTAGGTATACAATAATATTTATTTCTACTTATATTTTTAATACAACAAATTTTGTTCATAATTAAAAAAATATATATAAAATGTAAATAATGTATAGTATATGCAAAATGTCGTTCCTTAATTTGAAAATTATTCTATAGTCCAGTTGATATTTGAATAGTTAATTTTGTAATTGTAATATATATCATAGAGTAGTTTCTAGATCTGGGTGTAGTTATAGACCATCGATGTATATAGACAGGCCAATAATATTTTTTAGTTTTTACATTGCCATGTCTCACCATTCATAAGGCGAGGCTAACGTGTAAGGCGCTAATTTTAAGTAACTTGCAGTAAAAAATGCCTTTTTAAAAATTTCTTATCGGTTTTAGGTAATTTGCCTTCGCTCAATATTTTTTTTGCAAAAATAATTTTTCCACAGAATATTAAAATGCCATATTGTGCAATAATTCAAATACAATAATGTTTAAAAAAAATTGTTCACTTTCATAAAAATTGTTTTAAAAAAACATGGAATAAGTATCTACATGAAATATGTAGAAATATTATAAAAACTATATTTGATAATGGTGTTAGGACGCTATTACAATTTCCATTATTTATTTTTGTGAATGTACTAAGTATGTATTAAATATATTTAAAGTGTAATTGTAATATATACATCGATGTTATAGACATATACGAGGCCAGGCCGTCCATGTACTACCTAAAATCACTTTTTTACTTAAAGACTGGATGTAGGTAGTAAAAAATCGGTGCAATAAGCAATCCGAATAGTAATAAATAAAATATACTTTAATCAATATTATTATAATTTATGAATTTTAATATAAAGCCATTAAGCGTATGTACTTCTAAATATAATGTTTAGCAACATACCGTAGTACCTATATAGTTAAAATTTAAATAGAATATGTATAAGCGAATAGTATTTTTACATTGAAATATTGTTGTAGGATTACTACAGTTAAGCGTTTGTGTACATTTTGATAACATTATTAATATGAAAAAATTTACCTAATAATAAAAATGTTATAATCGTCAAAGTAAATTAAACGAAACAATTCTAATATACTTTCAGTCTTTTATTTATTTCTTACAATACATGAGGATATTTTCATCTGAAATAAGTACAATACAGGGCTCGGCAAAATACATGCTTTGATGTAATTAAAATACAAATTACAAAATACAGACATTTTAAAAACAACCATCAATAATGAAAGTGACAGACATTTTAACAAGACAATTTTACATTATTATACTTTCTTCAATTTATTCACGCGAAGATGCAGTGATGCCAACTTTAAAGCAACTGTACATATTATTAGCTGTTGCTATTTTGTTTTTTTTGCTAAACGCACCTATTTATAAGATCGCTTAATGAATTTATGTTCAGATGTATTTTCTAGACAGTATTTGAATACCTTAGGTATAATAAAACTAAATACTTTATTAGTATTTGAAATACCAATGACAAATTACATTTTTAAGAAGTAAGTAAAATATACAAATACCAAATAAATATTTGTATTTTAATTAAAATACTGCCCAATCCTGTACATAGTTACTCGTATAATAAAATAATCTTATTCAAGTCGCCTAAGACGACCAACTGTTATTCATGATGATCATTATTTACTTCTTTCTTAGTTTGGTCTAAATGACTTATCACTTGTTGCACGTCTAAGCGCAGCATCATTAACTTCGGATCCATGTAATCCTGGAAAAGTGTTTAATTATTTATTTATTTTAATTATTAGTTTATTAAAGTTCATCATTTTCCAATGAATAACCTATTTGAATAACACGCCAGGTCCAGACCAGTAGGGCGTCCCATGGATTAGATATATACAGGGTGTCCTACGACTACGCCACATGGAGGAAAAGTACCTTAATTATTGTAGATGGAATATTTTACTAAAAGAAGACTTTATTTTATTTTTAAAATCAATTTATTAGCTTTCATACATTTTTAAATAATTGCCTGATTGAACCGGGATTCAAACCTGGCACCTACACGAGTAAATCACACTAGTTTTATCATACCGATCGGAAAGCTTCTTCGCAAGGATTTTTTTCTAAATAACGTATGAATGTATACTAAAGCCAAACTCGATTGAGAATGCTTGTCAACAAACAAATTAAAAATGAAGGTAGAAATCACTAGTCATTTCACACCTATTGACGAATTCATGACATTAAATTCGATTAGTAAGCTTAAAACTAATTAATATATTCAAAGTCTTTTAAATAAGATTTTTAAACTAACAAAACATAATTTTAAATTTATTAGGCATAAAATGTGTTGCATTTTCTACCTTCATTTTTAATTTGTTTGTTGACAAGCATTCTCAATCGAGTTTGGCTTTAGTATAGTTCAAAATGTTTTTAAAAATAAAATAAAGCCTTCTTTCTGTAAAATGTTCCATCTACAATAATTAAGGTAGGTACTTTCCCTCCATGTGTCGTAGCCGTGGAACGCCCTGTATATGGTCGAAATGTGGTCCGAATGGCACATAATCAAAAATGTCACTCTCTCTTTCGTAGCGTTGGGGCGAAAGAAAGATAAATATCTGATATGATCATCATAATAAGCCTATAACCGTCCACTGCTGGGCAGAGGCCTTTCCGAGAGCGCGCCATCACCACAATATGCTATTATCATTCAGCCACTTCCCACCTTTTTGAGGTCGTCGGACCTTCGGGCTGGAAACTGTCCTACACTGCACTTATTTGGCGACCTCCGTGGCGCAGTGGTATGCGCGGTGGAATTATAAGACGGAGGTCCTGGGTTCGATTCCCGGCGGGGCAGATTGAGATTTTTCTTAATTTGTCTAGGTCTGGCTGGTGGGAGGCTTTCGCCGTAGCTAGTTACCACTCTACCGACAAAGTCGTACCGCCAAGTGATTTAGCGTTCCGGTACGATGTCGTGTAGAAACCGAAAGGGGTGTGCATTTCGTCCTACTCCTAACAAGTTAGCCCGCTTCCATCTTAGATTGCATCATCACTTAAAAACAGGTGCGATAGCAGTCAAGGGCCAACTTGTAGTTTATAAAAAAAAATATTATTGATACGTGGTCTCCGCTCCAAAATACTCGGGCCCTAGCGACCATCTGTTCTGCGACTATTTGACCTGCCTGTACGGGAGCAATGGCGATGGCTTGTGAAGCTTGCCACCACTCTTGATGTGACAATCACGACCGCTCTATCAAGAGTGTGACGACGAAGAAGATGACCTGCCGACTACTACTTTAACGTGCTTATCATTTGACTTTAGTTCTCTCTTCGGATTTGCTCTGACGGATTCTATCCTTCAGAGAGACTCAACATAGCCCGCTGGCGGCTCACTGAGCAACCTTAAATCTATGAACGAGGCTAACTGTCCACGTCGATACGCCGCTTCGTTATTTCTCATGTATACTTGCGCAACCACTATCTAGCAGAAGAATCCCGAAGGTTAGGATAGGGTTCTACTTGCCATGTTGGTGTTTGCATACCTTCTTCCACTCTTCTTTTCATACATGTTCGTTCGTTAACATTACTCCTGACCTGGCCATACTTTAAAGTGTCCTGCATTTGGTCCGGGAACATTCGCCCAGGCCTTACCGTTTCAACATTTCTATTCACCCTCGCCTCATAAATCTCTTTTATTAATATATTATAATTTGACGACCTCCGTGGCACAGTGGTATGCGCGGTGGATTTATGAGACGGAGGTTCTGGGTTCGATTCCCGGTGGGGCAGTTTGAGATTTTTCTTAATTTGTCTTGGTCTGGCTGGTGGGAGGCTTTCGCCGTGGCTAGTCACCACCCTACCGACACAGACGTACCGCCAAGCGATTTAGCGTTCCGGTACGATGTCGTGTAGAAACCGAAAGGGGTGTGGATTTCATCCTACTCCTAACAAGTTAGCCCGCTTCCATCTTAGATTACATCATCACTTAACGTCAGGTGTGATAGCAGTCAAGGACCAACTTGGAGTCGATAAAAAAAAAATTCTTTCATCCATTCTGTCTTCATGCCCAAACTATATAATCTTCCCTTTGTTATCTTCTGTTACACCACACCATTATTTTAATAAAATAGTCCAGACCTACCTTAAACGGCCTAGCTTCTTGATCCCCATCGACTGCATCAGTATTAGCATCATACCCAACTCTACCCAGCAACTGAGCCATCTCACTCTCAACCACATTGATGGGAGAACTCAAATTCCTGTACTCCCTAGCCACAGGTAGATTGTACGGCGTATAAACGTACTCCGTATTGTACTGGGAGCTTCTGCACAACGAGCACTGCTGGCGACTGTCTATCTCTCTCCTCTCGTTGTGTAGACTCAATCTCTCTCGAGATAAGGCCACTTTTTCCTTGGCAATCTGCTTTTCTCTGGCGTTCAGTGAGACGACGTGCTCCTGGACCCTTCGTATCCTGTCCTCGTATTTCTTCTGCAGGAATTCCGCTTCGGAATATTTTTTGTCCGCTTGGGATTGTTTTTCCATTGCCGTTTTGGCGAGCAGATCTAAGTCTCTGCTTCTGAAATAATGTTAAATTAAAAAATAATTAATAAATTCAGACGCCCACGCCTTTGCCCGCGTTGTAAATAGTGTGTTGACTTAATTTTCCGAAAAAATCAAAAATAAAAAATAAACGTAACCCTTTTTTAAGTAAAATAATGGGTATAACAAGTTATCCTCAAAAGATGGATAGTTGTGTATATCTCAACGCGAACTTTTTGTAGGTACCTACTTAGTTCTTATAAAGAGAATTCTTCCATACATTGTTTTAATATAGGTATGTCAAATAGTTTTTGATGAAAGTTCCAGGACGGCTTAAATTTCTCCGACTTTTTCAACAATTATTATCATATTTCATCCAATTTACATAGGGGAGAGCGGGATTGAAAGTGCCGGGGGTAAATTGTGCCGATGCGAATATCTCGAAAACAGTAAGAGATAGAATGCGATCGTATTGTGTTGCGTAATGCTTAACAGACGAGCACACGCGGCTGTCATTTTAGTTGCGCCAGCGACGCGGACCGAGGGGCAGTGCATGTTAGAAAATATTTTCATCTCAAACGTCACGTTAGTAAATAATTTCGCTCCAATATATTTTGGTCACAAGCTAGCATTTTTTGTGCTTTTTATATGAGAGTTTTATTAAAATGTTTGTTATTTACAACCTTGGCAAATTATATAATGTATAAAATAATATGTATATAATAATATGTCGGAACCAATATTGAAATATTCTACCTATATTTTAAACCCATATTTGAGCAAATAAAAAAATCCTTTTCTCTTTATCTTATCTATACTAAAACCTCTCAGGATTCACTCTATCATTGGTGAAAGCCGCATGACAGTCCGTTTAGTATTCTCTGAGTTTATCGCGAACAGACAAACAGACAGACTCGCAGCTGGGGACTTGGTTTTACAATATGCAAGGATATTTAAACAAGCTTATCTTGTTTAAATGCAGGTACGTTTTGCAACTGGTAGAACGGGCGAAGGGATTTTAATAAAATTTTGTATTTTGATAACCTTGTTCTTCCTTAATTTATCTATCATCAATCAGTTTATATAATATAATAGTTATAATCACATACTTACTTGGACATAACCCTCTGTTCTTCTAAATGCAATTCCTGTTTCTCCGTGTTTAACTTCGTCCTCTCCTCTGCTAACTCTTCCAGTTGTCCTTGTAGTTCTGCCTTTGTTTTCTTCAACAAATACAATCATATTAAAAACTAGTGGACGCCCGCGGCTTCGCACGCAAGCAATCTTCCAAAAACACCGAAAAAAATACATAGCCCGTTTGTCAACGAAAGAATGAGTATAGCAAACTATCCTCAAAAGATAGATATATCTCGTTATTGACTTTTTTGTAGTACTAATAAAGAGGAGCAATTCTTCCTAAAAACAATGGTGTTTTATTATATCTCAAATAGATAAAGCAGCAATTTCGATGAACACTCCCAAGCGGCTTAAATTTCCCACACTTTTCCAACTAATATCGTATCATGCAATTATATATACCAATTCCTTCCTCAGGAATCACTCTATCTATTGGTAAAACCGCATGGCATTTGGTTCAGTAGTTTTTGAGTTTATCGCGAACATGCAAACACATACAGGTGGCGGGGCACTTTGTTTTATAATATGTAAGAATTATGTAAAATCTTACATATTATTACTGACTTAACTAATCGAACTTACTTCAAGTTCTAACTTTAAGCTCTGTATGGAAGCCTTCTCTTTGGCAACTAATGCGCTGTCCTTCAATGCTTTAGCTCTTTCTTCTTCTATTTTCGCATTCTTTTCTTGGTACTCTTTTTGGATATCTTCTTTTAACATCTTAAAAATAATTAATTTATTTATTTTACAATATCATATGTTATCATTTAATAATGCATAGAATTAATTCCTACCTTAATTTCTTCATCTTGTTTTTTCAAAACGTTTTTGGCGAATTCAGTCTGCTTACTGAAAGTCGCTTTTTCAAACTCGAACTCCATTTTTTTCTGTCTCAGTAATGCCGATTCTTCTTCAATCATCTGGAAAATGATTGTTTTAAATCAGAGATTTTTTCAAATTTTATATCTAATATCTAAAACCTTTAAACGAGCAAATTCGTATGCCAATGTAGGGAATTTTGCAAATAAGAGATCAATCTATACTAAAGCCACACTTGATTGAGAATGTTTGTCAACAAACAAATTTAAAATGAAGGTAGAAAATGCAACACATTTTATGCCTAACAAATTTAGAATTGTGTTTTGTCATTTTAAAAAATCTTAATTAAAAGATTTTGAATATATTAATTAGTTTTAAGCTTACTAATCTAATTTATTGGCATGATTTCGTAATTAAATAGTTAATTAAAAAAAAATTGGTGTAAAATGATTGGTGATGTCTACCTTCATTTTTAATTTATTTGTTGACAAGCATTCTCAATCGAGTTTGGCTTTAGTATAGGTTTATTTTTTAGAAAATGTTGTTTTATTAGTGTTTCCACCTATTTAACGATAGATAGAGTTTTTATGTAGTTTGTATATAAATATAATTTTCAAAAAAATACCGAAGAAAGCTCGGTGAACCAAGTGCTGTCTTATTAATTTTAGAAATTAAATAAGGATTTCAATTTCATTTAAGTTTTCAATGGATTAATATTACTCTAAAAAACTCACTTACTGAAGTCATTTGCTTGAGTCTTGCTTCTAACATGTTGACCAAGTTCTTGCTCTCCGATTTCTCTTTTTCAAAATTCTCTTTCTCATTTTTCAGTTGTTCAATCATATCTGTTACAAGAATAAAATTCCCTAAAGTTAGGGTATAAAGGTTTTGTACAAAAAACATAATATTTGATTGGCCGATTGAGCAAAAAACATAATATTTGATTGGCCGATTGAGCAAAAAACATAATATTTGATTGGCCGATTGAGCAAAAAACATAATATTTGATTGGCCGATTGAGCAAAAAACATAATATTTGATTGGCCGATTGAGCAAAAAACATAATATTTGATTGGCCGATTGAGATTTTCTGAATTGGACCCCTGGGGGGGGGGGGGGGCTTCGGTTGTGGCTAGCTACCACCACCACCACCAACCGACAAAGACGTATCATCAAGCGTTATAGCGTTCCGATGACCGAAACGAAACCGAAGGAGTGTGGATATTATCCTACCTACAAGCTAGCTTGCTTCCATCTTAGATTGCATAATCACTTAACATCAGGTGTGCTCACAGTCAAGGACTAACTTGTTATGAATTAAAAATTAAAATTTCTATAAATTCTTACCGGATATCTGTGTTTCTCTAATTTGCAAACTCCTCTCTGAATCTCTTTGGGTGTTTTGTGAGATTGATTCGACTTTTTCATACAACTGAGCACATTTCTCATTACCCGTTTTTACATTCGACAACAACTCCTGAAGATCTGCAGAGAAAGCAGCTGAGTCTTTTATGAGTACTTGCTCTTGTTTAACTGCATTTCTAAAACATATCTCTACTAGAGTAACTACATCAAACTTGATGCATTACATGACTAAATTTAAATAATAATAATAATAATCTTTTATTTATTTTCTTTCGCCGCGGCTAGTTACCACCCTACCGACAAACACGTATCGCCAAGCGATTTAGCGTTCCAGTACGATGTCGTGTAGAAACCGAAAGGGGTGTGGATTTTCGTCCCACTCCTAACAAGTTAGCCCGCTTCCATCTTAGACTGCATCATCACTTAACATCAGGTGTGATAGCAGTCAAGGGCCAACTTGTAGTCCATAAAAAAAAATAGAACTATTGACATCTTCTTCTTCTTGGCCAGTGAGTTGGCCGTTGTGCGTGGAACTATTGACATATTAATAGGTAGTACTATGGAGTTCGGATGTAATACAATTCACGACAAAAGTGTCCCGAGATAACTTGTATATACTAGAATGTATTTGTTTTTTTATAAACAAACTAAAACATTGTAATATATGTCTTATACTAATCTTATACAGTTTAATTTGCAACGGTCTAATTGCTTGCAATAAGTAATCAGTTTTGACTGACGGTTGCCTTTTTTGTCATGGCAACTTCTCGTGAAAATAGGACAACATAAATGGTGTGGAGTATGTAGCTTTGAATTTTTTTTGGCATCTTTAACCTTATATTATTATATTCTCAGCAAACTTTAAATGTATCAGTGACCTCTATATGCTGGGATAAATCTAGTATCAACGAATATATTTTTTTACTACAATGACGTTAGATCACGGTTTTAAATAACTGTTCCAAAGTTCATGCAAAGGGTTCCATTTTACCATTATGGTAAAACGGTAAAACGGTGGTATGGTATGGTTTCTTTGATTAATATTCATGACATAAAGAATAAAAGTTTATTAATTAAAATTATTTTCAATTCAAAAATGAAGGAATTAAAAAATTCAAATATTAAACAACAAAATAATTCTATGCAGTCGTTGTTCTAAAACATTATTGACGTGTATTCTCTCAGTAAGCTAATATGAGACAATGCGATTAGAAATCTTTTTCGCATTTAGCTCTCTTTTGGTTCGGACACTTTTTAGCGCTGACCCGAAGTCCATAGTATTAATATGTCAAGGGATATTGACATATTTTTAATGTTTATTATTTATCTTATTTTTAATTTCAAATATATGCAGTATTTTTATATTTTTTATGTTTACCATATTATGTATACACATTTTTTAAATTTCTTACTTGATATTCTCCATCAAAGCCGCATGGTGTTCCTGCAATACTCTGATATTCTCCAAATGCTGTTGCTTTAACATATCGTGTTCGTTCTTATGTCTCTCAGTTAAAGATGTTAAATTATCTTCGTACATTCTCTTATACAGCTGATGGTGTTCGTCCAACCAACTTATCTTCTCAGCGTAAAATTTAACAAGCTTATCGCTTTCTTCTTTCATTCTTTCTTCTGATTGAGTAAAGGAAACTTCTAAGAAAGCAAGTTGACGTCTGTTGGAACAAAAATTATATAATTATTCTGACTTATTAATTATTTTAAGAAATTCTAAGAAGTTTTCAGTCCGGAGTCGGAAAGTTGGTGATGTTACACCCCTGTATCTCAGAGAACACGTTAAGCCGTTGGTCCCGATCACTATCATCAATATCTGATAATGATCATTAATAAATGATACATTATCACCCTAAGCCCGCCAACCCGCATTGGAGCAGCGTGGTGGGTCTACTTCCTTATCCCCTCTTCTATAAGGGCCGTTAATACGTTGATACAGATGATGTTAATTTTATAGCCAAACGAATAAACTATGAAGGTGATATACCTATACGAAGTTTCCATTAAATCAACTTCCTTGTCGTGGTTCTCTTGCAACGACTGTACGAGTTGCAGCAACTGTTTCCTCTCCTTTGCAAATGGACTCTCCTTGCGATCATCTGAAGCTGCATATTCGTTAGATGTTCCATAAACTTCTTCGAGTTCAGGATTAACATCGCCTAACAAAGCCTGTTTGTAAAAAAATAATTAGCTAGTTTTATAAAATATGTACATTTTTTCAATTAACAAAAGAACGTAAGAAGAAACTTACGCTAACATCCCAATAACTATACAAATAACAAATCATGAAATGCTAAACTATACAAATCACCAACGTGGATTAGTGGCAAGAATATTAACGGCATTTTCGCGTTGACCTTAGCAAAGAAAAATTTTTGACAAAAAAATTAAACCGACTAAAAACTCACTAAGAAGCAAAAAATAACTTAGTTGCTTTAACTTACTTAAGCATATCTAGGAGTCGGTGCCAGCCAAGTTTAAGGAACACCTATTTAACGTAGTAAAGCAGTTTGTGGGTTCTAGGTAACGTCCTTAAAGTAGAAACCTTGGCTGGCACCGACTCCTAGATATGCTTAAGTAATTTAAAGCAACTAAATGACACAGTTATTTTTTACTTTTTAGTGCGTTTTGAGTCGGTTCTATTTTTTGTTAAAAAATTTTATTTCTTATTTTTTAGTAATTTATCGCCATGTATCGTACTCGTTCTATACTGTCATAGTATATTATACGGCACTAGTAGCCAAAAAGCTACCGATACCAAGACAAAAACCGAAATCGCTGTAAGCGTGCCTCCAAAATTTGAAGAGTTCCTTCAATTTTCCCAGGATATCATCATCAGATCCTAACATGATAACGATGGGACCACCTTGGAAGTGTGCCCTTTCTAATAAAAAAAGAATTATCAAAATCGGACAACTAACTGTAAAAAGTTATGCGTACATACATAAATACAGTCATACATAAAAAAAATGTAAAAAAAATATACGTGTCGAATTAAGAACCACCTCCCTTTTTTTTACTCGGTTAAAAAATATAAAATGTTGATGATAACGATGATGATAATGCTGCTTATTCATAATGATGATGATGCTAATGGTGATAGGGACGATGGCTCAGGAGGAGATTTCCATCTAGAAATATATTATCTAATGGTGATGGGATGACGATAATGATGACGATGATGATGAAGAATATCATAAGTTTTACATTATACCGGAAAGTATTCTTAAATAAGATAAAAAAGAACTGTTTCAGATACTTTAATCCTATGAGTGATCCGCTCCTGATGAGCAGCTATGACGTTCTGCATCTGCTGCCTGTGTTCAGCCTGTCTCCGCAGCATCGCGTCGATCTGTTCGTGTTGCGCGAGCGCCGCCTCACGTTGCACCCGTTGGCTTTCTTTCTGTCGCACTATTTCAACACAATAAATAATAATTGTAGCAAATATACTTAATAATAAAACTTCTTTGTATCATCATTATCATCCTATTAACGGCCCACTACAGGGGCCTCTATATCCCCTCCCTCCTCAAAGGAGAGGGGATATAGAGCGCAGACCCACCATGCTGATCACAAGCGGGTTGGCGGGCTTAGGGTGATAATGTTTCGTTTATTAACGATCACTATCAGATGCTGATGACTGTACTGAGAATTTCATAGAAGAATAAGGAGGGAGGCCTGGCCTTTAGAGGGCCGTATATAGGGTAATAATGATGATGATGATTTCTACAAAATTGAAATTGGATGTTAATACACTTAAAACTTGACTAAAGGACATCATTCACGGCCCATACAAAAAATACCAGTTTCAAAATGCCGGCTAAAGAAAAAAAATTAGTTATTTCGATTGAGGGTATTATTTTGAACAATTTTCACTAAAGCAGCAATGCTGCGAAACCTTTACTTTAGGTGATATTGAAGGTTAAAAGTGAAGAATTTTTCCGATAATTTTGTTTTTAAACAGATAGATGTTGTCATTATAGACATTAGTAACTGTGACAGCAATACTGTGAAACCGTTATTTACGCTGATATTCAATTTTAAACATTAAATGCGAATTTTGTTTTTAAATAGATAGATTTTGTTATTCTAGGTTTCACGGCATTGCTGCGATAGTGAAAATTGTTCAAAATAATACCCTCAATCGAAATAACTACTTTTTTTTCTTTGGCCGGCACTTTCAAATTTTGGTACGTTTTGAATGATCTCCTTAGGACTTCAAATTAAACTCACACTGCATTGAGGCTAGTTTTTCATCTTGAGCTTTTAATTGCAATGCAATCATTAGCTGAGATTCTTGTTGTTGTAAATACAGAGATGCCCCTTCCATTGTCAAATCTTCCTGATTGATATCCAGCTTTTGATTTGTTGGAAGATCAATTTTCTTAACTACATCTGCGTCTGAGTCTGTAGTTTGGTGTGGTACAACGGAATCAACTTGAATATTAGGTTTTTCTTGTATTGTAGCTGTCTGCTTAGTTGTCTTAGCTTCTGTGGTAGGTTCATTGACTTGTTTTTTCTTCTTGCTTCCACCACCTAACCATTCAGGAACATTATCCTCTTCTTCTTCAATAATGTCGTCTTTTTCTTGGAAAATGCCGAGCCAATCATCACTTGCTTTGCCTTTTTTTACTTTGTTATCCTTAACAGCCTCTACTTTTACAGTGTTTTGTGTTTCAACTTTACTGAAGATTGATTGTTTAGGCTCTGTTCCTAGTATAGAATCTAAATCAAATTCCTGTTTTTTCAAAGCAGTAGCTGGTCTCGTAGATTGATTAGATACATTTGTTTTTTTCGTTGAGCCTCCTAAAATATCGTCTAATAAAGATTGAGAACTTTTACCTCTTTCTAAAGGCTTTACTGGATCTTTCTTTTTATCGTCTAACGTACTAAGCTTATCAAAACTAGCGCTAGGTTTTGATTTAGCTGGCGATTTTGAGACCTCTATTTTTTCATTTCCAAGTTTTGTTTTAGCTTCTCTCTGGCTAACGTTGATCGAGTCCTTAGACATCGTTCGTTTAAAAGGTGTAGGAGATTGTTGTACGTTTTTGATCTCTTTGTACGAAGGCTCTCGTTTAAAACTTGCATCTCCAACTATATCTTTATTTTCAGGCTTAGTATTAGCTGTTTGAGTTAATGACTCTCCAATATCGAATAAAGCGTTTTTCTTTTCCGCTGTTGGCATTTCATTTTTCTTTGGGGGCTTCTTCTTTCCCAGTATATCGTCGTCGAAAAAACTATCATCACTACCATCACTTAAAATACCTGCTAATGGATCTTCGATATTAAAACTCATTGTTGTAAGTATTCAGGGTTCCACAGTAAATTGTGACACTGTATGCAAAGTGCATAAAACTAATAACATACGCTATCAATTTTAAAAAGAGTATGTAAAAATTATTTTGAAAATGTTTACAACTGTAAATTGCGTGGCGTTGTTTGAAAAATTGGCGCCATAGCAACGAAAACAATGAAAATCTTGTCTATGGTTTAAGCGTTCAGGAAAAGTGCTCGACCGAATGAAATATTTTATCTATTTTAAAAACGATAAAATAGCAATTTAGTGCAAAAGTATGTATTTTAATAATACTGTGTTTTATAATATCGTCAAAGTTATACCACAAATTAAAAACAAATAAATTGCACGCGGCGTTTTTACATTTTAATTTTCTCAATTCTGAACGCAACCCAGAGTGACGATTGTCGATTGATAAAAATTTGTTGCTTCACGTCAGCCAGTCGGCTGTATTTTTAATTATTTTTTCAAAACAATTGCTACATAAGTACTGACTTCCTGTTTATCCAATTAATTTAGACTTATAATTAATATCCCAACATGGATCATAAAGGTGAGGTTTAATACAGGTTAACGGCATGATCGTTTGAATCGTTTTTGACAATTTCGTTTCAGCCTGGAGGAGCCTTTTGTTCTAGAATTTTGCTAACTCACGCTTTGTTTTTTAGCTTCAGAAAAAGGGGACGCTGCAGACAATCAAGAAACTAACTCCTCAGTAGAAAACGGCAGCTCTAAACCTGATACAGAAAATAAATTTTGTTTAGATAATGGAAAGCCAGACACCGAAGCACCTACAGAGTGTGCATCCAGTACATCGGAATCAACAACAGAAGACTCTGATTTGTGTGAGATTCCGGAGCAGGTCGAATTTACCGTAGTTTTTAACAAAAATAAACACGACATTTCGTTCGCATACGATGCAACCGTTTTAGAACTTAAAGCGCATTTAGAGAGGATATGCGGTGTTCCACAGTCCGCCCAGAAACTAATAATCAAAGGCATGGCCCGTGATAACGTCACGTTGAGAACCTCGGGAATAGTCAAGGGTGGTAAAGTCATGCTTGTTGGATCTAAAATGGATGATATTTTGGCTGTGAAAAGTGCACCAAAGGTATGCTAATGTTTTATATAATTTTTAGTAAAAAATTTAATTAAGATTACAGCTATATTACATTATCATTTTAAAAATTCAGAATATTGTGATAATGTGTTCGCTTATGTAACATCCATTTTGGTTCTTAATTGTTGCATTTTTACTAATCTATACTAATAAAATGAAGCTAGTTTATTTGAATACACTAATCTTAAATCTAATAATGAATTTTCAAATTTCTATTGCATCAACAGATTTATCATTAAAGTATATAGCCTTTTAAGAAATTATTTTTCTGAGTGACACTGTGGGGCACAGCTGGTATTAGTGTACAATATTTGGATATATTAAATTAAGTATAGCAAATTCTGTCTTTGCCCTGCCCTGCTTTATAATCTATTTAGAAAGTTCATCTGTAAACTACTACATTACCCAAACTTACAAGAAAAGGTTAGATTATTCAGTTAGGATTAGGTAAGAGGTAAATTACTTTGCTTACATCTGCATGTCATCATATTAGAAATAAAAAATATTAAAATAATAATGTTAATGTATCAAAAAGAAGACAATTTTCTTAAAACAAATAAAACACACTCACATACCTATATAAGATATTAAAAATATATTGCATCATAAATGCCAAGTAAACTACTCAAGTTATTTATGTTGCAATATTTTAGTATTTTAATTTCAAAGATATTCATACTCTTGATGTCTGATATTACATCATCCCTAAGTCGAATTGCTTATTTTTATTACAATAATGACACTAATCTCTCTGAATTTCTTCATTAAGTAATAATTGAAAGATCTACCCGATAGTAAGTGTAAAACCATCACCTATGAACAGAACAACACCGCAAAATATCCAAAGAATATATGCTATGTAGTGTCACCCAATGCTTCAACCTGAAGCATTGTTGTTAGGTCTCATATGTATGCAATTACTCTGGCAACTATGGTTTGGCTGCTCTTAATCATGCTGTTAAAACTTCCTAGAACAAGCTCTGAAAAAGGCTCTATTTCTAAACTTCTGACATTGATGTGTACCTTTGTTGGAATTTTCTGCCTATATTCAAGATTATCAGAAGTTTGTTTGTATATTAGATGCTATTATATTTTGTAACTTTTTATCAATTGTTTTTTAAATAAATTTTCATTATTGAATTCTTTTGCAACTTTATGAAACATTATATTAAAATTCAATACTTTAATGTAAATTTAGAAATTTCTATACTTCTGTAAAATCCTAGAAAATGAATCTCACTTACTTTAGAAAATAAAGGACTGCAGTTTTCTCCTCAAGTATAACTATTATTACCAAATCTACTCTAAAATTTGTGTTTAATTTTCAATTTAGGAAATACTAGAAGAAAAAAACAATAGCCAGGCTAATAAGGAACCGTTATGCATGCAGAAGATTCATAGGAAAGTTTTAGATAAGGGCATTCCTCCAGACGCAATGCCTGGAATTAAAGGAATTAAGGTATGTTTACATTTATGTATTTGTTTATTATTATTTATTTTATTTATTCTTTATTTGTACACCACATAAGATAACAAAAAAAAAACATACAGAAACAATATTATGGAGGAAGTATGTACAAAAGGTGGCCTTATCGCTTAATAGCGATTTCTTCCAAGCAACCTTGGGCTTAGGAAAATAAAAGTAATAAGCTGCAGGTGGTGTAATTTAATAAGATACATACATTCAAATAATTACATACTAATACACAATAAATTACATAAATAACACAATAAACATTAAAATAAATATCATAAGATAAACTAATACATACATAATAAGACACACAGGAAATACAAACCAATAAGTCATCAAAAGTACTTACTCGCACTTAAGATAGTATGACTTAACAGCTTTTTTTAAAAGTGAAGTATTTGGGTTTTATAGAGCTCTGAATCTTAAAACTAGGAATCACTTAAGAGGCTGCTCAATATTGGAATTAAGAATATTTTTTGTTTTTAAAAATGTTTTATAAACTAAAAATATATTAATTTTCATTTCTATTTTTTTTAATTTGAATTAGTTTGTGAGTTTTTTTAAGTTAGTAAGTTTACCAACAAACATACATAATATGTTTCTCAACATTATCAACCAATAAATGTCCGCTGTTGTCTTACTCCTCCTGTAACGACAATGAAACACTGAAGTCGAGGTACTTGTGTTTAGCAGTTTGGTGTTGACCACCACTTTTGCTTTGCAGTGCGCAGTCCACATTTGGCCATACACATACAAGTTGGCCCTTGACTGCTATCACACCAGATGTTTAAGTGATGATGTAATCTAAGATGGAAGCGGGTTAACTTGTTAGGTGTAGAATAAAATTCCCACTCTTCCATCTTTCGATTTCTAGACGACATAGTACCGGAACGCTAAATTGATTGGTATTAGGTCTTTGTCGGTAGAGTGGTAAGTAGCCAGAAAGCCTCCCATCAGCCAGACAAATTAAGTAAAATCTCAACCTGCCCCGCCGGGAATCGAACCCAGGACCTCCGTCTTATAAATCCACCGCACACACCACTGCACCACGGAGGCAGTCAAATGTCAATGTACCCCCATTATACCCCATATATCATAATATTATTTACTTTCAGGAACCTCTTCCCCCTGTGCCATTAAGTGGGATGTTAAATAAACATGGTGGTAAAGTGAGGCTAACCTTCAAGCCTGAACAGGACCAGCTGTGGCTCGGAACCAAAGAACGCACGGAAAAACTTGCCATGAGCACTATTAAAGGTATTTTGCAAAATTAGTTAATACCAGTAGGTACAATATTACTTTTAAAAAAATTTATTGATCACGCATAGAAAGTACTATCAGGTCCATAACCTTTTTTTTCGAAGTCTCAAGAATAAAGATATCAGTTTTTTAAAGACCCAAAGAGATGTGTAATGTCTTTGATTAGTATTCATTTAATTTTTTAATGTTATATGGTGGGTGGGTGTTAAACCTTTAAAAAATTTTGGAAACCCATGCCTTAGTAGCATGTAGAACCTCTAGATTATATAATAACTAAGTATATTTATTGTGTCTTGCAGGTATTGCATCTGAACCAATTAGTGAACATGAGGAATATCATATTATGGTAAGTTAAAAAAAATTAAGTTTGTTTTAATAGTGGTAGAGCCTAATGTCATCAACCTCATCTAGGGAATAATAAAAAGAAAAAAAAATAAGAGAAAAAGTAATGAGATTTTTTGCAATGATTGACTATTCTTTGTAAAACAGGTGATGATCTTCCAGACTGTTCTTCGGACATGTTTCTTTTTTAACAAAAATCTGATTTTAAAAACGAATTTATTATAAAACTGATAACAATATAAATAAACTAATAAAACTTTATGTGACTCGGGCGCAATCCGTATTAAAATTGGTAATTGATTGAGATGTTGACGGTACGAGCGCCTGTGCCGAAGTGCACTTGGCCGTTGAGTGGTGCAATATTGTTGTTTCATGTCTTGAATGGTCGTATTCTGCGCCGACAAGACTATATAATAAATATGGTCTTATTACTTTCTACCAACAAACAGTATTCCACATTAGGCTTAGGTTGCACACTTGAATTAGGTTGATAGACAAATGGTGGAAATTTCAAGGTTTAAAAAAATGTGATATACTTTCCAATTGCATGCTCTGCAAAGTTTTGCTCTATTAAGGCTCACTTCTAAAATAGATCAATTACTAGGACTGTCCATTATATTTTTTTTATAAAAAATATTGTATTTATTTATATAAGAAAATATTTCATATTTATACAAAATACATAATTATAACAAATAACTTACATATACAACAATAATATACATATTTTATACAAAAAATATATTGTGGTTACCTGGTATAGAGCTTTTTAATGAAGGTGGCCTGTTTTTCTTTTATTTTATATTTTTTTGTTTTTATGGTGTAGAATAAAGTATATTGTCATTTCAGTTCTTTTTGTAGCTCTTTATTTGTTACATTTAAACTCGTCCTAACATGACTTCATATTTGCATGTATTATTTCAGGGGCTGCAACTGGGGCCTACAGAGGCATCGAGGTATTGGGTGTATTGGGTACCAGCACAGTATGTTGAAGCCATAAAGGATGCAATTCTTGGTGTGTGGCAATTCTTCTAAATACAACACTGTCACAATGTATCTGTCTGCTGTATCTAAAACCTGTGAGCTACTTGGGTAGTTGCAATATATATATATGAAAAAATAATAAATATCGTGCCCTAGCACACGTGTACGTATTCCATGTTTTATATTTAGAAGTTCATACTAACAGTTGACTTATACAATTTTACTGAAAAATTATTTGCTACAATACCAATTAGTGCTAGGGTAAGTTGTGCCGTCTCTCTTCTACAAATAACTGTCGAAATTGTTAATATTTCGACTAATAATAATAATAATAATGAATCCCTGAATCTACTTTAATTTTTAATACAACTTTATAATTGTCTATTTGTTGAGAATATTTGTATTGTTTTTTATTTGTACCGAGACGTTGGTAATATTTATTTTGTGATATCATTATGCCGTGTCAATTAAAAATTGTCCATTGATAATAAATTTGGCATCTATCTGGTCATTTGTGAGAAGTTTTTATTTGCTATTGTAAAATTGCATTTTATGCATTTTTGGGGTTTTGAGCTGTAAAATATTGCTATAAACGAACACACGGTACCACAGTACCGCGCGTTCATGATTCATGAGCTTATTGTCCTGTGTTTCGAAACCTGATCTCTATTTGAACTTTATAAAATTCACTCCCATCGAAGGATTGGCCGGAATACTGCAACTGAAAAATTTCTCTATTCTTTCTCTATTTTAGCATACAAAATATAAAAATATATTTCGACTGATATTCCTACGAATCCTTCATGGGAATTGATCATAGAATTAGATATAAAAAAACATTTTAAACTAGTTTTCGTTTTATTTCATCACTCATAAAAAATACAAAATGGACTCAAATAGAACATTTAAAAAAATTAATAAGTATATAATATGCTTAAAACTAATTTATAAATAGTCAGACTACAATAAAATGGCACCTTAAATAAAATTTTTGGCATTCGATATGTCTTAATAATACTGATTTTTGAACTATAAAAACAGCATCACCCATATTCAGACTGCACAGTTAAAGAAAATTGTCCTTTTGGAATACTTGTAGCGTGATACCAAACTCTTGTATCCAGTAGAACTGCAACACAAAAGTATAAATTAAGTGTTACCCTTAGCAGGCATTACTTTGAAAAAGTTCATTCTAGTTCCCATCTAAATCTGACAACAAAACACCCAATGCAACACATGTTTACTTTGCAATCTATACTATAAATGTGAAAGTAAATGTTTGTTTGTTACTTCATCACGCCTAAAATACTTAATAGATTTAAATGAAATTTGGTACAGAGGTAGTCTAGAGCCTGAGAAAAGACAGGTTACTTTTTATCGAACAATAAGAAAACATATTTTTCCGCAGACTGAATAATGAATCAATCTATTTAGTAAATATGCGCTGATTTTGGCTCCATTGCGGCTAAATGGGTTCTAGATCTGATCAAAAATTGCTGAGCCGGCAGGTTTCGAATCCACATATCTATGGCTAGAGCGTTTTACCACTGAACTACGGATACCTCATCTCCAGTTCTGAAAATATACATGATATCCTTGTGCCATGATAGCTTGTGTGCACGATGATCTGGTAACAATATGGAGTTAAGTAGAAATCCATATCATCAACCTGTATCAGTCCACTTCTGGACATAGGCTTAACCGAGAGCGCGGAATCACACACAACCCCTTCCTCATCCAGCCACTTCCCACTACCTTTTGAGGTCATCGGAACATCGGGCTGGAAGTCATCAATCAAATCCATATAGACAAAAGAAATTGTACAAATAGGTGGCAGAAAGAAACTTTACGAAACTCTAAGAAACTTTGATCCCTAGACTAAATTCATTCTCTTATGTTTATCAATTAAAATATTGTAATATATTGTCTATACTAATATTATAAAGAAGTAACGTTCGTAAATAAAGTTCTGTCGGGGCTAATCTTCGGAACTACTGATCCGATTTTAAAAATTCTTTGACCAATAGAATGCTACGTTATCGGTGAGTGTCATAGGCTATATTTTAAATTTGTATTGTATATATTACCCCGAGTTATCATAGTTATTGTCGCGTGAGTTGGACCGTGAAATTTATTAAATTTAGCTTTATGCGCGTACACTGCCTTAGATATTGGATATAATTGAAAACATTGTATGAAAACTTTATGCATCTTAAAAAGTTCTACAAAAAAGTCCGCGATAGCATATATCTATCTTTTATAGTTTGGCAGATATATAACTTTTTGTGTTTTAAAAAATCATTTAATTCATATGCTTACATTTGTGACATTATTTATACAACTAAACTTAAATCCTTATCAAAATAAGTTATTTAATAATCACAAGGATATTATAGAGATAAGATTTGCCTTTTACAGTATGTTAATTAATTATATAGTTTCGGAGATATTCCAAATTTCTAAAAAACAACTCTGCCGCTATATCGTCCAAATTAAGTTGACCTCCTCCGTGTTATGTTATACGTACTGAATATGGGTCAACATTTTGGTACTGATATTCTTTGAGAATTCGATCTTTGATTTTTTCTTTCAATTTATTTGGCATGGCAGACCATATTTATATAATATACGAAAAAATTTGTTCGTTTGTTTAAACGGGCTAATCTCGAGATCTGCATGTCGGATTGTAAATTATTTTGTTTATTATGAAAGATGGACTCAAAAGTGAAATAGACTAAATAATACAAGCTATACACATCAGCTTGCCATAAATATATATTGTTAATGTTAATGTACTGTATGTAATATCCTACAATTTTTAACAAAAATGTAGATCTTTAGTACATGGAACGGGACGGAGGATATTGCTTCACGGGAAACTATAAAAAAGGGGTAGCATGGAAAGAGCACACTTTATATGAAAGTCTGTCTTTAAAATTAAAAGGGTACCTAAGGGGTTTTCACGCGGACGAAGTCACGGGCGACTGCTATATAGCTATAATGACGTAGATGAGCGCTAAGAAACGTTTTTTCTAATGCTCACCTACACCAAACCGCTACACCAAATTTCACGCGGACGAAGTCGCGGGCGTCCGCTAGTTCTATATAAAATTGTATCACATACCTACATCTCCTGGCTCCACATAATATTGGAATTTATTGCAAACATGTTCACATTCAGGTACCGGGACTACAGACCAAGTTTTGTTACCTCTCACCTGCCCTTGCCACATCAGTCTTGGAATATAGTCTAACTGCAAAAAAACACCATTCAAATACAATAATATGCATACCATTTGTATAAAGAAACACACGATTACAGGACCAACACATTCATAAAAAGTGTTAACTTTGTATTTGTGATTAAGTATGTACAAATGCAAATTTTGAACAAAACTGTATATATCCATCTCTGAAAGTAGTTTTTATTAAAAGGCAAAATACCCAGTACATGTGACACTAAAGTGAAAAAAAAGAAACACTAAATATATAATAATTGTTAAAAACGTTAAAAAAAAAGTTATAAGTAAATAAATAAATAAAATCTTATGTGCTAACTGAGATGGTTATAAAAACTCTTCTCAGGCGTCAATATACATCTATTTTCTATTTTTATTTTTTCTTTTTTTTATTCTAGATATATAGAACTAACAATTTAGTAAAAATCTGCTAAGTATACTTTTATATATGAATTTCAGAAAATACTATGTGCGTTGGATTAATAAAACAGAGGCCCTGGGTTCGATTCCCGGCACGGCCAATTGAGATTTTTCAAATGGATCTAGGTCTGGCTGATGGGAGGCTTTGGCAGTGGCTAAAGACTTATCGCCAAGCAATTTACGAGTTCTGGTTCGATGTAATGTAGAAATCGAAGTGTGGATATTATTCTACTCTAATATTACTACTACCACTACTACAGCCCGTTTCAATCTTAGATTGCATCATCACTTAACATCAAGTATGATGCAGTCGCAGATGCAGTAGCAGTCAAGGGCTAACTTGTAATAAATATATATTATATAATAGGATAACGATTTTAAATAGACTGCTAAAATTGAATCAACTTCAATGAGGCACAAATACCAGAATATCTAATCCAATCCTATATAGTATATATAATAGAATCTAATTTGATTTGAATCTAATCAATTCAAATTAGATTCTGTTAAGGTTCCATGAGATATAATTTTTTTAATTTTACTATAGTATGTTTTTATTGTATACAAAAATCATTTACATGCATAACAGCTCCAATTTCATATCCAAAGAATACATTTTCAGTAACTGGGAACTCTGCATCTTCAGGAAGAAACTCTGGTACAGTATAATACTTTCTGATCTTAGTTAAAATGTCCGGATGGCAGTTGCCCCTGTAAACAGATAAAAGGATTCTTGAAAATCAAAAAAGAAATATTAGTTGGATTGAAGTAATAAATTTAAATTTTTTGGCCAGTTTTGAGTTTATTTTCTGCACAGTGGTTGCAATTATTTAAAGTTTATACAAAGTAATAAGTTTTGTGTTTAGTGTTGCAGGGAGCCACTGGCTACAGGAAGCTCAGAATTGTTGTTTGGAAGTCCCTAAAAAAAGACCTATGTCAAACAATGGTCATCTATCAAGTACTAATCATTATGATGATGAAATGACACCAGGGACACAATTGAAATTAAATTTTATTTGCCTGGTATTTTCTTTAACACGTTGACTGCTGAGAGCATGACACGCGTGTGAAATGTTTTTGGGTCCCAGTGGCGGCTTCCCCACAACAGTTGTGTTTTGAAAAAAGATACTACGTAGACTTGACGTAACACAGACGGTGTGTTTTTTCTTGCGCTACGGCTAAGCCGGGGACATATACCTACCTACGACGTATTGTCAATGTCAATAATTTTTATCGGACCTATCTGGAAATGCCTTTCAAATAGAAAACTATTTTCATAAATCTGTTAAGATATGATGGAGTTATGAATTATAACTCAATATAATAAAAAAACTCAAATTTAAAAAAAAATTCGCGTCTAATTGATAATGTTCTTATTTTTGAAGTTGGTTAATAAATAAATTGAAACCTAAACTCAAATAAGTATAATATATAGTACAGACAAGCCTTCATAGCTCAGTAGTTAAATTTGGGGGAAACCTCCAGTTTTAAATATTTGATTTAGTAAAAAGATTAACCAGGGTCCAGGGTATAATGCATGTATTGCAGTATTGATTTGATATAAGCAATGGTTTCTATAGTAAACACCACCACCACCATCAGGTGGGTTCATTACTGACAGTTACTTTACTTTTAGTTGTCAGAACTTTTACTATGAAAAATAAATACATTTTGTTTGATACTCACCAACCAACATACCAGGGTTCTTGACCAGGCTCATTTCTCACTCTAGCTGCTGGCATATTGAATACTTCCTTTAGTGTGAAAAGATCAGTTTTGAAGTTTAGGAACTGACAACCTTCTTCAAGGCTCTCATAGCTACCTGCTGTTTGTTCATAAAACTTTTTGAACATATGGAAATTAAATTCTTTGATGCCTCTCCAGTGGACTACTGCATTTTTTACTATGATAGGTCTTGATGAATAGGCATATTTCTAGAAAGTAAATAAGGAAATTAAAAAAATGATTATTTTATTTTTTACTACCCTTACCTCAATGGTATGTTCCTATAATACACTACAAGTGGGAATAGCAGGATAACAGTAACCTAATGTTCATCAACGATATAATCTATCTCTATTCTAAATTTTAGCCAAATCGGTTTAGTAGTTGTGTGAAGTAATAACAACCATAGTGTGGATGTGTAATTTTTGCTTTTTGATATTAATTTGATTTAACTACCAAAAAGGAAAATTATCACACTTAAATTTTGATGACACATAAAATGTAGGTACCCATAAAAATTTCATACCCGAAATTTTTGGCGCGTAATGTTCTTCAATATAATTGGTTTCGTAACATTCGCACAATATCCACAATCTGCGAGAGGACGCGTTGCTTCCCACACCAAGTGATTAATTGGTAAGAGACATCTCGCACTTAACAAATAATCCCCTGCTAAACTAAATAATAATAATGATATAAAAGTCAACCCTAGTGTTATTATTGCTTTTCGTGTTAATCCTGTATGTAAATATCTTTCTTTCCTCTCTCCAATGTAACAAATATATTTAAACTTTTTAATTAGAACTTCGTCAATCCCCTTTTCGAGCGCAATTTTTTGTGTAAGTTTTAACTTATTTCGTATAATTTTTTGCTTCTTATACTTTTGCATTGTGTCATTATTAAAATTTGTGCATTAAATGTTAATAAAATAATACTAAAGTATAATATTTCTGTGATCTATTTTTGATTTGTTTTGATTTTTCATACCTATTACAACTACTTGACACTGACAATCTGATTTGATAGATATGTCCCTGAGACTAGGAACCGGAAATGCAAATAGATTATTTATTTACTGTAATCTGTAACATTCTTTTAAAAAAATATTTAACGGCCTGGAATCAAATCTTTTATAGCCTTTCTGTAATCAAAATATCAATCATAGTCAAAAAGAAATGATAACCTAACAACGGCTAGCACTGTGGGTTAGAGTGAGATAGGAGGAGCCTACCGCTGCCGTCGGTACTCGTATCAAGTACAGCGTTAAGTAACGAGGCAGATTTACTCTCTTAACTACTAAATGTCAAATTTCATATTTAAAAATTAATTATAAAAAATCTTACTATCACTTATTAGAAGTTCACGGATTATATATTATTGGTATCTACGATTTGCAAGAACAGACTTCTGTCGGAGTCAGCCAACTATGATCTATGATAGTTACAAATAAAAACAAATTCTGTGTCTATGGTTGACCTGACGCTGTCAAGTCAACGAACTGATGAACTTGGCGGTTTCAGACCTAAATTGGCTAGGTGAACCCTAAAATGCCCCCAAAGAAGCGTGAAAAAGATAGTGAAACTAGCAAAAACTCTAAAATTGATCACTTACAGGCTGACCATGAGTTATTCCTGCAAGCTTTTGAAAGTAAGTCACGATATGAAGACAACACAAGTGGCGTTCTCTTGAGAATTGTACACACCGTATTATTCAAATCTATTTCTTATTTCAGAACCAACACAGATATACAGATTTTTGCGGACGCGAAATATGCTATCGGTTTGTATACTGTGATTAACTTGAATGTAATTATTCGTTTTGTTTAGCAAGTGTTAGTGAACAGTGTTTTGTGTTTGCAGCCAATATTTCTCAATAGGACGTTGTCTTATATGAAAAGGAGAATGTCTAGGAGCAACAAAGGCCGCGTCGGTTTCAAAGTGGACTCGTTGTTAGAAAAGATCACTTTGAAGAAAAGCACTGAACTGCAGCCAAACAGCTTGGGTGGTTATATGACTCTAACATTCCTTGGTTTTTATGACAAAAGCTTAGACGATCCATGCGCTAGAGACTTCCAGGTTAAAGTTGAGACACTTTTGTTGAAGATTTGTCATAAAAAAAGGAAAGAAAGTTCTTCAGCTATTGTGGAGGTTTCGGTATGTATACTTAAACAAGTCTTATCCAATGAATATTGAATATTGAATTCATTATAAATAATGAAAGGTCATTATTTATATTGAATAATTTATTATTTTTTTATTCTATTTAAAAACAAAGGAATGATCTATAAAGCAGTTCATAAACCAATGACCATGAAATTATTAAATCTAAAAATTTAACTCCAGCCTACTTTGTAAATTACTGTACTAATAACTAGTTATTAAATACAATACTGTAGCTATTATGAGGAGGTTTTGAATAAGTAAATGACATTTAGTAAATGTTCCAACAAATATCAATAAATCTGCTGGAAGTATATGTTTAGGTTTATATAGAAGCTGAAAAAAATATATACTTTTATATTCATGTAAATTAAATTACAGTTATTTAACAGTAGAGATGACTAACTGGATTGTAGAAATGTAAAATATATTACTAAGCTTGTATAATATAATAATATTTTAAATACATGACACACCCCAACTAACACAATTGTCACCTGCTGTTTATCAGTAGATCAATAGGCTGATTACACAGTTTAGTTAGTAACAGTCTAACAAAGTTGACCAGCTCTAATACTTAATGAAATGAAATGAAAGACACTTTATCGTACACCATATCAACAAAGAAAAACAATAAATTAAGTATAATAATAATAAAACAGATATGTGCAATAAATAAAGCAAAGAAGCTGCTTATTATGGCTCTTTTTTAAAAAAGCATTCAAACAGGCAATTGAGGACTAAGTAAGTAAAAAAATTGGTTGTCTGTAAAGTCGGTTTACTGAAGATAGTTGAATGTGACAATGTCTTAAGAAAATACTGATGGAATGGTAGCATTTAATTTGTTATTAAAATTTTTAATTTAAGTATATTTTTATAAATATTAATTTAAATTAGTAAAATAATTGATTTTGATTTTATAAATTTATATTTTAAATTTATAATAAATATATTAATTTATGAATATATTAATTTTTAATTTAAAAGTAATATATTTAATAATAATATTTAATAGAAGGATGTCGAACGCTGCCGAACGCAAAGGCCGATTGTCCTTCTTTGTCGCTCGTTCCGCGCTCTCGCTTGCACTTCAAGCCTTACATGGAACGCCTCAAAGCGAGGTAACGCCGCATGAGTCATTTTTTTTCGTACGTGCAGCCGGCTCTATCGAATTATAAGACGTTTTCACGTCAAAAATGTAGGGAAGATTGTACACAAGAAAATAAGAAAAAGATGACACATGATCCATTATTAGTATTATTTATTATTACTGTTAGTGTTTAATTTATGCCCTGATATTTAATAAACTTTGACTGGTTATTTAAGAAACTTGCTTCAGACTAAATAAGGTACTAAACAATTTCTTCAAATTCATCAACAAATCAAATCTAACTACTACTATTATTGTTATTAAACATTTTATTATTCGTAAATAGTTCTTTTTCATATACTTTCTAGGTGGGCAGCTGTTCGGTACCTCTCAACCCATCAACCTCTGAGCCTCCAGCAATGGCGTCAGCTGTCAGTATCTCCAGTGACACGTTCAGTCCCTCCCACGGCCCTAATGTTAAGTCCTACATGTTAATGTTAAGAGTAACAGTCACAAAGGCTTCGCCCACTAGCTCCAATGGATCATGCTCTACAGAAATTACAAATGGTGATGATGGTAAGAACTTTTTAATTACTGCATGTTATAAAATACAATCCACATCTGTTCAAAATAAAGTTATAAAAAAATACTAAGCAGATTTTTATGCTGGTTTTACCAATAGATACAATGATTTTTAAGGAACGTTTTAGCGTATGATTGTATAGATTATGTCTAAATAAGCTCAAAAATGACAACAATTGTTGTAAATGATATACTACTACATTTTTGTGATCTCGGAATCACACTATTCATCTTGAGGAAGAAGTCACAGGTGTTTGCTGGTATATTTATAAACTACAATTTACTACACCAGATAAGAGTTGTTTTGAACTTGATCTGATGGTTTAAGGTAATGTAAGGCAGGACTCATCTTAAAGTACACCTCAGGGTGCAGTGTATGGTATTTGTAGTCTTTGCATAAATGTACATGAGATAAGAGAATACTTTTGACCATATACAGATTATGTGGTTTTGTCTTAACGCTTTGATCTATTAATAAATCTACACTTAGTCACTCAGACTAGTATTGTCCTTTACCATAATGTGATTATACAAAAATGCATTTTTACATCAATGCACACCTATTGAATACACCTATCTGCCTACCAAACCGGTGATAGAGTCACTATGCACTAACAGACTCGACTTTTCAAAAGTACTTGTATAACAGCCTATTTGTAATAAATGATTTTAAATTGGTATCTCTTTATTACAGAACCTCTATCAAAGCGCCTTAAATCATCAGCAGATGTAAACTCTACTAGCACAGATAACAAATGGAGCAAACTCTATGGTAGTGAACTCATTGTGTATGACAAGCACAATCGTTGCCTGCTCACAAATGGGGAGTATGACTTAGTGTTACACGACGTCACACCTGGAGGAAGAAGTGCTACTATAGCCAGGTCTCCTCATAAGGCTCTCATGGCTCAGTGGGAAACTATACCTAATGTAAGATATATTTGACTAATACACAGTATTTAATAGAATTTTCTTGTTTTGTCCTTTTTAGGTGGTTGAAAGTTTTTAATATGAAACATTTTTTAATTATTTATTTTTTTTGAATGATACGCCAAAGCAAACATGGGGTAGCCCACAGGTGTAGATGTAGCTTTTATATGAGAGGGGTCCAAAGGTCAAAAAATGAATAATTACGTAGCTTTTACCTTAGTCTCTGCAGTAAAGTATAGAATTGTAAATGCACATGTTTTAGTTGTGACAGTTGATCATTATATATGTCCAATATCCGCCCAATAATCCACTAAGGGGGGTGGGGGCTCCAGCAAACCCCCCCACCATATGTGTATGCCCATAGAATAGCACTCTTGCACCCCAATGTAATGAGTAAGCAATATTTAATAATGACATTAAACCAACTTTGTAACACACTAAAAAAAAAATAATGGCGGCATTTATTTACTTCAGCATACCTACCATCAACTATAATAGCGACTCAACTGTAGATCTAAACTGAATTGCAGTTTAGGTTATTATTACGCAATAACATCAGCTGAGTGCCTAGTGTGAGCTTTCACCAAAACAAATCGAAAACTTCACATTCACGTAAAGGCAAATTTTATGTGGAATTGAAGTATCGAGAGAAAACTCGAACGGGTGAGTGTCAGTGTCATATAAAATTTGCGTTTTCCGTTCTCGATATCGACGCGGTAAAATCTCACACTAGCCACACTGGTCGGTTTTGGCCTACAGTTGAGTCGCTATTATAGTTGATGGTAGGTATCCTGCATATAAATTAATTAATATAGCAAAAAAAAAATACACATTGAATTAATCATCCATTTTTTCATGGGGTAAAAAAATATTTCTTTTCCAGGAAAATGATCTAACATCAGAGACAAATCCTTTTAACATATTCAAAGTAAGACCGCTACTAAAACTGAAACTAAGTTGGAGCCAAGAACCAACCAATGGTTTAGTGAACAGACCAAAGTTGTACCAGCAAGGAGAGACTAATGGACTCAAGAAGGATCCGTGTCCAGCCAAAGAGAGACTATCTACACAAAAAAATTCCTCTAGTGATAGTAAAAGTAAGCATATTGTTTGTTTTAATTTACTACTAGCTGACGCACGCGAGTTTATCGGTGAGAAAAATGTCACGTGTCTTCGAAAAAAAAAAAAAAGAAAAATTTGTATATTATCCTTATTTTTAAAGAAAGAATGGGTATAGCAAGCTGTCCTTAAAAGATAGATAAGTCACCAGAGACTTTTTATAGTCTTAATAAAGGGAAGCAATCCTTTCATATCAAATATTGTTTTTTTTATCTCAAAGTGGTTGTTTTCGATTATAACTCCCAAGCATCCGACTTATCCAACTTATTATTGCCATATTGAGCCAATAATTTGAGCCTGCAATGAGCAATTAGATGTCTCTGAAATACTTACCGTTTTCTTATTAATCTGCCTTCATCCAAATTCTATATCTTTCTTTAATATTTTTTTTAGCTATCTTGTCTCCAAGTAACACAAATCTATGTGGTTTCTAGCTAGAACAATCCGCCTGTAAAAATAGTATTAATATTAGTAATCATCATTATCAGCCTGTAAATGCTAAACAGCTAAAACTGCCGCGTTGGTCTAGTGGTTAGCTTATGTGGCTTCGATCACAAAATCTTGGGTTCGATTCCCGGGTCATGGAATAATTCTGAGCTTTTTCATTCTTCTATGAAATGTTCAGTAAATTCCAAGCCCGGAGTTTGGAAGTTGGTGGTGTTACATCCCCGTGTCTCGGAGAGCACGTTAAGCCGTCGGTTCCGGTTACTATCATCAACATCTGATAGTGATCGTTAATAAATGAAACATTATCACCCTAAGCCCGCCAACCCGCATTGGAGCAGCGTGGTGGGTGTACGCTCCATATCCCCTCTCCTATAAGGAGGGGTAGTGGGCCGTTAATAGGCTGAAAAATAGCATTAATATTAGTTTCATATTTTCAGAGATTAATATTTTTAATACTTCTTTATGCACTGCTAATTTTGTTAAATTAAAAATGTGTTACAAACACCTGTTTATAATACAGCAGAGGACGTCCGCGCTTTCACCCGCATATTCCTCGTTCCCGTGGGAATTTCTGGATAAAATGTGGCCTATGTGTTATTCTGATAAGTAAGCTATATTATTGTGAAGTTTCATCAAAATCCATTTAGTAGTTTTTGCGTGAAAGAGTAACAAACATACTCATTCACACTCTCTTTCTTTCGCCTTTATACTCGCTGTACCCGGCAAACGTTGTTTTGCCATGTATATTATTTCTAGGAAACATTTTTTTTATATAGGGGTTGATCGTGTAGGGGTGAAAATTTAGGATTGTATGTATTTTTTAATACCACATTATAAAAAAACTGTCCAAAAAATTTAAATATAATGTTAGGGGTGGACAACCCTTATCACTTAGGGGTATGAATAATAAATAGAAGCCGATTCTCAGACCTCCTGAATACGCATACAAAATTTGGTAAAAATCGGTAAAGCCGTTTCGGAGGATTACAGTAACTAACACTGTGACTCGAGAATTTTATATATAAGATATAGAATAGTTTAGTAGATATCTTTTGAAGATAACAAAGTTTATTGAGTACGAGACAACGAACTTGTGAATTATGTTATCTATCAGATTTGTTAATAATGGTTTATTTTCCCTTTCAAAGTATCAAAACCTTCTAGGTATTTTGACTAATCGGAAAGAAAATGCATTTTATTTCGTCAGAAGACGTTTCAACACTCTTCGCGAGGTCATTCAAGCCTCAAACAAATAGAATAAAAACATTTTACAAACTTGTTTTAACATTTCAATGTAAATAAACAAACAAATTAATAATTAAATTAAAAAAATAATAAATTAAAAACAGTTGTATACAAAAATGCCTAACTAACTTATATTTATATATATACTCTCACTAAGAACAGATTTCGTGATACTTCAACGGGAATGGGGTCTACACAGGTGGAACTGGCGGGCGGAGTTAGGCTTCGACATGAATGTGTGTTTGTTTCTTTTGCGTACTTTCATACTTTAACTGCACTATTTAGTACAAAAAAGGCGCAAAGGTGAGGGTCAGTTAAAGTCAAACTATTCTCTTAGTAATATCCAAACATACATTGACTCATAGGCAGATAGTGATATGATGAATAAAATCTCATTTTTGTTGTTGTGTTCATTACTTTGGTGGCATTGCGAATGAAGTTTGAATCTATATAATGCGAAATATCAATCTATATTAAATGCGAAAGTATCTTGTTTGTTACTCAATTACGCCTAAACTACTGAACTGATTTCATGAAATTTGGAACAGAGAATGTTTAGAGCCTGAGAAAGGACATAGGCTACTTTTTAAACTATCACAAAAAAAAAATATTCGCGGACGGAGTTGCGAGCATTTGCTAGTTAGACATATAATGTTGTGGAGCATATATTTTAACAATATAAAGACTGCTGAAATGTAGTAGTAATTTTTTTTGGAATTATCAAGATGTTCCAAGGTATATAAATAAAGCATCTGTGGCAAAAAATAAACTAAATTTAATTAACTTGAATTTAATTTTGACTTAGCATATTTAACTTGCCTTGTTTAACTTTGGTTCTAAAGATTATGAAAAATGAAAATGAAAAAATCTTTATTCATTAACTAATTAAGTCTTAAAAACAAATAGCAAGGGCCCCTGTACTAGGTGGAAGACCCGTATTACTGGGTGCCCCGCTCATTCACCACACACAACAACCGTTAGTTAACAAATATAACAGAATTACAATTTGTGTATAGTGCGTGCGTGTGTGCGTGTGTGCGTGCGTGCGTGCGTGCGTGTGTTGTGTGTGTGTGTATGTGTGTGTGTGATTGAGTGTTTGTATATGTTTTAAGAAATGTTATAATTAAGTAAAAGTTCAGTTTGTTCATAGTCAAGGGCCAGCAAGTTTTCAGTTACCACACATTTCAATTCATTACGAGTCAATACATAAATTTTATGATTTATGTTTATTTACAGGTGATAAAAATAAATCTGAAGCAAGCGAGGGCGAGTCGAAACGACAACAAATCATATATCAGTTCCTATACAACAACAACTCGAGACAACAGACTGAGGCGTGCGACGATCTGCACTGTCCATGGTGCTCGCTCGACTGCGGCACTCTCTACTCTCTGCTCAAACATCTCAAGCTGTGCCATTCTCGATTCAACTTTACATATTTCGTGAGTTCCTATTATCTTTTTTTTATTTAGTATACATGATCAAGCCCTTGACCCCCTGATGATCAAGCCTAGCCCGCTTCCATCTTTTTTTTAATGACTACAAGTTAGTCCTTAACTGTTGTCACACCTGATGTTAAGTGGAGATGTAGATGAGAAAGCGGGCTAGCTTGTTAGGAGTAGGATGAAAATCCACACCCCTATCGGTTTTTACACAATATCGTACCGGAACGCTAAATCGCTTGGCGATACGTCTTTGTCGGTAGGGTGGTAACTAGCCACGGCGAAAGCCATGGAGGTTGTCAAAAATTTTAGATTGCATGATCACTTACCATCAGGCGTGATTACAGTCAAATCCTAACTTGTAACGAAAAGAAATACCGCTTCTAATTAAAATGGTTCTTTATTAATTTCCATCAATCTACAGCCAATCCCAGGGGGCGCGCGTATCGACGTTTCCATAAACGAACTCTACGATGGCTCCTACACGGGGTCCCCACACGACTTGATCGCAGCGCAGGGTCGTAGCAGCGCGGCGGGGCCTCGTGCGGGGCCTACGAGGAGGGCCTCGCTTACACACCTGCTGGTTTGGAGACCGCGTATCAGGCGAAGGCCTCAAAGACACAGTTTGGCGGAATTCTTGGAGTTGGATGACAATGATATTGTGGATGCACAGAGGCCCTATCTGACTGGACATAACAGGTAAGGATTGTTATTTATTTACTGACTACTGCTCGCGTAGTTTATTCTATTGCTCTGGAATAGTATTCTGTTTCTGGACCATTCAGAATTTTATTTTTGATATGTTTATTTGCACGCCTTAACAGTGTACTTGAATGCCATGACGATAAATGGCGTGACGATGTTTTTGTTATAGAAATACAAACTAAAATAAATTTCAACCATGTGTTGCCTCATAATTGGATGAACTCGAAGTCAGAGTTAGATATATTAATTTGTTTTAAAGTATGTTAATAGATAGCATCCCGGAACGCTTAACCGCTTGGTAGCACGTCTTTGTAGGCAAGGTGGTAACTAGCTCCGGCCGAAGCACCCCACCAGCCAGACCTATTTAAAAAAACCTTAATCAGTTCAGCCGTAAATCTAAACCAAGGCCTCCGCTTTATAAATGTACTGCGCATACCATTGCGTCCCGGAGGCCGTCACAAAATTAGTCTCAAGGCTCATTTTAGTATGCCTTTTGAACTGTTATGACTCTTATTCCTAATTCCTATCTAAAATGGCAATATTAACTATTGGTATACATTGTTGAATTAATTTCAGACTCTATCATCACACGATATCATGTCTGCCAGTGTACCCCAACGAACTGGACATAGACTCTGAAAGCGAAACTGATCCTCTATGGCTCCAGCAAAAAACTATGATGATGATCGACGAGTTCACCGACGTCAACGAAGGCGAGAAAGAGCTCATGAAAATGTGGAACTTACACGTGATGAAGTACAATTACGTGGGGGACTGTCAAATACCGCTGGCCTGCCAAATGTTCCTACAGATGAAGGGCAAGGAGCTGCTGGAGAAGAATTTGTACAGAAACTTCACCCTGCACATGTGTTCATTGCACGACTTTGGGCTCCTGAGCCCCGTGGCATTGTATCAAACGGTGCAAATGCTCAACCAGATGCTAGCGGATAGCGACGAAGCCAAAGAAAAAATGAGAGAGTCGTTGAAAGCTCAGCGGGAGCATTGGAACGCTGTAGGGAAATACCAGCAACCGGTGGTCATAGAACCCAAACCGACCACAACCACGGCTAAACTCAACAACGTTGAGGCATCGCCGTCTGTCAGACGAAAGACTTCCAACCTTCAAAACGCGAACAGAATGGCTAGCGCCAGTGCCAATTTCAAATCGGCAAGCCCGGGACCAATCGGTGAGAATAAAAGGAAAATGTCCTCCGGTAGTATACAAAGTAGGAAAAGATCTTCTATATCGGAGAGAAAGAGTTCTGTATAGCGTCAATTCAGTGTTCATTTGGACTTGTCTCATGCTGATCAATCATCAGCAATACTAAAAAATTCAGTACCGAAATGCCGAATGACGTCATTGGTAAAAGCGGCACGCAGTGAGTACGCATTGTTTTTTAACGTCCAAAAATTCCATTATATGAATTTTGAGTGCTATAGTAAAAATCTTTGTTTTATATCGGGTGAGGGTTCAACGCCCTTTACTGCCAATCTATTTGGTTCGGTGTATAGCAGAAATGCTTAGTCTGCTTTTTCCACGTGGATAGAGTGATATTAATATTTTTTTCATTAAATAGAAAACTAATTTTTTTTCTTGTTTGATTACTTTGATTATTTTGAATATTGCCGCATGATAATATTTTCAAATTAATTTATTCCCATAAATACAAAATCAATTATACAAAAATAAAACTAGTTTGTTTAACTTTACAGGTATTTTCTGTCAAAAAATGTTGTTAATCGCAACAGATTAGCTATTGTAAAGTACACAAAATACATATAAGTGAATTTTTGTAGAACCAAAACACGAACCCCGGCTATTTGGCGAGATATCAATACCAAAAAAAAATCGTTGCGGGGTCTTTGGAAATTGATATGAAAAAACGTCATATTACTTTTGCTCTACGCGGTAGAGTAGCGGGCGCTTAGTTGTTTTAATTATTAAAATTGTCATGTGATTATACAATTTCAATACTGCCTTAGGTTTAAGTTTTATTTGAGGATGATTTATGTAAACAATAAATAAATGATACACATACATACATACATACATACATACATACATACATACATCATGTCTTATTCCTATAGGGGTAGGCAAAGACTGCATGTTTCCATTTGCCACGGTACTTGCATACTTCCTTAGCTTCTTCTACTCTCATTAATCCTTTCATACAAGTTCGTCGGTTCAGGGTACTCTTGACCTGGCCATTATTTAAAATGTCCTGAATTTGGAACATTTTGTTCAACCTCGCCTCATAAAACTCTTTTGGTTATTTTCTCACATGCATTTCTGACGTTCTACATGCCCAAACATACATATTACATAGTATATAACAAAGTCGCTTTCATTTGTCTGTCCCTACGTATGCTTAAATCTTTAAAACTACGCAACTGATTTTCGCGTTTTTTTTATCAGATAGAGTGATTCAAGAGAAAGGTTTATTTGTATAATACATGCATAATATAGTAGAGAAACACTGATCATTTTAGAGGTTCATTATGTGCTGTCGTAAATTAACGTATTTCTTGCGCTTACATTGCAAACGCTGGCTAACCCCTACGAGATATAGCAAAATACTGTTCTACAGTATTGCACACCTTAAAAAGGTCAACCAAAAAGTCCGCGATGGTGTATTTCTATCTCTTAGGGATAACCCACAATAAACATTTTTTATCTTTTACTTTGAACCAAAAGTAATTATTACGTATTTGCGAAGCGATTTTAAGCAATACTGCATTAATCCTTATCCAATTAAGTATCTTAAATACTTTGTGCATTCAATATAGATGACTATTGCCCTTTACTGCATGTAATTTAAGTAAATATTTTCCAAGATATATAAACATGGACATACTTTAGTACCAGCATTGCAGCCAGAGCAGGTACTTTGAAAATTAATTTTACTTTTAATATTTATTTTATCATTTTAATATTAAATTCTTAATGTAATTGGTGTTTTGATTTGGTTTTAAAGCTGGCATCTTAATAGAATTAATTGATCTATTTTATATTTGAGCGATTTTAACCCCAAACCTTTGCGAGAAGATAAATTAGTTTGATTTCTTTAGAAATGAATTTAATTATTTTTGTAAACGCAGCTCAAAACGCAGTAAAAATTGTCTGAAAAAAATGCACGCATTCCATAGACGCCGCATTTAGTTCCATTTTATGATGAAAGTTTGACATATCCCGAGTTTGGGCTAGTAATACGATCTAGCATAAATCATCCATAAATAACTATGCCTATTTTACGTGGGACTTGAGCGGAACAGTACAATACAACCGTGTAAACGTGGCATCAGATTGATACTACTGATCTGATATACTAGTAAGTTTTGGCTACTTTTCTACGGCAGATATATAAGATGCGCACGAAGAGATATATCCTGTAGACAAAAGCAACACACACACACACACACATAATCTTGACGACCTCCGTGGTGGTGTAGTAGGTTTCCGAGCAGCTGGCTTCGATTCCCGCCTGAGCCGGACGGATTTACTTAAGGTCCTGGTCTGGCTGGTGAGAGGCTTTGGCCGTGACGATTTATTTTCCGGTACGATGTGCAGAAACCAAAAGGGGGTGGATTTTCACCCTACTTACCATCAGGTGTGATTGCAGTTGAAGTGTCTTTCGCCCGAGTGCTATGTTGCCGATTTTATCGCTATCGGACGATGTTATTTCTTCTTCTCTACACGGGATGTCTCTTCGTGCACATCTTAGGCCTACTGTTTTAACTTTACATTACAACCGGGAAACAGGTTTCTTCATGATAGTAGTACTTACTTTCCTGGAGGAGTTCTATCATAATGAGTTCTTTCATATTTAATCATATTGTGTCCCATACAAGGTATACATTTCATCTATACTGCCACTATGTCCCATATAGAATAGTCACACAACGTGTCCATCAAATGGACGGCAAATAGTTAAGTTTTAATAAATATTAAATTATAACGTATTATTCGATTTGCTGATCCTGGATCTCTTTTCTTAGTTACGATGCATGCTATTTGTTTATTAAAATATAGAAAAATGTGTATTCTTTCTTGTCTGATGTTTGTTTTTTTATAAAAATATGAAATTTTTAGTACTTGCCGGACACTTGCATTTGATAGACAAAATTGTTTTTAAAAAACAAATGGCGCGTCCGCCATTATATATATAAATGTTTACGGCGCACGGGGCACTGGTATATTATTTGAAAAAAAAAATTGTGACTAAAAATCATAAGCACCAAAGCTAAATTTAAAAAAATAGGTAGCGTGGTTTTCTCCACCTCTGATGTGGACGAAGAGGCCTCTAACACCCATTTATTTCAAAAAACATAAATTGTAACCAAATTATTTCATCTTATTTTTGCTACAAACCATTATAAACGAAATGTTTCTATAAACGTAATGTTTGCATTTGATTAGGAATTAATTTTCATGATAAATTAAGGCCTGTGTGCACCAAGATTTCGGTTATCACAACCAACGGGCGGTTAACTTAACCGGCCTTACGTCCTTAACCGGCGTACGGGTTGTCGTGAACAGTAAATTTATAGTAGCCGACGGTTAGCTTATGTTAACCGTTGGTTATGATAACCGAAATCTTGGTGCACACAGACCTTGCATGCTGATTCTTAAAAAAATACATCGTACGAACATCTCGTCGATCATCCCCCCTTCAGTTCGGCTGTCAGTCCAAAATGACATTGCAGGATACCAATTTATGTTACATCCGCTTTGCAACCGTTGTACATTGGCTGACTTTTTTTTAAATCGACATACCTCTCATTCAATTTAACGTTTATTCCTTGACGGTTAAATATGTCGTAAGATGTCAGAGCCTCGTAATTACCACGTTTGGTACGCGGCTGAGTGCCTTCATTTTTCTCTTCTATTTTGTTATTAGAATCGTTACGAGAAGATGTTTTCTTTTCATATAGTTTTATCGTCTCCAATGCCGTGACGGCAAATGACCTGACGCTGTTTGCGCCATCTGTACTGTACTGTAATGAATAACAATTTAATGAGGTGCGATCTATTTGGATGTTCTGACTATAATGAAAAAGTGAACTTGATTTTATTTTTTCTTTATTTTGTTCCATATTTATTATATATTTTTATTAATGAATTATTAATTCTGATATTAACGTGGATATCTCACATCTGCCTTGCGTCCTGGGACGGCCAACTTTTTAACTTTTTTATATCACTATAATTGTTTCTTTATAAAGTTCAATAGAATTTCATAAATTATACACACAATAGTATTAAGAATATGAATTACTATTAAAACAATCGACTGAATTAAGACTACAATAGAATAGAGCTGTCTACCGACCGCATACGAACTGCAACGACATATCGCAGCGACATTTTGTGTCGTACTGTTTTGTATGAAATCAGTTTTATATAAATTCAAACTCCAACGGATTAAATAAGATTCGCTGGGAGCGACATGTCTTTCCCACATAAACACATGGAAATCACTAGTGTCGTTGCGACGTGACGTCTGCCGTTGTTGTCTACGGTCGGCTACGAACTGGCGCCTTTAGTTAGAACAGAAGAAAATTTCTAGGGTAAAAATTTTAGTGCGTCAATAGTAAAAAGAACATTGTAGCTGGAAAAGTGGAATAGGTTTTTGACGCGCCTTGTTATAAAACAATATATTAGTTTCAATTTTATGGGCAATAATGTTCTACAATAGTTTTAAGTATTAAATCAAAATTAGAATTAAATTGCTCGAATGGTCAATAATTTAGGTGATAATTTATTGAATTTAGCAGATATTGAAAATCTGGAGGGTTGTAGTGTAAAATCATAATAAAGCTGAAAATAAACATTGAGACATTTAATAATTTTACAACATTTTTTATTAAAATTATAATATATATAATAGGCGTCGTCCTATTGTCATCGCTCGCACGATGATGCGATGCGGTTTCATCGTGTGATGAAGTTGGTCGCGCGATGAGAAATTGTATGTCCTATTTTGGAGCGATGCGATCACACACGAAATGGCTCTTAACAGAGACGCACAGTTTATGCTGTCGGGCGATATTTTTTTAATCGTTTACAGCATTAAAAAAAGACAACAAACCATAATAAGCTCTATAAAAACAGAAACAAACGACGTCGATGGTCGCGCGACGAATACTAGACAATATGAACGCATCGCATGATCGCGCGATCTTGAATAGGACATTTAGTAGAACACTGTTTGTTTGTACGCACGGTCGCACGATCATTTTCGTCGGACGCACCATCACACGAGCGATGACAATAGGACGGCGCCATATTTATTTATCATAATTGTACTGTATTAAAATATGAATATATGTATAAAAATGTAAATTATGCCTGTTCATTTTTAAACAAATAGGACTAGAAAACATTATTTTAACTTAAAAAGTTATTTTATTTTAAATTATATTGAATAAATTGTAAGTATTTTAAAATATTAACAGTATTTAGTATGAACCTGGTACGAAATGGTATAAAATGGTTATTTTAAACCATATATTTAGGTACAATTAACATGATCCCTCACTACAACCCTTAATTAAAATTAAAAAAAAACAATGGCTAGTGACGTGATACGTTATTAAAAATCCCGATTTAAATTGAAAATAGGTATGAATGCAATAACAAAACACAAAGACTGTAACATTCAATTGCCTTAGAACTGTTTGATTGTGAAATAGAATGTCTCTTAATGAAATAATAGCTATTAGTTGTGTGTTTATGTTGATAACTTATGTATTATCGAATTGCAAGGTGTAATTGGATATTTTGTTATTTTTGTAATGTTTGAGTAATTTCAGTAATTATTTTGTACTTACGAAATGAATATAATGGTTATTTTCAGTATTTGATTGTTTTTATTGAGTCATCTGTAAGACCCTTCATTGCTTTCGTTCGCACAGACCCAAGGTCATCGTTCGGGGCACAAGCAGTGCCGTTATTAACTTTTTATACCCCCGGTGCGAACATATGCGCCCTAAAATAATGATGTAGGTATGTACCTGGTCATGGGCGTATATAAACGGGAGTGGGGCTTAGGTATGGACCCCTCCCACCTTTATCACGGAACCTAAGTAAAAAAAATGTATTATTCATCGAATGGGTATTAGACAAATAAAGCAAATATCCTCTTCAGAGGTGAAGCTGTGAAAGGTAACACAAAAATCAAACGGTGGTATAAATGGCTTATATTATACTTATACATAATACAAACAAATCTGTCTACAAACAGTCGGTTTGTTTGTTCAAGCATAATTTAAAAACTTTTCATATATTTAGGTTAAGTTTCATTGAGATGGTTATACCAAATTTCACAAGGAACAAGTCGCGGCGGTAGGGTGTTATTACCTATTACTGTGTTGGTAAAATCAAAGACAAGCAGGAGTAATAGTAAACGAGGCTGACATTACATCAAAAAGGTGGAAATAATTATTAAAATTAGAACTGTCATATAAAAAACAAGAAAAATGGAAAGCCATTTGACAAAGCTAACAACCTGAAATTTATCGTTTCATTATGTCACATTCGAAGAATGTTTACAAATTAACGGATAAAAGTATATTAGACGTAGAAACCACCGATGAATATGTAGATAAAGGTATATGTTATGTTATTGCATACTAATAATATTTCTGATAGGTATGTTGTAACCAATAGACCTGATATAGTGATAATCGATCGAACAGTGCGCCATGCAATGATTGTTGATATGATTGTTGATAATCTGGTGAAAGCCGAAAAGGAAAAAGTATCAAAATATTTGGACCTTGCTCACGAGATTACCGCCATGTGGAATGTTGACTCGACGATTATTGTTCCTATAGTCGTTTCAGTTAATGGTCTTACAGCGAAAAGCTTCGACCAACACCTTAAGATGCTTTCGCTTAGCTGTTCAATCAAGGGTCGGATACAGAAGGCGGTTATTCTCGAAACAGCGCGTATTGTGAGGAGGTTCCTCAATCTGGAGCCCTGACCACCGGTTGCTAGGACCCCCGGGCCCCGCAGCAAGCGAACTGGATTTTTTTATAAATTTTTAATAGTGTTTTTTATAATTGTTTTATAAGCGTTGTTAGAAATTTAAAAAAATAAATAAATGATAGAATATAATTTCTACAAATTTGGTTCGAAGTTCTAAGGTCGTCTTTTATGTTCTAGGTGCCATAAATTGTGATAAAACCGAAAGCTGTACTTATGCTGGTAATTTTACAAATTAATTATGTTAACCAATTTAAGCCTTACCAAGTAAAAAAAAATAATTTTTTTACTGGCATGTTACGTATAAACTATTAGAAAGTAGATACTATTGGGCCATTTAAACTTTCATTTTCTCGGCCAGATTAAATTCAAATTCAAAATCGTTTATTTCAAGTAGGCTTATTACAAGCACTTTGATATTATTACGATATTTACCTAAGTATACCTATATCGAAGTTGTTAAAACGTTGCTATAAGGTATCCTAGTTTCATTTGTTGTTAAAGTTATGCATCCAGATATTCCTCAATACTACGATTTTATTTGCCAGATAGGTATGAATTAAACCGGAAAGAGGTTATTTCCAGTTCAATAATTTTTTGAGGAACATTCCGCCACCTTACAACTCTAAAATTTGGGTAGTATGAATCAAAATATATTACAGTTATTTCGTTTGTTTTTAGTAACAGTGTCTAAAAAATCATCTCTAAGTGACGAGGGGGCATCAAGCCTTTGTGTTAGTCAGAAATCTTTCATCAGCATACATTCAACTGACCAACTTTGCCAAGTCGTTGATATAGAGAACCCCGCAAATCTGGACGAATGTAACGTGGAAGTCCTCAGTCTGAACCAAGTGTTTCCTTCTACATCAGAAGAAAGCGTTTCCAATGATGACGAACCTGCTGTCCGGAAGAAGAAACACGGCAAGAAAGCTCAAAAAGCTCAGGAGACGGCTAAGTCTACTTATCTGCCAACAAACAGCAAGTCTTCTACGACACCGGGAAGACTGAAGGAATGTATGGAAAACTCGGCACCAGCACACTCTGATTTCGATTTACCAAAAAACACGATGCACGTAATAGGTAGTAATCCAGGGGAACCGAAGATGTCTTACCAAGATTCACCAAAGAAAATGACAAAAACGGTATGAACGGTAGTGTACGGTAGTTACCCTATTATTGACGTGACAACGTCTTATAATTCGATAGAGCCGACTGCACGCACGAAAAAACATGACGTCATGCGTCGTTACCTCGCTTTGAGGCGTTCCATGTAAGGCTTGAAGTGCAAGCGAGAGCACTGAACGAGTGACAACGAAAGCACAATCGGCCTTTGCGTTCGGCAGCGTTCGACATACGTCTATTAAATATAATTATTAAATATATTAATTTTAAATTAAAAATTAATATATTTATAAATTAATATATTTATTATAAATTTAAAATATAAATTTATAAAATCAAAATCAATTATTTTATTAATTTAAATTAATATTTATAAAAATATACTTAAATTAAAAATTTTAATAACCAATTACCATTAAGACATTGTCACGTTCAACTATCGTCAGTAAACCGACTTTACAGACAACCAATTTTTTTTTCCATATTTACGGACGTCCTCGATATACAAAAAAAATTATATTTAACAAACATATTTACGACTGTCATTTAATCTTGTTACGTAATATCATTATACAGTTCAAGAAATACTTTTCTAAGTTCGATTCTACAGAATGGCTTATAGGTAGGTAATGATCTAACAGCAGCGGATGCCCGCGAATCAGTCCACGAGAAATTTTGTTTATCAGGTTCTAAACTATCTCTATAAAAAAATTTAATCTATCTCTGTAATTTTTTTTAAGTCTGTTCAGTAGTTTAGGCATAAAAGAAACTGTATGTTACTTTCACATTTATAATATCAGTATAGATTTCCCTTATTTGCCACGCTAAGTCTACCATATCCAGCAGTGATAGTATTTTAGTAGGTACCTTGTTTGATACCTAATTCCTAATATACATATATCGAAGACTCAAAGTACTTAGAGAGACGAATATCTTAGCATTCCATGGATTCACCGTGCGGGTGCCGGCCCCATCGCGTGGCTGAGAGAAAAACTCCGAACAGAGCCCGAGGCTTGTGACACGGGTGTAGGTTTAAGGGTACCCTTAGTGACGCGCGTCAACACTCACCTCCGCTGTTCAAGTTATTCTCCTTGCCCAGCCAAATTCGGAAGAACCCTACTAGAGCAGCTTTGGACACTCGTTCCAATATGGAGCTTACTGCACTTCTAGTAAGGCCAAGGTCTTTTAGCAGGTTGTAGAGAGACTTCGCTGGTATATCCCTCGCACCCACTTCTACCGCGTTTATACGCGGTAGAAGTGGGTGCGAGGGAGTGAGTTAGTTTATACTAACCACATAGCCATTTTTGGTTAGTTCAGTATTATCAAAACATTTTACGTAATTGATACAAAAAGTCTAACTTCTTGGATATAATTAAAACAAGAGTGAATAGCAGTTTAAGCAAGCCAATTTTAGACCACGTCTACACTTGTCATTGGGTGAGAACGTGGTCAAGCGCGAGCTTATTTCATATAAAAAATAAATTCATTTCACAACTCTTGTATGAATGGAAGAATGATCAAGAATCAGACTTGTACGCAACAAAACGCAAAACGTTTGCAATTTATTTCACGTCCAACAAAAAGTTGATTGAATAATTCACACGGGTTTTCAGTCACGAGCGAGCTCGATTTCCGCTGTAAGATCGATACGTAAAAATATATGGAAATGTGATTTGAATGTGTAAAGCGTATGGTCGAATTGAAAACATACGACTAGCTTGGTATCTTCTGCATAAATGTATTCACACAATAAATAAATAAATACCAATAGCCCCAAAGCCATTTTTGGTTAGTTCATTAGTAAGGTCATAATATTTATTCACTTTGAATACATGGTCTTTAGGAATGTTTGTTTCCCACGGCACTGTAAGCTCAACAAGTGCTATACGTTTGATTTGTTTGGAAAAAAGAAATATGTCCGGTCTAGATGTCGTAATAGCTAAGTCTTCCGGGATTTTATAGTGCTTTAAGTAGTACGTAGTAATAGTAGTAAAGCAGAAGCCAACTTATATTTTACTTTTCTGTCTTCTAGATTCTCAGGATAGAAGCTCGTATAGTTCCTACGTTGAAGCGCTTATTGAGAAATTACTTGTACAATTTTCAGATGAAGAAATTTCTCCGAAACATAGATAAGCACAAAAACGATCAGAACAAAAACAGCGAGAAGGCTATCAGCAAGCTCACGACAATGCGTGGGATACTCAAAGATGGCGGATGTGCACCCGAATGTACGGGGGATTCTTCTGCTCATGACGGTGAAGATTTTAACACAGGTAGATCACGTGGGAATAGGGGCCAACGCATTGTTTCAATGCATTTGGCTTAATATGCTTTACGCAAATTGATTTTACGAAGCAGGCCGTAGATATACTGGGACCATTAGCAAACAACACGGAAAACTCTCTGTCGCTTGCTGAAGTAACTGAGTCTGCGTATGTAGCTATTGATAACGATTTTGTAGGTAATGGAATTGTCTTTAAAAAATTCGGAATAGTGACAAAAATTGTTTATTAAGTCGAGGATAATTATAAAATTGACGGCCAAGTGGCGCAATGGGTAGTGACCCTGCTTCTGCGTCCTAGGCTGTGGTTCGATTCCCACATCTGGAAAATGTTTGTGATGAGCATGGATGTTTTACAGTGTCTGGGTGTTTATCTATATATTATAAGTATTTATGTATGATATATAAAAAAAATTCATCAGTTATCATAGCACCCATAACACAAGCTACTTACGAGTACGCTTACTTTGGGGCTATATAGCGATGTGTGTAATTGTCCTATAATATTTATTTAAAAAAAGGAAAAAAAATAATTTCCTTAAAAACGCAACTGCTATGTTTCTTGACGGTTCTTCTTATCAAACCGCTTGTAAAGTCGCTATTCGCTAACTTGCCTAAATAAAAGCTTAGGTACTTGAAAATAATTTGATTTGATTTGAATTTTTTTCCACAGCAGACGAAACCTTACCGTCATACGCTATCGAATTTGGAGCACAATCGCACTATGCAAAACAGATACCAGACAAAAACGTCTCATTTAACACAGAAGTGTTAATCATTCATTTTACCGGCGACCTTTGCGTGGGCCAGAGCATCGAAACACTAAGCAAGGAGAAAGACCAACAGGCAAGAAACTCGGAGCTAAGGAAAACTTTTCTAACCAAATACAACGAACTCTGGCCATCAGAAAAGTAATTTTAAGTCTAGAGTAATACCCATAGCAATAAGGGTGACTAAGCACCGATTTTGAAAGCACCTTATTATTAAGTTATTGGAAAATATTGTTACTTAATTTATATTTATATATTTTTTATTTTTGTATGTTAAAATTTTATGACTGTTGCTATGTTTTGTTTATTTATTAAGCAAACCGTGCATCCACATCCATCATGCTATACGTTGGGTAGAATACCTACTATAAATTCCGTGTATATTGTGTGTGTATTGTCTTTTAAACTGTTTCGGAATTCCAGTTACGCACTTGGGGTCGCCAACTTAACACGATCAGGCAATGTTCACTATTACAGCCAAATAAATATCTTCGATTTCATATACAGTTTTACTTTATTTTTATTTACTTACTAATATTATACGGGCGAAAGTTTGTATGTACGGATGGTTGGGTGTTTATTTCACGGAAAAACTACTGTGAATCCTTTTAAGCGTGCTGCATTCTGTGCGTAAAAAAGGGACATCAACATTTGCACATGATTACACTACGAGTACAAATAGATGGCGCTACTTCGATACCATATAATGACGTTACGTTTGAAGTTTTTACGTAGTTACTATGTGACTAACCCAATAAGCTTCAACGGCTTCTTAGAACTACGAAACTGTTTCTGATAAATTAATACTTAACGTAAATAAATGACGGCCGAGTGGCGCAGTGCGTAGTGACCCTGCTTCTGCATCCTAGGCTGTGGGTTCGATTCCCACATCTGGAAAAGAGATATATTGCAAGTTCTTACTTTACTCGCTAATTTAATTTACTTCTTAAGAACATTTTTACACTGGTCCAACTCGACTAAATATCCTCACCGCACTCTAGACACAAACTAACTACCCAACACCTTTGTTCACCTCAAGATGGTGTAAATACTGTAATAGGACTTTGGCGCCCGGCTCTTTTATTGGTTGGAGTATTAAAACAAATCAAAGAAGATACTTTCATCTCACATCACATCATGTGACGAGATATTATGCATCATTTGAATGTTATAAATCAAATTGAATTTAACTGATTGAATTTAACTTTGTGTTAAAGTTTTAAGTAAGCACCTATCTCATATCTCTCAATAAATGATTAACAATTAGTTCTATTTCGATTACTTTCATAAAAAAACTCGTGACATACCATAAATAATTACTTCCACAGACAGTAACATTTCCATAAACAATGACATCTGTCACAATATTCCAGAACAATGTTGTGTGAAAAATAATAGGGGTGTGGATTTTATACTACTCCTAACAAAATGGCCCGCTCCTATTTTAGATTGCATCATAAATCATCACCAGTTGCCGCAAATTGTAGTCAAGGGCTAAATTGTAAAAGTAAAAAAAAGTAACTATTTGAGATTCTATGCATTGAAAATAAAACTATAGTGCAATAAATAAAGTAGATTTATTTTAAACTTAACAACTTTATCAACTAATTTCCTTGGAGGAAATTTTCCACAACACTAAATCTTTAACGCGATCGTAAGTAAAATACTTTGGAAAGTCCGTAGGTAGTTGTTCCACTGTCCAGTCGGAATGAATCTTCGCTTGGTCCAGCAAAGTGAGGAATGTCTCATAACATGGCGCCACTGAATCCATATGCTCTATGGTAAAGACGTATCGCTTTTCTAGAACTATATAAATTGTTTTCGGAGGATTTGTTGAAAGAATCTTCTTTATGGTCGATATGAACGCTGCAGTTACGTCATCGTCGTATATTACTGAAAACGTTAACATTAAATTGTAATGTGTTTTTACAAGTTTCTTTTTACCTTGCCGTGTTAGTATGTGTGTTACCGTTTGACAAGGAAAACTAAAACACCTGGAGGGCGCCACAAGTATTTTTAAGCAGTCTTTGCCATAATGCTAGAAATTAGTTCCGTTTTTATCCGCATCATGGCGAGGTTTTTTATTTTTCTGGAACGGTTATTTATTCATACGTATAAGTATAATAAATAAAAAGGAACTATATTTTTCTACTAAATTACTTTGCACAAACTGCCAAAAAATACTTGTGGCGTCCTCAACCCAGATTTTTTATTTTCCTGGTCAGACTATTTTGTAAAAATTAAAATCAATCGATTATATTATTAGAAATATTGAAAATTGAAAAATGTATGATTATTATTTGTTGATAATTTTCATGATAAATAATACTCAGTTGTTAGGCATCATGACTATCAAGACAGCAGTCGTAAGATAAGTTAGTCAATTAAAGATGCATTATAAACTTTTATGCAATAATCGTTTTTGCCTTTTAATACACTTCTGAGTTTAATAACATGTGGATCAATTATTTTCTAAGCTGAATCTGAAATGATACCTATTTATAAACATAGACTTTACTTAACAACACGCATAGAGTCAACAAAAAGCGTAACATAGGCAAAAACATGCACGAACATACTTGCAAAAATTAAGAATTATAAAAAAACTCAAACAGTATTGCATTAAATATATGTTAAGAGGCGAAAACAAACGATCACATGATATCTGTCTCACAATATCTGTGAATCCAATGCCGTGTGGCTCGGGGCTTCGGTCCTCGACGAAGTTTCACCCACTCGCAAAAAGTCATATCTGGTCTAAGACAGAGTCAATTGTCTTAGTGCACTACATAGGACATGCCACAGTATAAAGAGCCATAGACAAGAAAGTGAAATCGTGAAAACGCTGTATGTACTGCTTTAGATCCTGCGGTAAATAAAGTGCCGCAGTTATGTAATTTACACCTAGCGTATACTCGTAGTATTGATCTCGTATAATACATATCCTAAAATATTTCCACTTAAAGAAATTTTCAATGAATTGTATGGCTTAAATATGATGATAATTGGCATTCGCTAGGAATATCAAACGACGACATCTCGATGGATTCTTGTAAACTTACATACCAATTATTTTTTTTTATAGCCTGACTAGAAAAATTAAGAAAATTGAAGACATATTAAAGTGCTTTTAGCAGTTTGTGCATAGTACTATTCTTTTTTTTTAATTTTCCTGATCAAGCTATAAGTTTCAGAAAATAAAGAATAATATTTATATACTAATGAAAATAATATCTATGGTCTTTACACTTTACCAATATTGAAATAAGGTAATTATTTCTTACCATCAGCAGCTATAATAACATCTGTATGTTTTATTTCATTCAATAATGATGGAGTCCATTCTGTTTTGGTAAAGTCAAGTGGCATAACCTTAAATGGCGACTTTATCAGTTTGGAATTATGTTTCGCGTTTAGTTTTATTAAATCTAATATGCCACCTAAATCAATATCTGCAAAAAAAATTAAAAAATATTTTTATCTCTATAGTAATAACAACACAAAAATAAAAAGAATTTAAAGAAATACAGTAGTATGCAATGGCGGATTTATTGCTGCAAACATATGTGTCTATGTATTGTGTAAAGCATCTGTATGAAACATAACCTCACTTAGTATAATCAAAGTTGTTAGATGGATAAGTTAGTTGGATATAATTATTTGATTGAGATTTTTCTTGATCTGGCTGGTGGGAAGCTTTCGCCATGTCTAGTTACCACCCTACCGACAAAGACAATGTCACGAAAAAACAGAAAGGGGTGTGGATTGCACCCTACTCCTAACAACTTAGCCCGCTTCCATCTTAGATTACATCATCACTTAACATCAGGTGTGATAGCAGCAAAAGGCCAACTTGTATTTGATAAAAAAAAAATTCAGGGAAATCCCTATAAACCATTTATATCACCGTTGAATATAGCAACTGTGACAACTGTGCAACTTCTCACAAGAGCGTGCCTTGCCCTTCAATCATTCATTTGCTCATTCAGTCATTTTATTTTTGGAAATTAAATATGATGATTGTTACTATAGTTCGTTCGCGTTAAGAATGCAGTGACTCTTCATTGTTAGCTCCGCCTGTTTACCAATCAAATCCTTTCAAATTACGTTGCGTTTTAATTGGCCACTGTGGACTTGACTTTGTAATTTGAAAAGATTTGAATTAGGAGGTGGAGGAGGACTACGCCGGCGAACGAATGAGTCACTGCATTCTTAACATGAACGAACTATAGACAGAAATTAAACTAAGTTGAATTTAAAAGTACATTCACATCAAACAAAAAATACAATCACATAGACAAACAGAAACAGAAGTAAAAAACCTAAATAGTATTCATATATTTTTAATTACCTGTACATATAACTTTCTTAGCATAGATAGCAGCAACAAAGCTAGTCAGACCAGTGCCAGCTCCAAGTTCCAGAACAGTCTTTCCAGTAAGGCCTCCATTGTGGCCCAAATGTATTAGCAGATCCCCTAATAGGAGAGCACCTCGCCATACTTGCAAGCCCACTAATGATATATTGGTTTTAGAACTATGTTCTGAAAAGTGACAGTTTATTGCACACTAACCAACAAACACAAAAATATTAGACATGCAAAGGCACCCTTATTGCTGTAAGCTATGTATTGATTGCCTCGTTGGTCTATTGGTTAGCATATGTGAATTCGATCACAAGGTCATGGAAAAATCCTGAGCTTTTTCATTTTTCTATGAAATGTTCAGTACATTCTAAGCTTGGAGTCTGGAAGTTGGTGATGTAACACCCCCGTGTCTCTGAGAACATGTTAAGCCGTCAGTCACTATCATCAACATGTAATAGTGATTGTTAATAAATGAAACATTATCACCCTAAGCCTGCCAACCCACATTGGAGCAGCATTGTGGGTGTATGCTATATCCCCTGCCCTATTAATAGACTGATAATGATGTTGATGATGATGATGTATTGATTGTAGGTCTGTACCAGGGATGTTGCGGATGCTGATTTTTTCACATCCGCGGATGCGAATGCGGATGCGGAGTTTTGAAGGCTCACATCCGCGGATGCGGATGCGGAAGCGGATGTTAAGATATCATGTAAATAAAGTTTATTAATGAAGAATTAAAACAATGATAATGATATATTTTTTACACTCATTTATTTGTTTACAATTATTTTAAAAATTTTTAACAATGCTTCTAAAATTATAAAAAAAAACACTATTAAAAATTTATAAAAAATTCATTCCGCCTGCTGCGGGGCCCGGGGGTCCAAGCAACCGGTGGTCAGGGCTCCAGAGTGAGGAACCTCCTCACAATGCGCGCCGTTTCAAGAATTACTGCCTTCTGTACCCGACCCTTGATCCAACAATTAAGCGAAAGCTTTTTAACATGTTCGTCAAAGCTTTTCGCTATAAGACCGTTGACTGAAACGACTATAGGAACAATCATTGTTGAATCAACATATATAATATATCATGATATATAATTATTAACATTTTTGTTGTAATCAAATCAAACATAAGTACTTATTTTTACATTACACACCTACTGGTTTTTACATTAGTAAGTGAAATCAAAAATAGGAGCATTATACTTAATAAGTAGTATTGCCGCCTTTTCTGATTCAAGGCGATTATGCAGAGGTTCGTAAATTAAACCCGCGTTACTAAATAATTGTTCGCTAGGAACACTGTCCGGTGGAGAGGATAAAATCTTCGTACTATTGGCGATAATACCTTAAATTCCTGTCGATGAACACTCTACCAATTTGGAGGATTTTCATCTACATTTTTTTTTTTTTTAGTGCGGTAGATAAGCAAGTAACTCCTTTTTGAGTACAGCTTCAATGCTACCTTTTTCTGGCATTTCTGTACTCTCATATTCACTCGACGAATCTAACATCATAGCAAGGTCGTTTTGTAAGCATGGCTTTCTGTTGAAACCTGATGTTCCTGGTCCTAGTTGTTCCATATCATTTTCCGTTCCGTTCAGACATTTTTATTATTTTAGCTTTTTCTGCATTGGTATTAAGAGATCCCAAAACGTCATTCTCAGTATTTATCATCTTTAAAATGTCATCTTTAATCTTGTCTTCAGTCACCGGTGTAAAAAATTTGTACTTATAGCGAGGATCTAAGTAGATGGCGATGGTATATAAATTGTTTTCTCCCAACCTGGAAAACTTTGTTGAAAGTTCATTTTTCAAAGTCGTAGCAGCTTGTCGAATCGAATCTTATGATCTTATTAAATAGTCACCAACTTTTTTTTCTAGCATTCGAATTATTGGGATCACAGATCAAATAAGAGCGCGAAAACTGCTTAGTTAGCTCACCCATAAACACGTATTTTGTAAACTCTTAATTTTAGTACACACAATGACCACTGTATCACAACAACATTTATAATATCCATTTTTGTGATATGGAGTCCACACCGCAAACAAACACGTAATGATTTATATACAAGAAACAAATCAGGCACCACAACAAACGTGTCGAATCTTTTCACCAATTTCTACGTTCCCATTGGACAGTGGACAATGGTCACGTGCGACCAGCACGCTCCAATCGCTGGGCCCGCCCAATTTCTTTTTTTCTTTATCACTACGATATAATATGATATCCGCATCCGCATGAGCATCCGCACTGTATAAAGCGGATGCGGATGCAGATGCAGATGTCCAAATCTATACGGAAGTTCCGCATTTGCGGATGCGGATGCGAATGTTCGCAACATCCCTAGTCTGTACATCAACTACAAGATTTGTATTTAGGTTGCTATGCTTTACTGCATTTTAAAAATATAATAATATGAATATATTTCATAAATAAAAAAATAATACATTTCATAAAAAAATAACAAAAAGTATCCAATAAATATGTATTCAAGATAAACCTTGGAATACAATACAAACAATATTAGAAAGAATAGAGTAGTAACAATATCAGTAGCAATAAGGCTAACATTGTTCTGTTACTTTTTTTTTTTGTGTTGCTATTGACCTTACCTATTTTGATGGCCTCTTTTTGTGGCCTGTCGATATCTAAATCATTGTCTGCATCAAACTTTGCTTCATTTTTTCCTGTAGGCAGCAAAAAAGGGAACTCTGATACCACATCTGAAAATATAATGTGTCTAATTAACCAAAAAATATATTAGGCAAAGTTCTCTCTGTCAAATATACACTGCAATTATCTTTGCTTTATTGGTCTATATTACTTAGGACTAGTTCCTGGACCTACCATTAAAGTTTTAAATAGTTTCATCTTTACAGAAATTATCTGAACTTAGGAGTTGGTAGTATTGCACTTTAGAGAATGTGTTAAGCAGTATGCCCGGTTGTAGTGCCATAAGTGACCTTTTATGCACCTGATGCTAGTTACATAGTTGCACACTAAAATAATAATATTGTGTTCCTGATCTGGTCATTTCTGCGCCCTTCCAAGGTCTGTGCCCTATGCCTCGGCACTGCCTGGTTGTTATTATTAACATGTGATAATGAATGTTTTCTCTTATACATGACCTCTCTAAATCCCACAAGCTCTTATTAGAGCAATATTATCAGTATCAGCCTAAAACCTTGTATAGAGAGTTGACCTGGATTGAGTAAAGGGTCATAAAATCATCCTTGACTTCAATAAATCATTATGGTAAAAGATGAAATTCGTCACTTTTACAAATAAAATGCAATGAAAAGGCAATTGTAAATAAAATTTTGTTAAAATAAATTTTTAACCAAGTTTCATTTAAATGTAATCTATAAGTGAATTGGGATAAATATGACTTGAAACTTGATAGTGTTAAAAGCTAGAAACAAAAATGCACTTACTTCCTTCTCTACTTGCCTTTATGCAAGTCTTATAGTCATATTCTCTGTATATTTCTGAAGTGACAGTATATTCAGGCATCTAAAGAGAGAACAACTTATTATAAAAAGTATAAATATAAGTGTTAATCAATTAAAAAACATTATTAATTAAATTAATTCATTTTAAACAGTGAATAAGTAAATATAAACCTTAAATATTTTATAATACTACAGTTTTATAATATGATGTCTGAAGAATAGAACATTACTGAACTTAGAGCATTCTGGGTTAAAAATTGGATAGCATCCAAATTTTAAAATTCTAAAATTATTTCTTTGGTTTGATACATGAAGGTCATCTACAGAGATTCGCCAATTATTCTCTTGTGGCCCATACTTTTATATACAAATATTTTTGTGGAAAAATATTTATATATATAATTCATCTTCACTTCATAATAAAATGCTATTTTTCTAGACATGTAGGTATATAATTCAGGTAAAATATTATGTACTGTGTCCATTTAAAAAAACCCTGATTTTTCTTACAGTATTAATACAAATATTTTTTTTTATATATTTTCGAATAAAATATGTAAGATACTATTCCGTGAATAGTTTTTGTACAATGCATATTGATTTTGAAAGATTGGCCTGTATAAAGAAAGGTAGACACGACTTACGTAATATTATTATTATTTTCGTACGTGAATTGAACTTATTGTTTAATTGTTTTTAATATTTAATTATTTGTTAATTAAGATTTCAATGATTTATCGAACATAAACAAACACAGATTACATATTCCAAAAAATAAGTCATGAAATGTCAACGTCAATATTATGGACTGTTGATTTGATGTAATTTATAATAATTATTCAAAATGAAAGAAAATATGTTTCGCTAATAATGCAACTCTAAATAGTAAATTTCATAATAAGATAATTTTTGTACGTACTTATAAAAGTTATTTTGTACACAAATTATTTCTTCTACCTAAATTTTCGCGGTTCTTTCAAATTCAGCCCGCGAGATTTTTAAGATGACACTGTTCTCTACTCTGATTTTAATGAAACTTAGAAAGGGTTGGATAGAAAATAATAAACGAATTTTTATTTATTTAGGTTGATTTAATGATTTATTTGAGTGTAGGTATATTAAAGATAAGAACGTATTTCAATACAGACATGCATGCATAAATGTAAAACAAATGTCTTCTACATAAAATTATTATTATTTATAGGTAATACACAAATCCACGATTACCTGTATATATATTAAACAAATTCACATTCATTTTAATGTCCATTGAAAGTAATTTTTATTCCGTAATTACTTATAAAACTAACGATATATTAAGCTTACGTTAAATATAAATAATCTTATTTGGTCGAGAATCCATTTATTATTCAAGTCTAAATGTGTACATTAAGATTGATAGACGTCGATCTATAATTATATAAATCAATGTTTAAAGAACTGTGTGTCTTCGAATGAGCATCTAAATCATTTTTTATCGCAAATTTAGCATTACAGAGTTCACAAACATGAGGTTTTTCCTGCGGGTGCGATGTCTTATTATGATCCCTGAAGTTAATTCTTGTCGCAAATTTCATTTCGCATAACCCACACGAATATGGTGTCTGGTTATGTTCAGCTTTCAAATGGTCGGATAGATACCTCATTATTGTGAATGTACGAGAGCATATGTTACACGAATAAGGCTTCTCCCCCGTGTGAACTCGTTTGTGAACCTTTAAAGTATATTTGCGTGTGAATTTCTTATCACATTCTTCGCACGCATAAGATTTCTCACCGTCGTGGGTCTTTATGTGATTAGTTAAATATCCTTTTAACGCAAACTGGGCGTTACATACGGTACATTTAAATGGTTTAACGCCGGAGTGAATTCTGATGTGATTTGACAAAGTTTCTTTAACGTTAAACTCAGCATGACACAAGTCGCATATGAAACGGTGTGACCTTCTACGGCTTGCTAAAGGAGTTTTAGATGGGGTTTTGTGTGGGCATACGTCGCAATAGATACAATTCTCGCCGCCATGAGAACGCATGTGGACGTCTAGATTACACTTCAGCCTGAATGTTGCAGAACAATCTTTGCAGGTATAAGGTTTCGAGTTCACATGGCGTGTGGGGGGTTCCCCAGTATGTATCCTCCTGTGGACTTTTAAATTATATTTTTGACTAAATGTCTTTGGACATAAATCACACTCAAATGGTTTTTCGCCAGTGTGGCTTCTCATATGTAATTTTAATGCGTTTTTGTATCTACAGTCTTTGGAGCAGACGTTGCATTGGTAAAGTGTCTTTATTCTTACAACCCGCGGCGGAGTCTCCGATCGAGGAGCGTCTGAAAGAAAAAAATCATCTATCTAATAATATATTTAAACGAGCTAATCATCTATGGACTCGTATTTATACGGGAGGATTGTATACATTTTAGGTATTAAAATAAAATTGTGTATTTTGATGATTTTTGCTTCTTGTTTTTATCCATACCTTTGTTCATTTTATGAAAAAGAAATAACGTAATCAGAGGACCAGTGTGTCTAGTGTAAGATTTTACCGCGAATTGGAGTAGCGCCATCTAGTTATAGCGAGAGTAAACCGTTTTTTCTATATAATTTGACGTTACGAGTGAGTACGTTTTTACGCAGTCGCTCGGTGAAAAACTCACACTTGCCCCACAGTATCCAAAAGCGGACGAGTAATATCTCTGTCTGTATCTCTCTTAAGCAAAAATAACACATTTTTCATGAATTATTTGTTTTCTGTCGTTTCGATAGCTTTACTATACCTATAGCTTTATAGATAGTAATAAACCACTATAAAAAGTTTTTTTTTAATTTTAAAATTAACCATTTTTAAAATATAATCATTAATAGCCTATCTTGTACATGTTACATAATTATACAGTCTTGTACGACAGATGAGTGGACAGATTTGTTAAAGAAACAAAATCAAGGACTGGCGTAGCGTCGTCCGCGTGGAATTAATTAATATAAATAAAATAACAATAGCCAAAGTTAATTATAATATTAGTAAATGGGTGTCTGAAATTGTTGTCTAAATCGGTCCAGGCGTTTTAGAGATTAGCCGGAACAAGCAGATAGAAAGACAGAAATAAGTAGTTTATCCAGTAGTTGTTATACAACTATTTTGAATCTCTCATTTATTTCTATTTACATATATTTTGAAAAAAATTTAACATGTTGTATATAAGGTGAGTTTGAATTATTAGCCAGCGGCGAAACTGGAGTAAGTGTAATGGATACTGATTACAACAGCTGAATAAAAATATTTCTAGAACCAGTAACAAAAATTTTAAAAATTACCTACAAAATGTTTACTCACTTAGCACATTTTACATAGCACCATCCATGACATTCATAAATTAATCACAAGATACCGAACGAACGTATGTCTTAAACATTCGATTACTACCAAATAAAATACGGAAAGAAAAGCCAATCCGCCAAATCTCCCACTACACCAGACCTGAACTAATAAAAAATAATAACAATCGGCTGTCAGAAATCGAACCCGGCACCTTCGAAGGACTAAGTAGGTAGATATGTCCCCACCTGCACACTTTAGAACTGGTAAAAAATAAATAAATGAAGGACGAAATAAACTTTTGAAAAAGCATTTAAAACTGAATCAGCTGATGTCTGTGCCAAGTTCAATAAACTTTCCTGTTAAATTACCTACTGCAAAACGCGGGCGGCAAGTGTTTAAATGTGCGTGTTTGTCGGCGTCCCTTGTTGCGGTAGCGTTCAAAAAGAGCGGTGCTGTTGTCGGTCTTTTAAAAGGCCGCCAATCGCACCGCGCCTGTTTGTACGCTCGCCGCCGGCGGTGCTGGCATTTCAAACTAAGTTTTTATCTATTAATGGAAAGTGCATTGACCTTGGTCGTCGATCAGCTGTTACGTTTGTTATTTTGATCAATTCTAGTGTGTAAGTAGGTACATAACTGCCTTGAGGTTAATGGCTGGCTGGCTTTAGGGTAATTTATGGATGTATTGGATGGCGTTATGCGTACTGTCGTAAGTGAATAGATATTTTGTAATGCTTTATAATTTTTTATTTATTGATTTTGGGAACAACTTTCTTTTTCTATTGTAATCTAAATGCATAAAACTTGCTCCAGTTTCGCCGCTGGCTAATAATTCAAACTCACCTTATATATACAATAATATATAAAAAAACACTATTAAAAATTTATAAAAAAATCCAGTCCGCCTGCTGCGGGGCCCGGAGGTCCAAGCAGCCGGTAGTCAGGACTCCAGAGTGAGGAACCTTCTCACAATACGTACCGTTTCTAGGACTACTGCATTCTGTAACCGACCCTTGATCCAACAATTAAGCTTAAGCTTCTTAAGGTGTTGGTCGAAGCTTTTCGCAAAAAGACCATTGACTGAAATGACTATCGGAACAATAATAGTTGACTCAACATTCCACATGGCGGTAATCTCGTGAGCAAGGTCCAAGTATTTTGATACTTTTTCCTTTTCAGCTTTTGAATATTATTATTATTTGAATTAAGAACATTCAATATAAACTTTCAACCCCAATATAATAACACCTTTAGGAGTCAAATTTAAAAAATTCTTGAATCACATTATATTTTATATTCATACAGAAGTTTTTCTACAAATATTGATACAGATGTTTTGAAAAATTAAGAACTTTCCATGGAAACTTTCAACCACTATATATCCTTTTAGGGATAAAATTTTTAGTCACAATGTATTTTAAATTTTATCAGTATTTCTTATGCCAACTTTCATAATCATATCTCGAAAAATGAGGAAGTTTTAGTACAAATTTTCGACCCCTAAGTAATCCTACAGGGGTGGATATTTTTAAACCCTTGCGTCACATTTAACTAAAAATGAAAAACTTTCCATAATAACTTTCATCTTCTAATTTAATTTACGCAAAAAAAGGATCTCATGTAATATGAACTAAAATCGTGCAAGTTTATTTAAATTCATTCAGTAGTTTTGAAATTTTGAATCGACAAAATACGGACAGACAGACAATCAGATAAAAATTTTAAAAATTACTGTTTTTGGTTCAGTATCTATATTTTATAAAGTGCTCTTTAATAAAATTAAAAAAAAAAACTTGTGTACAGAATTGGACCTGTAACAGTTTTATTATTAGACTGTAGACCAGTGCAGACAGCATTAAAAATATGTAATAAAAAGTAAAAAATAATCGCAGTAGGATAAAACTCATTGGAAAAGGAGGAGAATATTATAAAAATGAAAGGAAAAATAATTTACGGGCGATCTGAGGTCGAAAGTGCTGGTTGAAGATTGATGAATGGAACTAATGGAAAAATGTGGGATGTGTAGGCAGGATTTAGGAAATAAATAGGATATACAGATCAGGTCAAGATATAGCTAATATTTTAGGCTATTTTGACGATCAATATACTTTGGTTTGACAAGTTGGTGTTCACATAAATCAAAACTCATATTAATTTATACAATTTTATTTAAAACAAAAAGAAAAACAAAAAAGGTGTGTTTTACATAACAAGAGCTTAATAAATAAAAACTAAAGTTTACCAAAAGAAACAGGCTTTTATAATTTTATTAGGTATCTATTATCATGGATGATAAAGAATTTAACAAATATAAAATGAACAAAATAATGAACAAAAGAAACATTTATAGCAAAGTAATTAAATAAAGAATTTATATGTCATTCACGCAATTTAGCATTCCGGTACGATGTCGTGCAGTAACAGAAACGAGTTCGGATTTTCATCCTACTCCTAAGCAAGCCCGCTTCCATCTTAGATGGTTCATTATGGTTGTTCGCCAGTATGAGTTCTCATGTGAACGCATGGATTGCATTTTGTACTAAACATGAAGTCGCATGTGCTTAGTTAAACTCTTTTTAAGTGTAAATTTCTGGTGGCATATGTTGCACATAAATGGCTTAATACCGCTATGCGTTCGTGTATGCGTGGACAAATTATATTTCCTTGTAAATCTAACATGACACACATCACAATGGTAAGGTTTAACACCTGTATGCTTTCGCATATGGTCAGCCAAATGACATTTTTTAACAAACTTAGCCTTACATATATCACAGATATAAGAGCGTTCCCCGGTGTGGGATTTCATGTGATTACTTAAATGGCTATGCTGTTTAAACTTATGCTTGCACAGTTTACAGGTGTATGGTGTCTGTCCAGAATGAGTTCGTAAATGTTTTGTTAAACTAGTTCCTAATGCGAATTTAGCCTCACATATGTCGCAGGAGTAAGGCTTTTCGCCAGTGTGAATTCTCATATGTACAAGTAAAACACTTTTGAATTTACATTTATATTCGCAAATATTGCAAGAGTGAGTTTTCTTAGCTTTAGTGTGATTCTGCGCGTTCGTCGGCACGGTAGAGGCTGGAAGGTAAGATTTTAGTGAGATCATTTTTTTAAGAAACCCCTGAGGATCATATAAAATCATGCATTGTTAGACTGCCCCTACACCCTAGTGACTCTGAAGTGAACATAAACAAAATAAACAATGTGCTGCTGTTTTTTATATTAGGTTTAAACAAAAGATATTTGTTAATTTTGGTATATGATTGTAGAGATCTTATTCAATGGAGATAGTCATCTTGTAAAATATTGATGACACAATTTCAGATTTGTGCTCATTGTCAAGATGACATTTTGCACTAAAAAAATGTTCCTTATAGTTTTCTCTATCATCTACAATTTGGGTATTTTTAAGTCGAGAGTGAATCTTCTCGGCAAGCACATAACAAAACATATAATCCTAAATAAACCTTTGCTGGGTCTTGAACCCAGGAGCTCTCTATTGCAAGCCAAGGATAGCCATCTACACCAGGAACACGTTGAAATATTAAGGCCAGTGCAGACAAGCATAGAACCGTCTACGCCGACCATTATTGTTGACGACCAATCACTCTTGATCCACAAACTGCCGCTCTTTCACTATACATCCATCTTGATTCTTACAGCTGACGTGAACGGCGCAGGTAGGTTTATATGTAGAAAACCATACCAGGCCCTAATAACTGACACATTGAAGCTTTGCTATATAATATTACCTACTTGCATCTCGCTATATTGCTTTTATAATAAAATTGTTTGTAATTTTTTTTAATTTAATCAATATTCGCCTTTACCTTCAATTAATAGTAGACTGATAATATACAACTATGGTACGATTATACTCCATATTTTTTGGGATTCAGTTTTGTGCAGTTTAAAACTGTTTTATGGTGGATCTTTAGCTTCTGGCCTATGCAAAGATCACTAAAATGCAGGTCTATTTCAATTATCATTGTGATTTTATCAAGAAGGACAGAATATATATTTTTTAACTTGTAATCATTTAAACAGTTGCTGTTTGAAACACTATGATGATTTTAGAAAACAAATTTCTATTTAAGTGATCTACTAAGTGTATTTGCTCACAAAAGCATCCTAACTTACCCAAAGTTTCTGTATTGTCTTCCGAATTACTTGATTCATCAATATGTTCCACCTGAAAATAACATATTTCTTTTCAGCTACTTTCTAACTCTATGATATAGTGCAACACTAAAGACAATAGAAATTGTTATGGACAAGAATCATTTACAAAGAAAACCTTTTTGATGACCTCTGTGGTGCAGTGGATTTATAAGATGGAGGACGGAGGTCCTGGGTTTGATTCCCGGCAAGGGCAGATTAAGATTTCTCTTTATTTGTCTTGGTCTGGCTGGTAAGAGGCTTTCACTGTGGCTAGTTACCTCCCTACCAACAAAGATGTACCACCAAGCGACTTAGTGTTCCGGTATGATGTCATGTAGAAACCAAAAGGGAAGGGATGTGAATTTTCATCCTACTCCTAACAAGTTAGCTCACTTCCATTTTAGATTGCATCATCCCTTAACATCAGGTGTGATAGCAGTCATGGGCCAACTTGAAATCAATAAAAAAAAAAACAATAAAACACAGCTTACTTTAACTTCTGTTGTAATAAGTCTTGACTTAGTAAGATCTACAGTTGGCTCAGTCTCGTCTCTTGATTCTTCACAATCTTCAGCTACTGTAGGACTGGGGTCTTTTATAATTATTACTAATTTATCATCATCATCACTATCACCAACAGAGTCTTCTAAATTTGTCGAAATAGCCTCATATGATTGGTATTCCATCTTGAAAGTTCTCCTTTGTTGTCCTGTTAAATGTATTACAAATGTTAGTAATCCAGACTCTACATTTATAACAAATTTATTTATTTATTTCTAGACAGGTGAACATAAATTATTATAATTAGTTACGCCCAACTCTTTATTTTGTGTAGATCCTGTGATCATGATAGAATTGAGATAAAATCTTTTCTTAGACAATTTTTATTTTTTCGTAATTAGTAACTATGCTCTAGTAAATTACGGCCTGTGTGCACCAAGATTTCGGTTATCATAACCGACGGTTAACATAAGCTAAACGTAAAATTTACTGTTAACGATAACGAGTACGCCAGTTAAGAACGTAAGCTCGGTTAAGATAACCGCCTGGTTTACGTCCTTAACCGGCGTACGGGTAGTCGTGAAAAGTAAATTTATAGTAAAGTTATGTTAACCGTTGGTTATGATAACCGAAATCATGGTGCACACAGGCCTAAGTGTATAATTTTAGACTCAATTTACTGGTATTTTCCTTATATATGTAAAGATATAGATTTGGCTACATGGTGAGAATAATAATAAAACATCACTTTACTATACCAACATACCCCGGTTTCCCATTTCAATTTTATAGTGAAATGCTATACAAAAAATTTATCATGTTTTCTTGAAAAATATTCTATATTCAATGGTTTTTCCTAGAGGTCTAGTCAGTAGAACAGAAGTATTACTTACAAAATAATTTTTTTCTTATTTATCTCAGGTAATCGAATATTTTATTTACATTAAAATTAAATTTTTTAACTGACTGTGACTGACTGTAATTTTACCTGTCAGTGTCAACTGCACCCGTCACTGTCACAACAAGTGATAATGACACAGATTAAAACTTTGTTGGTTACATAGCATTTTCTCATTGTGTTTTTATCAAAGTAAACAACAGGAAAAAAGACTAAAACATTACTTAATTTTGATTCTGCAAAATAATGGATAAAACAAATAATACCTCAGGCTTTACATAAAATATTAGATTAAAAACTGGTAATTTTCAATATCTCGGTATTTAGGCGATACCATAAACAATGCATGTCACGGTAATTAAAAAAGAAACAAACCAACCAATCAGCGCCAAACACACGATCGACGCTGCCACGTCAAGTGAGACTGGGCAAGCAAGTGTGAATGAAGTGGCAGTTTCGGCATTTTGTAGAAATTAGTCTTCCGTAATAAGTTAGTAGTTGTTATAGAACCATCGAAAATTAAAGATGCGTGCTTTGTTGTTGACCGTAGCGATAGCCCTACTGGGCGCCGCGCTCGCCGACGATATACCTACTGAAGATAATGTGCTCGTACTTAGCAAACCAATTTTCGATGATGTTATTACTTCAAACGACTACGTTTTAGTTGAATTCTGTAAGTATATATCGTAGTTTTATTATATTTGTCTATAATTTATCAATCGTATTGCTTAAAGTTTTATAATTGTGGATTTTTTAACAACACGATTATGCCGGGCGGCATTTCTAACATCGTAAATATGTCTACGTCACAGATGCACCATGGTGCGGCCATTGCAAATCCCTTGCGCCGGAGTATGCCAAAGCTGCCACGACACTGCTGGCAGAAGAATCTCCCATCAAGCTGGCCAAGGTCGACGCCACCCAAGAACAAGATCTTGCCGAGTTCTACAAAGTCAAGGGATACCCTACTCTCATTTTCTTCAAGAAAGGAAGCATTGTTGATTATTCTGGTAAGAAACTTTCGAAATTATTACTATTATATCCATTTTAGAGATTTTATTGTATTTTTACACCATGCGGTTGGTGTAAAATATATATATATATATTTTTTTTTTTCTTTAAAAAAAATAAATAGTTGCCAATATATATTATAACTCCCATTCCTTTTGAATTATATCGAAAGCCTGTATTAGGTGTAGGTAAGGACAAAATTCCAAAAGGTTATGAAATTGAACCTCAGTGCTCTTGGTTTTTAGTTTAGCCTTTTAATTATGGAACTACTGAAGCTTATTAACCATGGATTTTTTATTTTTAATTAATTTTTAGAATTTTCTATGAAATCTTATAAATGATTGTATGTTTATAAACACTAGGCTGTTGCTATCTTGTAATGCTTTATTGCTTTTAATTACATGGGAATATAGCATGGTTATTTAACATGCGTTATTTAATTGATAACCATATTGGCTTTAAATTGAATGTTTATAAATTCAAGTAGTTGGAGTATAGCAATAGAGAAATATTAGCTTTCTTTAATTTTTGTGTTAGTGTATGTATTTTTTATTTTATTTAGTTTTTGCATTATAGTTCTTTTTTATGTTATGACATAATAAATGTAATAAGTAGATATTTACCAAGTTTAGAATATGAAGATTTTTAACTGAATTATTAAGTACTTAGTTGAATAAAATAACTAAAAATATTCTTAAACTACTGCTTATTCTTATTTTATTTTTTCTTACTGGGAGCAATTATATTTTTATTTATTACAAGTTTGACTGCAATCTCACTGGATGGTAAGTGATGATGCAATCTAAGATGGAAGTGGACTAATTGTTAGGAGTAGCATGAAATCCACACACCGTTTGGTTTGCATATGATCATCATCATACCTGAACGCTCTCTCTCTTGGCAGTATGTCTTTGCTGGTAGGCACAACATATATTTTTAACCAACTTCAAAAAAGGAGGCTATCAATTCAACCTGTATATCCAGAACCAACTTCATAGATATGCTAAAGTAAATTAATGCAAATAATTTATGCAATTATATTTTACTTTTTAGTATGTTTTGAAGTTGGTTCAATGTTTTTATTAAAAATTTTTGTGACTTGGTTTTTGCTGTAATAATTCATATAAAAGAAAACAAAATTCATCACTTACTTTAAAATTTGTACCTTTATATTCCTGACTTAGAATAAATAAAGCAAATTGAAAAATTAGATTTAAATACATACTAAAGTGCATGAATTTTTGTCAAATCAGGTGGCCGTCAAGCTGATGACATTGTTGCCTGGCTAAAGAAGAAGACTGGTCCACCTGCCATTGAAGTTACATCAGCCGAGCAAGCCAAGGAACTCACCTCCGCCAACCCAGTTGTTGTATTCGGTTTCTTCACTGATCAAACCTCGGACAGGGCTGCGTCCTTCCTGAACACAGCCAGCATTGTTGATGACCAGATCTTTGCTCTTGTTACTGATGAGAAAGTCATTGAGGAGTTGGGAGCTCAGCCGGATGATGTTGTGCTATTCAAGAACGTAAGTAATGATTATAGTGGCTACAATAATGATTATGATGACAACAATAATGATTATAATGATGACAACAACGATTATAATAATATGCCCTGGGATTATAATCAGAACTATTATAATTATTACAATTATGATAATGATAATTAATACAAATAATATTTTTATCATATTAAATTATTATTAATTCATTACTTTTTGAATTAATTACAAATATTTATTATTATAAACTTAGTGCTAATTAAATTATTCATTATCATTAATTTAATATGAAATAAACTTATCATTAATTAAATTATACTCAAATAATTAGTATTAAATTCAGGTTGTTAAAATTGTAGTTATAGTTGCAGAACAAGACTTATATTTTAATTATATATCTTATGGTATGAATTTAATTGTTAACACAAACAGTGGTAAATTCATTAATAAATAATTAACTAAGTAGCTTTATAGCTTTAGTCTACTTTCTGCACAAATATATGTTAATATATTTTACTCTTATGAAAATGGTCTAGTGTATGTCATATATTATAATAAGTTGAGAACTTAAAACTGTGTGAATCTCTGTGATAGGTGGGTTGTTCAAATTTTAAAAGGCTAACTGCACATACAATATTGTCAATAAAGGATATGGTTGCCTTAGTCCCAAGAATATTACAGAATATTAGAATATTAATATTATTCACATAGGATATCACTCTCGGCAAATTTACAGTATTATTGACAATATTGTGGATAAGTGCGCATTGGCTGCGCAAATTATTATATAGTAATTTATTTCAGTTCATTCAAATTTGTAGTAAAGTAGAACAAAAGTTCAAAATAAAAAAATAATCAATGAATTCCAACCTCAATTCAATAAATCCACAATTTTGATACATTTCGACTTTATAAATAATGAAGTTTTTGAGCTTGAAGCCAACATACATGAAAGAAACATACAATTTTTGTCAATTAATAGAGGTTTGTTTTTAAGAACTTCTACTGTATATGATTTCACACACATGTGGTACTGGATACACATAATATTGTTGACAACACTAACTTTATTGACAATATTATTGATATGTTGATTGAAGATTTAAAAGTACCCTGAAATCCTGTTAACTAATCATAATGTAATATGTAATCGTGCAAGCAAAAATAAAAATGTTGTTGCTGAGATAAGACATTTAAATGTGTTTCTTATCAGTGAGCCACTGTCACACACTGGCTTTTTTAATGTTGCAGCTTTTATGTTTTAAATGATAAATTGTTGTATAATTTAACAGTTAGTTATTATTCAGGCATATAAATAATTTAATTAAATATATTTTAGGTAGAAAGATGCAATTAAATGTATACCTCCACTACCGACAAAGACGTACCGCCAAGCGATTTAGCGATCCGGTACGATATCGTGTAGAAACCGATAGGGATGTGGATTTCATCCTACTCTTAACAAGTTAGCTCGCTTCCATCTTAGATTGCATCATCACCTAACTTCAGGTGTGATAGCAGTCAAGAGCCAACTTGTAGTCAATAAAAAGAATGTTTTTTAGTTATTATTTCTTATCATATATACTTTTTCTATATTTATTACAAAATGTTAAAAGTCCATTGCCTGTTTTCTATGATGGTACATAGTCTAAAGCATCTATTTCACGATTTACTTAATCACATAGATATTTTATGAGGCATGGCACTCTCCAAAAATAGTCAAATATGTCTACATAGACTACAGTATTATTCTGGGTAGAGTAATGTAGAGCAGACTTATAAAGTAGATTGCCTCATAAAAGCAGCTCCGTGATTTTCAACTATCGTGAACAAGCCACTTTAAAAAGAGAGTGCACTTATGTACTAGCAAAAATGAATTCCTAAACAATTTATGATGTGGCAGTTAGGCCAAATATACTATATTCCTCTTCTCATCTATGACTATATTGTTACATAACCTTATGTGTGATCACAGTCAAATGATAATAAGGTGATGATCAATAAAAAGTCTGCCTTCCGCCTCGGGCAGAATTTATATGCATCTTTATTACACAGCTATAATTAAATGTAAATTAGAAAATCCAATATTCAATACTTGTTTCTAACATCTACCAATAATTCTGGTTTTTATATATAGTTAGGTAGTAGGTATTATTATAGTTGTATTATTATAGAAGTAGTATAGTAGTTATATTTGCTTTTTTTAAATGTAAAGAATCTGTAGTATAACTGATTACCGAGTCACAGAGAACAAGAGATGAACAAGAAATTGTACTTTCATTGTAATGTCCTTATCTTTAATACCTCATAGGAAAAGAGGAATGTAGGATATATTTAAAAAACATAGCTAATATTCTATTTTTATTTATTTATTCATAAAACATAATTTGAATCCAACACAGCTCTTTTTCCATAGAGAAATTAAAAAAAAATATATTGTACACAGTTTGAAGAGCCGAAAGTGAAATACGAAGGCGCTGAATTCAATGAAGACCTACTGAAGACCTGGGTGTTTGTGCAAAGCATGCCAACCATTGTTGAGTTCTCACATGAGACCGCCTCCAAGATCTTCGGTGGACAGATCAAATACCACCTTCTCTTGTTCCTGTCTAAGGTGAGTTAACACTAATATCATTAAAAATAAAATTATTATTTTTTTATCTTTGTTTATCTGCGTTCAGTATTATTAGCTGATGTAATGATGTTGATGAAACGATCAATCAACAAAAATTAAAATTATGGCATAATTTATTCAATTATATTTATAATGGTATGAGTCTTTCAAAAGTTATTATTTTTTATTTCATAAGTAAATATATTTATCTAGTCAGTCTCAGAACCTTCAACTTTAAATACAATTAAAAAAATTTTTAAATAAATTAATTGAGTGATAATTTTTTTATTTCCTTAATAAAAACTAGGTACTTTTCTATGTAGAAGTTAGGAAAGATACCATTTATCAATAGTTCAACCGATTGTAGTAAAATCTCAAAGGTTATTAATTAAAATATCACCCATTGGTCCCTTTATAACAATATTTAGATGCGAGATTTCTTTTTTAATTGGAAATTAAAAATGCACATGAAAATTATTTCTAAACACTAACTAAATATTAAACTTATTCTCTTGAGTCTTTCATCAAGACTAAACTTTATTGTCAATCAGTTTATATTATAAGCAAAATTATTGCTATCTTAAAATCTTAACACAGTTATCTTATATTGATTTTTAATGATACATATTCAAAAACATCAAGTTTCTTATTAATTATTACATTAAAACAGGTTTCCTGACCATAATGTCACCACAAATGTCTGCTAATTTTAAAGATCATATTTTTATAAATGGTACATTATATTTAACAGTTAAAAACAAAACCATTTAAGAAAATTTTAAAACACGTAACACTTAATTTACCACATGATAATGTGTTTTATCATCATACATTTTGTTCTAAATAACAATGGATAGACCTTGGAGATTGTACAGAATGTTTTAAATATAATAAGTAATATGGGCTTGTGTAGGAAAAAATGGTATACCATTATATTATATATGGCACACAAACCGGTTGTGAGATGTCGAAGCATGCGACGTTTTAATATGTATATAGCGGTACTCAGTTGCTTGGATGGGTTATAATCTAGCTGCGTCACCGGAGCTTAATAGCCTTATGTAAAAATTTCGAGACGTTTTATTTTCCTATTTATTGATTCGCTTTAGGCTTGTAGTTAATAAGTTCGTGAAAATTATTTTAAGCTTTTACGGAAGTCAAATAAAAAATACCGAAAAAATGTTCTCGAAACAAATATCGGCCACAGCAGCCAATCAATATTTATTTATTTAAATAAATAAATATAGCCTTCTTGTATCCGATGCTACGGTCACCTGGGGGTCGACATTCCCCTTCCAGTGTAGGGTCGAAACTCCAATATTTTGGGACCGATTCACCCATCGGGTCTACGAATTACGGTTAATGTAAATGGTTCTGCAGACCTCCCTATTTATGATTCGATCACATAGAGATACTTCGAGCATAGCTCGCTTCATCGCCCGCTAAGTGTGTCATATTATTAGACATACATAGTCTTATAATAAATAATCTGTGAAAGTATAACCTCACTTTCCATATCAAGTGTCTGATCTCAGTTGTATCCATATAAAAACAATACAGTTATCCGAACTTCAGATTCTAGGTCGTGTTTTTACAGTTACACGCAACTTTGAACTTTATTCTATCGAGAGTAATGATCTTATTGAAATTATATTTGGATGAATGGGTGGAAAGTTTGTACTTTCTCATTACTGTGGTCGAATATAAGACGATTGCTCTGGTTTGTCTATGTTTAAATTATTTTTACTTGGTATCTCGACTAGAAATGGACTAGTTCGTCAGTTGAAAATAGGTCGACATATCGAGCGACCAGTAGCCAGCAGGCCAAGACGATGGTGGTTTTGGTGGTATTGGGCAGGTTTGGCAAGTGGTGGAACGTATTCCAAAGCTCGCCTCCTGTGAGACAGTTGTACGCAATTTTAAACCCATGTACAGATATCGGTTACAACGAACATTAAGCGATCATTAATTCACGTTTGTGTTTAAAGTTTTACGTTCAAGTCTGCACTCTCATATCTTTACTTTCATATATGTATTCCCATACAGAATTTTGAGATCAATTTTATTAAAAAATACATATAATAAGCTGAACTACAAAAGTGACCGGACACTATTCACATCTTTGATCTCAACACATTCGCGCAATGTGATTGTGTGTTCTAGATGAACGAACTTGTTGTTATTTTCTGCCACTTTTCTGATGTTTCATTTATTCATACAAGCTAAGTTAATGAATGTATGTACTTCTATCCAGATTGATGATTTTGACCTTTATATCTAGTTGCGTATATGTTGCGTTATTGCCAAAAAGTCCTAGGTTTGATTTTCGACACTGTTCTATTTAGGATTTTTATTCAAATGCTGTCAAATTCATGCCACGAGTCAATCTGAGTTTGGGTGACTTTAAATTCTGTAAGTCATTGAACTGGCCAATAACCTAAGAAATGGAAATAAAGCTTTAACTTTTTAATGTAAAAAAATTCATACAAATGTAGAATCGTAAGTGATGTTTCTTGTAAAGGAAGAGTTTTAACAAAGTTTGAGAGTCATTTTGTATGTGGACTTTGATAAACATAATACCATTGTCGCTCCTAGATAAAGCACAATCAACTGTACAAAGTTCATTGAACCTAATACTCGAGTTAATGATGCATACTTCATTATAATTCATTATAATTCTCTTTTATCTCTAATAGTCTTTAGGTTTAGGGCTTACCTATTTCTATAAAGGATGAGGTTGTTACAATTATTATATATGGGGATTTAGTTTTTACCTATTAATAGCAAAGAAGTAAAGAAGATTTTCTCTACTTATGATATTTAATTATTTATACAAAGTGTTTTTCTATATTTTTGACACAATTCTGTGCGTGTGTAAAATAATTATTTCAACTTAAAAAAAATCCATAGTAACAAAACAAAAAGGGGACTCCTTGAAGATATCAGCAAATATTTGTCTCCCTCAAGATTCTGCCTAGGAAGTATATTTTTTTTCTAGGCATATATTCTCTCTCCTTAACTCCTGGTTGACGGGTTGATAGGATATTTAATTATTAATAGTGTACTTAATAGACTGTATATATATTTACGATGCAACAGACAGACGTACGGTGCTTACAAAATTCTTGTGTAACTAACGTATAGTTGTCATTTTCTGTTAAACTAATAAAAATTCGTCCCCAAACTCTTCTTGGTGGTGCTATAATTCGCCCTCCAGGTACATTTCAGGGGTATACCAATTTCCTTTAGGAAACATCACACAGTGTTCTGCTGGTGTTGTGTCGACATATGGAATACATTTATATAGTTACTAACACTTAATACTCAAGAGGAAGGTAAAGAAATACTGAGAAGAGGTCCGATAATTTTAGTAGTAGTAGAGATCTTACTTTCTTTGTGACAGCAATTGCAGTCGCTAAGCAGCAGTGGTGTCTTTCGGTCTTTAAGCCTTGGTCAGGGCGCCGGCGTATTATTACAGGCACATGTTTAACAACTTAAGTATTCCTAAAGTTTTTGGAAGTAAACGGTCTTTTTTGGCTGTATGCGAACATTCGAATAGTCAAATTACTTTTTTTTAACAATTTCTTTTCTCTTTAGAAAAATGGCGATTTCGAAAAGTACCTCGACGATCTCAAGCCTGTTGCCAAGAACTACCGCGACAAGATCATGTCCGTGGCCATCGACACCGACGAAGATGACCACCAGAGGTAAATAACTCACTTCTAGATATTCATTTTTTATAGATACTATAGGATTTGGTAGAATGAGTCGTTGCGTTGTACTGCGTAGATATCGTTGTCGCGATGAGAACTTTTTCAACTCCGATTCTAAGAAAAAAGAATAGCTCGATATTTCGTTGTTCTCAAGACTCTTCATGATGTTTTTTGGAGTTCGAAGTTTGTGGTGTCACACCACTGTGCCTTGAAGAACACGTTAAGCCGTTCCGGTTACTATTAAATTATGAATAATATTGACAATGATCATTGTGTGTCTAATCTTATCTAAGCTCGCTGTGCCGCATTGGAGTAGCCTGCTGCCTGGTGCCTGGTGGGTCTAAGCTAGGTGTCCCTAATTATAAGTTGCCAGGTCTTTCTCCTTATAAGGAAGAAGACTTGGCACTGTGAAATTGGCTGATGATGATGATATACGTATTGTGAACAGAATCCTGGAGTTCTTCGGCATGAAGAAGGAGGAAGTGCCGTCCGCCCGCCTCATCGCGCTGGAGCAAGACATGGCCAAGTACAAGCCCGCCAGCGACGAGCTCAATGCCAACACTGTCGAGGTAACTATTACCCTTCCTATTAGAACACTTGAACAAACAAGTTTAAGAGTACCAGTTCGTAGTCGACAACAGCAGCAGCAGGCGACATGTCGCATAGACACTACTGGTTTCTAGTTTACAGATTTCTGAGATGAAAAAAAGAACCAAATTTCTCTTTTTTCATCAAATAATATTTTATTATTACGTTTTCTTAATAAAGGCACATACGAGTTATTTTATCCAAAGATATACATTTTTCACAACATCCAAAAGCATTGTTAGTTTTTTACTTTTACTGTATAGTGTTAATCACAGTTTAGAATATTATAATTTTTGAAAATAAAGATGATATCAACTATTGCGGAGCCGGCGGGATTCGAACCCGAATCTCTGACTGTCGCGGTCAAAGTTTTCTACAAACCACGGATCCTATACCCCCAGCTCCGAAATTATGCACAACGTCACGTTTGACGTTACAACAAGTGTAAGACCTCTAATGTCATCTAGTATGCACTTTTAACAATTTACAATACTTATAATGATAATTTTTCATATAAAGTTTATTTTCAAAGATTTGTGAATATTATCGAAGTATAGTCAGTGTGTCTAATTGTTTAACTATTAGCTGATATGGTAGTAGGAGTGACGAATGTGTTATCGCATTCACATTAAACCGGTGCTAACTAAATACATTTTACGAACTACTTTAATTAGACGTTTTCTTTCGCGTGAAATTACCGACACATTCGCACTCTGATAACAATGTAGCATTGTTAATGCTCAAGATATTTTTAGGTCATAAGAAATGTTATCGAATGATTCTGGGTTTGATTCCCCTAGTTTTGTTTCTTCTTCTGCGTGTGTTCAATTCCCACATCTAGAAAAATGTTTGTGTGATGAGCATTGATGTTTGTCTGGGTGTATATATATATATTTATTTATTATAACTACGCCACTTTCTACGTTATCGTAATATTGGAGTCAATTTGCATAAAATCTAATAAGTTATATACTAAAATATTTCTCAGGAAACACTATCTATTAATAAAGTCCGCATGCAAACTGTGAGCTTATTGCGATCAGACGGACAGACAAACGCGGTGGGGGATTGAATGTAGTGAGACAATAGCTAATATAAGGAGTATGTGTAGGAATTCGTGCAATCGTTCTTCGCGGGCACGCTGAAGCAGCACCTGCTGAGCGAGGAGCTGCCGGAGGACTGGGCCGCCAAGCCCGTCAAGGTGCTCGTCGCTACCAACTTCGACGATGTCGTGTTCGACAGCAACAAGAAGGTGCTCGTCGAGTTCTACGCTCCTTGGTGAGTCACTATAAACATCATCATCATTTTCAGCTGATGGAAGTTCACTGTTGGCTTTTTGAACACCGAGTTAATTATTTCACATCGGAAATCAAACAAAACCCTTGGTTGTACTATGTATTTTTTTTTTTGGAAAATGAACGTTTTTAAAAAATGAAACGCAGATCATATAATCGCCCCCTAAGTTGTAGTAGAGTTATGTAGAATAGTTGTTTCCATACTTGTCTTATCACGTAAACAAACACGTCTTGTCACGAATATCACATTTTTTTTACAAAAATCACTTGTTTTCATTTAGCTATAAAAAAAGCGAGATTCTCCCACAGCCATCAAACGGGCATTTTTTATATTTAACAACTTTTTTAAGTTACCAATACCAATAACTTTATTGCGATACCTAAAAGCTAAATCACGAAATATTGGTTTTAATCTTATAAATGAATAATTAAAATATATGGTAACGGTATAACTTTAGCAGCGTTACGATCACCTCGGTAAACTCCCACCCCTACAATTGTCTCTGGTTACGAGTTCGCCATTAGTGTAAACCCGTTAAGACGTTTATAAAAAAAAGTGATATAGGGGGTAAAATTTCATGAAAAACCTTGGAGTCATTTCCTAGATTCAAATTATAAACATGTATTATAATATCTAAGAAGCAAATGACGCTTAAAATCCACCACAGAAAAAGTTCAATTCTCGGATAATTTCATAACTATATAATGTAGAACGCAATTCTACGTAAGCTAGCGGGGTGCCGAATGGCAACAAGAAAATTTACTTAGCAACAGTAGATGAGTGTTGCGTATTTCCATAATTGAGTTTTCAAACCGTTGAGCAATTTGCCGCCAACGCAATAACGTTCCATTGAACACGTCGTAACGAATTTATTTCAGTACGCACTTGAGTAAATACGTTCGAGTCGTGATAAAGACGTATTGTTGTGTTATCTCGATACTTTGCTCGCGTTATGTCAATCAATTTTGTCAATGGTTAAGGTTATTTTTTAAATACTTGAGTTCAGTACTTTATAGCTTATCATAGAGGATTGTTTATTTGGTCATAAAATAAAATCATTTTAGGATGCGCACGAAGACATATTTCGTGTAGGAAAAAGACATTGATGTCAAATAGCGGCATGGAAAATATTGCTTTTTCTTTCACCCCAACGAAACTAAAGAGTTCTATTAAATTATTATAAAATCAACTAAAAATGAACAAATAACTATACATAATAACTTTACATTAGGTCGAAAAGCGTGAATAGGCATATGTCGGGTAAAGAAAAATCGAATAACGCGAAGTCTACATATCCTGTTCCTGTCTCTCTTTGGTCCTAATGAAACTAACGCTATTGTTCGGCATTAAGTTTTTTTTTTCTACACAAAATCAACCTGATGATGTATCCTACCGACAAAGACGTACCGCCAAGCGATTTAGCGTTAAGGTACGATGTCATGTAGAAACCGAAGGGGTGTTTATATTATCCCACTCCTAACAGTCCGCTTCTATCTTAAATTGTATCATCACTTACCTTGGGGTGTGTTTGTCGTCAAGGTCTAACTTGTAATGTTGTTTGTGAAGGTGCGGCCACTGCAAGCAGCTGGTGCCCATCTATGACAAGCTGGGTGAACACTTTGAGAAGGACGACGACGTGGTGATCGCCAAGATCGACGCCACCGCCAACGAGCTGGAGCACACCAAGGTCACCAGCTTCCCCACCATCAAGCTCTACACCAAGGACAACCAGGTACAGCCCTTTTAGCCACTAGGCAGTTTATAGCTCATTATCATCATTATCAGCCTATTAACGGCCCACTCCTCCAGGCCTCCCTCCTAATAGGAGAGGGGAGGGGACCTTATATCTCATATGTAGAGATTTGGTGTTTCCAAGTTCCGTGTTCAGAATTGGTACCCCACTACTTCGTTTTCAGTTTTATTCCAGGCTTGGAACAGTTGAACTCGAGTGATTTATCGCAGGGTATTGTGTACCGGAAACATTGTGACGTCTGGCATAATTTATAAATTTAGATATTTTTCTTTCTGTTTGATATAACTAATAGATTTCCGAATTCCGAAATGGAAGAAATGAAACCATTTATACTAGTATTATAAATATAAATAGGCTTGTGAGTTTCTGACATTGTAAAGGGTAAATTTTGGATCTACTGAACCGATTTTCAAAAATAATTTATAAAGTTCAGATGCAGGAGTCGAACCCAGGATCGCAGATAAATTACTCACGAACTATTTTCTAGACGTTTGTTTATGTATACAAACTCATAATCAGTGGAGTATCTTAAAGCATAAGTCTTTCACTTTATATTCGTTTGGATTAGTTTATGTTAGTTTGCTATCAATATGCATATTGTTGACTATCCCGCCAGTCAGCAGTATGGTGGGTCTACACTCCATATCTTCTCTCTATGCATATTCTTTACGGTTAAGTTTTGCGGTGCTCGTAAAATAGTTGTTTCGTATCGTTATTGATAAAATCTTTTTATTTAAAATTGGTATTGGTACTAATTGATATCATAGCACCAATTTAAGATAGACGGTTATTGGAAAGCATTATTTAATTGCTTCTAATAGATAAGTGATAAGTGTAACTGTTCGTATAATGATGTGTAATGATAGTTTCTAGTAATACAATGATTTATGTTTACTGAGTCAATTGATTTGTGTCGTACTGATATATTATCATCATGATTATCGCTTATTTTACTGCTAATTATAGGCCACGCCTCCTATACTAAAGCCAAATTCGATTGAGAATGCTTGTCAACAAACAAATTAAAAATGAAGGTAGAAATCGCTAGTCATTTTACTCCTAATTTTTTTTAGTTAACTTGTTAATGATGAACTCATGGCAATAAATTAGATTAGTAAGCTTAAAATTAATGAATATATTCAATATCCTTTAAATAAGATTTATATAATAAGACAAAACATAATTTTAAATTTATTAGGCATAAAATGTGTTGCATTTCCTACCTTCATTTTAAATTTGTTTGTTGACAAACATTCTCAATTCAGTTTGGCTTTGGTATAGATATGGAGTTTAGATCCATGACGCTGCTTGGACGTGGATTGGGTTGGGGTGATAACGTTTAATCTTGTAACGATCATTATCAGATGGCAATGATAACCGGAACCTGTCTCCCTATTCTGTAACTAGGCTTTGTTTAGTTGACATTGTGAGTTACGATCTTTTCCTCAATGTCTCTTTAATCTATAGTTTTGTGTTAGACTGAAAGACAGAGACGAGCAGCTAGTTAAACATGCAGTCGTATGTGCGGTGGAATTATAAAACAGAGATCGTAGGTTCAATTCCCGGCAGTGCCACAGTGCACTGCAAGTCCACTCCAGGTCTGGCAGGTGGGAGGCCTTGGCTGTGACTAGTTACCAGCCTACCGACAAAGACGTACCGCCAAGCGATTTAGCGTTCAGGTACTATGTCGTGTATGAAGCGAAGGGGTTTGGATATCTTATTTCTAACACGTTAGCCCGCTTTCATCTTACATTATATCATCACTTACCACGAGGTGTGTCAAAGGCTAACTTGTAGAGGATAAAAAAATAATAGCTTTCCTGGGCCTGCTATGTTGATTATTATGTCCAATTTGTATCTTTTGTACTCGCTCTTCCTTCTTCTTTCCTACTCCTATTTACTGGTAATTTTTTTAGAGAAAGAAAAGCCACAGGACATTATTAACTCCCAGGACTCGAACTCCAGACCTCGTGATCCAACAAGGTAGTCATAGTTAAATTGTAAACAAAAAAAGAAATGATTAATGATGTATCCATTTGTCTTAGGTCCGCGAGTACAACGGCGAGAGGACGCTGGCGGCGCTCACCAAGTTCGTGGAGAGTGACGGAGAAGGCGCCGAGCCCGTGCCCACTGTGGTGAGTACATTGTTGATAACCTCTCACTGCTGTTCATCATCATCATCATTAGCAGCCGGTAGATTCCACCAGACACGAGTGCTGGACATTAGGGAACGAACCTGAGCCGCTTTGCGACACGTCGTCAGTACGCCTAGTGGGGGTCGACCAACACTGACTGCGCGTTCCGGTGCGGGGTCGCCATACTAGGAGAGAGAAACATTCGTCCGCTTAGACATATCCGTCCTTTGTTTACGTTTACTCTTTTACCAAAATTAACAAACTACACGTCGGTCCATGATGAAGTTGTTGGAACGCAGCTAGTATAGAGCCTACGAGCATCAAGATGTATTTATGACGACTATATAAATAAAACGACGAAAACTACGTACGACTAAATAAATAAATAAGAAATACTGAGTGTTTTATCGGGAAACTGAAATTGTCGAAATGAGAACTGTGTAAATAAAGCTATATTATAATTTCTGGGATTTTGAAGAAATATTTGTAGCTCAATAACCTGGCATTAATTTTTTGTTAATATTTCAGAGCGAAGAAGATGAAGACGACGAAGCGGCGCCGAGGGACGAGTTATAAGCGCCAACTCGCACATTTCCATAATATAGTCTGCGTAGAATTAATTACTGTTAAGGACCACACACACTTGACGTCTCATAGTACACAATACCCCTCCCAGATAGATGCTGCCCCATACTTAAAACTGTGATGCAAATTTTAAAAAATATATTCTGTTGTTTATGTTGACATTCAACAATTTTTGAACATATGTCATGATACCTGTCATGATACCAGTCAACGATTCTGCAACAAATATTAATGTTGTGTGCTATAAAGTGTCACAGCTGATTTAAGCCACTTATACAATTATATATTGTTTATACAGTTTTGCAGCTATGTGGTAGGGGTATAATTATAATGAATTTTAATAATATTTTTTATACTTCCATGGTGTGTGGTAAACCCTTATTATAATGTAATCCAGTGCATTTTGGTTGCTCGACTGTTAACATTTATTTTTATATATATTTTACTTCTGTGTTGAGGTTGTATTCGGATGTGTTATGATGTTAAAACATTAACTTAAATGAAAACATAGGAATTAGAAGGTTTTACTTTCTTGATACTATGACTAATATTTATTTAAACGAGACACTAATGTTAGTGGGCTAAAATTTTTTTTACTGAACTAATAGATTAATTTTAGTTAATTTATTTTTAATACAACTCTGCCATATTACGTCTGTTCATTTAGGCTTCGTATAATCAAGCTTATATTAAATAAGAAATCCATGTAATTTAAACCCACTAACCATAAAGATCTCTTTATTAAATCTATTTGATATTTCTGCGGAATACTCTTTCTGTCATGTTGTATTGTCCTTTATTGAATTCCGTATAAATCCATTCAGAATTTATTTTATTTAATATAATTATTAAGTGAGCATAATTTATTTCTTATGATAAAACAGCAGCATAACTAGATTATGTCTAAGTGTATTTATAATTTCTGTATCATAATGGCTTCTTTTGATTTTTTTAATTAACATTCCTTAGGGTTTATGATTTACTTAAATCGATCAAGTCTAGTTTGAGTTAGAAAGAACGAAAAAAGAATATTTTTTACTTTTTATAATTAACTATAATGTTATATTTTTTCATCACAAAAAAAAATATTTTTTAAGACGAAATGATATCAATTTTGATTTTGTACGTTTTTTCTGATTTAGTTATTTTTTCTGTTAAATATGAATTGGAAAGTATGAAAGGTGCTTTATAAAATTGGAATCTTCGTGTTTCTTAACGCCTAATAATATTTGATATATCTGTATTTTCTACTACGACTGTAAATATTCTCATGGAACACTATTTGCCAAATCCACATTATATATCTGTTGTGGATACAGAAATTGATAAATAAATATATATATAAAGATATATACGCTGTTTTCTTTCTTCAGTGCCCATAAATTTCGCCAAAATTTATTTGGTCGTAGTTACAATCAACAGTTAATTTAAAAACAAAGTTTAAGAAAAGTTTTTAACAAAGTCGCAAAGCACTTTGTGGGTTTAAGGTAACGTCTTTAATTAGAAAGCTTAGAAGGCACCGACTTCAAAGATATGGTTAAGTAAATAAAAGTAAAAAAAATATTTTTTAAGTTTAGTGCGTTTTGAAGTCTGTTTTATTTTTCTCACATTTTTTAGTAATTTATCGACAACGAACATACGTAAAACCTACTCTTACTATGAGTACTAATATTCGCCAGTCACTTATGAAATACCGAAATCGCTGCAAATATGCCAATAAAGCCCTCGAATTTCTCAAGTGAATCCAACCAACTGGAAACCCTTTCAAAGAAAAAAGAATTTATTAAATCGGTCCAGCTGTTTTCTTCGAGTAGTATGGTACTTACTCCTTAACTGTTAACAATTGAGGAAGTACTCCACGCGACCCGTGTACCCACATCACCTACCAAAGTTCAACCTGACTTGTATTCACCAACAGTCAATTTAGTGGGATGCAGAACGAAGAAGGTATTATTTTGACGAAACTTGAATAATATAGAAGCTTTATGTACTCGTACCTTATCTCGTATTAGCTTTACGTATGCCGTCTGCACGTACGAGTAGCTTACAATGTTAACTGTAATTCATCTTCATCACCAGACCTTTAAAAACGGTCGCAATCAATCTATACTAAAGCCAAACTCAATTGAGAATGCTTGTCAACAAACAAATTTAAAATGAAGGTAGAAAATACAACACATTTTATGCCTAATCAATTTAAAATTATATTTTGTTATTTTAAAAAATCTTAAAATAAGATATTGAATATATTAATTAGTTTTATTTTAAGCTTATTTATCTAATTTATTGTCATGAATTCCTCATTAACTAGTTAATTAAAAAAAATTGGTATAAAATGACTAGTGATATCTACCTTCATTTTTAATTTGTTTGTTGACAAGCATTCTCAGTCGAGTTTGGCTTTAGTATAGGTGAAAAGATGTCATTAATACAAAGTAATCAAGTCCAATCAGAAGGTAGCTACTGTAAGCCGTTAAGGAGTTTTCTTAACAGTCGTTCATCTTCATCACCAGACCCCTAATGGCAGTCACAGCCGATCTAAATATTAAGTTCTCATCGAGAAAAATTAATCAAGCTCATCTGTATTTCCGTTAATACTTAACGGAATAATTAACAAACGTACTAGTTGTCCTTACAATTTTTGAAAATTCCCCTGAATTTCACCGGGATCCCATCATCAGATCATGGTTTTTTTGCCATGGTGCCACCACCGGACTATCTCCTTTCCAACAAAAAAAGAATCGTCAAGGTTCATTCCGCGAACACAAAAAATACGGTCGAATTGAGAAACTCCTTTTTTAAATCTTATTTCTGATCGATGAACGATCATACAGTAATACTCCGAGCACATCTCGTGAAGAACAGAGTTCTTTTTGTGTTTTGTTAACTACAAGTTGGCCCTTGACTGCAATTACACCTGCTGGTAAGTGATGATGCATTCTTAGATGGAAGTGGCTAATTTGTTAGCAGGATGATATAATTGCCCCTTTCGGATCACAACATCGTACCGGTACACAAAATCGTTTGGAAGTACGATTTTGCAGGTGGAGTGTTAACTACCCACGGCCGAAGCCTCAACTCACCAGCCTGAATTATCTCTAATTATTTGGTTAAAAAACAGATTAGCTGTATTTGCAAAGAAAATTAAAAACTTTTAAGATATTTAATATTAATATTTATTATCTTAAAAATACAACGATTAAAACATAAAATAACTCTTTTAAATTATTAACATTAAGCTTGTTCCATTTTAAATTATCACATTAAACACCGAAAGACTTGAGACAAGTGGAATGATTGAATTTAAAACAATAACAATACATGAAAGTGAAGACAAAAGGAAAAAGTTTTCAGACAGTTTAACCTACTTCGAAAATTATAGTAGAAAGTATTATGCCTGTTGTTTACTTCAAAGATAAACAAAGCTCCCAATAATCTCAAGAGATCTCTTAATAACAGAAGTGTTATTCATGATTACAATTGGCTACTTGATGATTTTTGAAAATGTTTAAAATTTTCAGTTACTTATTTTAGACATTTTCCTCGAAAAAACACCATTTTAAAACAAGAATCAAGTTTTTCATATTTAAATCCAAATGTAGTCAATCAGTTTAAAAATCGCAAATTTTTTTACAAAAAAAATTACACAACTTTTTAAATTACATATTGTTTATTTACACGTTCAATTCATTTGCTACAATTAATTCATTTTATATTTTATTATTACAACAGTCAAGTAGCCAAATCTAAACATGTATAAATTATTACAGCGGGGCTATTCAGTGGGGCAAGTGCGAGTTTATTTACCGAGCGACTGCGTAAAAACGTACTCACTCGTAACGTCAGATTATATAGAAAAAAAAGCGTTTACTTACACTATAACTAGATGGCGTTACTCAAATTCCAAACAAAATTTGCGTTTACTGTTTTCGGTATCGACGCGGTAAAATCTCACACTAGCCACACTGTTACCTGCGCAGTTCAGTATGTTACAACTTCAGAGCAGAAGTTTGGCGCAGACTAAATAATATATAAGGTTTCTGTCTAATTTTCCCTTCAGTCAATGATAAGGAAAAGGATTAGTATGAAAATGTTACAGTAATGTCGAGACACAAGACTGAGAGCTGATAAACTATATGTTAGCCTGTGAATAATATTTATTTAATATATTGGATGGGCGTTTCTTGGTCTTGAAAATGATAGACAATCATCACCTATATCAGGGCTTGGCAAAATACATGTATTTAAAATACTATCTCGCAAGTATTTAAATCAGAAATCGAGTATTTCAAATACAAAATATAGCCAGGTGTCAGCCGTTTCACAACATTTGTATTTTAACATATAGTAGCAAAAATGTATTGCTAACTTTAACGATTGACATACTATCATTTATATAATTATAATACAAATGCGTATTTGCATTTCAATTACGGTAACCCTATATATGTCAAGTGTTTTGGAACTAAGAATCACAGAATTGTTAGAATACAGCTTGCTAGCCATCGTATGAAAATGCGGTGGTATTTATCTTTGGTTTCACTTTAGTCACAATTATAAATATTTGAAATATATATTATACTTCATTTATTGATTTATCTCTAAAAATCTATGTTCTAATCTTTGAAGCAAAAGATAATATATTATCTTGCTTTCACTCATAGACAAACAGAAATATATGATATTTTTTTAAACAAAATTCATAACAATTCCTTTTGACTTTGTTGTAGTCATTTACCTAAATACTCTCATTATTTTTGCGTTTTCCAACATACATTCCAAACTCTATAGTTTATCAGCTCTTAGCCTATTTTGTAAGAGATAGTAGTCATATAAAACTAATTATTATTAATAATATTTAACAAAATTATATTAATAGTGAAATCACTACTTCGAAACATGATTACATTTCCATGATCTATGGTTTTCGTGTAAATGTATAAATTCATTGCACAATAAATTGTATTTTGCGCATTTTAAAAACAAAATAATACCATATTATTATCGTAACATGATATCTAAAAATCGTTACAATATATTTAAATTATCACATAGTATCTAAGCCGTTATTTATAGAATATTTACCATTGCATTCAGTTTTTGCATTTGTCTGCAAATATTTACCCATTGCAATTTTTATTTGCAATGGAGTATTTGACATTTTTATTTTAATGTAGCATGTCTCGGTCGCGGGACATCCCTTAAACAGAAATTATTTTATCGTCGAATCTACGCACTGCGTTTACGGCGATCCTTTAAATAGCGTCGAATAGACGCGTTACGATAACACGACCTTAGCGATTGGTAACTGATGATCAAGAAGTTAGCGTCGAGCATACGCGCTACGATAACATGACTCTTGCGATTGGTAACTGATGATAGAAAAGTTAGCGTCGAGTGGATCAACAAGTCACTCGCTAGCAGAGTTAGCGCCGCGTAAACGCTATTTTTTTTAATTTATTACAAATAAGACTGCCATCTTACCTCATGGTAAGTAATGATGCAATCTAAGATGGAGGCGGGTTAACTTGTTAGGTATACGGTTTCCTTCGGTTTCTACACGACTTCGTCCAAATAAGCTAAGTCGCTTAGTGATACGTCTTTACAAGCAGGGTAGCCACAGCAAAACCTCACAATAGTCAGATCTATACAAATCGATCCAGCCAGAGGTCGAAACCGGGACCTGTCTTGAAAATCCAGTGCGCATACCACTGCGCCATAAAGGCCGTCAAACAGACTCTAAACTAGTTTTTTTTTTTTTATCGACTACAAGTTGGCCCTTGACTGCTATCACACCTGATGTTAAGTGATGATGCAGTCTAAGATGGAAGCGGGCTAACATGTTAGGAATGGGACGAAAATCCACACCCCTTTCGGTTACTACACGATATCGTACCGGAACGCTAAATCGCTTGGCGATACGTCTTTGTCGGTAGGGTGGTAACTAGCCACGGCGAAAGCCTCCCACCAGCCAGACCAAGACAAATTAAGGAAAATCTCAATCTGCCCCGCCGGGAATCAAAAACCCAGGACCTCCGTCTTATAAATCCACCGCGCATACCACTGCGCCACGGAGGTCGTCAAAAAGTTGACGTTGCATCAACTGTTACGTTACGAGGATCAGGATGATTACTAAGTCAGCGTTGCGTAAAAGCAGTGCGTAGGCGCGTCTTTAGCATCATTTGAATGTAACCTCATAATTGGCATAGTGGCCATAACAAAGCCATTTCTGACTTCTAAAGTATATTTTTAACCGATAACCTAATGTTTTTTGGTACATGGTTTTATATTAAACCTATCAGAAATACTATACAACTACAAGTCATTTCTCTTAAAAATTCCTGTTAATACGTAACATTTTAGATGACCCTGGTTTAATGGTCTACTAAATGATAGATGGCTGTAGCTCTTATACTGAGCCATATTTAACACATTTATCAGTAAATAAGATACCCTAATAAAGTAAGGTCCCTTGCTCACAACAAGTTCATATACGCAATAAAGAATGAAAGCATTTTTATTTATAAATTTTGCCACGCAATATTTAATGTAAGTTAATCCAATTATCCGAAATTCAAGTGGTGGATTATTAGTAGTGGTATTGGAAGAAATTTAATAATTGTTTATTGGTAGCTTAGTGACGTCAGTGCGCTACAAATATGGCGGATTATTTTACTGTAAATTTTTTATAATCAGCGTGTATGTCAATAATATAATGTGAAAATAATTCAATTATATCTAGTTGAGATAACACAAGAAAAATAAGGATAATAACTTTATATGATTTTAAAGATTCTACCAAATACTCCTTTGCTATAAAAATCATCGTACATTTTAAATGCTCCCTTGTTAACCTACGATACATTCCTATAGCTATGTACTAGCTCGGTGTTGCTATATGCTGAAATGCACTTAATTATATATAGTCCGCACTATATACATTGGCAATAAAGGGCGTTGAACCCTCAAAAGTTGTTAAGAGCAAAGGAGTAGACAAACTACTGTCTATCTCTTTCTTACCTAAGTATTTGCTATCCAGTGCCTGAGTCTCACACCCAAATAATAAGTTTCGTCGGTTGGCAACATTGCCAATCTTACTCTTTGACTTTGCTCTTAACGACATTCGAGGGGTCAACGCCCTTTAATGTCATCAATATGGTTCGGAGTATAGCGATTAGTGGCGCTTATACTGTTATGCTTTTGACGATCTTCCTGACGCAGTTGTGTATGCGATTCAAAAAATATAAACCCACACTAACTTTGTTTTGGGCTCATCTCGAATGCGCGAAAATACCTATATATGCGGGTTAATTTGAATTTACATATTCAAAAGTTAGTTTTAAGTAATATACTAAATAATGAAAATATCTTTAATGTGTGTTAAAATAATTGGATTTCATTAAATAAAAAAAAATTAAAGTAACTTGAAAAAGTTTCAAGTTATTTTTATTTTTTTTAAAGTAATTTCGGCCAAATATATTAATTAATAATAATGTCCAAATTAGCTCAAATCATCCTCTGGTACAAAAATTAGGTCGTCTTCAGAAAAACATCGTATAAACTACAATCAATGTTATTTGTCAGATAATAATATTTTTCAAAAGTGTTGGACTTTGTCTATAGTTCGCTAAATTCAAGAGTCTAAAACCGCGAATTCATTTTATAAATATGTTTTTTAGTACGGCTAAAGGTATAAAGAAGTTTTATTTAACATATGAATTTCTATAGCATAAATTGAGCCGAGCTGGAAACGAAACGTGTATCCCTGCGCATACACAACTGCCAGATTTTGTAGAAGTCTTTATCTATATCATAAAACCTCATTTACGAAAAAAAATTAATATAATGACGTATTATATTATTCGCGTGCTTATAATGAAATTATTAGATTGTTGATATCTATTGCATTCAATTATATAAAGTAGAACATGAAACGGCTCCTAATATGGTTTTAAAACTCGTTTTTTTGTAAATTGAAAGTTTTAAAAACATATGATAAAGACGTTTCATGACCTATTATAGTTAATCTATTTCGGGAAGTCCGTTTGGCTTTCGATAAAGTGTTAAGTAAAGCAACCTCAACAAACAAGCATACTGTTATATTATTTCTAGAGAGCCATCCAGAGCCAAAGAAAACAAACAAATCCTTATTGACAGTGATAACTTTTTTGCCTACTAGAGATAAGGACAGAGGTAATACTCGTTCGTTTTCACATATTGGTCTTTACGTTTAGTCTTTCAATGAATGGGCCTTTAAAATGAAACTAAGGGATACATATGACATAGAAATTAAAAAAAAAGTTGCATAACAACTACTGAAAAATTTAATTATGTTTTTGCGTTGGTAACCCTTCCTGATATTTATTACAATTCGCTCAAACTTTACAACTTCACCCAAAAACAAACGGACTTCGCAGAATAGATTGCAAATACTTTATGTGAATTTCATAATTCCTATTACTGACGCGAAGACGCGTGCGAAAGACAAAAGCCATATCAGCCGTTTAGCCATTAAAAAAAAGATTTTTTTTTAATTTTCGCATAGCAGTGAATTGGTCAAAGCACATCAGAGCGCGAACATGGTGTCTTCGTCCTTTTTGATCTGTCGATGTCTGGGCGTGGAGCTGTTTTGAGCTCTATTCTCATTGGCGGGGGGTAGGTTTTCGGCTGCGGCGGCGCGCTCCGCGAGGAACTTGTCGAAGTCGCTGCTTGTCACGCTCTCCTGGGCGCCGTTCGTCTCCGAGGCTGCTTGCTGAAAAAACGTTCGTATTTAGTATAAATGATAAACGTTCGTATTTAGTATAATTAATATGAAAGTGAAACTATTTTTCCATCGTCTTCAATTTTTCGTTCATGTCGCATTACAGCCGGTCGCGGCCACGGCTAGTTTGGCAGTGCAAAGTTTTACGTGCAGTGTGAATTCATAAAACAATAAAATATTTTTTATTTTTTAAACGACTTCAAAAAAAAAGGAGTTTCTCAATTCGACCGTATATTTTTTTTTTTTTTTTTTTATGTGTGTTCGCGCATAACTTCGTCGTTTATGAACCGATTTTGATAATTCTTTTTTTGTTGGAAAGTAGATAGTCCGGTGGTGGTACCATGACAAGGAAACCAGGATCTGATGATGGGATCCTGGAGAAAACGAGGGGAACTTTCAAAAATTTTAGGGACAATAAGTACGTTTGTTAATTTTTCCGGTAAGTATTTAAAAGCACTACAATTTGATGAAGGTCTGGAGTCGATCTGATGATGGAGCCGATCTATATATAAGAGAACTCCGTAACGTTTTACAGCAGCTACCTTGTGTTTGGGCTCGATTAATTTGTCTCAATGAGAACTTTACATTTAGATGGGCTGTGACTGTCATTGAGGGTCTGGTGATGAAGACGACGTACAGTTAAGGGAGCTCCGTAACGTTTTGCAGTAGCTACCTTGTGTTTGGGCTCGATTAATTTGTCTCAATGAGAACTTTACATTTAGATGGGCTGTGACTGTCATTGAGGGTCTGGTGATGAAGACGACGTACAGTTAAGGGAGCTCCGTAACGTTTTGCAGTAGCTACCTTGTGTTTGGGCTCGATTAATTTGTCTCAATGAGAACTTTACATTTAGATGGGCTGTGACTGTCATTGAGGGTCTGGTGATGAAGACGACGTACAGTTAAGGGAGCTCCGTAACGTTTTACAGTAGCTACCTTGTGTTTGGGCTCGATTAATTTGTCTCAATGAGAACTTTACATTTAGATGGGCTGTGACTGTCATTGAGGGTCTGGTGATGAAGACGAAGTACAGTTAAGGGAGCTCCGTAAGGTTTTACAGTAGCTACCTTGTGTTTGGGCTCGATTAATTTGTTTCAATGAGAACTTTACATTTAGATGGGCTGTGACTGTCATTAAGGGTCTGGCGATGAAGACGAGGGATAGCTGAGGGAGCTCTTTAACGGTTTACAGTAGCTACTTTGTGATTGGGCTCGATTAATATGTCTCCTTAAGAAGTTTGAAAGGTTATAGTTTCCAGTTAGTTTAATGTTTACTATGTCATGATCCAATGATGAGATCTACGAAAACTCGAGGAAACTCTTTAAATTTTATATGCACTTTTGCAGGGACGTCGGAATGTTATAAGTAGCTAGTGAATATTAGTACTTAAGGTTTAGTTTGAGCAGGTTTATTAGTATGTTCGTTGTTGATAAAGCACTAAAAAGTATGAAATAAAAAAATTTTAGCAAAAAATAAAAACGCCTTCAAAACGCACTAAAAAGTAAAAAATAACTACGTCATTTACTTAGTTTAATTTACTTAATCACATCTATGAAGTCGGTGCCATCCAAGTTTAGGTAAAGACTTTAAAGTAGAAAGCTCGGGTGGCACCGACTTCATATATGTGATTAAGTAAATTAAACTAAGTAAATGACGTAGTTATTTTTTACTTTTTAGTGCGTTTTGAAGGCGTTTTTATTTTTTGTTTAAATTTTTTTTATAAGTATTATTATCCTTCAAGAAATAAAGCTTCAGATAGAGTAGTAAATAAAAAAAAAGTCTACTGGTCATCTTTGGAGGAGGCCTTCACCCTCAACTAGAGGGGTTCGCGCTAATTTAAAAACTTTCACGAATAAAATGTGTATTAAATTGTCTAACACAAGATTTTAATTTTGTTTAATTTTATTATTTTTTGTTGTTTGTAAATTGTTCAAAATTATGTTGTTAAATTTTTACTTTTCTAATTTCTATTATCTTTGTACATATTAAAACTTCATTATATATCTGTAAATTTAAGCGTGAAATAAAAGGCTTTTTTATTTTTTTTATTATCTTTCAAATCTGGAAAGAGGCTGGGCTTTGCAGCAGGCCATCAAACTGATGATAGTGATGAAGCTCTAGTGCAAACGTGTTTATAAAGGCATCTTTAAGTAATTTTGGTTGGCCAAGCCAGCACTCACTGCATTCTTACCGCCAACGAACTATAAGACTGCAAAGGTTATATAAATGTCAGTGTCCTAGTAGTCACGTTCCGTCTGTAAAGTTCACTTTATGTGAACGCAAATGAAGTGTAGATTGTTTTTAATATAAATTCGTTTTTCTGGAAGATTTGGTTGACAGTTGGTTTGTATACGATTATGTTTTTTTTTGTCAAACCATCTACAGGCATGTCAACCTGGTCAGAACTTATAATGACAGATAATCTAAACGTGATTAATCTCATGTTATAGCTGGTCATGTAGCAATACACAAAGTAGACATAGGTGAACTCCATATTCCTTATTCTCACAATACAATTAAGAGTTTACCGATAAGACTGAAGAAATTATCTGTTGTTTAGAGAAAAATAACTAATATATTAGAGGTTCTATGTCCGTTTTTAATAATAAAAAATATATATGTATTAATAAAATAAATTAAAACGAAATGAAACGTGCTCAGTGCGAATAAATGAAATATGAAATAAATATAAAACAAAAAAATACCTTCTCCTGTTCTAACCAAGCCGATATCTCATCGAACTCTCTCTGATCCATGCCTGTTGGCTGCAGACAAATGTAAAATAAACATATAAATAAATAATTATATGTAATAAAAAGAAAACAAACAGAATGGGGTCAGCTTCAAATCGAAATAATTAAAGAAACAAATTTAAATGTTTATTAAAATTACATTAAATACATACATATACCTACTATTTAAGACATTAAAATATTTTGTTTTAGTAAAAAACATCCTGCTTTGTTCGTCGTAAATTCGTTTTTTGTTACGTCATACTACTGAAGTGTCTGTCTGTCTGTCTGTTCACCATATACATAAGATGTGTGAACACTTACAAGCGGCGTGCCCTGCGTGGCGCGCATGCTGGTGGCGGCCGCGAGTCCCGAGTTCGATTGCTCTTCCGTGTTGTCTGCTCATGATATACATAAGACGTGTGAACACTTACAAGCGGCGTGCCCTGCGTGGCGCGCATGCTGGTGGCGGCCGCGAGTCCCGAGTTCGATTGCTCTTCCGTGTTGTCTGCTCATGATATACATAAGATGTGTGAACACTTACAAGCGGCGTGCCCTGCGTGGCGCGCATGCTGGTGGCGGCCGCGAGTCCCGAGTTCGATTGCTCTTCCGTGTTGTCTGCTCATGATATACATAAGACGTGTGAACACTTACAAGCGGCGTGCCCTGCGTGGCGCGCATGCTGGTGGCGGCCGCGAGTCCCGAGTTCGATTGCTCTTCCGTGTTGTCTGCTCATGATATACATAAGACGTGTGAACACTTACAAGCGGCGTGCCCTGCGTGGCGCGCATGCTGGTGGCGGCCGCGAGTCCCGAGTTCGATTGCTCTTCCGTGTTGTCTGCTCATGATATACATAAGATGTGTGAACACTTACAAGCGGCGTGCCCTGCGTGGCGCGCATGCTGGTGGCGGCCGCGAGTCCCGAGTTCGATTGCTCTTCCGTGTTGTCTGCTCATGATATACATAAGACGTGTGAACACTTACAAGCGGCGTGCCCTGCGTGGCGCGCATGCTGGTGGCGGCCGCGAGTCCCGAGTTCGATTGCTCTTCCGTGTTGTCTGCTCATGATATACATAAGACGTGTGAACACTTACAAGCGGCGTGCCCTGCGTGGCGCGCATGCTGGTGGCGGCCGCGAGTCCCGAGTTCGATTGCTCTTCCGTGTTGTCTGCTCATGATATACATAAGATGTGTGAACACTTACAAGCGGCGTGCCCTGCGTGGCGCGCATGCTGGTGGCGGCCGCGAGTCCCGAGTTCGATTGCTCTTCCGTGTTGTCTGCTCATGATATACATAAGACGTGTGAACACTTACAAGCGGCGTGCCCTGCGTGGCGCGCATGCTGGTGGCGGCCGCGAGTCCCGAGTTCGATTGCTCTTCCGTGTTGTCTGCTCATGATATACATAAGACGTGTGAACACTTACAAGCGGCGTGCCCTGCGTGGCGCGCATGCTGGTGGCGGCCGCGAGTCCCGAGTTCGATTGCTCTTCCGTGTTGTCTGCTCATGATATACATAAGACGTGTGAACACTTACAAGCGGCGTGCCCTGCGTGGCGCGCATGCTGGTGGCGGCCGCGAGTCCCGAGTTCGATTGCTCTTCCGTGTTGTCTGCTCATGATATACATAAGACGTGTGAACACTTACAAGCGGCGTGCCCTGCGTGGCGCGCATGCTGGTGGCGGCCGCGAGTCCCGAGTTCGATTGCTCTTCCGTGTTGTCTGCTCATGATATACATAAGACGTGTGAACACTTACAAGCGGCGTGCCCTGCGTGGCGCGCATGCTGGTGGCGGCCGCGAGTCCCGAGTTCGATTGCTCTTCCGTGTTGTCTGCTCATGATATACATAAGACGTGTGAACACTTACAAGCGGCGTGCCCTGCGTGGCGCGCATGCTGGTGGCGGCCGCGAGTCCCGAGTTCGATTGCTCTTCCGTGTTGTCTGCTCATGATATACATAAGACGTGTGAACACTTACAAGCGGCGTGCCCTGCGTGGCGCGCATGCTGGTGGCGGCCGCGAGTCCCGAGTTCGATTGCTCTTCCGTGTTGTCTGCTCATGATATACATAAGACGTGTGAACACTTACAAGCGGCGTGCCCTGCGTGGCGCGCATGCTGGTGGCGGCCGCGAGTCCCGAGTTCGATTGCTCTTCCGTGTTGTCAGCGTAACTGCTGCCCCTGGAATAAAACAAATTTTTATTTTTATCTACCCTCAAACGAATAAACTAACTATAGTAAAAATTTGTTTAATCTAATACCTTTAAACATCGCAAACGGCTCCAACGATTTTCATGAAATTTTGCATACAGCAATACATACAGGGTTTCGGGGGCAACACGTTGACTGCTGAGAGCACGACACGCGTGTGAAAGGTTTTTGGGTCCCAGTGGCGGTTCCCCACAACAGTTGTGTTTCGAAAAAAGATACTACGTAGACTCGACGTAACACAGACGGTGTGTTTTTTCTTGCGCTACGGCTAAGCCGGGGACACATACCTACATACGACGTATCGTCGATGTCGATAATTTTTATCGACCTATCTGGAAATGCCTTTCAAATAGAAAACTATTTTCAAAAATCGGTTAAGATACGATGGAGTTATGAATTATAACTCAATATAATAAAAATAAATTTACTCAATTTAAAAAAAAATCGCGTCTAATTGATAACGTTCTTATTTTTGAAGTCGGTTAAAATAGCAGCAGCATGATTTCCTGGGACCTTTGATATGTATGGCTTAGAAAATAATAAAAAGAACAAAATAGGTGAAACAATAAACGACTTAAATAATTGTTTTATTTCTTTTCATTACTTTTCGTCGTTGCTGGCGGAGCTTAGGGCAATAAACCACCTGGATGCGGTACCACTAATAAAGAAATGCCTATTGTTTAGATAATACGAGATAAAAACATTTTTTCGACACTAAAACTATAATCTTTTGTTTGTAATGGGAAGTGAGAAAAAAATGTTTTTAATAAAAAAATTACCGACTTCAAACAACTTCATAGATATGCTCAAGTAAATGAAAGCAACTGAAAGATGCAATTTTTTATTTATATTCCAAGAGTAGCACCGCGCCTTGCGTGTGTTATTCGCACAGCTAAAGCGTCTGAAATATCGCGCCACGCGCGTAGGCCCGCATGCGCGTTGCGCTAAATTTATTCTGTTCCACGGCTGCTGACAACACAACTATTGTGTGGCGCTCCGCAGTTTCGATGCATTTCATTCATCATAGGGCAGCAGTCAACGTGTTACCAATCCAAACTATATAGATTGGCAAAAAAGGGCGTTGAACCCGCGAAAGTTGCTAAGAGCAAAGGAGTAGAAAAGCTACTATTTCTCTTTTACCTATGTATCAGCAATCCACTGCGTGAGTCTCATTCCCAAATAGTAAGTTTCGTCGGTTGGCTATATTGCCAATAATTGTCTTCAAATTGGCCCTTCACAGCTATCACACCTGATGTTAAGTGATGATGCAATCTAAGATGGAAGCGGGCAAACCTGTTAGGAGTAGGATGAAATTCACAGCCCTTTCGGTTTCTACACGACATCATACCGGAACGCTAAATCTAAGCGGTGCGTCTTTGTCGGCAGGGTGGTAACTAGCCACGAAAGCCTCCCACCAGCCAGGCCAAGACAAATTAAGAAAAATCTCAATCTACCCCGCCGGGAATCGAACCCAGAACTTCCGTCTTATAAATCCACTGCGCCACGGAGGCCGTCAAAAATTTGTCTTTTTATCTGCTTGAGATATTGTCTATTGGCATATGCTTACAGTCGTCAGCTCTTACCCAGTTTTAGCAGTCTCGTAGGTGACGTTGCGGGACTGCGCGAACATGTCGAACTCGTCCTTCGAACTGCTCGGAGACTTGTCCGCTTGCTCATCTTTCACGGCTGCAAACCAAATAAAAAAAGATTAAACAAGCATTGCTTTTATTTATTTTCATGTTTGTAATCATTGAAATTTTAATTTTTGAATTTGAATTTGAACTAGAATGTATTTGTATTTTTATAAACAAACTAAAACATTGTAATATATGTTTTATAATATTGTTATAGAGTCTAATTTGCAACGGTCTAATTGCTTGCAATAAGTAGGTAGTCAGCTTTGACTGACGGTTGCCATGGCAGCCTTTTTTTGACATGGCAGCTTCTCGTGAAAATAGAACAACATAAAGGGTGTGGAGTAGGTATCTTTGAATTTTTTTTGGCATATTTAACCTATATATTATTATATTCAGAGCTAACTTTTAATGTATTTTTTTACTACAATAACGTAGTAAAAAAATACTTACTAAAATAAATACTAAATAAAATATTAAATAAATAGGTCACTTTTTTAAATAACTGTTCCAAATTTCATGTAGATAATTTTTATAGTTATCAAAATAATCGAGTATAAAGGACGGACCGACGAACGGACGGACGGAAGGGTTCCATTTTACCATTATGGTAAAACTTCTTTGATTAATTTTCATAAAATAAAAGTTTATTAAGTAATTAAAATTATTTTTAATTTAAAAAATGAAGGAATTAAAAAATTCAAATATTAAACAACAAAATGCAGTCGTTGTTCTAAAACATTATTGACGTGTATACTCTCAGTAAGCTAATATGAGACTGAATGCGATTAGAAATCTTTTTCGCGTTTTAGCTCTTTTTTGGTTCATACAGTTTTTAGCGCTGACCCGAAGTCCATAGTATTAATATGTCAATGTTCATTCATTTTGAAATGGAATGAAAATATGTTCGCCTCAATGTTCTCCTTTAATACACTTTTCGGTTGAGTTGAAATTTTGAATTTTATATAGTAGTAGTAGAGTAGGTACGTAGAGATGTCATATAAATATTACAGTTTCTTCCAAATTCCGCCTTACAGCTTGCAATATCTTTGTCACTAAAAATACTGGTACACTTATAAAAGATTACATCAACTAACTCTGTCATTTAAAACAATTTACGATTGTAATGATGCCTTCAGGTCAATTATATTCTGTCAGCGTATATCCACATGTCAATGAAAATGAGCACGAATTATTAATTTCAATTATATCAGTATACGAAAGTAATATTAGTCAATAAAAAGTAGTATTATGATGACATGGAGGTGATCTGATCGTAGAGCTCGAAGATGGCCATAGGATCTCCTACAAAATGTTAAGTAAGTACGTGTTGGCTTTATCACCAATTCAGAAGGCAGAAGAGACGGCAAATTAGTCTACAGATTCGTTTGTTCGTTTCAATATTTTGTTCATAACGGCAGATGTTTTGTTGACAAATAGTATTATAGTAGACAACTCACATAACTTAGCAACGTCGGGCACGTCGTCGCTGAGGTCAATGAGGGCGTCATCGTCGGCCTTCTTCACCGCTAATGTGAAATCAAAAAACATAATTTTAATATGTTATTTGTATCGCAACATGTCACTTGAATTCCAGGAGTTCTTAAGGATAAACCAAATAAGGAAATAAATGAAAATAAATTATGATAAAGATTATATTTCCTTACATATTATAATACAAAGTCTCCCGCTGTGTTTGTCTGTCTGTCTTTAAACTCAAAGATTACTGAACAGACTGTCATGCGGTTTTCACCAATAGATAGAGTGGCTCCTGAGAATTAAAGGTTTTTTCTAAATTGGATAATAGTGGAAAGAATCGTGCGCCTGGGAGCTTTAATTGAATAATAAAGAATCCCTTTGAGATATAACAAAAGATTTTTTTTTTATCGACTACAAGTTGGCCCTTGACTGCTATCACACCTGATGTTAAGTGATGATGCAATCTAAGATGGAAGCGGGCTAACTTGTTAGGAGTAGGATGAAATCCGCACCCCTATCGGTTTCTACACGACATCGTACCGGAACGCTATATCGCTTGGCGGTACGTCTTTGTCGGTAGGGTGGTAACTAGCCACGGCGAAAGCCTCCCACCAGCCAGACCAAGGCAAATTAAGAAAAATCTCAATCTGCCCCACCGGGAATCGAACCCAGGACCTCCGTCTTATAAATCCACCGCTCATACCACTGCGCCACGGAGATTCCGCTTATCATTCAGGGAATCAGTAAAGGAAGTGCCCTTAAGAAATGAACAAATAAGAATATACAGGGAAACAATGGATATTAGTCTATTAGAACAATTTAGCGCGTCCTCACTGAATATGTTTTTAGTATTAAGTTCTTCTATTATGATATACTTACGTGAGGTAGTGCCCGGAACACCCATGGCTGCACCCAAAATGGCCGACGGAGTAGCGCCTCCGGTTGCGGCGATACTAAGAACATATGAACATTAAAATTAAAATACAACAAATTAAAATAAAATACTATGAATATTTTTGATACAACCATACCGGGTGTAAGGGACAAATTATTGGAACGAAGTTCCTTATCGCGCGTTGTCAAAGGGGGCTAGACGGAAAAAATTCGTACGAAAAGTTGTCACGACACTTTTTGATCAAAGGATCTTGCCGCCGCCTTTGATGTGTGTGCGCGTGAGCGGCGGGGGGCGCCCGCGCTGTATGCTGTCTCGCGCTCTCGTGGCGCCCTCTGGTGTTTCGGTGTACAACAACAAATATTATTATTACTTAAAAAAAATAAAATCTTATTACAATTCCTTCACTAATTAATCGAAAGGAACTTCGTTCTATCCGGGTGTCCCTTGACACCTCTCAACTTTTTTTTTTTTACATCGGGAAATCATGGATAACCGCTTGCCATGGGGGGTAAACATGTTATGTCGGACTCCTACCGACTAAAACCCCACAGTTTGCAACCCGTTGACTACTCTAAACACTCTTCGACTCTGCGCGGATGAGTTAAGTGCAACGCTCACCGGTTGTTGAGGAAGCGCGAGTGACGCAGCAGCAGGTTGTGCAGCCGGTCGTTGATCAGCAGCAGGTCGGCGGTGAGCGGAGACTCGCCCGCCAGCCGCGCCACTAGCTCTGCCACGCGGGTCTGCATCGCTTTCAGCGTGTCTGCCAGCTCCTATGAGTAACATGTTAAAAGTGTTGTTTTGATTTAATTACATATAACCTATATGAAGTTACCAGCGAGTAACCGCAATGGCCAATGGTTTGGTGATGGAGTTACCCGAGAGTAATCGCAATGGTCAATGGTTTATTGATGAAGTTACCAGCGAGTAACCGCAATGGCCAATGGTTTGGTGATGGAGTTACCCGAGAGTAACCGCAATGGTCAATGGTTTATTGATGAAGTTACCAGCGAGTAACCGCAATGGCCAATGGTTTGGTGATGGAGTTACCCGAGAGTAACCGCAATGGTCAATGGTTTATTGATGAAGTTACCAGCGAGTTACCTCAATGGCCAATGGTTTGGTGATGGAGTTACCCGAGAGTAACCGCAATGGTCAATGGTTTATTGATGAAGTTACCAGCGAGTAACCGCAATGGCCAATGGTTTGGTGATGGAGTTACCCGAGAGTAACCGCAATGGTCAATGGTTTATTGATGAAGTTACCAGCGAGTAACCGCAATGGCCAATGGTTTGGTGATGGAGTTACCCGAGAGTAACCGCAATGGTCAATGGTTTATTGATGAAGTTACCAGCGAGTTACCTCAATGGCCAATGGTTTGGTGATGAAGTTACCAGAGAGTAACCGCAATGGTCAATGGTCTGGTGATGAAGACGCTATACTCACATTGAGCAGTTCGATGTCAGTGTCGTGGTGCTGCGTGTAGGGCTGCGCCGTCAGCTCGTTGAGCATGTCGTTCATTACAGACATGTTGCCTTCCACCACCGACAGGTCCGCACGTAGCTTGCTCGTCTGACTATCCGACAGGGTTACCTGTATACATAATTTAATATTAGTGACAGAACTGCCGCGTCGCCGCCAGCAGTTAGGTATAGATTGCGGTGCGTTGTTATCACATTGTCCGCAATACATTGCGCGCTCAAATAATTCAAAATAGGTAACTCTCATATCCGAGATGGTTTACATTACATCCATCTAGACAATAATTGTAGCCTCTTCACGAAGTTTTCGTTAACATACCCCTTACACCCGGTTGTTATTAGCGGTCGCCCGCGGTTTCACCCACGTAGTTCTGGTTCCCGTGAGAATATCTGGATACTAATTACCCTATGTCAGTCCTCATGAGTCTGGCTAGTATATACAAAAAGGATTTTTTTGCAATTCGACTGGTAGTTTCAGAGATTAGCCGGAATAAACCGACAGACATACAAAAATTGTAAAAAATATTATTTTGGTGTATGTATATATATTCATACGCATGTATTAAAAAACGGTTATTTCAATATTACAAACAGACACTCTAATTTCATTTATATGTATGTATAGATTGTAGTAGTGGTAGTATATTTGCTCCACTATACTCACCGCGCTAGTGATTTGTTCCTGCGTGGGGCGGCTCGGCGAAGTCTGCGGCACGGCGCTACGCTGTGGCGACCCTACTATAACGTCGCCGCCATCGGGTACACTCTGTTAAAACAACACTTGACAATGAATAATTATTTTTTGATCATATTTAATAAATTATTCACTATGATCAAAAAATAATTGATTTATTTTTCTATCTTTCACGAAAATATCTGAAGACGACAACGAGTAAAGGAATACACATTCTAGTTGCTTTTTTTAGTTGTCCGTGTTGTGTAGGGCTATGAAATAATGCACATTTTTCTTCATAGCGTCCTGCATATCGATAAAACGTCAACTATACTAAAGCCAAACTCGATTGAGAATCATTGTCAACAAAAATATTTAAAAAATGAAGGTAAAAATGCAACACATTTTATGCTTAATAAATTTAAAATTATGTTTGTTTTTTATAAAATCTTATTTAAAAGATATTGAATATATTAATTACTTTTAAGCTTACTAATCTAATTTATTGACATAAATTCGTCATTAAAAAATTAATTTAAAAAATTAGGTATAAAATGACTAGTGATTTCTACCTTTATTTTTAATTTGTTTGTTGACAAGCATTCTCAATCGAGTTTGGCTTTAGTATAGATTTGACTACATGAAACTTATTTAATTTGTAAATCATGTATGTGAGCAGCTGACCTGCATTTCACCTTACTACAGTAAACTGACAATTTTTTCTTAATACAATGTAGAAAATTTGTTAACCAACAGGATATAATTTTTAAAAAATATGTCAAATAGACTCCTCGCATACCCACCATCGCAGCCAACTACTTTTAGGCTGCGTAAAAAATAGCTGTCAAACACAAGTTTTAGGTATTGGTCATGAAAGTCTGTTTCTGGCTTGGGTACCCATAATATGTTTCATGGGAGGCCTGGCTTTATAGTGGACTGTGAAATATGCAAATAATGATAATATAAAGGCTTATAAAAATATACATACCCGCTGCGGTGTAAAAATAGGCGCCATAGCGTCGAGATCTGTCATCGGAAACTCGACACCTTTGGTACGTAGCTCCGTGTAGACTTGACCGACGCCCTGTCAACCAAGGTCGCGTTACATACATTATTACATTAACACTACAGACTATATAGATGACTTGATAATAGAGCGGCCATTGAAAGATTGCGAATATTTCAACCTTCTATGGATTTACCGTGCGGGTGCCATCAGCCATTAGTCCATCGTCTGGCAGAGAGAAAAATTCCGAACAGTAGTGTAGGTTTAAGGGGTACATCCTCAACTTGACTTGTTATCTCAATAAAACAAAACGTATATTTTGCTTTATGTGAGGTTCGGCTGGTGGGGCTTTCGCTGTGGCTAGTTACCACCCTACCGACAAAGACGTACCGCCAAGCGACTTAGCGTTCCGGTAAGATGTCGTGTAGAAACCGGTAGGATTGTGGATTTCAACCCACTCCTAACAAGTTAGTCCGCTTCCATCTTTAGATTGCATCATCACTTAACATCAGGCGTGATAGCAGTCAAGGGCCAACTTGTAGCCGGTAAAAAAAAAAGGTATATAAACTTAATAATTAATAAAAATATTTATTTTATAATCATGTTTAAGAATAATCATAATATAAACAATTGCGGAACCGATGGGATTCGAGCCCGCGTCTCTCTGGCTTGCTAACGAGCGCCTGCTCCGCTAAGCTACGGTGTCTGCTGTTCGATAATATCTTTTTGATATACAGGTATACGGCCTGTAACGCCATCTTTTGGCACGAACTTAACATGTTACATTACTATTGAAGGCTTTATAATTATGGTTCCGCTACAGAACCTTGTGAAGCCCGCCCACCTTCTTATAGGTGACGGCCGAGTGGCGCAGTGGGTAGTGACCCCGCTTCTGCGTCCTAGGCCGTGGGTTCGATTCCCACACCTGGAAAATATTTGTGTGAAGAGCATCGATGTTTTCCAGTGTCTGGGTGTTTATCTATATATTATAAGTATTTATGTATAATATATATAAAAATATTCATCAGTTATCATAGTACCCATAACACAAGTTACCTACGAGTACGCTTACTTTGGGGCTATATAGCGATGTGTGTAATTGTCCTACAATATTTATTTATTTATAGGTGTTTACCCTAATGTGCCTGTAATTACACCATGACCATGCCCTTCACAACAATGCTGATTGGCAACAGCAAAAGCACAGTGGAAGTACTTCTCCAAATGAGCTATGACACTGAAAGCTCTTATACTAAATCATCAAGATCGATACTGTAGGGGAGCCATTAGTCTTTGTAGGTCAGTCATTCAGGCGAAAGTGTTATATAAAAATAGATTTATATTGTAAAACAATCACCTATTTGTCATAAAATCTTGTCATCCATTCACTACTTCGGCTCAAGCAACATTGTATTGTATTTTAAAGCGTAAAAATGTTTATGCAGTATTGCATTGAACAATAGATTACAAAAGCGACTATCATGTAACTGCTCACTGACATTTCATAAAATTGCAAGCTAACTGTATATTAGATATTAAAAGTTTATATTAAAATATATTTATAAGATAGACTTTACTTTATTTATTTATTATTTATGGGTTTTGTTAAATGCTCATAAAAAATATAAAAAGTACTATTAAAAATTTATAAAAAAAATTCAGTCCGCCTGTTACGTGGCTTCAGAGCCCAAACCGCTGGTCAGGGCTCAAGAGGAATATCACAATACAAGCCGTCTCCATATTTACCGCCTTCTGTATCTCACCCTTGACCCAACAACCGAGTGAAAGCTTTTAAAATGTTGTTCGATGCTTTTCGCTATAACATACATACATAGCATCACGTCTTATTCCCGTAGGGGTTGGCAGAGACCACATTCCTCCATTTGCCACGGTCCTTGCATACTTCCTTAGCTTCTTCCGCTCTCATTAATCCTTTCATACAAGTTCGTCGGTTTAGGGTACTCTTGACCTGGCCATTATATAAAATGTCCTGAATTTGGTCCAGGAATATTCGTCTAGGCCTTCCCCTTTCAACATTTCCATTCAACATATCCAAACCATCTAAGCATCCCTTTTTCAATTTTAGTCACTACATCTTCTTTTACACCACACTTTTCTCTTATCATACTATTTTAAACGCTGTCGCAAAGTTTTAACCCGCACATACTCCTCAATGCTCTCATCTCATCATCAATCATTTATTTATTTATTTATTTATTGATCAGAAAAATCAACAGCGTGACCAAATATACAAAATAATCAAGATATTTTTCTTAAAATTAGGCCAATAACAGATTTTTCGTAAAAAAAAAAACAATGAATAACTACAAACTGGAATAACAATCAAATTCACAATAAAACTTGTGCGTGTGTGTATGTGTGTGCGTACATATATGTGTGTGCGTGTGTGAATGTGTTTGTTGTTTTTTTTTTTTTAATGACTACAAGTTGGCCCTTGACTACTATCACACCTGATGTTAAGTGATGATGCAATCTGAGATGGAAGCGGGCTTACTTGTTAAGAGTACGATGAAAATCCACATCCTTATCGGTTTCTACACGACATCGTACCGGAACGCTAAATCGCTTGGCGATACGTCTTTGTCGGTAGGGTGGTAACTAGCCACGGCGAAAGCCTCCCACCAGCCGAGTTGTGTGTTGTTAGCGTGTTTTGGTGACTAGTTTTGAAGCTTATGAAATACTCCAAGATGTCTCTTAAAAATACTTTTTGAATAGCGGAACAAACCAATATCTGTGTAGTGTGAATTGTACTCCCGCTTATTCTGGTTATGACTGAGTTTTTAGTGTAGTTTTTTCTCTTGTGGGGCACTTGGAACAAGGGTAAAGATGTTCGACGGGATCGTATGGGAGGTACGACAACATTGACTTTTGATAGTAATAGAGGATAGTAGATTCGATTCGATAACAGGAGAGAATCATCGCTATAAGACCATTGACTGAAACGACTATAATGGTTGACGCCTCACCTGCAGTTCTGGCTGAGTTTGGAACGCATCAGCCCAGCACTGGATAAGACTGAGCACCTTCTCTTGCACCACTGTTGGTGGGTCATTCTTGGGGCCAATCAGTTTCACCTGAAAATAAAGCATATTTTAAGGAAACAAACAAGGACTAACACTAGTTTCAAGTCAATGTTTCTGATTGCAACTGCTAAAATCTGGAATACTTGACGACTTCCGTTGCACAACGGTAAGTATAGTATGTACTCATACTTATGCGCGGAGAATTCACAAGACGGAGGTCCTGGGTTCGATTGCCGGCTGCGCGCGATTGAAATTTTCTTCATCGGTCAAGGTCTGGACGGTGTGGATTTCATCCTCCTCCTAACTTTTTGAGATTTGTGAATTTATATGTAAGGTAGATATACAAATATTATAAAGCTGAAGAGTTTGCTTGTTTGGACTCGTTAATCTCAGGAACTACTTGTCCAATTTCGAAAGTTCTTTCACCGGATTAAAAATGTACATGATCCGTGAATGCTATAAACAATATATACCACGGGCGCAGTCCAAGCGAAACACTAGTTTAAAATAAGCGAAGCCAAGTATTAAGTAATTTAGGTATAAATAAATAACAGGATTCAGTTATGGGAGTATTATGTATATCTACATAAACTAAAAGAAATTATCTAATAAACAGATTAGTTTATGTCAGATATATGCTAATGAATCAATAAGCAAACCTGTATAAATATATCTACTAACTTGTTGTATGGAATAAATAAAATGTGACCAAGGTGATAATATTGTCATATTATCTAAAGTTGAGTCTTTGAAATAACAGAAAACAAATGAATCTGTCATTTTTGTTTTTTGCTTAGGAGAGACAGGGGGTTTTTACTTGTCCACTTTCACATATCAGTGTCTACCCCCCTCCCAAAGTAAAGCTGTCGGTCACTGGTATACATCAGTTAAACCCCCCCCCCATCATAGAATCTTGTCTATGGCCTTGAGTCTAATGAAATATGTGCGTGTCATATTCCTTCCTATAAGGAAGACCTCCTGTAATGGACGATTAAAATAGAGTAATGATGATGATGAACTAGAGACTAATGTACAGTTATTAGAATCCTAGGACCCTAGGTATTTAATAATTTATCCAACTGTAGGAACAGAAAAAAGGAAAACAAAGTCAAATATTGTCATATCACTAGATAAACGTATTTTTCCTGTAGACTGCTTATTGAGAATAAAAATAAAATGTATGATTTAACTGACGAATTTATACTTTAAAATTAACTCTAGCAAGCTGCTTAGATTATTGTATAAAAAATTATACAAAAATGTAATAAAAAAAACAGTTATTATTAAATTGTAGTTTCCTAGAAAAGGTATCCTATTTACAAGACCATTTGTTTATTATATAATGTAAAATATATAAGGTATAGAAATGTTCTCCTGCAAATAAATCTGTACTTTGAAAATGTTGTATAGAGCTAAAAGTTGTTATCAGATAAGTAATTCCATTTTGTTTGACACTACTGATAACTAGGCAATACCAATTCTTTTGAAGTTGAATCATACACAAAAATAAAAGTGTGCAACTTAAAGGAATTGCAGGCTAGACTTTGACCTCTGTTAGTCTGGTCTGGTTGTTTTGCTTCTCAAACATGGCTCAACAGCCGAACAGATTTGCATTTACATTAAATTGGACATAGAGATGGATTATAGTCTGACATAACACATGGTCTACTTTTTATCCTGTTATTCCCACAGGAAACCATGGGGCACCACTGTTAAAGGAATTGAACTAAACCCTGACAGAAGAGGCGTCACTGAAGTGTACCTAAAAGTGGCATTTCAGTGCCACTGAAGCCTTGTAGCATTAATATGCTATTTGCAATAAAATAAACATTTAAAGTTTTGTAAAAACCAAACTTTTTCATATTGTAAAGAAACTTGAATTGATAAATTATGTTCAAATATGTACATATGAGAGAACACATGCAGTTTCACCAGCACAGTTCTTGTCACCATGGGAATTTCTGAACAAAATGTAGCTTATAAAATCCCGGAAGACTTAGCTATTTCGACATTTAGACATCTAGGACATATTTCTTTTTTCCAAACAAATCAAACGTACAGTACTTGTTGAGCTTACAGTGCCGTGGGAAACGAACATCCCTAAAGACCATGTATTCAAAGTAAATAAATGTTATGACCTTACTAATGAAGTAACTAAAATGTCTATGTGGTTAGTTTACACGCGGTAGAAGTGGGTGCGAGAGGTATACCAGCGAAGTCTCTATAACTTGCTAAAAGACTTTGGCCTTGCTAGCAGTAAGCTCCATATCGGAACGAGTGTCCAAAGCTGCTCTAGTAGGGTCCCTTCGAATTTGGCTAGGTAGGGAGAATAACTTGAACAAATTAGGTGAGTGTTGACGCGCGTCACTAAGAGTACTCTTTTAAACCTACACCCGTGTCACAAGTCTCGGGCTCTGTTCGGAGCTTTTCTCTCAGCCACGCGATGGACCCGGCGGACCAGCACGGTGAATCTATAGAATACTAAGATATTCATCTCTCTCTTCTGATATCATAGAGTAGAATAGTATTGTAAAATTTCATCATACAGTAGTTTTTGCATGCAAGAGTAACAAATATCCATTAGATGAGATATTTCCAGATTATAAACTATAGGTGTTGAAACCCTTTCTGGCTAAGCTGTTATAATCCTATTGACATACATAGTTTAGAAACATAACACAGCAAAAGCCCTTGACACATTAAGCCTCTAATAACTTCGCGGCTAAGCAACCATAAGCGTAGGAGAGATTCAATCCTCACAGTTGAAAAAATTTATTAAGATTTTTATTCACTCCGGCTGCCACTTTAATCCTTGACAAGTTAATTATTACTAAGCAAAGTTTTTTAATGGAGAGTTTATAAGCTTCTTGCATTTCATTACAAACACTGTTGCTATAATTTTAATTCTTATATAGGAAGATACATAATTGTTACTTAAAATTGTCAAAATTGTTCAAAAACTTAAATATTATACTAATATATATAATACTTGGAATAAATTAGCTGTCATATACAGAAAGCTCAACAGCTCTATAGATAAGAGGGGCTGGAGTCAACACTCAAGAAGTCATTAATTGGTTGTACCTATTCCTGTAGTCTTTATAAGTAATTGGGAAGGAGGGTCACTAACCACTGCGCCACTTGGCTGCCGCCACTTAATAGGTATTCTTGTAAAGAATCTAAATTACTATATACAGGCCTAGATACCGGTCCAGCAGGAATATCAGTTATATATAACATAATATTATTACAAATCCATTCTTAGTACTCAGTAGCCTCAACATCATGAGATGCGTAAGTATGCTATATTTCAAGACAATTGAGTGTACAGGATTTTTCTCATGATGAGTCAAATATTCAATCAAAAATGCTCATCACAAAATCATTTTCCAGATGTGGGAATCTAACCCACAGGCTAGGATGCAGAAGCAGGGTCACTACCCACTGCTCCACTTGGCAGTCATCAACCATCGGGATTTTACTTATAATATGTAGGTTAAAGGGCAAACTAGAAAGAAACATAATACCTTTAAACCCACACTTAATTACCAGCCTTGTACTCTCAATGTTTTGGCCACCTAATAGTCTTCACAATCAATCAAGGTAATAAAGAAGCCATTGAACTGAATCAATTTAAAGATAAAAAAAGACAAATAATCAGTCAAGCATTCTTTTATCATTACAAGTGACTTTGAATTCTATCTTTTTGCAAATAAACTGAAGGAAGTTAACATAGTACAATCATAGCTATAATTTGTAATAATATTATGTTATGCAAATACAAACTAGACACAAATCAAACTGGGTATGTATTGTTCAGTACACTGTACATATAAGTAGCTGTACGACCTTTATTTATTTATTGTTCATATATTTACTTTTTTTTTTCTTTTTTTTTTTATCGACTACAAGTCGGCCCTTGACTGCTATCACACCTGATGTTAAGTGATAATGCAGTCTAAGATGGAAGCGGGCTAACTTGTTAGGAGTAGGACGAAAATCCACACCCCTATCGGTTTCTACACGACATCGTACCGGAACGCTAAATTGCTTGGCGGTACGTCTTTGTCGGTAGGGTGGTAACTAGCCACGGCGAAAGCCTCCCACCAACCAGACCAAGACAAATTAAGAAACATCTCAATCTGCCCCGCCGGGAATCGAACCCAGGACCTCCGTCTTATAAATTCACCGCGCATACCACTGCGCCACGAAGGTCGTCAAGACGTCTTTTTAATTGTACACCACAACAATAAAGATCATATAACAGAGACACAAAATGCATTAAGGAGAACTGGTACAAAAGTTGGCCTTATCGCTAAACAGCAATTTCTTTATCTGAAGATTTAAATGTTATATACCTTGAGATATCAATTATGTACCCATGACAAAGTGTATGGAGAATATTTTAAATATCAGTGGAGTATTTGAGATGCTAATACTCAAACTCTAATCAGATCTACTCAACTCAACTTTCTCCCTGAATACTCAACTTTCGTTGACAGTTTGCAATAGAATACTGTCAAAATAAGTTAACTTAAATTTTATTTGTCTTTGCGTATTTGGACATAAGAGATGTTAGCGACAAAACAAAACCAAATCAACATTTTATAACATTACTCAGGATATCTACATATCTCATGAGGTAGGTAATTTAATAGCAGAATAAAGTTTAAAATTAATGAAATGGAAAGGTTTAACAGATTTTGAACTTTAACATAAGTTAAAGATATAGATTTCACCTCACATGAATGAATAAAAATAAAGAGTTTAACTCAGATAAATTTAATAGAACATGAACATAGAAGATTCAAAATATTAAGCAAAAAGGAAGATTTTATCATAGTTCTGCTACACATTTGACTTTTCAATCAAGCATTCTGAACTCTGCATTCTGCCTAACATTTGTAACAATATACTTTTCTGGTAGCAGGTCAGACTACCTGCTATCTGTGCGATACTATGAACTCTTTATACAAACACTGAACTCTTTATGACTGAGGCTTTGGTTTTTAAAAAAGAAGCAGTAAACAGGCTGCAAGCTTTTGAAATGTGGATATACAGGAAAATGCTTAAAATCTCATGGAACAGCTTACACACCTAATAACAGGATACTGGAAATGATGAATGAAAAGAGGAAACTCCTATCTAGCATGCAGAGGAAGCTAAGTTTCTTTGGACACCTTCAAAGAGGAGCTCAGTTTTCCTTTCCAAGGTTAATTTTGGAAGGAAAGCTACAGGGCAAGAGAGCACCTGGTTGTGAAAGGCAGAAATGGTTGGACAATATAAGAGAGTGCACCAGACTCAATTACCCGCAACTAAAGAGAGGTGTTGAAAATAGGAAAGCTTTTCGCATAATGACCGCCAAACTTTGTTTAGAGGATGGCACCACATGATGATGATGATGAACTCTTTATGGCTGCACAGGCTCTAATACTGCTATAATAAAAAACATTGTACTAGGAGTTCATAATATGATAATAGGACAACTGTAGGATTGATTTCAAGATTCTATTATGTCAGTTTAACCCTCAGAGCATTGGGTAAAAAGCTACAACAGGCTATGTTGAACAGCACAACATTGCATTCTTCTCTGTTTAACAATATCATAGTATGTATAACTCATTGTCTATTCCTCTTGCACACATATTCACTTCCACACACTTTCCACACACATAGCTTCTTTGCCCCTCTTTTATCCTTCTACTTGCAAGTTTAAAATTTGACTAATAATTTTCATTACATGCACATGCAACCTTCTCGTTCATGTTTACTGTCACTCAAGATATCCACATATATACACATTCCTGATCTTATCCTTACAGATTGAATTGTAGGCTTTATAGGCAGTAGTAATGTAGAAAATGTCTTACCAGTTCATAGATAAACTCCTTGCTGCAGACGAGTACATGAAAACTCTTGCCACAGTTTTTAACGCAGGTTTCGAGCACAGTTAGCGTGTACATAACTATAGTGTAGTTTTTTCCTGCACTCTGAGTCAATCTTTTCCGTATAGCTTTCACGGCGTCCTTCGGTCCATCGGTGCTGCTGTTGATTATGTCACATATCTCCATGTTGAGGGCCCAGTTCTCCGAGGGGAGCGATCCATCTGTAGCTTGCTCTGGAATATTACACATTCGATCGTAGTATAGGTAACGACATACCAAGGGTCAGCCTCATTAACACCAATTAATATATAACTCGTATCTCACTCGATTATACATCATATTGCAATCTTATTATTATTTATGGAATAACAAACGAACCGCTCCTTGGGGACAAAGAGAAATTGTTACTTTTAATGCGCAACGATAACTAAGGCAACTTTATGTCGCAGGATTGAGAAATCGTTGTTTAATATTACGCACTAAGTTAAGTTACGGATGTAATTACCTATTTTCTGCCCGACCGGTGTGGCAAAAGGATTCCCTACACCAAAAAACGACATTTTTATAATGTAATCCTATTATAAATAAATAATTTCACCAATTTCACTTGTCACCCGAGTAAACGTAAAAATATTTTAATCTGTGGCCAAGGTTATGACTTATTGACAGTCATCTGTCAAATTAGTAGTTTCGTTTCACGCATAAAATATTTTGATTTATGGACAATTCACTTCCTTCTTTTTGAAGTCAGTCAAAAGCATTAATCATTTCGAAAACGTAACTTGAAGCCATGTTAATAATATTTAAATTTCATTTAATTAGACGGTACATAAGTTTAATTGATTAGTAATGAGATGGTTAAGAGGGTTACTGGTCTGTGGTGTATGGATATATTTACCTATGTACCAACATAACGAATTTTCACGCGGTATAAACCACAGTGCAATATGTTACTTCCACACCACCATATGATTTGTAGATGATGATTATTTTCATTAAAGTAACTGCTCTGATTATTGCCGTCCATTCTATATGCATTCTATAGAACTTAGTATCCTCTACAGATTAACTATTGAGTGTCAGTCTTTACTCTCCATTTACTCTCTATCACTCTAAACGTGAAACAAAACAAAAACGATATAAAGTTGACGTTTTAAAATTGCTTAAGTATCTATAGAAAAATATAGATACTTATGGGGATTACTCATACTTTGCGATTCAATCTGCATCAGTTTCCATGACAATCGTCTAATAGTTTTCAATGTCAAATGTCTAATACAATAATACAATAAACGACATTGCAACTGTACCGATACAATTTAACACAAACAAGTTTTTGATTTCTTGAGAACATAATAAACATAATGACTGAAAAGAAGTCATTAAATAGCCTTATAATCCACCCAGATATTGAACCAGGCGTTATCGACAATGCAATGCTTACACGATGCATATTGGAGTATGGTAAAGAAAATCATCTTGTAGTTACAACATTTAGAGACCGCTCAGACAGAAAGAATTCATAATTGCCTGCTTTGCCATTTTATTTATCACTACCGGAAGCCCGTGGTTTCAATTGGGTAGTCTCTGTTTTTTATCGGACTGCGTCAGAAGGAGGGTAATGTTTTTCAAGCGTATGTATGTCCATTTATTTGGCACGCGGTAGAGCCTAAACCGTTGGACGGAATTTGACATTGAGGTGTTAAATTCATCAGATTTGTGGTAGTGACATAGGCTGTATAAATTTCCAAAATAGCGGCTGTAAATGGGCGAAAAGAGGGTAGGTCTATGGTCTATATCTTATTGCAATCCGAGTATAAAGATAACGATAGTAGTTTCAGAGATTAGTCCGAACAAACAGGTAGGTAGACAGAAAATGTTTTTTAAATATTTTTGATGTAAATAGCATACCTATATAACAGGTAACTAAATGACTTATGCGCTTCTACGTTGCACAGTAGGTACGAGGAATTTATAACGCCTGAACTCTTTCTGTCTGCAATGCTAAATGTTCGATATACGTTAACCTGATTTCAACGAATCCTTCAGGACCGAAGGAAGAAGCGGGAAGGCTATTTGCAGAGGAAGGCGTTCATCTCGAGGAGGCTCCTATAGTGCGACTGGAATTTCAAAACATACTGCGAATTGATCATCTATGGATGCTCAAATCCCTAAGAAAATTAACTCTAGCGCATAACCTAATAGAGAAAATAGAAAATTTAGAACAACTGACAGGTCTCAATGAGTTAGACTTGTCGTTTAACAAAATCGAAAAAATAGAAAACTTAAATGAACTGGCTAATTTAGAAATTCTGACTCTTTTTCATAATAAAATAAGAAAATTGGAGAATATGGACTCTCTTGAAAATCTATTGGTATTCAGTATTGGCGATAATTTGATTGAAGATTTTAAGGAGGTACTTTCATTTTTTAAAGGTCATGAGTAAGTAGGTGGTAGGTAGATGCATACCAAAACCTCACTAACTGCCAACCTCATTTGCTATATATATATTTTTATACTGTATAGGCTAGCGCTTGGCTACTATCACGCCTGATGGTAAGCTAAGATGCAGCCTACGGTGGAACGCGCTTGGCTAGAAGGTGCCTATTCACTCTTGACTTGAAGACACTCATATTGTAGGTGGTAGGTGAAACGTGAGCTGGAAGGGCATTCCATATTTTCGCAGTTCGAACCAGGAACGAACCCAAAACGTTCTGTACGCGTCCATGGAACATATATGTATAACAACTAAGAGGCTCTGGCGATCAATAAATGACGTTACCATTTGTAAAGGTAGGATTTAATTTGCATAACTGAGAAGCAGCAACTCCGGCGCGAAAGAGCCAAAAAACGCGCCTGCTTAGCGTGGTCATTACTCATTATTATGACGTTGTTTGCGGCTCTGTGCTATATTTGAAAACCAAGAGGCTTATACTTATCCAGTAGTGGACGTCCATCGCCTGATAACCACGACGATGACGACCTATACTAAAGCCAAACTCGACTGAGAATGCTTGTCAACAAACAAATTAAAAATGAAGGTAGAAATAACTAGTCATTTTGCATCTAATTTTTTTAATTAATTACTTAATGACGAATGCATGACAATAAATTAGATAAGTAAGCTTAAAACTAATTAATATATTCAATATCTTTTAAATAACATTTTATAAAAAAACAAACCATAATTTTAAATATATTATGCATAAAATGTGTTGCATTTTGTACTTCCATTTTAAATTTGTTTGTTGACAAGCATTCTCAATCGAGTTTGGCTTTAGTATAGGTCTGCAACTCTGCAGTACTACAAAATTGTATAACAATGAAACTTTTTTATTAGCTGTATGGTAATCCAATTAAAGGATAGGTACAACATGAAATTTAAAGCCTTGTTTAGTTTTGGTGAGACTAGATAACATTCAACGTTATTTTCAAGACGTCTTACCTGCGACGATTCCGTAAGTTGCGTTCCGTGAGCTTCAAGGGCAATCCTTGTTGCGACGATCCCATGACGTATCAGTTTCTGAAGAGCGCGCTGACTAGAGTCACGTACTTGGACTACAAGCTCGTCACTGAAGAGGAAAGGGAAATTGGCAGAGCCGTTTTTCGGTAAGTAAAATTCAATTTTTAAAGTGAAACTTCTTTATCGTGGTTGGTAAAAATTTAGTGTAACATTTTTCCGTTACGCGCCATCTTTGACTTGAAAGTGACGTGATAAATATATATATATGTTATGTTGAAGTGATCAGCAAAATCAAAAGGTTTATTTTAATTCTAATTCCAGTGAATTTCTAAAAAAATTAAGTAATTACGACATCAATGATAGTAATAATTCTATTACAATTAATGAAATTCAATAATAATCTTTGTAGTAATAAACTAAAATGAAATAATTGTAGAATTTGTATTTATGTCTATGATAATAAAAGCCTTTTATTAAACTTTATCTAATTTAACTTTATTTAACCAATTTCTGTAAAATTGCATATAGTAAATTATTTTTTGAAAAATAACGTCATAAAAAGTTTCACTTCTTACGAGTGTACGCTAGTACACGCACACATTTTTTTTATATCAAAGTAGCTTACGCGTTAATCCCATTTCGGCATTAGGAGTAACAAATTCACTTGCACAATCTTTCGCCTTGAATAGAAAGACCGAGGCGAACCTCGACTAAATCCAGGACATTATGATCAAAGACCATGTCAAAAGTACTCTAAACTGATGTACTTGTATGAAAGGTTTAATGAAATTGGAAGACGCGAGAGATATGCACGGATCGTGGCAAGTGGAAGGAGGGAATGAGGCATTATAGAATGTATGTTGGTATGATAGAATTATGGAGATACGGGATCGGTGGACAACTTCCAAAATAAAGAAAAAAACAAAGGTGGACGATGTGTTGCAAAAAATAAGGAAGTTAAAATGGAACTGGACAGGCCATATAATGAGGACAGATAGAGAAAAATGGACGAAGGACATAATGGAATGGTACCCAAGAAATGGGAAAAGACAGATAGGACGCCAAATCAAAAGATGGGAGGATGATTTACCAAAGGGATGGAGAAGGTTAGCTCGGGATAGAGAAAAATGGAAGAAAATGGGGGAGGCCTATGTCGAAAGACAACCTGACCAACGTAGTAGTTGTTGAAGATTTCTTTTTTACTTTAATGTTTACTTTTTACTTTAATTTAATTGAAAAAAAAAGTAAATAACTATTATAAATCAAAAAATAAAAATTGTATTAGTATATAAGATGAAATTTTGTATGGTCAGAGAATAAAGGCTTTTATTATTTATTATTATTATGATAGAATCAGGATCCATTAAAAAATTACAGCTATTCAATTTCAGTGGTCTACTCCGTAAATTAGATGAAGCAGATGAGAAGTCTGAAAAGGAACGAATAGCGAGCGAAGAATACGAGGCCAGAGTAAAGTTCTACGCTCTTTCCTTCGTCGAATACCTCAGCGGACCCGAGTTGCTGGAATCAATGTTCGAGAAAGATCCAGACGGTTCGATCCTGCTCAAAGTCGGTGGCGAGCTGATTGGGTTCTATGAACAGTAACGTATAAAATGCTTATGGTATAAGAACTTAGTTAGTTTCGCCGCTGAGAGAAGCCTGGCTCTGTAGCGGGATTTAAAAAAGGCTGATGATGTTGATGACATACTTATAAACCTTCTTTTAAATCAATCTATCCATAGATGAAAACCGGCATTCTAAGAGATAACTACAGACGGTGGGAAATGACACGACAATGTTTCAGGACGCTAAATTGCGTGGCGATAAGTCCTTGTCGGACCAATTCAGAATATCTCAATCGAACCCAGCATCTTCTTATAAATTCACCGCGCATACCACTTTGCCACGGAGACCTTGGGATAATAATTCAGATCTGAGTCTAGAAATCGTTGGTGTTACACCCCCCTACCTCGGAGAGCACATTAAGCCATCGATCCCGGTCATTATCCATATCACACGTGATATTTATCTTTCAAAAAGAACATTATGACACTCAGCTCGCCAATCCGCTTTGAAGCAGCGTGGCGAGTTTCTTATAAGTCCTTTTTGGGAGTCCTCATGGAGAGGAAAGGAAAGGAGTGGGTCTTTTGTTTTTTTTTTATTTACTACAAGTTGGCCCTTGACTGCTATCACATCTGATGTTAAGTAATGATGCAATCTAAGATAGAAGCGGGCTAACTTGTAGGAGTAGGATGAAAATCCACACCCCTTTCGGTCTCTACACGACATCGTACCGGAACGATAAATCGCTTGGCGGTACGTCTTAACTAGCCACGGCGGAAAGCCTTCCACCAGCCAGACCAAGACAAATTAAGAAAAATCTCAATCTGCCCCGTCGGGCATCGAACCCAGGACCTCCGTCTTAAAATCCACTGCGCATACCACTGCGCCACGGAGGTCGTCTAAACCTTTTTGTGGGCTGTTGAAATTGATGATAATGATAATGATGGTGATGACGCATTTATTTTCAGATACAAAGAGCAATACGTTGAAACAATGGCCGGGTTGGTGGAGTTCGCGCAAGATGCGTACAACGTGCGGCAGAACGAAATCAAATTATTCAAAGACCTCGTCGACAACGCTTTGGACGAGAGCGTGGAGAAGAGCAAAGCGTACGAATCATTTCAATTAAATTTCATTTCAAATTTCATAAATTAAAATTAAATAAATCATAAGACATAGTGTAAGAGCCATGGCATAACTTGCAGTAAAGGCAAAATGTATCTATTCGTATTACATTTTAATTTTTTATTAATTACAAGTTAACCCTTTACTGCGAGCACACCTTAGGTGAGCGATGATGCAACTTAAGATGGCAGCGGGCTAACTTTGTTGGGCTACAATGAAATCCACACAACTTTCGGTTTCTGCACGATATCGTCTTATTTGGTGGTAGCTAGCCACGGCCGAAAACTACCACCAGGTAGACTTGGACCGATTTTGAAAATCTTATTCGGCCCAGCTGGGAAATGAACCAAGGACCTCCATCTTATAAATCTATTACGCATACCACTGCGTCATGGAAATCGTCATAAATTATGGTATAACTAAAGTTAAACAAAAAATCGATTTTCCAAAAAAAAAATATAGAATCACGTATATGACGTTTGCTTAAGATTTTAATTATTGTCTGCTTTAGAATTTTTATTCTGGTAAGCATATTATAATTGGTTTAGTGGTTATTAGTTCGTGGGACCTGGGTTCGAGTCCTGTGTCATATCAACTCTTCGATTAAGAAGGATGGAAGGGTTAGTCTTGTCCTGATGTGGATCGTCAAGGGCTGTTATTGATGATTGTAGTAATTGATATATTTTACAGAGTCGTTGCAGAATTCGAGGAGAAAAAGAAACCGTTGGTCGACCAAATGAATGAAATAATATCAAAATTTACAAAAAAACAAGCTACTATAGAGCAGTTGGAGCCGAACATCATAGACGTGGGGGAGTTGTTCAACGATGTTATCTATGACTTGTGGAAGAAGCTCATGTCCATAGAGATGACTTTGTACGAGCAGTGCGAGGTTTGTCTATGCTATTTTTAATTAAATTTATTATTGAACTTGGGAGACCAGGCCCAGTAAGTCCTATGCACTGTCACATCGACGCATCTCTTATTATACTTAGGACTCTCCTAATCTGCAGTTCAGACGCATTACACTGCTCTACCATAAAGTATGTACCTACCTATACTAAAGCCAAAATCAATGTAGAAAGCACATCAAGAAACTAATTTAAAATGAAGGTAGAAAATGCAACACATTTTATGCCTAATAAAATATAATCTAACACAGGCACAGGGCGTATAAAAGCTGGATTACTACTGAACTGAAGTACTTATCGCTTAAAAACAGGATCTTCGCTTTGTTGAAATGGAATTTTAAGAATGATGGGGGTAGATATATTAAGAAAAAGTTAATTATAATAAGGGAAGAACAATTGCACGTTGTTTTATGTTAACAATTTTAGAGTGCAATGCAGTCTAAAATTTTTTCCGTCAGTCTAATGTTTCTCAGTCGGCGACGATATCTATCTACTTGATGTATCTAATATATCTTATATCGGAAGCGGCTTTTCATTCCCGTGGTTCAATTTTCATCCGACAAGTAGGAACACCATAGGGCTTTAGTCGGTCGTAAGAGTCCGACATGACCTCCTCGCCTCTCCGTAGCGTAAAACAAATCTAATATATCTTACACGAATAGAGCAACTTGAGCTGCGTGTTTAAATTAGAATTTAGGTATTTTTGTCAATATCAAGGAATCAAGAGTCCAATTCGCCGTGAACATGACAGAGATGATAACCAAGCTGTTGGAAGTGTCTCGTAACGCATTCGGCGCGTGGCGGGAGCACGAGGGCATGTGGTCCATGCGTCAGTTTGAGGCGCTCTCCAAGTTGCTCGGTAACAAGGTCCTGCTGGGAGATGCGCCGCCCGAGCTGTTTGAAGTGAGTAGAGAATGAGTTTGAATGCATTTAACATCCTGCAGAAATATTTAACAGGTCTGTTAATGTTATTTTCACAATGTCCACAATTTTTGACAGTGGTATGCGCGGTGGATTTATAAGACGGAGGTCCTGGGTTCGATTCGCGGCGAGGCAAATTGAGATTTTTTTTAAATTGTCTTGGTCTGGCTGGTGGGAGGCTTTCGCCGTGGCTAGTTACCACCCTACCGCCAAGCGATTTAGCGTTCCGGTACTATGTCATGTAGAAACCGAAAGGGGTGTGGATTTCATCGTACTCCTAACAAGTTAGCCCGCTTCCAACTTAGATTGCATCATCACTTAACATCAGGTGTGATAGCAGTCAAGGGCCAACTTGTAGTAGATATAAAAAAAGCTTCTATAAAACCGTATACGGTTCGGTACGCAATAAGTTTTTAAAATGTCGTTGGTGTAATAGAGTAAACTTTTGTTCATATAAGTTTGGACCATTGACCAGTAGAATAATTTTTTTACGTAACTAAGTTACATACGAATGACGCAGATGGTAAGGGGTTAAGAATATAGGATCTAGATAAAATCAGGAAAAATTAAAAAACAGCCAACTTTGTTTAGTAATCTCGTCACTTCCATGTTCGATTTCTTTTAGTATATTATTCTGGATTAAATACTGCCACAAACACAGTCCGTAAAACAAAAAATCAAAGTTTTTAAATCCTAGAAGAAATAACTCTTAAAATAGCATTTAATCATCTTCCTAATGAGATATTCAGAGCGTTAACAAATACTTAACGCTAGATTCACTGGTGTTTTTTACTTTCTAATGTTAGAGACGTAAAAGATATGTCTGCATATAGCGATACTAATGACAATGCTACAAAGGTACTTATTCTCTATTGATGATGGTTGTTCAATAAATTTTGCTTTAGGTGATGATGGACAGAGATCTGATGATGAATCTAGTGGCGCAATCATCGGACAACCACATGAGGTTCATAGACGCTCGCGAAGATTTGCTGATGACGCGCGCAAATGCCTGGCGGGATGATCTGGTTCAAGGCGCTAATGAGTAAGTTCGATCCATATTTACTGTTTAATGAAATTGTCACTCAATAATCATGTCATGTCACGTTCATAGAGAACGCCTATTACAATCCTAACTAATATTATAAATGCGAAAGTAACTCTGTCTGTCTGTCTTGTTTTCACTCTACAACTACTGAACCGATTTAAATGAAATTTGGTACACAGTAAGTCTAGAGCCTGAAAAAGGACATCTTTTTAAAAAAGTATGAAAGTGTCGTCATTTTGAAAGCTTAAGACCTATTTCTTAAGCAGTTGATTAGATATTAATAAATATGACATTCAAAGCTTAGAAAAATTAGGATGCCGTAATAACTAATTCCACGGACGAAGTCGCGGGCAAAAGCTAGTGTAAAATAAATTGTTGGATCCTAAATAAAGCTTGTAAATAGACTCTCGGCTAGTTTTAGTAAGCGGATAGATTCTATGTTGAGAAAAAATATGAAGAACCTTTTGTGAAAATAAAATTTGGAGAGTGAAAGATCGCATGAAATGTTGAAATTGAAACCTATTTTTGTGACTATCATTAGATAATTTATATGTTACTGAGCTAGCATTTGTGAATTGAATATAATATATAAAGGACATTGCCAAAATTTGCCCCAGGCTGTCCAAACTTACGCTCATATTTAACTGTTTTATTTAAATACACAATGAATTTTAAACACCTACCCATGTTTGATAGCAATCACTTAAAAAAAATATCAAAAAAAAAATTTAATCGATTTTGTGTGTTCTGAATCACGTGACAATCGTCGTAGTATGAAAAGTCAACCTTTTCATGCCTTTTTCCTGCGACTACATAGCTACATACAACTTTGTTTTTCTGTAAATAGAAAATCTGCACTATTTAATGACATATATATCATTACTGGGCAGCCTAGGCTGGGGTACACTTCCATACAATTTTTGGCAATGTCCTTTATACAACTTAAATATATATACAGATAAATAAAATAATTTAAAACTAAATAAAAAGGAAATACTTAACCGCTACCGTAACCTCAATTAAAATAAAAAACAAAAAAAGAGTAAAAAACTTAGGCGTCATAGTATTCCTCCCAATCAGAGTCGAGTGATAAAGTGCCCAGAAGGATCAGCATTGCCACGTTGAATGGCAATGCTGATCCTCTGACCTCAAAAGAGACCAACCTTCTGAACACGGGAAGCGTCGATCAATCGTTTTGCGATATCTTTATAAAAAAAGCGAGTACTCGGACTCCACGGTCCCAGCGTCTCAACTCCCAACGGCTCAAATGACGACCTCCGTGGCGCAGTGGTATTCGCGGTGGATTTACAAGACGGAGGTCCTGGGTTCGATTCTCGGCGGGGCAGATTGAGATTTTTCTTAATTTGTCTTGGCTTTCGCCGTGGCTAGTTACCACCCTAACGGCAAAGACGTACCGCCAAGCGATTTAGCGTTCCGATACGATGTCGTGTAAAAACCGAAAGGGGTATGGATTTTCGTCCCATTCCTAACAAGTTAGCCCGCTTCCATCTTAGACTGCATCATCACTTAACATCAGGTGTGATAGCAGTCAAGGGCCAACTTGTAGTTGATAAAAAAAAAATACGTAATTAATTATTATAAATATCTAAAGATTTATATAATTATGTAATTATTGTATAATTATTAAAGATTTATGTAATTATTATAAATATCTAATGATTCATTTGTATACAAATAGGTAGAAACTAAATTAATGATTTCTCCTTAGATCCACAATAATTATGTACCTATATTAAAGACAAACTCGATTGAGAATGCTTGTCAACAATCAAAATAAAAATGAAGGTAGAAATCACTAGTCATTTCGCATCTATTTTTTTAAATTAACTAGTTAATGACGAATTCATTACATTAAATTAGATTAGTAAGCTTAAAACTAATTAATATATTTTTTAATGACTACAAGTATACATATATTCAAAGTCTTTTAAATAAGATTTTTAACAAAACATAATTTTAAATTTATTAGGCATAAAATGTGTTGCGTTTTCTACCTCCTTTTTAAATTTGTTTGTTGACAAGCATTCTCAATCGAGTTTGGCTTTAGTATAATTACCTTATGCAATAGAATAGGAGTAAAAAAAGTTTAGCATTCGATGCGTACAATTCAATTTGCCTTGTTTATTTTCCAGCAATGAAATAAAACGCAACAGGGACAGGGTGCTGGAGATATACTACTTCATCGACAATCAGAGGGAGGAGTGGGCGGACATGCAGATGAGCATGACGGAGACCGTGGACCCGGAGACTGCAGCGCTGTTGGGCGACGATTTCTAGTGTGTAATGGCCATGGTTTCATAATTATATAGCCTTTTTCCTATGATTTTGTTGTTATTGGATAGTGTTAACCACACTTTAGGATATAATTTTTGTAAATGTAATATCAAAAATTTCGGAAAGATTCGCAATGAAGAGAATTAATCTGTAGACGCGCGGTGCAATTTGATTGGTGAGTCTCAAATGAGACCGCCTCGTTGGTCTAGTGGTTAGCCTATGTGACTTCCATCACGAGGTCCTGGGTTCGATTCCTGGGTCGGGTCATGGAATAATTTTGAGCTTTTTCATTCTTCATGAAATGTTCAGTACATTCCAAGCCCGGAGTTTGGAAGTTGGTGGTGTTATACCCCCGTGCCTCGGAGAGCACGTTAAGCCGTCGGTCCCGGACACTATCATCAACATCTGATAGTGATCGTTAATAAATGAAACATTATCACCCTACCCCCGCCAACCCGCATTGGAGCAGCGTGGTGAGTGTACGCTCCATATCCCCTCTGCTATAAGGAGGGAGGCCTGGCCCTGTAGTGGATCGTTAATAGACTGATAATGATGATGAAATGAGACCAAGCTATCACTATCAGCTATTTAACTACAGTTTGAGTAGTCGGCTTTCTTGGACAGTGATTAATATTACTTTATGAATATTTTAATATATAGTAAAAATGTTGTATTGCATATTATTGACCTTGCCTCTTCTGTCGTGTGGTGATCAACATACACCAATTGTTTATACTCGTGTTAGATATTTATTGAAATTTTATCAAAATACTTTCCATGTACAATTAAACTTTTTGCAATTCACGAAGGCGAGTGAGCTTTACTCGTTGAACGTGTATGTGTACATTGCTGTAGTGTGCGTGTATGACGGAACTAGGGTTGCCATCTCTAAAATTTGGAAAACAGGACAAGACGCGTGAAAACCCCGAATTTTAAAGTCCGAAAGCCGGACATGTCAACAGGATCTTTTAAACATATTCAATGTAAAAAAATAGTTGAAAATGTCATAAATCACCTTTTTTTATTTGGAACGGTAAATATACTTGGTTAATCGGTTGATCGTGGTGTGGTGCGAGCATAGTGCGTGTCTCGCGGGCGTTCCAAATTTTTTTTATTTATTTATTTTTTAAAATCCGGTCTACAAATGAAATTTTCCCCGGACGCTCCCCGGATGCCCTCTAAACTAGGACAAATCCGGGGAAACCCGGACGGATGGCAAACCTATACTAAAGTCAAACTCGATTGAGAATGATTGAATGTTGTTTGACGGCCTCCGTGGCGCAGTGGGTGGTGACTCTGCTTCTGCGTCCTAGGCTGTGGGTTCGATTCCCACATCTGGAAAATGTTTGTGTGATGGGCATGGATGTTTTCTAGTAGACACTGGAAACTGGTGTTTATCTATATATTATAAGGATTTATGTATAGTATATAAATAAAAATATAATATATATAAATATATTCATCAGTTATCATAGTACCCATAACACAAGCTACCTAAGCTTACTTTGGGGCTATATAGCGATATGTGTTATTGTCATATAATATTTATTTATTTATTTATTTTGTCAACTAATAAATTAAAAATGAAGGTAGAAATCACTAGTCATTTTACACCTATTTTTTTAAATTTACTACTTAATGACGAATTCATGTCAATAAATTAGATTAGTAAGCTTAAAACTAATTAATATATTCAATCTCTTTTAAATAACAAAACACAATTTTAAATTTATTAAGCATAAAACGTGTTGAATTTTCTACCCTCAATTTAAATTTGTTTGTTGACAAGCATTCTCAATCGAGTTTGGCTTTAGTATAGACGGAACGATAATTTGGGACCGGAACGTCGCAACGGTCACTTGTGCTTGTTGTTTCCACGACGCTTATTGACAGTACTTCATGGCAATAAGCGTTCACCCACGAGTAAAGCTCACTCGCCTTTGTCAATTGCAAAAACTTTTAATTGTACATGGAAAGTATGTTCATATTTCAATAAACGACTAACTTTATAACGTGCGTCGCTGGAACGACTCCATTACAAATTGTCAGGGTATCGAGGTGCTTATCGCGTATAGGTTGATCTAATGAGCTATGGTCAATGACGTTTTTGTAAAAACATCTGAGGCTATGATCCCAACAGTTCACGGAGTTAGCATGTAGCCCCTCTGATCTTAAAGTAAACCGCGCTTATAACAGGAATAGTAAATGAAACAGATTTAACAAAAAAATATTTTATTGCACAAGTAAAATATTATAAAAATAACGATCAGGTATATCACTAGTAACAATTATTTTTATTGATTAAGGTGGTTGTTACATTTGGGTCAAACGAATAAGGTGTTAAAATTATAAGGGTTTATTGTTTATAAGATTAAACTCCGCTAAGTATTTTCTACTCTTTCATTTAATAATTCTTTTATTATTTTTATTTATAATAAATAACAGTGCCGTAACTAGGGCAGTGCCAGCGGTGCCCAGGCACAGGGCGCAGACGCTGAAGGGGCGCAGAAATGACCAGTCCACATACAAACAATACCTACCTTATTTAGAGTCAGTTACAAGTCTGTAGAGCGCATAAATTGCTGGTTACGCTACTGATAAATAATAATAATAATAAGGTGGAGTACGGCGCATGAAATGGACAGATAATATGAATAAAAACGTCATGCGCGCGTACTACAGGGCTACAGGGGGAGAAACTGGACGGACTGGCTACCGAGCTGCAATGTATCGCGAGTTCTTGCTGCTTGAGCCGCATTTAACTGTCACGGAACAAAACTTGGCAGATCGAGCTCGGTTTATTCAGCGTTCGAACATCTTTAACGCTACCGAGCTCGAACGATTGCGACGTGAGGCTGTTCCTGAAGTGGTACCTTCCACAGAGCAAATCGTCTCACCGGCGGCGCCTGTCCGCGAAGAGACTGAACCTATGTCCCAAGATTGGCATGTGGAAGAGAACACTGGGGGAACAGTCGCCCTTGATATAGAACGGATGAGAAGGGTTTTAGAAGAGACGATTTCTGAAATCCGTAATGCTCCTCTTGAGAATCGTCCGCGGCTCTCCCGTATTACGCTGAATATAGCGACGCGGGATGTCATTGAGGCTGTCAACCAATTGCTTCACCAGCATTTGGCGGTCAGCACTGGCCTGGACGATACGGCTTCTATTCTCTTCGGGGCAGCCCTGGCCGTCCATCGGTTCATTGGTATCAAAGTCAAGGAACCTGGACAGCCGGGGCGTTCTGCTAATAACACCAGAGCAGAACCAGCCTGGAAGAGGAGGATAGAGCGCCGTATCACCCATGCCAGAAGACTCATTGGCAGACTGCAATGCTTCAGGTCGGGCAACACAAGGCCAAGGATTGTGCGCTCTGTTAGGATAGCCTTTAATGGGCTCGGGGTTAGGCTGGATCAAGCCGACATAACCCAAAAACTAACGGAGCGCATCGACGACCTGAAGCAGAAAATCGCTGCGTGGGGAAACCGCATACGACGATACTCGGAAAGAGTCGAGCGATTTCAGCAGAATCGTCTTTTCTCGAGTGATCAGAAAAGATTCTATAACAAACTGGAGTGTCCCGCGGTCTGTTCTGCCTCTCCACAGCCGAGTCCGGCCGACCTCATCGCCTTCTGGCGAATATCTGGTCAGGAGAGGTAGAGCACGATGAGGGCCCTTGGATTGCGGCGATAGAGGAGGCATGTGCCGCAATTGAGCCGATGAACCCGGTCGCCATCTCTTCGGAGGATGTAGTTGGTGCGGTAAGGCGGGCTGCGAACTGGAAAAGTCCGGGGCCCGACGGACTGCACCACTATTGGCTGAAGGCGTTCTCGGCTTGCCATGTCACATTGGCTCGCCAATTTCAAGAGGCTCTCGAGCAAAGGACGCTCCCGAACCTTTTCACCACCGGGATCACTCACTTAGCTCCAAAGACCACCGATACCGCGGACCCATCTAAATACCGCCCCATTACGTGTCTTACTACCATCTACAAGACACTGACATCCGTTCTGAGCTCCAAGATAACCCGTCACGTTGACGAAAATAACATCATATCTGGAGCTCAGAACGGATGCCGGGGCGGTAGCCGCGGTACTAAGGAGCTCCTTCTCATCGATTCCGTTGCGGGCCAGCTGGTCAAACACAACCGCCGGAACTTCGCTACTGCCTGGATTGACTATAAAAAGGCATTCGACTCGGTGCCTCATTCATGGCTCTTGAGGGTCCTTGAACTGTACAAAATTGATAGTACAGTTCAAGACTTCCTCCGGTCGTGTATGAGGCAATGGAGCACGATCCTATGTCTCCATGGCGAGCGGCTGGCGGCTGCCGATGACCGGATAAGGATACGGAGGGGTATCTTCCAGGGCGACTGTCTGAGTCCACTATGGTTCTGCTTGGCCTTGAATCCTCTTAGTACATTACTAGAGAATTCGGGGACAGGCTTTCAGTTTCGGAGAGGGGGGACAAAAGTGCCTCACCTTCTCTACATGGATGACCTCAAACTGCTGGCACCCAATGCTACTCGTCTGAAGGAATTACTGAAACTCACCACAGGGTTTAGTAGTTCCATCAGAATGGAGCTTGGGCTAGACAAGTGTGCGGTCTTGCATGTTGAGAAGGGAAAGGTTACTCATACGGCCGGGATCAACCCCGAGCCAACTAACATCAAGACCCTCTCCGAAACTGAAACATACCGGTATCTGGGCATGTCACAATCCGTAGGGGTAAAGGAGGCGGACATGAAACAGTCAGTTTGCGAGGACTTTTTTCGACGTCTGACAAAGATCTGTAAAAGTTACTTGTCAGGCGCCAATAAGGCCCGAGCTTATAACGGCTGGGTCATGCCCGTTCTCATGTACTCCTTTGGCGTGCTCAGATGGACTCAGACCGAACTTGACGCCCTGGATACAAGAGTCCGCACGACTATGACTCTCCACCGAATGCATCACCCAAAATCGTCTGTCATGAGGTTGTATATCCCACGAAAGTGCGGTGGCAGAGGCCTACTCAGCGCCAAAACCATGCACAATCGGGAGATATGCAGCCTCAGGACCTACTTCGAGACGAAAAGGGAGTCTCCGATGCATGTGGAAGTCATAGAATGTGATAAAGGACTCACCCCCCTATCCTTGGCCAAGAGCGATTGGCAGAAACCGGTGGTACTGAGCACCTCTGACCGAGAGACCATATGGAAGGGGAAGGAGCTGCACGGACGCTTTTTTAAGGCTCTTCATGAGCCCCATATTGATAGAAAAGCGTCCGTGCAGTGGTTGCGCTTCGGAGACCTCTTTGGGGAAACCGAAGGGTTTGTCTGTGCGATACAAGATCAGGTGGTTAAGACGCGGAACTACCGAAAGTACATTCTGAAGGATGGCACTCACGACATTTGTCGAGCCTGTCGCCATCCCGGAGAGTCACTCAGACATGTGCTTTCGGGCTGTTCGGCTCTTGCTAACACTGAGTATCTGCACAGACATAACCAAGCAGCCAAAATCCTTCACCAAGAGCTTGCTCTGATGTACGGTCTCTTGGATCAGCGGCTGCCTTATTACCAGTATACACCGGTGCCAGTGCTAGAACGCGACGGAATCCGGCTCTATTGGGACCGATCTATCATCACGGACAGGACTATTCTAGCGAATAAGCCTGATATCGTGGTGTTAGACCGGGCACAGTCGAGGGTGTTTTTGGTGGACATCACAATTCCATATGATGAGAACCTTGTGAGAGCTGAGACGGAGAAAAAACGAAAGTATCTAGATCTGGCTCACGAGGTTACCGCCATGTGGCATGTGGAGTCCACTGAAATCATTCCGATCGTTATATCTGCCAATGGGTTGGTCCCAGTCAGCCTCGCTCACCATCTGAGGCGGCTGGGGTTCCGTGGCGGTTCGCTCGCAGGCAAGATGCAAAAAGCGGTCTTGCTCGACTCGGCTAGAATGGTCCGCCGGTTTCTTCACCTGTCGCCATGACCCCCGGCCGTTTGGTCTCCCTGCCGAGGTGAATCCTCCGCCCGGAGCATATATGTATTTATGTAGCGTATATTTAAGTTTATTTATTTTAAGTATCTAAGTAAGTTTATTATAATAGTTTTGGCATTATATATGTATTTATTGTGTATCCGGGCGTGAGAGTATATTTAATGTAGAATAATAATAATAAGGTTACTCATACGGCCGGTTGATCCCGGCCGTATGAGTAACCTTTCCCTTGCATGTTGAGAAGGGAAAGGTTACTCATACGGCCGGGATCAACCCCGGGCCAACTAACATCAAGACCCTCTCTGAAGCTGAAACATACCGGTATCTGGGCATGTCACAATCCGTAGGGGTAAATGAGGCGGACATGAAACAGTCAGTTTGCGAGGACTTTTTTCGACGTCTGACAAAGATCTGTAAGAGTTACTTGTCAGGCGCCAATAAGGTCCGAGCTTATAACGGCTGGGTCATGCCCGTTCTCATGTACTCCTTTGGCGTGCTCAGATGGACTCAGTCCGAACTTGACGCCCTGGATACAAGAGTCCGCACGACTATGACTCTCCACCGTATGCATCACCCAAAATCGTCTGTCATGAGGTTGTATATCCCCCGAAAGTGCGGTGGCAGAGGCCTACTCAGCGCCAAAACCATGCACAATCGGGAGATATGCAGCCTCAGGACCTACTTCGAGACGAAAAGGGAGTCTCCGATGCATGTGGAGGTCATAGAATGTGATAAAGGACTCACCCCCCTATCCTTGGCCAAGAGCGATTGGCAGAAACCAGTGGTACTGAGCACCTCTGACCGAGAAACCGTATGGAAGGGGAAGGAGCTGCACGGACGCTTTTTTAAGGCTTTCATGAGCCCCATATTGATAGAAAAGCGTCCGTGCAGTGGTTGCGCTTCGGAGACCTCTTTGGGGAAACCGAAGGGTTTGTCTGTGCGATACAAGATCAGGTGGTTAAGACGCGGAACTACCGAAAGTACATTCTGAAGGATGGCACTCACGACATTTGTCGAGCCTGTCGCCATCCCGGAGAGTCACTCAGACATGTGCTTTCGGGCTGTTCGGCTCTTGCTAACACTGAGTATTTGCACAGACACAACCAAGCAGCCAAAATCCTTCACCAAGAGCTTGCTCTGATGTACGGTCTCTTGGATCAGCGGCTGCCTTATTAACAGTATACACCGGTGCCAGTGCTAGAACGCGACGGAATCCGGCTCTATTGGGACCGGTCTATCATCACGGACAGGACTATTCTAGCGAATAAGCTTGATATCGTGGTGTTAGACCGGGCACAGTCGAGGGTGTTTTTGGTGGACATCACAATTCCATATGACGAGAACCTTGTGAGAGCTGAGACGGAGAAAAAACGTAAGTACCTTGATCTGGCCCACGAGGTTACCGCCATGTGGCATGTGGAGTCCACTGAAATCATCCCGATCGTTATATCTGCCAACGGGTTGGTCCCAGTCAGCCTCGCTCACCATCTGAGGCGGCTGGGGTTCCGTGGCGGTTCGCTCGCCGGCAAGATGCAAAAAGCGGTCTTGCTCGACTCGGCTAGGATGGTTCGCCGGTTTCTTCACCTGTCGCCCTGACCCCCGGCCGTTTGGTCTCTCTGCCGGGGTGAATCCTCCGCCCGGAGCATATATGTATTTATGTAGCGAATATTTAAGTTTATTTATATCAAGTATCTAAGTACGTTTATCATAACAGTTTCGGTTTTTGTTTATATGTATTTATTGTGTGTCCGGGCGTGAGCGTATAATTAATGTATAATAATAATAATCTTTATTTCAGGCATTGTAATAACCCATATACAAAAATTTGAATTTAAAAACTATTACAAAAGATACAATTAAAATAGCATAATAATTGACCTGTACCAGTATGACGAATAACCAAATGACATTGCCAAAAATTGTAAGTGTACCCCAGGCTGCCCAGTAATGATATATTTGTCATTAAATAGTGCAGATTTGCTATTTACAGAAAAACACAAGCAAAAGTTGTAAAAGTTGAAAAAGTTGACTTTTCATACTACAACGACGGTCACGTGATTCAGAACACAAAAAACGATTGAAATTTTTTTTTTATATATTTTCAAGTGATTGCTATGAAACATGGGTAGTGTTTCATAGCAATAGCCAACCCAGCAGTAGTTAAATTTGAGCATAAGTTTGGACAGCCTGGGGCAAATTTTGGCAATGTCCTTTGCACGACTATTTTTGACCCAAATCCCGAATTTACATCCAAAATGAAGAATCCTTTTTCAAAACTACCAACTTTTTAAACCAAATATTAACTCAACACACCCTTATTATTTTAAAACCTTCAGTTATTTTATTTAAAACACTTTAATCTACTTAGCAGCCTTCTGTTTCAACATTTGTATATACATTTCAAGGCTTTGTTGTACTTTAGGATTTTTGAGGTAGGTAAGAAACTCTTGCGTGTCGGCTTGTCTGTTTGTTTGCAAGTTCTTGATCGGCGTCTCCCTTATCTTCTGTTTGGTGATAGCTCGGGCTAGTGGGGGGATCCTTTCGAACTTCTTTATGAAGCCTTTGCATTTGGCGATCGCGTCGGCTTTGTCGGTGGCTGCCTCGTCGATAAGACCCACCTGTAAGATAAAAGTTTTTAAATTTTATAAAACCGGTAGTGATTTTATAGATCAATGTAAAATAACCAACATAAACATAAAGTACATATCGCAACTAGATGAGTCTAGATCTTTCATAACTCCAATGTCGTTATGATCAGCAGTATTGGAACGAAGTTCCTTATCGCGCGTTGTGAAAGGGGGCTAGACGGAAAAAATTCGTACGAAAAGTTGTCACGACACTTTTTGATCAAAGGATCTTGCCGCCGCCTTTGATGTGTGTGCGCGTGAGCGGCGGGGGGCGCCCGCGCTGTATGCTGTCTCGCGCTCTCGTGGCGCCCTTTACGAAAATTGAGCCTACTGATAAAGTTTATATAACATTATATTTGTTAATAATAAAAAAATATTATTATTACTTAAAAAAAATAAAATTTTATTACAATTCCTTCACTAATTAATCGAAAAATTGAGCCTACTGATTAAGTTTATATAACATTATATTTGTTAATAGTAAAAAAAATATTATTATTACTTAAAAAAAATTAAATTTTATTACAATTCCTTCAATAATTAATCGAAAGGAACTTCGTTCCATCCGGGTGTCCCTTGACACCTCTCAATTTTTTTTTAATCCATATGTCAAAAAACAAGTTTGACCTCTACATATCGGACATTGCGGAAATATAGTTGTTTGATTTTGGGAGGGTTAGAGGGCCAACCCTTGACAGAGCTTAAGTAATTAAAATTATTTATCACGTGAATATTAGATAAAATATGTAACATTTGCGCATCGCAACTATAAGATTTGCCTTAAGAACTGTTGTACTGAGACTAAGTAAAAAAACTATCTAATTTATCATTATTTTGAGGCCTTGGATATTAACCACGCGACTATCTCTAGGGCTGTTTCATTGACCTCTATGGTGGATTTACTTTGTTTATAGTCGAGGTGGGAAACAGTATAGTAAAATAAACTAACCTTTAACGCTTCGTCAACAGTGAACATTCTGGCTGTAGTAAGCGCATATTCTGCTTCCCTGACAGAAATAGTTTGGCACATAGTGTCCATGGCCCACTTGGGCGCATTTATCCCTAGGGCTGATTCATTGAGCCCTATGGTGAATTTTTTGTCTACCATGCAACTAGGTGGGTTAGACTATAATGAAAAAAACTAACCTTTAACGCTTTTTTCACAGTAAACATTCTATCTTTGCTCTTCTTCCCTGATCAACATAGATTGGCACAGTGTCCATGGCCCAGATGGGCGCGACTATCCCTAGGGCTGTTTCATTTGCAGCAGGAAACAAACTAAAAAGTGGATATTGTACTTCCCTGGTCTAAATAGTTTGGCACATAGTATATATCAACCTCAAGGGCGCAACTATCCCTAGCCAGGGGTGCTTTATTGAGGTCTATGGTAAATTTTTAATTTATGATGAAGCAGTTGGAAACTAACCTTTAACGCTTCGTCCACAGTAAACATTCTGGCTGTAGTAAGCACATATTTTGGAGCCTTGGATATTAACCACGCGACTATCTCTAGGGCTGTTTCATTGACCTCTATGGTGGATTTACTTTGTCTATGGTCGAGGTGGGAAACAGTATAGTAAAATAAACTAACCTTTAACGCTTCATCAACAGTAAACATTCTGGCTGTAGTAAGCGCATACTCTGCTTCCCTGACAGAAATCGTTTGGCACATAGTGTCCATGAACCATGTGGGTGCGACTATCCCTAGGGCTGTTTCATTGAGCCCTATGGTAGATTTACCGCTCACCATAACTCGGTATTCGCATGACATTGATAGGAGGCAACCGCCGGCTGGTGCGTGGCCCTAAAATAATAAATTGTTGGTTAGAAGTGGAAGTTGTTTAGTGAAAGTTCTTGAATGACATTATAGCCCGTGTGATAAGCCCTTCAATGTTATGCAACCTTCCGCCCGCTTCCCCTGTAACTTCACCTCAAGCTCCCGTGTTGACAAAGACTGTAGACAAAGACATTTTTGACGCCACGCGTCTGTGGTGCCACCGCCCCCTGGTCTCAACTTATTGCCCGCGGGTTGTACTATGCTATTTTATTGTAATTGTCTACTTGAAAAATTGTGCGATAATGTCAAACTTACAATGACGTTGATTATTGGAATGGGTATAGTTAAAAGATGCCCAAAAACTTAAGTTAGGTATAGATATTGTTGTAGGTTTGTTAATTCTGCGAATTTTAAGAAGATTTTCATAAATATGCCTGAACACAACAATGCGAGTATAATGGTTTCCAATTCAACTAGTGTCATTAATTTTGAACTATAGTTTCCATTCCTACGTTCCTAAAGTCGTAAAAACGAATATTTTAATACTAACATTGATAGCCGCAGCAGTAGGGAAGTTCGATCCGAACAGTTTGAACCACACGTCTTGGAGGGTAGTCCAGAATTGTTCGGCTCTTTTCATATCAGGCTTGTACATTTCCATTATATCCAGACCTGCTGAAAATACTGTAGGTGAAGACTGGAATAGAAAACACATACAGGCTTTAACGTTGGACAAAAAAAAGTGACGGCCTCCGTGGCGCAACGACATGCGAGGTGGATTTATAATACAGAGAAAAAACCGTGGACGGATCGAGTCCCGGTATGCTCGACTGGGATTTTTTATCTTGTAGGGTCTTTAGCCGTGGTACTATAAAGCGATTTAGTGTCCCTGTACGATGTCGTGCGGAAAAACCAAGAAGGGAGTAGATTTTCTATCCCTAACAAGTTAGATCGCTTCCATCTTAGTTTGTGTTATCACTCACTATCAGGTGTAATTGCAATCTAGAGCTAATTTGTAATGAATAAAAAAAGTATGCTTCCCGCTTTTCTCTCGATCCCTTCATTCGTTATCACCTCGCACATTAGTATTGTTCGGATTATGTTTTTGTCTATAAATGGTTTTATACTTACTGAAGTCAAAATCATTCCTCTGCTCTTATTCTTAGCTACTTCGTCAAGAGACTTGCTGATTTCTTGCAACAGGTCAAGGTTGAGACTGTTCACTGGGGGTCTCTGCAGCGTCATGATTGCGACCCCATCGTTGTCCACTGTCAAGTCCACTAGAGGACCCTTGCTTGACATCGCTCTGATGCTAGGCGCTAATTGCCTAGCATTGCTGACTGTTTGCCTTAATAGAAACATTTTATCTGAAACAAATGAAATCGTATTTAATACAACGCAGGCTGGTGGTTAAGCTATGTGGCATCAATCACGAGGTTCTGGATTCGAATCCTGCTTGTGAATTAAATGAGTTTATATCTTCTCAGAATTTTTTAGTAAATGTTAAGCTCGGACTCGGTGAGTCTGTGGTGTTCCGGAGAGCACTTTAAGCCGTCAATCCCAGTCACTATTATCAACATCGTTGTTTTTAATGAAAAATTACCCTAAGCCCACCAACCCGCATTAGAACAGCGTAGTGGGTCTTATCTATGCCTTCAAGATTAAAAGAATATGTTTAATTTTCTAAGCAGTCTTAAGTAATATTGATAAGACCTTTGTTTGAAACTGATTATAAGTTGATCATAAGCTGATTTGTACAATTAAAATTTACATAAAAAAAGATGAAGCAAATTTTTTGTTTACGCGATTCTACTTACTCGGGTGAATTATAATTTACCTTGCCGTCATGCAAAAAATAACTAGTTTTAAATTAATTATGTTCTCTACAATGGGAAAAATGCACAGCATTTATTTCCCAATCGAAATGTCTTAAAAACCTTGATGTCTAGAAAAGAACCTTTGAGAATATTCAGTTTCTACACGACATCGTACCGGAACGCTAAATCGCTTGGCGGTACTTCTTTGTCGGTAGGGTGATAACTAGCCATGGCGAAAGCCTCCCACCAGCCAGACCAACACAAATTAAGAAAAATCTCAATCTGCCCCGCCGGGAATCGAATTCAGGACCACCGTTAGCGCCAAGGAGGTCGTTAGTGGTTTTGATACGAATTTGGTGGAAACCGAAAGGTGTGTGGAATTTCACCCTAGCAAGTTAGCCCGCATCCATCTTAGATATCATCATGACATGATCAGGTGTGATTGCTGTCAAGGGACAAGAAAATAATAAAATATAGACTATCACAGATAGAATTTATAACCGACGGAAAAAAAACGGAGGAGGTTCTTAATTCAACACGTATATTTTTTTTATGTTTGACCACGCATTACTTTTTACAGAGTTGTCCGATTTTGATAATTCTTTTTTTATTAGAAAGAGTAGACTTTTACAGTCAAGGTTTCTACTTTAAGGACATTACCTACAATTCACAAACTGCTTTACTACGTTAAATAAATGTTCCTTAAACTTGCTGGCACCGAGTTCATAGATATGCTTAAGTAAATTAAAGCAACTAAATGACACAGTTATTTTTTACTTTTAGTGCGTTTTGAGTCGGTTCTATTTTTTGTTACAAATTTTTCACTACGTCATTACTAACGAGACAATAGTAATTATTGTTTGAATCAAATGTGCAAATTTATTCAAGTGGACCTGTTTCTGTAGTGACACCTACACTTCAGTCTTCATGAATGCTGTTATTATGTTTCTTTAGTCGAGTTTCACATTTATAAAAAAATACAATTAAATAGTTAAGTAAGTTGTTGTAAACATCATTTTTATCTTGATACAATGCCTCTGCTTATACCTAGTCTCTCGACTGATCCCATGAGGACAATAGGATGTCTTGATTACCTACTACTAAGAGTTACTAAAGGCTCGCACGTTAGATAGATGTTTGTATGTAATCTTATTAATTCAATCTATTGTAGTGTAGCTTCTACTTGCACGTGCAACCTTTTTTGTATATCTAGTGGGTAAATGCAAATTGCAATGCAATAAATAAAGACTGCAGATAAAAAGTCCTGAATCAAAGTCGATCCAAGGTCAAGTAATAAAGAATGAAATAATATATCCCACCAAAAACATTCTATAAAAACTAGCTAAGTCTCGATAGAGCTGCTTGTTCATCTCTAAAAAGTAATGAAATCTAGACAAAGTCGTGCCAAGTCTAAGGTTCCTTACTGCGATTTCTTATATTATATATATTTTTTATAGTTAATGTTGTGTGACTTGGCCGTTGAACATTCTTTATACGTTACTTTATACCCTTCAACGGCCCATACGGCAATAGTTTTTCCTTTATTTGGTCATTAAACCCTAACTCTTTACCAAATTTCAGCTTTCTGACTTTATGGGTAGTACTAGTTCTATTTTGATGATCATGAGTGAGTGTCGTAAATGCGAAACTTTGCTTTCGTTTAACTTCGGAACTGAATGACCTACAGACGTGAAATTTTGGATTTTAAGTAAGTGATTATAGCTTACTGGATGACGAAAACTTCAGCATTCTAGTCTTTTCCAAAGGTTCTCAAAATAGGGCCTGAAAATGCGGCCAAATGGTTCCTGTGAAGGTATACAGGCAGTGCTTGCTTCGCGCTCGACTTAGCGGGGGCACTGCCGTGCACCCTGATTATATTTAAATAGTAAGAATAAGGTTTCTTAGTTTTTTAATGATAGGTTAGCTCACGGTTACAATGTCAACTAATTTCATATTAAGTGATACTACAGCAACGCAATGATGGACTCAGTGGTGCAGTAGTATGCACAGTGGACAGAGATGTACAAAATGGTTTCATAAAAGCATTTAAATACAAAATGCAAAATACTTTTCAGATTTACCATTTCAAATGCAAAATACCAAATACTTTTGCGTTTTGTATTTCAAATGCAAAATGCAAAATAGGTATTTTCAAAATGCTTTTTCAAAATAAAATACCTTTTATTTATGTCACTTATAACATTACTAAAATAAGATTATCCTAAATTACTTATAACATTAGTAAATAAGTGTCGAAAGACTCGTCTAAATAGGTCCAGCTATTTCAGAGATTTGCCAGAACAAACAGATTGACAAAAAATTGATTGTTGGTGTAGTATAATCAGTAGTTCTATAAAGATACTTTGATTTGAATATTTAAATTAAAAACATTTAAAAGGAATTTTACATACAAACTTTCAACCCCTATATAACCCGTATACAAATTTTCATTAACATTACTTCAAAAATTAAAGACTCTCCATAGAAATTTTCAACCCCTTCTACTTTAATTTGCGCGACAAAAACTATCCAAAGCAATACCTCAAAATATGAACTACAAACGTGCCAAGTTTAATTTTAATACATTGTGTTTTAGCGTGAATTACGGCCGACAAAAATCCACTATCGGCCAAATTCGGCAATACAAGCGTCATTTGTTCATTTCATTTCGTTTGACTGGTAATGTTGGCTAAACTTAATCACAAAGTATTTTGCATTTTGAAATGAATTTTAAAAATGCAAAATACATCTCAAAAGTTATTTCAAATAAAATACAAAATGTTTTTGTTAAAAAGTATTTAAATGCAAAATACAAAATAGGTATTTTGCATTTTGTATTTGCATTTTAAATAGAACTATTTCAAATAAATCACATCTCTGACAGTGGATTTATAAAAGGGAGGTCCTGGGTTGGATAAATTGGTCTAGGTGTCTGGTGTAAGGCTTTGGCCGTTGCTAGTTGCCACCCTGTCGGCAAAGACGTCGACGAAGTTATCTGGATTCTAAGAAGCTCGTATTTTTGTTAGTAACATTATGATTTATCCAGTTCATCATTTTAGTTGCTTTTGAAATTTTAAACTGTGAACATGACATACTTATTAACATAAGAACAAGAATTATTTGGGTGAAATCTCCGGCGTTTTTATAGTAACATATATAATACAGCAGAAAGAGAAAAAAAAGCAGAATAGGATGAAATCATAGAGCTTGACTCGTATGCCTATCTCGGCGGGGTCAACATAATTATTATTTATATGGTAAGGCCTGCCATAGTGGATGCACTTCGACCCTTTTGGGATATTTTGTACTCGCCCCTTCCTTACCTTCCAAATATCAGTTCAAACACCCACTCTATATGTTGGATGGTTGCTTTCAAATGGGAGGCACAGTAAACCTCTGATAGTGGATATGCCACCCCCAGGAGATCAATTCCCTTTTTAACCAATCCATCACTTTCACACAATATGTGTTTCTTTTACCCTGTGTCTTCATCATCATCAAAAACCCAACCATACTTTAATTATGTTCAAATAAAATGTTTTGTAGTTAGATAAGGTTTATTGACCTAGGTAATATATGACAGTAATAATATAAGATAAGATACTACACTTGATTTAACTTTTTAAAAAAAAGTGAAAACTGTGTAAAATTATTAGTTTGTGCCCAGCTATTTTTCTCTACCACATGATGGACCTGGCACCTGCTTGGTGAACAAATTAATGGTAACAATTTTGTGTCATGACCACTCTATTGGAAATATACAATTATACAGTACATAATATAATATGAAGTAGCTAGAGCTCAAAAAGTGTTGACAACGAATAAAAGACAAACTAACTTCGTTAAAACAGGCTCAAGTACAAATTCCACCAGCAAGCCTTATTCAATTCTGGGCTCTGCTCCTGATTGGACTATATTATTGGACACATATGCATTATAAATATTCCTTTTTTCCAAACAAATTAAACATATAATACTTGTTGAGTTTACAGTGCCGTGGGAAACAAACATCCTTAAAGTTTCACAGCCCCGAGGGGTCCCCTGGCAACCGTCAGGCAAATAATGACAGCTGTCATTATAGCTCCGTCGCTACCCGGGCAGCCGCGGGCCTCCACGAAGGTTTGAATGTCAGGCCCCCAGGGGTTAAAGACCATGTATTCAAAGTGAATAAATATTATGACCTAACTAATGAACTAACTAAAAATGGCTATGTGGTTAGTTTATATGCGGTAGAAGTGGGTGCGAGAGGTATACCAGCAAAGTCTCTCGATAACCTGCTAAAAGACCTTGGCCTTACTAGAAGTGCTCCATATTGGAATGAGTATCCAAAGCTGCTTTAGTAGGGTCCTTCCAAATTTGGCTGGGCAGGGAGAATAACTTGAACAGAGGATGTGAGTGTTGACGGCTGTCACTAAGAGATCTCTTTTAAGCCTACTCCTATGACACAAGCCACGGGCTCTCTTCAGAGTTTTTCTCTCAGCCACAGGTGGACCCGCCACCCGAATGGTGAATCCATGGAATGCTAAGGTATTCATCTCTCTAATATCAATTTTACAATAAGATTATGACTTAATAAAGTCTAAAGTAAAATTGTGCTATAAAAAGTATGGCACATTTTATGGCATTATTAAGTTTTTATCAAGCTTTACTATATAGAATTTATAATGTATTTTATGTACACATTCTTAAAATAGAGATTAAGATGAGAGTGCTAAATGTCCTGCACATTTAGCACTCTGGTGAAATTGTGTACCAAAATAGAATACCAATATAGAGTACATTTTACAAATTTAAATTTTCTTGCAGGAGACTTACTTTTAGTTGCACAAAGGATAGTTTTAAATTTTTATAAAATTAGGTACCTATATAGGTAAAAATTTTAACAAGTAGGCCAGTAATTTTATAATTTCAAAGTAAACAATTCTTTTGTCACATATTTGGATAACTTAAAAATATCTATATTTTTCGATCAATTTTACCATCTCAGTTTAGCGATTTCATTTTAATTTTTACCTAATGTTGATTGTTACTGCTAGTAGCTTGTTAGTACAGATTTTCACTTTTTAAATTATTTTAAAAATAGAACGTGACAGACAAAATTGGATTACTCTGAATTACAAACTGGCTATTTGAAAGTAAAAACGACTTATCGTAAAGTAGAGCAAAGTCAATCGATCAATTCGTTGGCAATCATTCCTTTCTTCCTTTAAAAACAGGAAGTACATACAAGACAGGAGAGAAAGAGATTTTGATTTATTTTATTTCATTATTACTTAAAACTCGTCGTAACACCTTTTAAATAGCTACAAATTAAAAATATTTTAATTAAAGGATATTATTTAAATATGATTTGAAATGGGCTTAACCTTTACAAAGAAAACAATTAGGAGACCCAAATAAAAACTTACCTTTAAATTAAAAATAAAATTCTAATAATATAGTTATTAGATGAAGTAATATATCACTTTAATGTAGCTCCCACAGTAGTTTGTTTTAATTTTTAAACTTTGCGAACTCTGCTTGAACTTTGACCAAACTTTAAAATTTGAATGGTGGTAATTGATACGGTTATTTTTGTCTGTGGAAATGTCATTTTGACAGTTTGAAATTTGAACGCATATAGAATGCCGTCAATATACACTTTCACTATATTTTAATTATTCTATAATTTAAATGATTTTTTATTTGATATTTTATTATTTAAATATTTGTTCATTTATTTTTTATCATTTTCTAATCTTTGGGACTCCATGCGTAATTTCAAACTCGCTGAAATTTATAACAGTGTTTTTCTAACTGTGTGTTTCAAACATATCCTAGGTGGGCGCAAGATAGAATCAAACAAATAAGAACTAAAACCTTCCACAGGAATCACTAGCTATTTGTGCAAATGGCAAGAAAATCCGTTCAGTAGGTACCTAGTCTTGAGGTTTGTCACAGACATACAGAAAGTCAGACGGATGTGGCCGGTTACTTTTATTAGTGTTTACGCATTGTACGAGATCATTTACGAGAGATTGCCAAGTTTACCATGCAAATAACATTCGCTAACTTCATTTCCACTGCACTAAAAACATTCGATAGATAAACCCAATATTTTATTCATACTGGAACGCAGCCATGAGCAGAGATGCCAACTTATGCCAATTACGATCCAATGTCAATTGTCAACTTTTGACATTGACATTTGGCTGGAGATTGATAATATCATTGATTACGATTCGTGATTTGATTTTGAACGGGTGCTATATTTTTATTGATTTCAGATTTGTGGATAAATCATATTAAAAGCTAACATTATAATAATAAATAACTAAGATCCTAACATGCAAGAAGCTGGAAGACTAAATTTGCAGTGTCACTAAAGTATGAATTAGAGACAAAATGTCGTTAGAACAAACCGCCTGTGATGGTAAGTTGATAAAAGTGCTTTAGACTCAAAAGTTTAAATTACTCTATAGGGTTTCACGAATCATCGTTTTTAATTGTGTAGCATTAAGATATGTCAGATCATATAAATAAAGATAGAAAAGTAACTAATAACTTGCAAGGCGGGAAGCAGATTTATTTCATAGTAGTCTCATGCCTGTCGTCAGTTTCAAATTTTTGTTAGATAGAATCAAGCCAAATGTTTCCAATAATCCTGGTAATTAATTAAATTGGTAAATAATAATTAGTTATAGGAATTTAAATATTTAGCAGTAGCAAAGCACATAACCAGAGATTTTTTGGAAGGAATATTCTTAATACTTAATATAGTGCTAATCATATAGGCATGTGAGGCTTGATAGCTACTTCTCAGCGCAATATGTGCAACGCAGCACATAGTGGGACACTAAAATTATAGACACAAAAGCTTGTAAAGCTTTCACACTAAAACTACTGAATGGATTTACTATTTATCCTAAAATTCTTACGGGAACCGCAGGCGCCTTCTAGTAGGTCATGTTCATAGAGGTGTAGCTTTGTTATGGTCAGTAGTTTCACTAACATCAATTTTGTCATCTGCTTGTTCTGTCAACAATTAGCTGCTATGAAAATGTTTAAATTTCTGTGCTATTCTTACAGACTTGAAGGCTTTTGAGAGGCGGCTCACAGAAGTTATAGCATGTCTTCAACCAGCCACTATGAGATGGAGGAGTAAGTCATGATATAATTATAAAATTATTTTTCAAAATTACAATACTATTAACATATAACCTTTGTTAAAAAAAAAATATTTCTCCATTTAGATATGACCATAATCATCCAAAATGATTGATTATTATATGTAATTTTTTTAATGAAATTTGTCTTAACAAAAAAGTGTTAACTGTGAAGGAAAGCATGTTGATACATTTTTTGTGAAGTCTGTGGTGATATTTATATTGGCCTTTGTTGTGTCAAATTTGGGTAATGTGTAGTTCTGTTATTTTGGTTACTAAACGTTAATTTCTTTGTTTAGTTCTCCTGGCAGTGGTGTCGGTGTGCACAGCTATAGCAGCCTGGCACTGGTTGACTGATCCACTTACTCCCGTGGTGTCACTGACGCAGTCCCTGTGGAATCATCCCTTCTTTGCGTTCACTTCTACATTTTTAGGTAACCATTATTTTTATTGTATTTGATTCAGTAGCAATCTGGTTATTCAGTTTGACTAGAAACTATTGCTTGTAGCACATACTTGGACAAGTTAAAAATATGTAAAGTGCAGGCATCAATTCAGAATGACTAGATAGATTCTGATAGTTTGTTAAATCAGTTTAAAAGGTTTTCTGCAAATTAAAAAAAAGGTTGTTTGTAAAGTATATTGTCTATCATATAAATAGACAATCTCAGAACGTGACAATGAGTCGTGCTTTTTTTTGAGTGCAGCCAGTGTTCATCGATTTGTGAGACTAAAAATCAAAAGATCCACCATCCTTAAATATTTTTAAAAATGTTTTACACAATAATTAGAAATTGAATGAATGCATGCATGCAGAAATTGGATGAGAAGCCAGTATTTGGACATTTCATAAATTATGATTGTCAGGTTTATTAAAATTATTTTCAACTGCAGCTAATCGTTTTTAAAGTGGAATTATTTTAGTTTCTAAATACTTTATGGATGGGATGATCACCACAACCACATGAGTAGATGAAAGGAACAGAGGCAAAGCTTTATATTACCACATGAATCAGTTGCACTACTATAAAGCTCGCGAGGCAAGTGTGTGTGACCACCAGGCGCTTGTCGTTCGCGGCGAGACTGGATAAAACTGGTTTACGCAGGCACAGTTAGTTGACAATCTTAGGGTCATGTCAGTATGACACATTTGTTTGATTGTTTCATTTGTTTTACCCTATTGTGACAACCCTACCAAAATAGGTAACAATTTTGTACGTTCTTAAGAAACTTTGGCTCTATCTACTAATGTGCCACAACACATTTACTAACTTATGTGAGATCATCGTTTTCATTTGTGCATGTATTTAGTTCATTCGAAATAAACTTTTATTTATTTTATTTAATTTAATAAATTTACCCTTTGTTTCAGTGTTATTGTTCATGATGGGAGTGCACAGGAAAGTGATAGCGCCGAGTATCATAACAGCTCGAACCAGATCAGTCCTTAATGATTTCAACATGTCCTGCGATGAAACTGGGAAGCTGATTCTGAAGCCGCGTCCTGCAAACTCTTAAAAATAGAATAATGTTCTCTGTATATAATATTGTTTAAGTAAAACATTGTTTTGATTTTGTTAATATGTTAAAAAATAAAACCAATTATAGAGAGACTATTTGTTTATTATTTTTAATTATAACTTTGGTGTGTTTACATTATTACGTAATAAATAAATGACAACTAAGAAAATAGGTTTTAATTTACACATTTTGAAACAATTATCATAGAAACTCAATTGACATTAAAGCCACAGGAACAAATAGTTACGCCAAGCTAATCATGCCAAGCCAAATCTAATCCTTTGTTTAGCCTATTTTGTAATAGCCCGATCAGAAGAATAATAACGACGCCATGTTGCGGAAAAAAATGGAACTACATTCTTCGACAAGCCTGCTATGCACAGGCTACTGAGGCGCTACCAATCATGGTTTTTATTATTCTGGCCAGGCCATAATTATAACAATATTGATTTTGGCCAAACTGAGACTAGGCTTTACACGTTGGCGTTACGTATTTCATGTCCCCGTGCCATAAACCATTTCATAATAAAGAACAACAGTTAAACTACAAATATACGTTACATTATATAATACATAAAATATTTTGCTAAGTAATATAATAATAGTGTATTAAATTTTTCAATAAAAGAATTTAAGTTTTAACATATCACAATATTTGAAAAGCAGTTCAATTATACTATAATTAACTTTAGTAAATTATACTAATAAGTAGTAATATAGTTTAGTAGTTTTTCTTATTTTTCTCAAGATTACGCAAACTATCATACAAAAAATTGCGCTTACAGAACTGACTTTACATAACCATGATCGAAATATAATTAAAATATATCTCGTATAAATGAACAGACAATCTTTTTGAGGTTTTGAACCTGAATTTTTGTATTTAATTAATATACTTTGCAAAATTACAAATGTCGCTTTAAACTAATTTCTATTTACACTGTAAAATAGCAGCATTTTCAAGAAAGGAGGTGGTCCATAAATGAAAGAAATGAAAGTCTGAATGTATCAATACAATTAAAAAAAAAGTGGACATTGCAAAAAAAATATTGCATTATGATTAATAGTTTTGTGTCATTTAAAACTATTTAATTGATTTTTTTATCAATAATAAATATTTTTTGTATTTTACTTTTATATTTAATACACAATTTAGTCGATTATAGACCATCACCTTTGTTATTTGTAGTTCGATCAAATAAAGGAAAACATCGCAAAATGTATAGAGTGACTTGTTCGATCGCGTTAAAGTAAACTAGACGGCGGAGTTTATGTCAGTTACGACAAAAAAACCCAATTTTAATTAAAACATAAATTTCAATATTTTTTTAAGAAATTCTAAGTAAAAGTAAACTCACTTTTATGCGATCGTACTAACCACAGATTTTAATTTTTTTATAATTACGAATCGGACACTGTCAGTTACAAGAACGCGTTTTATTTCATTTCCTCGTAAATGCATTTTATAAATAGTATACATAATTCTAATTTAATAAACCTTGAAGACAACAACTGTACGTAATCAATAAAAACTACATATTCATATATAGACAACAATATTGTGCTAACCGTGCAAGAAATACAATATATAGGTAACTAATTCTCTATTTTTCATGAATATTTAATACTTGGTACAACTACACTAAGAATTCAATGTTCGTGCTTAATTTTAATTATATAATGAAATTCCGATAAACTAAGTATAATATATATTTTTCTAGTAATATAAAGAATAATATAATACGTTCTACTTGTAAATAATTATAAATGTTTAATAGGGTCAATTTTCTGTGTACCTTTTTCGTACAACGTCACTGTCGTTTTGGGGGTAATAGCTCACTAAAGTTACCCGACCAGCACACAGCGTCGTCTAGTGGGTAGCTTTATTTGGACAAACGCTCACTATTAGATTACACTCCGTACCATAGAGTGGCTCTATTGTGCTATGACCTTTGAAGTCCTAAACTTGAGTTAGGACTTGATATAATGGACGACAAAAATGCCTTAACAGTATTTTATCTGTACAAAACTTAATATTAACTCTACAATAGAGCTCGTCGTTAAGTATGGGATATTTACTAACTACGAGTATAATAGGTTTTGTGCAATACGATACACATAAGCGGTGGAAGACATTGAACATAGACTTAGGCCCTATCCAATATCATTACTAGTATAGTCCCACCTTTTTAACCCCCGTACAAAAATTACAAGTTAGACAGACACGTCCTTACAATAGCATGACGTTATTCTTAAAAACGCCATAGTACTTCAGTATACATTTTTATTTTGCGACAAGGCAAGGGCATAAAAATCCTACTACCAATTTACAAATTTAGTGTTTATAATTTTGTAAATCTTTGTCAGTAATCGTTTTTTACTTTTATTATCACCGTACGTCATTATTTTTATTCTTAATTAGGTTATAATAATTTTCGTGTCCTCTGCCCTACTCAGGTATTTTTTTTAGTAAGCCCGGTTCTACCAACGGAGGCAAACGTCTCACTGTAAGTCTTGGATGCACGATCAGAGGGACGTTAGATGTTACACTGAGGTAAGGTTTTAAAGGAGAATGCCAGATCGTAACCCTGAAATAACACAAATTGTAAATATACTAAAATATCCTATTATTATATAAATGTCCTATAATAAGTCATTTTTACTGTTGGACATCGGAATAAAATTATGTTAAAAAAAGTAATTAAACTATTTCCTTTTAATGTACATTGTCTACGCATTTTTAAATCTTTATTGTCACACTGGGTTCTAGTCTATTAAATCGTTTTTATTGTATTTTAGTGAAGCTTTGCGACTGTCATGTCAGTATGACGATTATACGGAACAACAACACGGAAATGGATGATAACCAATGTTAGGCTCGTGTCGAAAATTCCGAGTCCTAGAGCTTTTAAATGTAATTTTTATTAAATAGTAAAAAAAATGCAATAAAATGATGCATAATACATTGTTGTACAATATGTTTTTATTAATGGGTTAAAGTCCTATACATTGTCTGGCATTCTCCTTTGACTAACGTAGGAAATGCGGACATGGCCTATGGCGACAGTGCTTCATTGAGACTTCATAGTAATGATATTAAATAAGAACAACAATAGATTTTTAAACAACAAAAGATATCCATTAAAAACCACTAAAACGTTTGTGCGTGTACAGTAGCTACTCAAAAGTTCAATGTACAGTTCATCTTAAAAATTATTATTTATCTATATACTTACCATAGTTTTATTTTGTAAACAATTGTTAAAAATTCCAGTTAAATTGTAAACCGTATATGCTCATACACTTATCCCTTACTACGAGTTATAATAATTAATTAAACATATATATAAAGTTTCATTTTAAAATAACTTTGATAGATAACATCAAGGCAGTGGTACATGCATACTTAACATTCATAAAGGCATTATCAAATTAAATCAACCCTGGCCTAATATATATGCTCAACTCGAATATATTGTAAAAGTATGAAAAAGAATTTAAAAAAAGCTTTCTTCCTGCACCTAAAATAATTTACCATTGACATTGATAAATAATTTTATTATTTACATCTAATTTAATTTTTTTTTATTTCAATAATGTGCTGTGCTGTGTTTACGCCCTAAAGGATTTTTAGGACAATAGACATAGGGTTTAATTGGCGTACAAAATAAGGAAACTATGGACGATGTTAATATTCGCGCAATATTTTAAATGTTACAAAATACCTAGCATTTATTACGCCAGGGTGATGTGATATACCTAGGTATAAATTATTTATAATTTATATTATATTTTGTTCTCGCCTCACTTGCGGCTATCTTATACAAATAGGTATATAAAAAATGTTACCAAATCTTATGGGATGGTCTCCAGTCTCGGTTGTATTAAGTTGAACTAGAGAAACGACGAATATTTCATGAAATTATCAACTCTTACTTAATCCTCCAGTAAAAGTAAAGTAAAGTAGATTTCACAAAAGTTCGTGTTATTTTTATAATCTTACCATTTCATGTTACTGGACTTTGCTGTATATATAAATAAAGGAGTGAATTAAAGAAAGAAATTAAATTTTATATGAATATAATTCTTTATATATATCGAAATTCAGAATGTTTACTGTATCTTTTAATTTTGTAAATGTATTTTATATTGCATATTCTATTTTCGACATTAAAATTTCAAGGCAGTTTTGTGTTACTCTTTTATAATTTAGGTAATACTTTCTTATCCGATAAATATAGTAGTATATAATATCTCCTTATTATTTTAACATTATTTCATATTAAAAACTAATATTAACTTACAAAGTGACTTTGAATAAATTCTGTTAGACACGGACACTGAAACGTCACTTACACCAGTTTTCAAAATTCAATATGATCTACCAATATGTGTTGCTGAAGGAATTTAATGTTACACGAATTTTACAGCTCTCAGCTGGTCTTGTCACGTTAGTGTCACATTTCTGTGACATTAATGTGTACGATTGAAGGAAAGAGACCCCGCGGGCGTAGCACGAGACGATGGACAACTCAACACCCGTTAACCACAACACCCGTCAACCAGCTTTTGTAAGGTACTGGGGGTGTTAGTTACGTCACTGGTTCTTAAGCAACGTATGCGCAGATTACAAATACGTTATTAAAAAAAAACAATTACTAGTATTTGTCTCCTGTAAATAATGTCAATTTTGTATGAATATATCTTTTTAACTACCCATTTTTAAGGAGTGTTAGAATTTTAAGCAACGTTTCAGTGTCCGTGAAGTAGTTTTAGAAGTATACTCGTACATACATACACACCCTAATGCTACTAACATGCACCTTGCATACGTGTGGGGGTAAGGGAAAGATTTCTCAAAAATAATTTTCACTGCAGAATATTCGCTTTTCAAGCAACACTGTCTAATTAACGGTTTGTTGTTTACATCAGAATAATTCTATTTACCACGAACATGCACAGATATAAATCTATAAAGTATCACTTTTTAGTTAATAATAACCTCTGTTTATGCGAAAAGCAGAGAAATTGGAAGAAAAAGAAGAGTTTGCTGTAGAATTCCTTTAGACTAAAAGAAGTTTAGAATATTAGTACAAAGCATTACTTTTTAGTTACTTCACTGTATAAACATTATTTTTAAATACTTTACAATAATGCAAACAAGGTAATAGGTAAAAATAATTTGACTTAGCTTATCTCTGCTTTTCAGAATAATATTTTTCATACTTGAAGGCTTTATATTAATTATAAACAATTAATATTTTGAAAAATTACTGCAAACCAGCAATCATGCGCTTCATTTGAGGTAACTTATGTACACTTTTTTAAGTAATACAAGTATATAATAGAATTGTTTATAGAATATCTTTTATGTGGAATGTCGTATATAACACATTCAAATTGACTATGCAAAATACATATATACTTTTAAACTTGGCAATTTAGTTCCAGGGAAAAAAGTATTTTTCTTATATATTTGTCCAATTACCAATGAAGCTAAACGACAGCTTATATTATTAAGTTAAATAATCTTGAATGTCTGATAGTTGTCAAATGTTTTACATCCTTAAACGATCACTTATTGAAAATTTTGATTGATTGAAAATTGAAAACATATGTTTTAATGTATCGTAGGGATGGTATTATACTGTGTAAGATGGCCCAAAGGAATTGTATAAAAAAACTAAACTCTAATAGAAAGGGTAGCAAGTCAGTTTGAATGAGTTATACAGATATAAATATTATAACATTAGCTACAACATTTAATATCTACCTACGATTTATATAAAACTAATATCATTTCGTTGCAGCTTGATCTCAAATAAAACAAAAATTTCGAAAGACTGGAATATACGATATTCTATATTAGTTCCTGCTCTACATTTGAGTATGTTTTCTACTTGCTACTTCTAAATGAAATTGCCATAAACCACATGCAAAATAACAGTGCCTGTTCGCGGTTTTATGGTAAAAATTAAAATACTTTTAATGCCCCTAACACCTTTCTCATTAGTTAACACTATAGGTTTAGTATATTTGTATAACTTGTATAATTGAGTTCACGAGTGAATGTGTATAAAATTCCACAATGTTACCAAGTTAGAAGAGGTAGTAGGTTTCGTAATAGTTAATTAGTCATAACGAATTACTCAAGAAATGAAATGCACCCTAAACTCATGCTAAAACTCCACATCATTTAATTTTGAACACAACGTTATTACAACCTCTCGCGACGATGTCCAATGCAGACTGAGCTCAGGTGTCTGTTCCATTTAATTTACACTTTTAAATATCGAAATTATTCATAACATTTTATAACATATTTCAAGATCACGCTACAACAAAACACATAGATATGAAACATTGCAAAATAAATGCCAACGAGAAATCCCCACGAGTTTTATTGTCACATCATTCCCCACAGCAACATGCAAGGCTCGAGTGGTGCCCTCACGCGGCCAACAAAGCCCTTATATTCTTCGGAGTGGACTGGCTGTTTAAATGCTTTGTCGTGTATCTGAGTGCGTTCAACAGTGGCTCCGCTTTCGGCGGCGGCTGCTGTTGTAGGAACTTGACGCAGCCTTTGACGTCCACGGACGAGGAACGGCAGAAGGCTCCGGAGGGATGCACCCAGTCGTATAAAATTATCAAACCTACCATCACTCGGAGGACGAGAAGCGATGTCTCCTCCCGACTAAATTGGGCGACTAGTTTCCTGAAAGAAGAACATGGTAACTTTAGTTTCATGTCTGTTTTAATCAGAAGTCAAACAATTGTGTTGAAAAAATAATCAATATCCAAAAAGATATCCAAAGTTATACCTAAGCTTTTAAATATTGAAGTTTATTTATATATTGAAATGAATATATGTACTGAGCTGCTATGGCGTTACAAGCAATGACATCATAGCAGTGTACGGCTGTCATGTCTAATTATTATTATCAAATAACAAAAAAGTTGTAAGACTTTATATAACTTTTTGTTTTTTGATCAATAATTCAATAATCATAATTTTATTTGTTATTAAATCCAATCTTATAAAAAAAATAAAAAACACCAGTATTTTGATATCAGTCATCATCCATATTGAAACAATTGAACAAGATAGCTCAGTTTTGATTCCACATAAATTAAAGTGGCTTACGCCATGTAGTTACAACAAAGGAAACCGCGTCTGTAAGACGGAAGATGGCGCTGTTTCCATTCGTTATAAGTTCAAGTTTACGTGATCGAAAACACAAACTTCCAGTAATCAAAATGATATCATTTACGTTTATATTTTAATAATATACAAAATATTCGCGACAGCCTCAATTCTAATACAATCAAAATGCTGTATCGTACTGATGCCGTTGGATGGCTGAAATCACAGGCATTTTATGAGGCTACACACAATAACTGCGATTCTCAAGTGAGTATTATCGGTGATGTTCTACATATATAATCAGGACAACTGCTTGTGCCGTCAACTAAAACTTGAAATTTTTTTTAACTAAAAATAGAACGACTCAAAACTCACTAAAAAGTAAAAAATAACTGTGTCATTTAGTGCTTTAATTTACTTAAGCATATCTATGAAGTCGGTGCCAACCAAGTTTAAGAAACATTTATTTGACGTAGTAAAGCAGTTTGTGGGTTCTAGGTTGTCCTTAAAGTCCTTAAAATAGATAGGCTGGCACCAACTCCTAGATATGCTTAAGTAAATTAAAGTAACCAAGTGACAAGGTTGTTTTTACTTTTTAGTGTGTTTTGAGTCGGTTCTATTTTTTGTTAAAAAATTTTATTTCTTACTTTTTAGTGATTTATCGCCACGTAACGTATTCGTACTATACTGTCATAGTATATTATAGACAAAAAGCTACCGATACTTACACAAAAACCGAAATCGCTGCAAGTGTGCCTATAAAATTTGAAGAGTTCCTCCAATTTCCCTAAGATATCATCATCAGATCCTAACATGATGACAATGGGACTATCTTGGAAGTATGCCCTTTCTAATAAAAAGAGAATTATTTATTTATTTATTTATTTGGGATAGAAAACAGTTGTGTACAAGTATGTCTTAAATTAAAAATAAAGTAGATTACAGACTAGTTAAAATACACATCCCACATCACTATCCACGTATTACTTATCTATTATTATCCACGTATCAAAATTGGACAACTCTGTAAAAAGTTATGCGTGGTGTAAATATACGTGTCGAATTGAGAACCTCCTCCGTTTTTTTTCGTCGGTTAAAAAACATTCAAACATGACTATCCTAAACCGTCTGCGGGCATCGGCTCCCTGGTCGAAACTGTTCAAAGTCTCTCGTCTTCAGACACTAAGGAATTTTACACAAGAAGTCACGAAGTTTCTCCAACATTTTCCTTTTATGGGAGACGGTCCAAGAAAAAACAAATAAATATACCTCATCAACGAACTGGGAATCGAACCTAATCAATCATAAAACGTGGTGCCTACACCTGACGGATATTATACCTTACGTAAGTTTTATTGTTGCAACAGATCAAAGTAATGGGTGCTATTAGAATTAGAAACTATGTTTACCGTTACACAAACTACTATGCTTCCTTTGACCTTAATACAAACCGACCTACATCGCTACCCAGTGGCCTAAATATACAAAAAAGATTCACAGATTGCCGTACCTAATACCCATGTTATTGTTATTAATAAAAATTTTTAACAAAAAATAGAACCGACTCAAAACGCATTAAAAAGTAAAAAATAACTGTATCATTTAGTTGCTTTAATTTACTTAAGCATATTTATGAAGTCGGTGACAGCAAGTTTAAGGAACATTTATTTAACGTAGTAAAGCAGTTTGTGGGTTCTAGGTAATATCCTTAAAGTAGAAACCTTGGCTGGCACCGACTCCTAGATATGCTTAAGTAAATTAAAGCAACTAAATGACACGGTTATTTTATACTTTTTAGTGCGTTTTGAGTAGATTCTATTTTTATTAAAAATGTTTATTACTTTTTAGTAATTTATCGCCACGTAACGTACTCGTACTATACTGTCATAATATATTATACGGCACTTGTAGCCAAAAAGCTACCGATACTTACACAAAAACCGAAATCGCTACAAGTGTGCCTATAAAATTTGAAGAGTTCCTTCAATTTTCCCAGGATATCATCATCAGATCCTAACATGATGACAATAGGACCACCTTGGAGTTGTGCCTTTTCCAATAAAAAAAAAATATCAAAATCGGACAATTCTGTAAAAAGTTATGCGTGGTCATACATAAATATGTCGAATTGTGAACCTCCTCCGATTTTTTTCGTCGGTTAAAAACAAACAAACAATATCAAGGTCTGAAATGTACTGTATCTAATCCGTTATTTTATTTATTACAAGTTAGTCTTTGACTGCAATGAAAATGGTAAGTGATGATGCAATCTAGGATGGAAGCGGGCTAACTTGTTAGGATTAGGATAATATCCATACCCCTTCGGTTTCTACACATCATACCGGAACGCCAAATCGTTCGGCGGCACGTCTTTGTCGGTAGGGTGGTAACTAGACACGCCCGGCAGCAACTAGCCAGACTGGGACCAATTTAGAAAATCTAAATCGGCTCAGCTGGGAATCGAACCCAGGACCTCAGATTTACGAGTAGAATTCAAGTACGCATACCACTGCCTACGGAGGCCACCAAAAGTTATTTTGTTATTCGGGAAGAAGACGAATCCAACAAATATAATGAAGTTCATAAAAGTATATGTATATATAGATTCATATTGTATTTATTTAATAAGAATATACAATTAATCTGTCATTGGTAGGTCTTTAGAGCCCCTAAGTGAGTACCTACTAGATTTATTACCTATACTAAAGTCAAACTCGATTCAAATGCTTGTCAACAAACAAATTTAAAATGAAGGTAGAAATCACTAGTCATTTTAATGTCAAATTCATTACAATAAATTAGATTAGTAAGCTTAAAACAAATTAATACTTTCAATATCTTTTAAATGAGATGTTTTAAAAAAACAACATCATTTTAAATATATCAGGCATAAAATGTGTTGCGTTTTCTACCTTCACTTTAAATTTGTTGACAAGCATTCTCAATCAAGTTTGGCTATAGTATAGAACAAGATTGGGTAAAAAACGGATCGGAGTTGCATTCTGCATTGAATGTAATGTTTAACTCCCGATCATTGTTGACGTCTTTAGCATAACTTTAGTATGAGTCTTATTATTGTAACATAACAGTCATACAGGAAAACTTATGACCACAACAACAACTATCTATATTATGTATACATAGTACAATAATCGACTTGCTCAGTATTATCAGCCTATAAACGGCCCACTACAGAGCCAGGCCTCCCTACTTGTGGGAAGGGATACGGAGCTTAAAACCACCACGCTGCTCCAGTGCGTGTTGGTGGGTTTAGGGTGACAATGTTTTATTAATTACCGATCACTATCACTGAGGCACGTTGTGTAATATCACCAACTCCCCGAATATACTGAAAATTTCATAGAATAATGAAAAAGTCAGAATTACTAAGCGACCCGACCCAGGATTCGAATCTAGGACCTTGTGATCGAAGCCAGCTTATCAGATGTTCAATTCTACGTAAATTTTTATTTAATTTCTTGTAAGAAAAGGTCAATATTTAAGAGCCCGACTCAGGAATCGAACGAGCTCGTAAATTTAATCTAAGGACGACTGATAGGACCAAGGACTGACAAAACAAGCAATTTTTATTTAATATCTATCTGTTTATATGTTGGGTTTATTTCCGAGTCAGTGAGAGAAAAGGATACGCATTTGATATTAAAATGCAACAAGCCATGCGTCATCAATCGGCTATTAAAATCCCGACGTTTTTACATTCAAGGCACATGATCCTATTGTCACTTTCAATGGCTCGGTCGATATATTGGGCTATCGGGGCGCATGTAAGGACTTTACAGACAAAAACGTTCAAGCTGTTATCAACTGTATTGTAAACAATTAAGAGTTATTTTAGTATATCGCTGTTTACTATGAGTTTCGCATGAGGCAGACCATATCAACCGAAATAGTTTGATAAGGAAGCGGACGGTTTTACGTCAGAGTTTGACCAGCGAGTTACAACTTATATGTCATTCGATATATAAACAAATACTTTGAAGGACTTTGCACCTTATTACTCCAGTTTATGGTTTAAAATGCATAATTTAAAAGTAACAGTAATGTATCGAATTCGCGGATTTCCGGCGAAACGTGTAACCGAACTATCAACGTTGATTTTGATACCGATTATCAAGAAACGTGTTCATACTTCTATGATATGTTATCAGTGCTTATCATGCATCTATATCTCTATCTAATATCTAATACATAAAATGTTTAATTAATTTTTTTTTATTTGACCTTTACCCGATAATACAGAATTAAAGCCTTGGAAGCGAAAATCCTTTGTAAGTACACGGATTTTTATATAATTTTCGGGCATAGAAACATTACTTTATTTTGAATATTAATATCTACACATATAGGTAAAAAAAACTGGTGTCTGTTTGTAATATTGAAATAAACGTTTTTTTACTATACTAAAGCCAAACTCGATTGAGAATGCTTGTCAACAAACAAATTAAAAATGAAGGTAGAAATCACTAGTCATTTCACACCTTTCTTTTTAATTAACTAGTTAATGACGAATTCATGACCTTAAATTAGATAAGTAAGCTTTAAAGTAATTAATATATTCAATATCTTTTAAATAACATTTTATGAAATAACAAAACATAATATTAAATTTATTATGCATAAAATGTGTCGCATTTTCTACCTTCATTTTAAATTTGTTTGTTGACAAGCATTCTCAATCGAGTTTGGCTTTAGTATACATGCATATGAATGAATACTGTAAATACACCGAAATAACATTTTTTTAAAGCTATTGCATAGCTTCTATCGCGGGCCTTGAGCGCGGAGACCGAATTCAGAAATTCCGTAACGAAAAAACCTAACACCCGCTGGATATCAAAAACATAATATAAAAAGCATAATATCGGCGTCGACGTCATTAGGAGCGTGGCCTAGCGATAAGGCGCTCTAAGTGCCCGCATTGCCAGAGAGTCGCGGGTTCGAATCCTGTCGGTTCCGCAATTATTTTTTTTAAGCGTGATATTTCAAAAAGTCATTTTTTTTTACAAGCGTCATATTTCAAAAAGTCATTAAAAGTTCTGGTATTTATCGATAGATGGGAAAATTAAACGGTTATTTTTTAGTTTTTCCATCTATCGATAAATACACTTAGAGCGCCTTACCGCTCGGCCATGGTCCCGATGACGTCGGAAGGTAAACATTAGTTAATAAAAAATGCTATGCAATAGCTTTACCGCGGCAGTCTCCGAGTGCCACACGTCTTTTTTCAATCTTTGTCTGTCTGCCTGTCTGTTTGTTTTCAGCTAATCTCTGAAACTACCAGTCAGTTGTAAAAAACCTTTTGTGTATGATAGCCAGACTCGTGAGGAGTGAAATAAGGTAGTTGGTAATCAAATGTTCCTAACTACGCGGGTGAAACCGCGGGCGACCGCTAGTTGTTAATAGAGACCACGAGTTCCATGTATTCACCGTGCAGCCGCCGGATCCATCGTTTAGCAGAGAGGAAACTAGACAGAGCGTGACACTTGTAATACTGGTAGGTATAGGTTTAAGAGGAGCTTCATTGCGACGCATGAACACACCCTTTCTGCTCGTGCTTTCTCCCTGCCCAGCCAACTTTAATAAGATTATTAGGACCAGTTGTATTTAAAAGATACCCTTTTTTTTTTATTGACTACAAGTTGGCCCTTGACTGCTATCACACCTGATGTTAAGTGATGATGCAGTCTAAGATGGAAACGGGCTAATTTGTTAGGAGTGGGACGAAAATCCACACCCCTTTCGGTTTCTACACGACATCGTACCGGAACGCTAAATCGCTTGGCGATACGTCTTTGTCGGCAGGGTGGTAACTAGCCACGGCGATAGCCTCCCACCAACCAGACCAAGACAAATTAAGAAAAATCTCAATCTGCCCCGCCGAGAATCGAACCCAGGACCTCCGTCTTATAAATCCACTGCGCATACCACTGCGCCACGGAGGTCGTCAAACCCGTACTAATATAAAAGTTACTGCAGTTTTAATCAGGTCTTTAAGCAGTTTTAATATAAAATAATTGCTGTATTTTGCCCCAGTACGCCCCCAACCTCAGTGTTTCCTCTATTAAACAGTACAGTATCACAGATAGTAAGTTAATAAGGAAGGAAATAATCGTAAATCGAAAGGGGAGATGCGTATAGTGCAATGTGAGTGGCATTTTGATTTATTCGCATTTAGGTATCATTATTAGCGCTTATTTGATGTCGTAGGAATACGGTATATACCTATCGACGTAGACAAACAAATAGACGTAGAGAGTATGACTACGTTCTGACCGTTATAAAAAAATGACGTTTATAAAAAAAAATTAAAAAAAAAGTTATGCTTGGATTGATACTCTTTAAAGAAACGAGATTTGATGCTTGGTGTGACGAAGTTTGCCGTTTTTCAGGCACAACGGTGGTCCAAACAAACTTGACACTTCCTATTTAATGACAGATTTTTATACTTCTCCTAAAACTCTATCTATATATTATATAAATGAAGCCCTATTGCCCTTGACCATCGCATCTCGTATGAAGCATTTACCTACGTTTTAATCTGATATTTCCACAAAAATGGTATCTGCGAGGGTTAAACCGCGGTCAGCTAGTATTTACATATTGTTAGCACGAAATTGCAGCCTTAACATGTAGTATTCTAGGAAAACAGCTTAAAATCTCTTAATAAAAACATGGATCAGAGTAGTATGTTGAGATGTCTAAGTCGTATATTCATTTTGATTTACAACAGCATGCCTGTGAGTCTGTTCACTTCTCTGTTTATACCTATCGGTGTCGTGTGTCAACAGATGACCCCAGTAATCTAGTAATATTATAAATTCGCCCTTGTCATAATGACGATGGATGGCAGATGGAATTGTGCAGTGTGCATTAAAGCGAATGCATATTATATACGCGTTTAATAAGTTAATTGATTGTGTCAATTTCAATTGTTACATTGTATTTATAACCGGCTGTGCCCTGTGGTTTTTCCCACATAGATTCCATTCATGTGGGAATATTGGTAAAAAACGTAAATCGTGCTTTTCGAGACTATAGTCTATCTCTGTGGTGGGCGAACTTCTACTGCTTAACAAGGAGCTAGCTAGCTTTCGTAAGGATTTTTTTTCCGCCTGCATCCAGCGGATTTCTGTAACCCGCTTGATGGTGTCTGTGGAAAGTCGACCTCACTGCGGTTTTTGCTACTACGATGGGTGATCCAAAAGTAATGTTAATTAATATTAAACAACATGATTATAATTAATTTTTTATTTTATTTTTCTACATAGTCTCCTAACAACTTAATACATTTAGTCCATTGTTTTTCTAAACCTAAAATTCCCTTTCAAAAAAATTCTTTTTCTTGACTCTCCAAAAAAGCCTATACAGCGGCCATCACTTCGCTATCGTCTTCAAATTTCTTGCCTCGGAGGTATTCCTTGAGCGGAGAAAAGAGATAGAAGTCCTGTCTATTCGCTAGATCTAACTGATCTAGCGAATAGGCAGGGTATAGGAATATAAATATTTTTTTTTTGGATTTTTATGTGCACTGGAAATAATCGATTATCACTACTTTTGGATCACCCCTCGTAGATCGCCATTCTTTCACCTTGAGACCTCAACATCCATCGGCTCTTCAATCCAATGCCCCGCCATTGCAACTTAAACTTTGCAATTCGTCGATTATGAGTGCTAACTTTATCATTTCTGATTCGATTATATAGAGCTCGCACTATCATCAGCTGAGTTACTAATACTTCTTAAAGGACTCAAAGCGACAAAGTCTCAGGAAACACGCACTGTTCGAAGACAAAATTCCTTAGTGACGTAACTTAGGAATTTCGTACGGAAACATGTCGCGAAGTTTCCCGAATACTATATGAAAGGACGCAACAATTCAGTAGCTTCTCATTACTTTGTATGGATTCTGATGAATTCAGAAATTGGCTGCGGTCTGTGGCTCGCTTCGCTGAGACTTATAATTAAAGTTAGTCCATTGACGTCAAGTATTTGTTGAAGATGGTCCCACTAGACTTGTGTCATCGTATAGAACGATGTCGAGTGACGTTTATGATCACATTGTAATTTGTTTACAAATATTGCAAACTCAATAGCTAGCAGATGTCTTCTAGTAACTTTTCAAGTCGTTAGAATAAGCTGACGATAAGACACCTCATTTATCATCTATACGATAAAATTATTACTAATTTTATCGTATAGATGATTTAATAATTCTGTAGCAGTAATAGTGTAATAGTTTCGTTTTGTGTTTTGTTATACAGTACTATAATAAACGACGGAATCAAGCTGGTGTGATTCCACAAAGTGTTTGGCGCGGCATAGTGTTCTGCCTTCCGAACCGGTGGTAGAGTCAATATCTACTGACAGTCTTGACGTTTCAAAAGAGCATGTATACACGACGTATCGCCAAGCGATTTAGCGTTCCAGTACGATGTCGTGTAGAAACCGATAGGGGTGTGGATTTCATCCTACTCCTAACAAGTTAGCCCGCCTCCATCTTAGACTGCATCGTCACTTAACATCAGGTGTGATAGCAGTCAAGGGCCAACTTGTAGTCAATAAAAAAAAAGCAACCGACTAGAAATAAATTATTTTGGTTTTGATTTTGGTGTACCTTGATGTGCCCCAGAAAAATTGATACTTTTTGGATGACTAATGAAGAGATGAGAGTTACCTTATTGTTCCAGTTAAATTCCAGTATCATGATAGTGTCTTTAAAGCTGGTTGTCATTTACGCACTTCGAGTTACTTGGCTTGTGCTTAGAACAGTAACATTGAGTTCGCATATTCCGCGCCTAAATGCGACTCCTAGCTGTATGTCGATCTACACATTGATAAGACAGACTAATGGGAACAAGACAAACTAAACATACTTACTAACAGGCTGGTTGCCTCAGGCAGAACCTGTGGTTACTTAACGTAAGTCCGCGTTGATAAAGACTGGCGGGTAAAAACAAACAAAATGGTGTAGATACTTACGGGTTCTCTAACATCCTCAAACAGACTTTGGCCATCGTGCTGAGCGTCTCCGTCGTGTTCTCCAGGTCCTGCTGGTTGTCGTTCACGAACTGGCTGGTGGCTTCAGACAGCACTTTGAGCATCGGCGTGGCTTGCGCGTAGAACAGTGACATTCTGTTAGCGTACTCCGCGCCTATGTGCGGCTCTTCGCCAGGCGGTAAATCTGCATTGATGAGACCTCCACGAGAGACTATCCTTCTGTAATAGCTGAAGTCGTTCTGTATGGCGGGCGTTTTCATCTGTAAAATAAAGAACATTTCGAGTTTCTTAATGCTGATTAGTTTCACGTTTTTTAACTCTAGACATTTCGACATGGACTATACATCGAGACTACTTTGTTGGTCTTGTGCAGTGATTCTCAACCTTTTTTTTGTTGCGGCACACATTTAATGATTTCAAAATTTGGCGGCACACAAAGAAAAATATAAAAATTATTTACTTACTACAACACACTGCATAAATAAATTATGACAAAAATTTTAAATACACCAAGACCCCGCTTTGCGTCGCAAATGCGATCCTGAAAAATGCGACGCAAAGTGAATCACAATTTTGGTAAGCAAATAATAAAATAATTTATTTTTTTGTGGATTTAAATATATATTCATGTTAATAATATTTTTCTTTTTAAATAATATAATTTAATAATATTAACATTATTATATATTTGCAAAATTTGGCGGCACACAAAAGTGCCGCGGCACAGTGGTTGAGAATAAATGGTCTAGTGGATAGCCTATGTGGCTTTGATCACGAGGATCTGGGTTCGAATCCTGGGTTGGATCACGTAATAATTCTGAATTTTGCATTCTTCTACGAAACTACATCAGTACATTCCAAGCCTGGAGTCAGGAAGTTGGTGGTGTTACACCCTCGTGCCTCGGAGAGAACGTCGGTCCCGGTCACTAACATCAACATCTCATAGTGATCGTTAATAAATTGGAGCAGTGTGGTAGGAGTACCCTGCTCCAATTATATCCCTTCTTTTAAAGGAGGGAGTGGCCCTGTAGTAGGCCGTTTATAGGCTGATCATGATGATGTATATAAACCATCGTGGTTTTGGTGTGATTATAATTAGTAGTTAAAGCCAAATTCGCTGAGAAGCTGTATACCTACCATAAACTATAATAGCGACTCAACTGTAGATCTAAACTGAATTGCAGTTTAGGTTATTATTACGTAATAACGTCAGCTGAGTGCCTAGTGTGAGCTTTCACCAAAACAAGAAAACTTCACATTCGCGTGAAGGCAAATTCTATATGGAATTGAATTGTCAGTGCCATATAAAATTTGCGTTTACCGTTCTCGATATCGACGCGGTAAAATCTTACACTACTACTGGTCGGTTTTGGTCTACAGTTAAGTCGCTATAGTTGATGGTAGGTATCCTGTACACAAACAATACTTAAACCATATTTGATTAAGACCTCATTACAATTAAGTATGCCGACTGTTATCTATAATCTAATAATAATACCACCCTTATGAATAAATAGCCGGGGCTAGTGATATTGATGGTTCTTTCTTCAGAAAACTCCCAATACCTTTTAAGATAATTAGAAAAGCTTTGTATTGTCGCCTACTTTTCTGTATCGAGAGCTTTTGAGACCAGACTATTGTGGCACCAGTGGGACATGAAAAATATTTCTCAGAATGTGCGGCGTCGGTTCTAATTCAAAATTCAATTTTTTTATGATTCATATTTTTGAAGATCTGAGTGTCATCGCTTTCGTCATTTAAATTAAGCAGAATTAGTCGCTCTATTAAAATAGATTAACCTTAAGATTATCCATTCTATTATTTCTTCATTGTGTTATATGATTTAGAGGTAACCTAAGAGATAGAATTTAGAATAGAATTTCTGAAGAGAAGTTCAAATATCGATTTCAAAGCAATTCCGAAAATTCATTATCTGGTCAAGTGATCATACTACTATTGTAAAGGCGAAAGTATGTGAGTGTGTATGTTTGTTACTACACGTCTTAGCGGCCGAAACGATTTTAATGAAATTTGGTATGGAGTTAGCTAACACCCTGGATTAATACAAAGGCTACTTTTTAACAGACTTTAAAAGAGTCTATCTATGAAGTCGGTGCCAGCCAAGTTTTTAGGAATATTTATTTAACGTACTAAAGCAGTAATGTCCTTAAAGTAGAAACCTTGGCTGGCACCGACTCCTAGACATGCTTAAGTAAATTAAAGCAACTGAATGACACAGTTATATTTAAGCGACGAAAAAAAACGGAGGAGGTTCTCAATTCGACACGTATTTTTTTTTACTTTTTAGTGCGTTTTGAGTCGGTTCTATTTTTTGTTAAAAATTTATATTTCTTACTTTTTAGTGATTTATCGCCACGTAACTTACTCGTACTATACTATCAAAGTAAATTATATGGCACTTGTAGCCAAAAAGCTACCGATACTTACACAAAAACCGAAACCGCTGCAAGTGTGCCTATGAAATTTGAAGAGTTCCTTTAATTTTCCCCGGATATCATCATCGGATCCTAACATTATGACAATGGGACCACCTTGGTAATGTGCCCTTTCAAAAAAAAAAGAATTATCAAAATCGGACAACTCTGTAAAAAGGTATGCGTGGTCACACATAAAAAAAACATATATTTACGTGTCGAATTGAGAACTTCCTCCGTTTATTTTCGTCGGTAAAAAAGTGATTTCCTTACGGTCCAAAGACTGCCATATTTTTTTAAATGTATATATACCTAGGTATTATCGTAATGATGTAAGGGTCTATTGATAGCGCAAACATCCGTATCTATTAAATCGTTACAATTTACAAGTGAACGTAGAATAAAGATACACATAACTATACCTAAGTGAAACCAGAAAGAAGTTTTGTTTTTGAGTACCTAGTCTTAATATTAGAAATTGCATCAGCCAAAAAGATAATTAATGCAACTCAGTAGTAAAGACAATAAAATCTTAATATGTAAATTATTTCTCTGCCTACCCACGTAATAAAATGTAAACAAACAAACTGAAGAGGAGTATGAGTCACGGCTTTGTGGGTCGAGGTCAGACAAATAGCTTTCTACGACGCATAATTCATCCACAGTCCGCTACTTAGCAGGCATGATGACTAATGGTAATGACACCAACCCGCATTGGAGCAGTGTTGTGGGTCTAAGCTCCATATGCAATCCTATAAAGAGCGAGGTGTGGTCCAGTATTGGGACGTTACGAGTACAATAGGCTGATAGATGAGTCACAGCCTCGTGGGCCGATGTGAGGCAAATAGCTTTCTACGACGCATAATTCATCCACAATCCGCTACTTAGCAGGCATGATGACTAATGGTAATGACACCAACCCGCATTGGAGCAGTGTTGTGGGTCTAAGCTCCATATGCAATCCTATAAAGAGCAAGGTGTGGTCCAGTATTGGGACGTTACGAGTACAATTGGCTGATAGATGAGTCACGGCCTCGTGGGCCGATGTGAGGCAAATAGCTTTCTACAACACAAGCCGTAATTTGCTACCTCAGCATGCATGATGTCAATTGACCTTAACTAATTACAATGTAGGCTTCACTTTTTAAGAAGACGATGACGACCTCCGTGGCGCAGTGATATGCGCGGTGGATTCATAAGATGGAGGTCCTGGGTTCGATTCCCGGCGGGGCAGATTGAGATTTTTCTTAATTTGTCTTGGTCTGGCTGGTGGGAGGCTTTCGCCGTGGCTAGTTACCACCCTACCGACAAAGACGTACCGCCAAGCGATTTAGCGTTCCGGTACGATGTCGTGTAGAAACCGAAAAGGGTGTGGATTTTCATCCTACTCCTAACAAATTAGTCCGCTTCCATCTTAGATTGCATCATCACTTAACATCAGGTGTGATAGCAGTCAAGGGCCAACTTGTAATCGATAAAAAAAAACTTTTGAAGATTATTGCTAGTTTTAACCTAATATTTGTTGAGAAGAAATTTTAACTTTAGATCGATAAATTGAGCCTTTTTTAATATGTAAACATAATTTTTGTCAGTCTATTTTATTTACGTATTTCTGAAACTTCTCATTATTGTGCTTTGCATTCGTCTTATTATTTCATTATTATTATATTACTGTCCTTATCATTAGCTGACGTTCACTATCATCTATTATACACCTCCTATAATTGTTCATTATACAATTTTGAGCTCCAACATCCAGCAGTTTGGCGAACTTATTTATTACTGTCGCTTAATAATTCGACGGCCGATTGGCGCAGTGGGTATTGCCATTTTCCCACGTCTGGAAAAATGTTTGTGTGATGAGCATGGATATTTTCCAGTGTCTGGGTGTTTATCTATATATTATAAGTATTTATGTATAATATATATAAAATATTTATCAGTTATCATAGTACCCATAACACAAGCTACTTACGAGTACGCTTACTTTGGGGCTATAGAGCGATGTGTGTAATTGTCCTATATTTATTTATAATTTATTATTTGTAAAATCACATCAACGACTTTTGCTTTAAAAAATGAAAACTGTATGCGTTTTCATTCAGCAAAAAGTTTACAAAATCATTCGAGAATTTGTCGTTTATAAGTTTCTCACAGTTTAGCTCAGTAAAGCTACAAAAGTTCAGCTACTAAGTTAAAGTAAATAGGCACAATGTGTGCATGATTGGTGGCAACGACACTGCAAGGTTGGGGTCAAAAGGGCTCACACTGGTTTAAATTACGAGCACTTATTCAATTCTAGCAAAGGGACTTGATAGCGCTGTGTTTACATAATAGCAGCTTCGTTTGACGATGCTTTATTGGATGCGATGATTTTGATGTGATTGTTTTGTTTTAAACTGAATAAATAACGGACAAGTGAGATAGTTTGATTAAAAAATAACGACATCATTATCAGCCTATTAACGGCACACGACAGGGCCAGGACGCCCTAAAAGAGAGGGGATATAACAAAAAATAGAACCGACTCAAAACGCACTAAAAAGTAAAAAATAACTGTGTTATTTAGCTGCTTTAATTTACTTAAGCCGGTGCCAGCCAAGTTTAAGGAACATTTATTTTACATAGTAAAGCAGTTTATGGATTCTAGGTAACGTCCTTAAAGTAGAAACCTTGGCTGGCACCGACTCCTAGATATGGTTAAGTAAATTAAAGCAACTAAATAACACAGTTATTTTTTACTTTTTTGTGCGTTTTGAGTCGGTTCTATTTTTTGTTATATCCCCTCTCTTTTAGGGCGTCCTGGCCCTGTCGTGTGCCGTTAATAGGCTGATAATGATGTCGGTTTTGAGTCGGTTCTATTTTTTGTTATATCCCCTCTCTTTTAGGGCGTCCTGGCCCTGTCGTGTGCCGTTAATAGGCTGATAATGATGTCGGTTTTGAGTCGGTTCTATTTTTTGTTATATCCCCTCTCTTTTAGGGCGTCCTGGCCCTGTCGTGTGCCGTTAATAGGCTGATAATGATGTCGGTTTTGAGTCGGTTCTATTTTTTGTTATATCCCCTCTCTTTTAGGGCGTCCTGGCCCTGTCGTGTGCCGTTAATAGGCTGATAATGATGTCGGTTTTGAGTCGGTTCTATTTTTTGTTATATCCCCTCTCTTTTAGGGCGTCCTGGCCCTGTCGTGTGCCGTTAATAGGCTGATAATGATGTCGGTTTTGAGTCGGTTCTATTTTTTGTTAAAAATTTTTATTTCTTACTTTTTAGTGATTTATCGCCACGTAACGTACTCGTACAATACTGTCATAGTATATTATATGACACTAATAGCCAAAAAGCTACCGATACCGAGACAAAAACCGAAATCGCTGTAAGCGTGCCTCCAAAATTTAAAGAGTTCCTTCAATTTCCCCAGGATATCATCATCAGATCCTAACATGATGACAATGGGACCACCTTGGAAGTGTGCCCTTTCTAATAAAAAAGAATTATCAAAATCGGACAACTCTGTAAAAAGTTATGCGTGGTCATACATAAAAAAATATATATATACGTGTTGTATTGAGAACCCCCTCCGTTTTTTTCGTCGGTTAAAAATAACGTATTGCCTCCAAATTTCCAAAACTTTTCCTGAAAAATATGCGAATCAGATCAGTTTTGTATGAAGTTTTGAGACAGTTGCAATTGGCATTTTTTCGTGGTGGCCATCTTGGATTTGAAAATTTTCTTAGTGAATAGTATTCTACTCGTCAAACCCTTTTTTTTGTACGCGGCCATTTTTGACCGATTTTCATTAAAATAGCTAAGAAACACCGATAGGAAACTGTTTGTCAAACTAAAAAAACCGCGTGTAAATAGGTTCATCCGTTTGGCCGTTATGATGCCACATAACACACAGAGACAAACAGACATCGACGTCACACTTATAACACCCCTCTTTATGTGTTCGGTGGTTAAAAATTACTATTACCTTTGCAAAGACTATGTATGAAACCCAGAAACGTAAAATGTGTTTTCGAATCACAATATCCTGAGTCGGACAAAGGAATTTAGAGCTTTTCTTTTTCCAAGGAATTCTCAGTAAAAATTCTTCCCCCGAAGTTGGGAAGCCTGCCAACCCGCATTGGTGCAGCTTGGTTAGTCTAAGCTATATAGTTGTTTTGTAATCGGTCATTAAAATAGGCTGATAATAATTAAAAAACTCGGAAAAGTATCTATAGTTGAACCCATCGAAACGAAAGAATATAAATGTATCATTCTTAAAAAAATTAAAACAAAAGAGAGGAAAGAACAGAGATACTCTTCCGGTCCAATGTTTACGTTTATTATTTTGATGCATTCAGAATTCAAGGAGAACTAATTATAATAAGTGACCTGAAGGTAGAATAGAATAGTTAGGCACTGTAATAGAGTCACGTGTGGAGGGCCATATATCACGGCCGTTATCATTGCAATAAACCAGTAGGAAATTGGATAGACAGGGAGCGGCTACTGCTAAGGTCAAGAAATATTCGAAGCGATCGATTGTGTGTCCGTTTAACTACCTCATTGGTACACTCATAGTTAAACGGACATATATAATTTTACATTAGTATGGAAACTACGCAACTACTAAATAATTGTTAACATTGAAATAAATAAATTTTTATACTCACTTTATGCTCGTCGAACTTTAGCACGAACTCAAGTATCTCTGCAAACTGTTTGACTAACGCTTGCTGTTGCTCCAGATGCTGTGTCGGACTCATTGACCCCCCAACAAGGGATCCCAATAAACGTGGAACTACCTGGAACAAAGAAGAAGATTGTTAAAATTATAATCCCACATTTGACGTAGGTAAAGTAATGCCAAGTTCATTCACTACATGTTAAACTTAGACAACAATCACTTAATTGTGTGACACAATGTGAGATGGAAGCGGGATAGGATAAATCCACAGCTCTTTCAGTTTCTACAAGACATTGTACCGAACCTCTTGTCGGAATCTTTTCCGGCATGGTATTAACTGCCAACGGCCGAAATATTCCACCAGTTCCTCCGTCTTATAAATTCACCGCGCGCACCGCTGTGTTATTGTTTGCACTTCAGGTTCAAAAAGGTATCAGAACTCATGGCTTGGCTGTTCTAATCAAGCCAATACGCGCTGCTTGGTAACAGAAATCCATGGTGGTAGAATTGCTGTTTGGAACTGGATGCTATGGAGCCAAAATAAACTGCGTTTAAAACGGCATAGATAAATCTGTTTCTAATAAACAATAGGTAATTAAATTGTTAATTAATCACGAATATCATGGGCTTCTAGATACGTGTTATGTTGTCGGCAATAATATGCTAATTTAATGATTAACACGAGCAAGGGTAGTTTAATATTATTAGCATATTGCCAGCTATCGTAGGTATTCAGAAACCTTTGCCATTTCAAAGTGAAAGTTCTTAACAATATCCATTTCTCGATAAACCTTATAAATTTAACTTTATTGACCAGTTAGTGTTGTAATTGTAAATGGCCGTTGTTTTGGAACGCACGGTTTCCCTGTGTTTCAAACTTAACAATAATAGCATGATTTACTGTATAGTTACTAGCCAAGCCTTTAATAAATAGTCCACTAATATAATTCAAAAATGTTTCAACATACAAATAAGACGATTTAATGCGATTTATAATTTTAAAGAAATATAGATCTGGATTTAATTTGGCATAGTATACTACAGACTCACTGACATACGAGTATTTTTTAAAATGTCAAGTTAGTCTCTTTTTTTAATGACTCTACCACCAGCTTCGTAGAGATGGATTGTAGTCTGAAATACACAGGCTACTATTTTTCATTCATGTACCCTCACTTTAAACTGTCTTTTTAAAAACAGCTCAACATTACATTACTTGCACAAATGCTCGTAGAATAATACGTGCTTAAATATAATCCAGCCACGTCTAGATCCAACTCTTGACTATTCTCGACCTACTTTATAGCGTTGACTCCGTGGGAGTAAATTCATATTTGAAACGGGCCACCAAATGGCACATGGCAATTGTGTGAAAGGTACTCAGTGTTGCTAGGAATGTGACGTCACGTGTAGTCCAGTAATTTGTTACCAGGTGATCGAATCATGATACGTGCTTGAATTTAATGCAGCCACGTTAAGGTTTCAAGATTGACTACGCTCGAGACTAAATCTAGACCTGCTTTATTGCGTTCTTTTAATGGCAGTAGTCATATTTGAGTCGCGCTAGCAAATGACACGTTGTTTGAGAGGTACTCGTAGTTGCAACGGGTTACTAGGAATGTGACGTTACATGCAGTCCAGTAATTTGTTGCCTGGTGATGGAATCATGATACGTGCTTGAATTTAATGCAGTCACGTGTATGTCTTACTCTTGACTAGGCTCGAGTCTCAGTCTCGACCTACTTTATTGCGCTTTTTTAGTGGGAGTAAACTCATATTTGAGACGGGCCGGCTAAATGGCACATTGTTTGTGAGCTACTCACTAGGGTTGTTTCGAAACTCCTATTCCTCCGATTCGATTCCGATTCAGATTCGAAATTTCAATTATATTTGACACAAGCAAACGTCCGCGGTTTTGTCTGCCTGAAAACTATTGTATAAAGCCAGGCTATTCTGAAAAGATGTCAAATTCCGATGTGTTAAAAAGATTTAAGCTTACACGTGGCTGGAAGCAACTTTATTATGTACGAGTGTATTAAGATCTCTGATTTCGGTACCGATATCTCAGAGATTACAATAATGATGAAAACATCGTGACTCATTCAAAGCGCGTGCTTTCACACCCGCGTATCTTCAGTAGGTACCATTATCTGTTCTTCAAGGCGTTTTATTACGCTATCGCAACGTAATATAACACCTAAACGTAAAATTGATCAGTGGTGCCAACATGACGTTAACGAAACGTGATATTAACGCAGCGCGTATGTAAGTACCTAATGCAGCGTGCTTGTTAGTCACAAATCACAAAGATAATATTTTATTTCACTCTGAATTCCGAACCGATTATATAAATTGATCAGATTCCTGTTCCGATTAACCCAATCCCGTAACAACCTTGATGCTTCAACGAGTTCGTAGACTATGACGTTACCTGCAGTCTAGTAATTTGGTACTTCTAAAGAAAATCTTTCATATAACTCCGTATTACTTCTGTCTTCAGCTTCGATTACCGAATGCGATTAATCAAATACAAAGGATTCTGAATGTTCCGATTAACCCACCTTCGTAACAACCCTAATCCCCACTGTTGCAACGAGTTACATGGACTATGACGTTACGTGCAATCCAGTAATTCAGTACTACAGACAAAGATTATCTTTAATCTTTCAAATCACTCCGTATCCAGTTCGATCTTCGGCTTCGATTCCCGAATGCGATTAGTCCATTACAAAACATTATGATTTCTTCCGATTCACCCACCTTCGTCACAACACTACTGCCCACTGTTGCAACGAGTTACGTGGAGTGTGACATTACGTGCAGTCCAGTAATTTGGTATTATTCCGCTTGGAATCTAGTTCTGAATTCGGTTCTGATTCCGAATGAAATAAATCGAACACAAAATGTTCCGATTAACCCACCACCGTAACAACCCTAGTGGCCACTGTTGCAACGAGTTACGTGGAGTGTGACATTACGTGCAGTCCATTAATTTGGTATTATTCCACTTCGAATCTAGTTCCGAATTCGGTTCCGAGTCCGAATGAAATAAATCGAACACAAAATGTTCCGATTAACCCACCACCGTAACAACCCTAGTGGCGACTGTTGCAACGAGTTACATGGAGTGTGACATTACGTGCAGTCCATTAATTTGGTATTATTCCACTTCGAATCTAGTTCTGAATTCGGTTCCGATTCCGAATGAAATAAATCGAACACAAAATGTTCCGATTAACCCACCTCCGTAACAACCCTAGTGTCCACTGTTGCAACGAGTTACGTGGAGTGTGACGTTACGTGCAGTCCAGTAATTTGGCGTCGGTTGAATGAACGCGAACGGAAGTTGTATGAATAAAATACTGAGATGTTTCCAAAGTAAACCGTGTCAAAAGCAATTTGATTCTCTTTACCGGATTATGGACGTGAAAATTACGAGGCTATAAAAAAACATTGGGAAACTCCGCACCTGGTTGTTTTGAGACGAGATAGAGTTTAAAATTGGCGTAAGACAAAGATTTAGGTGAAAGCTTCTATGTATAATACATACTAAATAAAACATTAGTTTTTCTTAATGCTAACAAGAATGAACTAAAACCTAATTTAATTGCTAATATTGAATTAAATGTGTAGTTAAATTAAGGTTTCCATAAATAAATCTCTTTAAAACTATAGAACAGACTGCGCCAAACTTAATAGTCGTACCCTAAATTGCTTTTTCTTCGTTCCCTTCAACTAGACCCATCTGTGAGACCCGTGTGTATCTCACAGAAAACATCTGTCTCATAATACCCGAGAAAAAGCCTTGGACTTGCAGCGGTGTTATCAGAAATAGGCTTATGTTGATAATCTTGATTTTGGTGATTAATTTCACACTATGCGTTTATGAGTGTGGATGTATGTATGAGTGTGCATGTTTGTTACTTCTTCACAACACAACGGCTGGGGCGATTTTAATAAAATTTGGTATGGAGTTAGCTGACACCCTGGATTAACACATAGGTCACATTTTATCCCGAAATTACCACGGGAACGAGAACTACGGGGATAAAACGGCGGGCGTCCTCAAGTTAAAAATAATTGTAAAATTAAAAGTAAAATTCTAAAAACTAAAGTACAGTAGGTCAGTCGTTAAGCTTGATATAAACCATGTAGGTTTATATCAAGCTTAACTACTGACTATAAAACCACCAGCAAAATTATATACCCTATACTAAAGCCAAACTCGATTGAGAATGCTTGTCAACAAACAAATTTAAAATGAAGGTAGAGAATGCAACACATTTTATGTCTAATAAATTTAAAATTATGTTTTGTTTTATTTAAAATCTTATTTAAAAGATATTGAATATATTAATGAGTTTTAAGTTCACTAATCTAATTTATTGTCATGAATTCGTTATTAAAATGTTAACTAAAAAAATAAGATGTAAAATGACTAGTGATTTCTACCTTCATTTTTATTTTGTTTGTTGACAAGCATTCTCAATCGAGTTTGGCTTTAGTATAGAAGACATGCTTCAATGTCGTAGTTCGTAAACCGTATATCACTTAATCAATACTCCTTAAAATTTTACAGCCGCTGTTTACGACGTTCAAAGCGTTGTGTATCTTCTTTTACACTTCAGTTTATTAAAATGCCATCGGATCAGTACGTTACACGTTGGATATAAATCATTCAGCGAGTCCAAGGTTTCATGGAACTAGTGAATATTTTCAGTGTTGACCTAATTTAAAACAAACTGGTTTCGTTCTTAATATTACGCGTAGCTATGTAGTCGTAAGTTTATATTTTCTACTATACGTACTTATTTCTTATAGCGGCGCTAATGCTTCTCCGAAATCACGATTATTGGTATCAATAAACGTAATGTAGCCTATGGTAAAAATCCTAGAACAGTAAACGTACAGCCTGGATTTCAAGAAGCTTGTAAGTGGCTGCAAAAGCCTTATTGGTATGTCTAACTTATCACGATTTATAGCGATAAGTGCGACCTGGGTATAGTCGGTAATGCAACCTGTGGTAGAAGATGGCTGTTCCCTCACGGCTTAAAAGTAATGGCGTTCACAAGGTTTTTAACTAGGGTAGGCATTATAGGTACTATCTACAATAAATGTAAAATACCTACTTTAATACTAGTTCGTAATGTGTTCTTAGGGCAGGCAGTGCGTGTTTGCATTGATTAAGTGCACGCCAGTGCTTGAAGGTATCTATATCGTAGATTAGTAACTGGTCAAAAACACGTTTACCAAAAGGGCAGTTCAAATCTTTGCAGTGATTCAGCAATGAAACTAAACAGTTTTAAACGTGTGATATCGACTACGCAAGACAGTATCTTAGTGATGCCCTAGTATGAAAAGCTAAAGGTACCTAAGCACAACCGACAATAATATTAATATACGGACAAAACATACAATAAAACAATGGCGTTGACATTAAATTAAGGCAATAACTGCAAAAGATTAACAAACTTAGTGGCGGTAACTTCATTAGGCTAAAAGCTGTGTTTGAAAATGGTTTAACTTTAGAATTAACGAAGTAAACAATTAGTCCACTCGTACAAACAGAGGTGCCGGATGTTTACTGTGGGACTACAGGGTTACAACTTTGCACACCGGAATGTTTGCTCTAATCTCGCTGCGAAAGTCGTGTCATCAGATTAATGTACATACTATGCTATCATTTCTTATAAGTACATCACGGAATAATAGATTGATCTAACCTACCAAGAATTCTGACTTGGAATTGTAAGTAAATGATTATCAAGTTGTGGGATACCATCAGAAAGACTAAAGACATGCATACGGCCTCCGTGGCGCAGTGGTATACGCGGTGGATTTATAAGAGGTCCTGGGTTTGATTCCCGGCGGGCTGATTGAGGTTTTTCTTAATTTGTCTTAGTCTGGCTAGTGGGACGCTTTCGACGTGGCTAGTTACCACTCTACCGACGTACCGCCAAGCGAATTAGCGTTCTGGTACGATGTCGTGTAGAAACCGAAAGGGGTGTGGATTTCACCTTACTCCTAACAAGTTAGCCCGCTTCCATCCCATTGCATCGTCACTCAACATCAGGTGTGATAGCAATCAAGGGCCAACTTGTAATAGATAAAAAAGATGCTTAAAATATGCACGATAATTGGCGGAATATGGAAAATTACGGACACGTGGTTCGAAGAGCTGACGGACGTCGGGGGCCCAAGGTGCAAGAATGGCGACTCCGCACAGGAAAGCTTGGTGTTGATCGACCCCACGACTGATCAAATTTTTAGATGTTTGTTTTCGATTTATATAAAATATCCAATCTTATCAACGTCAAAACCAATATTGTTTGTGTAAGTACGTGAGAACTACAAATAGATGGTTATTAAGGGAACATTTATGAAGGAAAGGGCCTTTGATCTTTCTCTTTTGTTCAGATGAATGATTGTACTTCCATTTTTTTAAGCTCCGAGAAGTAAATTTTTTTTTAACAAAATATAGAACCGACTCAAAACCGTACGTACTCGTATTATACTGTCGTAGTATATTATATGGCACTAGTAGCCAAAAAGCTACCGATACTTACACAAAAACCGAAATCGCTGCAACTGTGCCTATAAAATTTGAAGAGTTCCTTCAATTTTCTTAGGATATCATCATCAGATCCTAACATGATGACATTGGGACCATCTTGGAAGTGTGCCCATTTTTTAAAAAAAAAAGAGTTATCAAAATCGGACAACTCTGTAAAATTTATGCGCGGTCATACATAAAAAAAAATATGTGTCGAATTGAGAACCTCCTCCGTTTTTTTTCGTCGCCTAAAAAGGAAACTGTTTTAAGTTTGACGTGTCTGTCTGTGTGTCTGTTGCATCGTAGCTTCTATAACAATGGACTGTTAAGATGCGCATTTTTTTAAAGAGACAACTTCTTATGAAAGCGTAAGCCAGTGCGTAACCTCAAGCTATACGGCGCTAGTCTGTTTAGCGTTCATTTCTTCCACCTATACGGCAGCGTTAACCGGCTCCTCCTCTTTCATTCTGTATATGCCGTATTTAAGTTATCACTTCTATCGGGCGTCCCGAGACGCACACCTGTTTTTTAAAGTTAAGATTGGTGTTTTTAGTTTTTGTAAATAATTTTTATTATTATTAATTTTACCTTACGAAAATTCCATTCGTTTTATGAATACAGGACAATTTTGTCAATTTACAGGTATAACAAGAACCGATGTTGGCTTCGGAATTGAAGTTTAAACAACTTTGAGTGCTCAAAGATTTGCCTTGGTCCCCTGCCAAATACTTGTCAGCAGAATGCATTTAGTGGGTCATGTGTTGACATGAAATGAATATAATAGGCAAATTGTAAAAAAATGTATTAAAATAAAGGGAAAGAGATGGGAAAAACTTTTCAAAGTATAGTATGATTTAATATCGATGTTTTATAATTAAAATGAAGAAAATTTTTCAAAGAACTGTGCATGACAGGACCGTAATAGCAGATACGCCGTCAGTTTTTTTTCTTTTTTAATGCTCAGGCTAGCGGTTGATTGCAATCATGCCTTCTGGCAAGCTATGATGCAGCATTCGATGGTACGCGATAGATCAATGTAGATCCTATTTGACGTGCGCCACAGTATAAAATTATAAACTAGTGTTGTAAGCAACGAAATATTTGTGGTCCTTCTTCTTTTTCTCATCTCATCATTTATGTGAGCCAATCGAAAACGAAAAAAAATTGTGTTAAAGAAATCATTATTATTAATAATCTAAAAATCTAAAACCTTTTTTATTAAAGGGGGGAAAATCCTCATGGACATCCTTGCTAGATAGTGCCGAACTTTTTTCCGGCTAAAAAACCCTCCTATCTTCAAAGTGCTGATGTTTCCGCCTAGTTGCTTACTACCAGCACCGCAATCGCAGTGTTTTGGAAGGGTGAAGTAATGTAATGTAAAATGAAACCCAATATGGTAAAGCAAGACTTTCAGACAGGCAGTCGCTCAGAGACACTCGCTTTCATTGGCCCGACTGACTGTATCCAATTAAATATATTTATTTAATAAACAGTTTAAGTATAGAGTGCCTCATCATTACCACCCCTCCATCTTGCTAATGTTTCATTCTCTTCCCTTCCTTTCATCTCCTTCTTAACCCTCATTACGTATGTTTAAAACTATACCTATTTAAAGCAATTACAGAACATAAAACCTAAACCATACATCGCTAGAGGAAGCGATGGTTGTTTAGTCGATTACTCGTAAGCTAGCAATCGCTGCAACTGCATGCGCGGGGCACGGACAAGCAATTATTATTCCTATTATTCCCCTTCCTTATCCTGACACAGATTGCTGTTGCAATGTAGAGCTCCATTTATATCTAGCTGTATTCATTTTTATCCTTTCATGGGAATCCTTTATATAGAGAATAGATTCCGAGACTGGTAAGCTTGGTCGTGTTTTCTATTTTCTATTTCTAAATGATGAATGCATGTTATTTTTCCTAGATAAATATGAGTGAATGATATTTTGATTAATGTGCAGATTTGTTATTTTTAGTAAATAATATTTATGTTATGGATTCTTATCATCATTACATTGCAATGTGGCATAAAAGTACTTTAATAAGTTTGTTTGTATCATTTAATTCTTTGTGTTGCTTGAGTTTCGAGTTTGATACAGTTAATATTTCTTCACCAATCTAAGAAGTCAATAAATATTACAGTAATTTCTTGTATTCTTGGATTTCTTAAATAGTTTTCACTTATGACCTTGAAGTGGCTGATCTAAGGCTGTGAGCTAAATTTAAAGTAATTATCTCACGCACAAATTATGGTTTGGGTCACGGAATAACTCTGAGGTTTAATTTTTCTATGCCATTACATTCCAAGCCCGAAGTCGGGAAGTTGCTGCCGTCTAAGCCGTCGGTTCCGATCACTATCATCAACATCTGATATTGATCGTTAATAAACGAAACATTATCACCCTAAGCCTGTCAACCAGCAGTGGAGCAGCGTGGTGGGTCAACGCTCCATATCCCCTCTCCTATATGGACAGAGGCCTGGCCCTGAAGTGGGCTGTTAATAGGCTAATAATGATGATATATAATGGAATTTCAAATTGGAATTCGCGGACTTGGTATTTCAAAAAATAGTAGAGAAAAATTCCACAGATAAGCTAACAAACTTTTCTTAAATCACGTCTTCATAACTAGGATTAAGATTCGGTCTTAATTAAAAAGGCTTTATCGCTTTTGCCTGCGGACGACGTACTTATTATGAAACCAGAGAGTTTTAAACAAAGGAATGGTCCAGCGCTTGCCAGGGGAAAAGGAAATTATGGTGAAAGTGAATTATTTTTTGTTTATATAAGCAATACTGCGTCACTATAAAAAGTTTTTGGCTGTATTTCGTGAGTATTGTTTTTTTACTACAGCTAAGTAGAGTGCAGAAGTTTTTTGTCGTGGCCTTGCGACAGTGAGGTAAGCAAAAAGAGAATTAATTGTATGGAGTAACTTAATTTTTTCCAGGTTGTATCTGCAATCGTTCGACAAATTATAAGCAGATTTGTGGCAGTATAAAATGGTTTTACCAGACCATTATCCTCAAGTCTGCATAGAGTCGAGCATAACTGCCCGTTTTAACATCTCTAAGTTTCTAGGTGTAGTAACTCTTGGGGTTGCTAGAACTAGAAACTTGTATTGAGATTTCTGGGTGATGAGGGTTTGACTAACGAATATTTTAGAGTAACCAGTATTTGATGCCGATGTACAATCTAATACAATCTTTAACTCATATAGATATAGCAAAGCCTCCTTAAAAATCAAGCTGTCTATGAAAACATCGTCATTATCATCATCATCAGCATATTAACGGCCCACTACAGGGCCAGGCCTCCCTCCTTATAAGAGATATAGAGCGTGGACCCACCACGCTGCTCCAGTGCGGGTTGGCGGGCTATGGCAACATCTACACTAAAATCTAAACAGGACTATAAATTTAGGAGCGACAATGCCAACGGTAAAAAACATACATACATTTACATATTATTTAACCCTATTTAAAATTTCTTTCAAAAGCACAAGCATAGCTACTTACACTTTAAAGCATACGACTGTCTCAATCACCTGAACACAGTAATATTATTTACGCATACAATAATTTGCGCAACCCGACGAATGTACGCTTAACATAAAATGGTGAATCAGACAGTGAGTCACGGACGTTGATCGTTTTCGAACATCCCGACAGCATCAGGGCTTGCGAACTTGCGAACGGGTAAATATTTCAAAACTTTGCATTTTTTTTACCAAATCTATTTCAAGGACAAAAATACCCATCGAAACGTAATAAAATGTTTATAATTTTACTATTTTTAATTACTTAATTATTTATTTGTTACGTAGGTACACATAATTAATCTGAATGAATTCAGGTCATAGGAAGATTTGAACTAAGTGAAAGTTCAAGTCAGTGGACTTGAAGAAGTTCAATTTTATACAGTGCCAGAGTTAAGTCAAAAGTTAATATGCTAAAAGGTTACGTTAAGTAAGTATAGCTCCAGGGAAGTAAAATAATAGATTAGGAATCCATATTTTCTTAAGTTACTCCTGAAATATTATATATACTTTTGCTCAGATTTAATTCGCGACTAAATCACAAAAGAAAATTGTAAGTTGGTACTTGATAGCAAAAACATTAAATTAAAAATTTTAAAAACCCCCGACCCATAAAATTAGAAACATAAAAAGAAACAGTCAAGACAAATTCAACGAGCCTAAACTCGATGGGTTTACTAAAAAGGTAGACCAGGGTTACGTCTCCTACCTTCGAGCCTTATCATCAGACCAGCTAAGTGGTTCCAAAAGACATTAGTGTTTCAAATGTCAGATCACACACAAGCTTTTAAGCAAACTGAGCGTGTAACATTTCTATTCCACCTAACAAACGACCTGATGACCTTAAAGACCTGAACCGAAAACCTAAAAAAAAAACCGCATTAAAATCGGATCATCAGTTTGGTAGTTATGATGCCACAGACATACACATTTAAACAGACACGTCAAATTTATAACGCCCCGTCGTTTTTGCGTCGGAGGTTAAAAAGGAAAGAGCAAGAGCTAAAGATTTTTCCTTTCTTCTACAGTCGAAAGACCGTATTTTTTTAAGTTCCTCGTGAAATATCATATTTGCTTTTGCTCGGCTTTAATACACGACGAAGTAAATAAAAAAAATTGTAAGTTGGCACTTGGTAACAAAAGAAAGAGAGATGCTAAGCAAGCTAAGAATTAAAATTTGTCGTGATACACTATCTGTTTGTAATTACTAATTACGACGAACTATAAATTATTTAGATAGCTTTCGTAGCCCTTAAAGGATAAAGCGGGATTCGTCTCCGATGACGTAATAATCCGTAAACGGTACCAAGGCGAAGCGCGCACGTGTTCGACTTAAATTAGGGTTAAGTTGTTTTACAGTCAGTGTTACTAGTAGCTCTTTGTGTAAGCGCTCATCTGTCTATTGATCCATAGTACGAACATCATGCTTATTAGTACTAAGAATATCCTTAGGCCAACAGCTATGCAGCTATGTTGCAGTGTAAGCATATGGTTGCTGGTGTGTTACACACTTATGAGGCACCTATGCCTTAGTTACAAGAACAAGAAGATTAGCTACGTCTCATGTTGACGGGCATATAGGAAGTGTAATGCGCTTCTAGCATATCCGGCGAACTATTGGTCTGTTAACCGACGAAAAAAATACGGAGGAGGTTCTCAATTCGACACGTATATTTTTTTTATGTATGACCCACGCATAACTTTTTACAGAGTTTTCCGATTTTGATAATTCTTTTTTATTAGAAAGGGCACACTTCCAAGGCGGTCCCATTGTCATCATGTTAGGATCTGATGATGATATCCTGGGAAAATTGAAGGAACTCTTTAAATTTTATATGCACACTTGCAGCGATTTCAGTTTTATCGGTAGCTTTTTGGCTACAAGTGCCGTATAATATATTATGACTGTATAGTACGAGTACGTTACGTGGCGATAAATCACTAAAAAGTAAGAAATAAATTTTTTTAACAAAAAATAGAACCGACTCAAAACGCACTAAAAACTAAAAAATAACTGTCATTTAGTTGCTTTCATTAACTTAAGCATATCTAGGAGTCGGTGCCAGTTAAGGTTTCTACTTTAAGAACATTACCTAGAACCCACAAAGTGCGTTTTGAGTCGGTTCTATTTTTTGTTAAACAAATGTATATACAGTGTGTTAGGTAACTAGTATAACATTCCGAAAAGTGCCGATACATTTCGATCTTGTTAACACAATTCTGTGTATAAAATAATTATTTTAAATTTAAAATATTCCATATTAACATAAACAAAAAGAGTTGCCACTTTGAAGACTTAAGCAAATTCTTGTCTATATATCTCCCTCAGCATTATGCCTAGGAAGTTTATTTTTTTTCTAGGCATATAAACTAACTCTTCTCCCTAACTTCTGGTTGACGTCGTGATAGGATATTTATCTAACACGTTGTAGACTTGACATCACATAGAGCATCAATTAGTATTATAGAGATTGGAGTTCAAAGATTCTTAGTTTTTTTAGTAAACTAATTCAGAGGATATAACTAAATCGGAAAAGTCCAATACAGTAGGTATATTCTCTGAGACCACAGACAGTTGTTAGTGACAGCTGTATACTTCGAGGATTATTACGTTTTTAACGGACAAACTACGAACATACTAAATTTCTTCGACATCACTATTTGTTCACACAAAGAAAATTGATGAAAGAAAGCTAGCAACTGTGAAAATCCACAATTAGTATTGAACATATTATTAAAATATAAACGGCTGGATCTCACGTCACTGTTATCGGAGTATGTCCGACTATACTAAAGCCAAACTCGATTGAGAATGCTTGTCAACAAACAAATTTAAAATGGAGGTAGAAAACGCAACACATTTTATGCCTAATAAATTTAAAATTATCTTTTGTTATTTTAAAAATCTTATTTAAAAGACTGAATATATATATTAGTCTTAAGCTTACTAATCTTATTTAATGTCATGAATTCGTCATTAACTAGTTAATTAAAAAAAATAGGTGTGAAATGACTAATGATTTCTACGTTTTTAGTATAGGTTATAATACAAAATCGTTGTTAAATATCACATACAGGAAGCAATTTTAAAACGAACTGCTATGCGAGGCTGTAAACAAATATGAAACAGCGCCTTGCCTGCTAATATACGACTGGTCTTATACTGAATTATTTAATAGGCAATCATGGATCCGTATAAGGAACTAGGACAATGTAGTCGTCCGTACATACTATCTGCTAACTAATTTATAGGCTTAGGCCAAGTTAACTGTACTTTGTATGACATTTTAACCTCAGGCTACTTTGATTGTACTCACTCTATACTTGAGCCATCGAAACAAACGAAAACAAATGAATCATTTTTGAAAAACTGACAACTTTTTGCTTAAGAAAGATAAAAACTAAAAAATTTGGTTCGTTGCCACTAGTACCATTAAAAGTTCCATGATGGAACTAGTGATAATTTTTGTTATCACTAGTTCCATTTTAAAAGGAATACGAAGACAATGGAACAAATGTTGAATTATTTTATGGTTCGTTGCCACTAGTACCATTAATAGTTCCATAATGGAACTAGTGATGATTTTTTTAATCACTAGTTCCATCATGGAACTTTTAATGGTACTAGTGGCAACGAACCAAAAATTTTGCTTAAGAGAGATAAGGACAGAGATACTTAATACTCTACTTTCAAGTATCGATCATTTGTTTACGTTTATTCTTCCAATGATTTGGCCGCACTAGTGTGCTTCATTCTTTTATCATTATCAGCCATTTTTAACAGTCCACAACAGAGCAACGCTTTCCACCTTATATCAGACGGTATTAACAAGCTTAGGCCCGCCACGCTGCTCCAATAGGGTTTGGCGGGCTTAGAGTAATAATGTTTGACTTTACTGACGATTACTATCAGTCAGTAATGATGATCTGGACAGCTTAACATGCTCTCCAAAGTACGGGGGTGTATTACCAGCAACTTTTTTTTTATCGACTACAAGTTGGCCCTTGACAGCTAACACATCTGATGTTAAGTGATGATGCAATCTAAGATGGAAGCGGGCTAACTTGTGAGGAGTAGGATGAAATCCACACCCCTTCGGTTTCTACACGACATCGTACCGGAACGCTAAATCGCTTAGCGGTACGTCTTTGTCGGTAGGGTGGTAACTAGTCACGGCGAAAGCCTCCCACCAGCCAGATCAAGACAAATTAAGAGAAATCCCAATCTGCCCCACCGGGAATCGAACCCAGGACCTCCGCCTTATAAATCCACCGCGCATACCACAGCGTCACGGAGGTCGTCAAACTCTGATTTTTACCAAGAATCTCTTGAAACTCGACCCAGGATTCGAACCCAGGCTCTCATGATCCGAAGCAATGGACCACCAGTTCAATAGCCTCTTGATTAACGAGGCAGTATTATCAAAACATTTTACGTAATTGATACAAAAAGTCTAACTTCTTGGATATAATTAAAACAAGAGTGAATAGCAGTTTAAGCAAGCCAATTTTAGACCACATCTACACTTGCCATTGGGTGAGAACGTAGTCAAGCGCGAGCTTATTTAAAAAAATAAATTCATTTCACAACTCTTGTATGAATGGAAGAATGATCAAGAATCAGACGGTACGCAACAAAACGCAAAACGTTTGCAATTTATTTCACGTCCAACAAAAAGTTGATTGAATAATTCACACGGGTTTTCAGTCACGAGCGAGCTCGATTTCCGCTGTAAGATCGATACGTAAAAATATATGGAAATGTGATTTGAATGTGTAAAGCGTATGGTCGAATTGAAAACATACGACTAGCTTGGTATCTTCTACATACTTAAATGTATTCACACAATAAATAAATAAATAAATACCAATAGCCCCAAAGTAAGCGTATGTAGCTTGTGTTATGGATACTATGATAACTGATGAATATATTTATATATATTAAATATTTATAATATACCATGTTCATCATACAAATATTTTTCCAGATGTGGGAATCGAATCCACAGCCTAGTAGAAGCAGGGTCACTGCTTATTGCGCCACTCACAATTGTATATTGTAATATATAAACACAAGAAAATTCAAAATTTAAGAGACCCCAGGTTATTTTTATTCATTACAAGTTACCCCTTGACTGCATCACACCTGATGGCAAGTGAAGATGCAATCTAAGATGGAATCAGGTTAACTTGTTAGGAGTAGGATAATATCCACACTCCTTCGTTTTCTACAGGATATACCAGAACGCTAAATAGCTTTCACTATTCTGGATCAATTAAGAAAATCTAAATCGGCCCAGCTAGGAATAGAACTCGGGACGGGTTGCATCATTACTAAACATTAAGTGTGATAGCAGTTGTACTTATAGCACCTAAATAAAATAAAATTATTATTATAAAAACAAAAAACCCGACTGCATAGAAGTTATGAACTGAAAAGAGAAATACAAGGATCACTATATATATATAAAATTTGTATGTATTTCTCTTTTCAGTTCATAACTTCTATGCAGTCGGGTTTTTTGTTTTGATAATAATAATTTTATTTGAGACTTTTTTGTTTTAGTTTATGGTATAGAAATGATACGGTACACTTTTTGCCATTTTTTGTTGAAACGGCAATATAAACATGATATGATATTTATATTTTTGAAATGGTCTTTTTACGACCTTTCATTTGATACCCATATTGCGAAGATAAAAGAAAAAAATACACACATCCCCTCTTTTTTCCCCCATTTACAGCTGCCATTTTGAAAATTTATATAGCCTATGTCACTACCACAATTTTAACAAATTCAACGACACCTCACCTGTCAAAATCCGTTCAGTCGTTTATGCTTTAGCGCGTGCCGAAGAAATGGACATACATACATACATACGCTCGAAAAACATAACCCTCTTTCTGACGCAGTCGGGTAAAAATAATCAAAGAAGTAGAGTATCCATTGCGTAATTAATAAAGATAATTCAAGTGAATTGCCAATTTCTATTCGAACCTATTAAACGATTCCTCCATAATTGAGTAACATACGAGTATATCAGAAGAAACACGGCCTCCGTGGCGCAGTGGTATGCGCGTTGGATTTATAAGACGCGAGGTCCCGGGTTCGACTCCCCGTGGAGCAGATTGAGATTTTTCTTAATTTGTCTTGGTCTGGCTGGTGGGAAGCTTTTCGCCGTGGCTAGTTACCACCCTACCGACAAAGACGTGCCGCCAAGCGATTAAGCGTTACGGTACGATGTCGTGTAGAAACCGCAAGGGATGTGGATTTCCATCAAACACCTAACAAGTTAGTCTGCTTCCATTTTAGATTGCATTATCACTTAACATCAGGTGTGATAGCAGTCAAGGGCCAACTTGTAGTCAATAAAAAAAATTACTTAACTTTTAATATTCGACAAAAAAATACTACAGGCAAAGCCTAAGTAAAAGTTAGTAGATATCTACTTATTAAAGGTCAACCAAGAGTCAATTGTTTATGGTCATTTGAACTATTGATCAGTTAGGGAGATTGAGGTTATTTTAAACCTTTCACGCTGACCCTCGGGGGTAAACAATAAAGCGATATAAATAACAGCTAATGTCTCTAAGGTCAATAATTAATTATTACAGCAAAACAGAATAAGATTATAAAGGTGATAAGGTCGCTTCTTGCTACTAGGAACCTCAACTATATTTCTTTTATATAAAATATATTTTAAATAAAATATAAAAATGAACAAACGCACTAGTCGTTCCTAAAATTTTCGAAAGTATCCCTCGATTTCTGCAGGATTTGATTATCAGAGTGCTTTTTTAATCATGGTACCACTCTCGGACTATCTTCTTTTCAAACAAAAATTTTTAACAATATATATTTAACAATATATATTTTTAACAATAATATATTTTTAATAATTAAACTTGCTGGCACCGACTCCTAGATATGCTTAAGTAAATTAAAGCAACTAAATGACACAGTTTTTTTTTTACTTTTAAGTGCGTTTCTATTTTTTGTCAAAAATTTTTATTTCTTACTTTTTATATATAGCACTACTATATATAAAAAGTAAGAAATAAAAATTTATATGGTATATTATATGGCACTTGTAGCCAAAAAGCTACCGATACTTACACAAATACCTTAATCGCTGCAAGTGTGCCTATAAAATTTGAAGATTTCCTTCAATTTTCCCAGGATATTATCATCAGATCCTAACATGGAACCATCTTGGAAGTGTGCCCTTTCTAATAAAAAAAGAATTATCAAAATCGGACAACTCTGTAAGAAGTTATGCGTGGTCATACATTAAAAAAAATATACGTGTCGAATTGAAAACCTCCTCCGTTTTTTCGTCGGTTAAAAAAAGAGTCAATAGAATCTTTTCCTTTACCCCGTTCAAACATAAAAAACATACATACGGTCAAAATGAGAAACTCCTATTTAGAAGTCGTTTATAAATTAAAATCATACTTTATGGATTCAAAACAAGTAAACAAAACTACCTATTGCCGAAGCTCATTATTTAAATATAAGTACAGTAAGCATGTAATTAAACACAAATAACGAAACATAACAGCATTTTAAACATTTAACAAATGTATTGAACGGTTACTAATTGCGATTTAAATTGAACCGCTCTAATTAAGCGTGACGGTGGAATAAACACGCCTAAAGTATGAATTAACTGTTCTATATAAAGCATTACTATTCGCACTCATAATTGAGTTGATAACACTACTTAGGCGAAGTGTTCAACAAATAAAATCGATACTAATGTTATAAATGCTCAACTCTGGCTGTTAGTTTCTCAATCAGGTCTAAACTACTGAACCGATGTGAATGAAATTTGGTATAAAGATAGTTTTAGTAGAAAGGAAGAGGAAGGAAAGGCTACTTTTTTTCAAAATATAATTTAATAATTATTAACCGATCTTAATATTTTTTAACCGACGAAAAAGTCGGTGTCGGCAAAGATTTCAACTTTCAGGACGTTACATAGAACGCACAAAGTGCTTGGCTACTTCATTAAATAAGCGATCCTTAATTTTTACTTTTTTAGTGTGTTTTGAGGACGGTTAAATCTTTTCATTATAGTATTTTTTTCAACCATTATTTATTATTCAGACCAAACAAATAGCCCACTTGGTATTAAATTGGAAACTATGACCACTCAGAAATAAAACACTGGGTATATAATTTTACTTGTATGAAAGGATTAATGACAGTGGAAGAAGCTAAGGAAGTATGCAAGGACCGTGGCAATTGGAGGGAGGTGGTCTCTGCCTACCGCTACGGGAATAAGGCGTGATGTTATGTATTATGTATGTATATAATTTACTCCGTAGTCCTATAATGCATTTCGAGTTTTTTGGGTATATTTTACTTCAGAAAACGTCAAAAATATCGCAATTCATACACATTTGTCATACATAAAATCTTCAAAATGTCGTTGCTATTAAAAAGTAGCCTAATATAATGGAATTGAGATGTTTTAGTTTAATCTCTTTATTATTGGTTAAGGTAGCTTACCGAATTCCGGTATTTTAAACCAGTGGAAATGGTCCACCATAAATCAATAGAAACGTGTATTGTACACCTATAAATTACATGTAGTTCGACGTTCGACATCCAGTAAATTTTAACTAACTACTACAGTCCGTATCGTAAAGGCCTAAATGTCTAATGCATAGCTGCAATAAATTCTGTAACTTATGTAGGACGGCAGTTTAAATAACAAATAGCTTTTAAAGGCGGCCGGCTCTCAGACTATCTACGTTGGGATCGTTTATTAAATTAACACCAGTTGTCGTCCAGTTGCAAGATTTGTGCTTTAATTTAGCGGCCAGATGCTAACTAAATGTAATCGTGCAATTGTCCATACCATCGGCCCATTTTTGACCGACGAAAAAAAACGGAAGAGGTTCTCAATAAAAGGAGGAGAAGAGGTTCTCATACATAAAAAAAAAATATACGTGTCGACGTATATATTTTTTTATGTATGACCACGCATAACTTTTTACAGAGTTCCAAGGTGGTCCCATTGTCATCATGTTAGGATCTGATGATGATATCCTCGGAAAAGTGAAGGAACTCTTCAAATTTTATAGGCACACTTGCAATGATTCCGGTTTTAGTGTAAGTATCGGTAGCTTTTTGGCTACAAGTGCCATATAATATACCATCACAGTATAGTACGAGTACGTTACGTGGCGATAAATCACTAAAAATTAAGAAATAAAAATTTTTAACAAACAATAGAACCGACTCAAAACGCACTAAAAAGTAAAAAATATGTGTCATTTAGTTGCTTTAATTTACTTAAGCATATCTAGGAGTCGGTGCCAGCCAAGGTTTCTACTTTAAGAACATTACCTAGAACCCACAAACTGCTTTACTACGTTAAATAAATGTTCCTTAAACTTGCTGGCACCGACTTCATAGATATGCTTAAGTAAATTAAAGCAACTAAATGACACAGTTATTTTATACTTTTTAGCGCGTTTTGAGTCGGTTCTATTTTTTGTTAAAAATTTTTGTTTATTCATCATTATAAGCTTATTAACGGTCCAATACAGGGCCAGGTTTACCCGTTGTAGGAGATGGGATATGGAACGTAGACCCACCACGCTGCTCCAATGTGTGTTTACTTGATAATGTTTTAGTTATTTACGATCGCTAAAAGACTTTGATGACAGTGACCTGGACTAAAGGTTAATGTAATTAGTGCCTCAGAGAGCAGGCACGGGGGTGTAACACTACCTATTTCCCGACTCCGGGGCTTGGAATATACTGAAAATTTCAAATTAAACCTATATTGACCCGAGCAGGATATCAAAACCAGCATCTATACTAAAGCCAAACTCGATTGAGAATGCTTGTCAACAAACAAAATAAATATGAAGGTAGAAATCACTAGTCATTTTACACCTATTTTTTTTAATTAATTAGTTAATGACGAATTCATGACAATAAATTAGATTAGTAAGCTTAAAATTAATTAATATATTCAATTCTTTTAAATAAGATTTTATAAAAAAAACAAAACAATTTTAAATGTATTTATTAGTCATAAAATGTGTTGCATTATCTACCTTCATTTTAAATTTGTTTGTTGACAAGCATTCTCAATCGAGTTTGGCTTTTGTATAGTTATCGAAACTAAAGAATTCCTGGTCAGACTGGCTAGATATACTGGACAAAAATGCCGCTAAAATGATTTTACTTGAAATTTAGAAATTTTTAGTCGGTGTATTTCGCGATGCAAACGCTCACTATAAACGGATTTCTCGATACTTTCGGGATTTACGCGAGTGAAAACGCTGGGTACAGTTAGATATACAAATTAACTACAGATTTTTTTATAAACCACTATACCACGGTGGTAAATTATGGAATCAGTGATCATTCTGCAAGTGCAATGTTCCTCACGCACCATTAATTCGGTTCCACGTCACGATTGTGCTGTTGAGAAGTATGTTTTTGCTATTACATGCTTTTTATCACATGTGGATGTGTAATTTACTTTTATAATATAATACACACACCGGCATATTTAGAGGAACATAAAAAAAGGTTTGATATTGTTACGAGCTAGGGGTCGGGGATTGCAAGAACAACCACACAACAGGGAGAACTAGACGTTTATTAACCAATAAATAGTTTGGTGTACAAGATTTGATGCAGCACGCTGCGACGCCCCCGTTTCACGCTTCTAATCCTGAAGTAACCCATGACGGCGGCGACGATGATCTGCCTCGGCACCTCACAACCACACACCCCAACCACACTGGGGGACCACTACAGATCCATCGTCCTTACACGCACACTCTCAGGGAACTTCTCCCTACATTCCTTCAACCGTCTTGACTCAACGACAGCTCGCTTTGAACTCACTGAATCTAGTCTTTGTTCAGCATACGAAATAAATTTGAATTGTTCCATTCCTTTAACCTATACCTTTTTTAACTTTCATTTACTTTTAACCCAAATGAGGTTTCCAACTAAACTCTTTTACTTCGTAATTCCTCCGAGGGGTTATCCGTAACAATATTAATATGATCTCATTTTAGGTAAAACAAATGAAACTTTCAATAACAAAAGAAGTGAAAGATTTTAAAATAAAACCATATTTTTTAAATTATGGACCTTTTTTATGTTCCGTATGCCGGTGTGTTTATGTGTATACTGTTTAGACTGGACACATATATGCCTCATTTCCAAAGGGGCAGAGACTACATTCTTCCATTTGCTACGGTCCTTGCTTATTTCCTTAGCTTCTTCCACTTTCATTAATCTAGGTCAACTAAACGTAGTTAATCCTCTGACTTTTAAGGATATGTCATTATATCGGGGATCGGCCGTTTGCGAGTTGTAAACATATAAACAGTGCAGACAGACAACAAGAATTTTTTTATCGACTACAAGTTTACCCTTGACTGCTATCACACCTGATATTAAGTAATGATGCAATCTAAGATGGAAGCGGGCTTGTTAGGAGTAGGATGAAATCCACACCCCTTTCGGTTTCTACACGACATCGTAACGGAATGCTAAATCGATTTTCGGTACGTCTTTGTCGGTAGGGTGGTAACTAGCCACGATGAAAGCCTCCCACCAGCCAGACCAAGACAAATTAAGAAAACTATGAATCTGCCCCGCCGGGAATCGAAGCCAAGACCTCCGTCTCACAATTCCACCACGCATGCCATTGCGCCACGGAGTCCTCCACGGAACCTGTGCATCTTGATACGAGTATGTAGTTTTCAAAAGAATTTATTTAACCGAGTGACTAGATGAATTTTACCCGACTGCGTCAGAAGGAGGGTTATGTTTGTCGAGCGTTGTATGTATCTCCATTTCTTCGGCACGCGCTACAGCCTAAACGACTGAACGGATTTTGACAAGTAAGGTGTCGTTAAATTCGTTAAAATTGTGATAGTGACATAGGCTATATAAATTTTCAAAATGGGGGCTCTAAATGGGGGAAAAAAGGGGGGATGTGTGTATTTCTTTCTCTTATCTTAGCAATATGGGTACCAATTGAAAGGTCGTAAAAAGACCATTTCAAAAATATAAATATCATATCATGTTTATATTGTCGTTTTAACAAAAAATGGCAAAAAGTGTCCCGTATCATTTCTTTACCATAAACTAAAACAAAAGTCTCAAATAAAATTATTATTATTATAAAAACAAAAACCCGACTGCAAAGAAGTTATGAACTGAAAAGAGAAAAACAAGGATCACTATATCTATATAAAATTTTAAATACTTTATGGTGCTGCAGGCGGGGACAAACGTAGTTTTGGTAGATCTTTCTTTCCCCGCAGAAAATAAAGTATTTTGTCTCCGCCTGCATCACCATAAAGTATTTAAAATGTTATATAGATATAGTGATACTTGTTTTTCTCTTTTCAGTTCATAACTTCTATGCAGTCGGGATTTTTGTTTTTATAATAATAATAATTTTTTCAAAACATATTTTTCAGTATGACCAAAACACATTATAAAAACCAGAATGAATTTTCATTGTGCCAATTAAGTTTGAAACGAGTTTTCAGCAATTTACTTGCTTAGTAATTAGTGTCCAGTCACGCAAATTTAATGAATGCGTGAATTATAACAGGTTTTTTTAATGCAAAACAGTGCTATTACCGTAGAGTATGCTTCCAGGGAGGATGTTCTTTAACCCACATAATAGGCGGGTGTACATAATTAAATGTATGTTGATTTATACGACTAAAGTCATCAATTATAATTGATAATTATCAACCTATTTTAATGGTCCGCTACGAGTACATTGCCAAGCCTACGTCCTTATAGAATAAGTTATTGCTTCTTGAATTATAGAAAATAAATAAAAGGTTCTTTAACAGTGCCATCTCGTACATGTTCGATGTACCACATGTATTTGGGTTGGAAGATGTGTTATTATAATAAAATTAAAGGTTTTTATTTAGCGATGGCTTGTAAGTAAGACGCCCTAATTTTTTGCTTACTAAAATTTTAACAAAAAAAAAACACCAGAGCAGCGTGGTGCGGAGCACGGTCACCCAGGTACTCAGAATATTAATACACATTGCAAAACACGAAAGTACAATTGTCTAGTGCGCAGACGCCAGTACGGCGCACCCTCTCATATAACCGCATTCCGTTCACCAAAGTGTCGAGTTATCACAAACTGATGACATCAACTAAAAAGCAAATCTGATATACTTAAGTGAAAAGAAATTCTGTTACATGGAATAAATACTCTTTAGTATTATTCCACATATTCTTATATTTGTATGCCGAGATATGTTAAAAACTTGGCTGCAATCGTGGTAGGTAATACAGACTACCGTAGAACAGGCTTGCCTAGAAGATGCTTATTCACTCTTGACTTGAAGCTACTCAGTGGTAGAGAAAACGTAAGCAGGATGGGCATACTACATAGCGGTGTGCATCTCTGCAATGCCTTTTTTATGGCTTGAGAATGCGTTTACGCATCTCTCCCGGAGGATCGCTAATAAACCTGTGGTACCTCCGATAGGGTATGTGGGACTCACCGGACTGGAATACCCACTAAAACCTAGCTAGCCTGCCTAGCATATATCATCATTATCATACCGATGGACGTCCACTGCAGAACATTGGCATCTGCAGGATTTACCTAAACGCTTGATATCAGCGCTTCACCTAGTCACCAGCACTGCGCTCTCCGGTGCGGGGGCGCCATTCCCAACTTGAAACCCCTACCATCCATTAGCTCTTCAAAGTAACTACAGCACACCCTCCCACATAACCTCATGCCGTACCAACAAAATGTCATGATATCAACTGATGAGATCATGTAAACAGCAAATCTTTTATCAGTGAAAAGAAATTGTGTCACCTCGCACAAGAAAAAAAAGATAAGCCGAGACAGATATGAATTTGAGAAACGCAATTCTTTTTTGTTCTTAAAAAAATTATAGTTTTTAAAATCCCCAAAAATTAGAGACATATTATAATATATTTAAGTAATATTAACTTTTTTTTTGTTACATACACTTTCTGTTTTGTCCTACTACGTACTTTGGTAAGAAGTGATCACCTCGAGACAGGGTATCCTAGTGTGGGGATCACATAACTTTACGTAATATATATTTTCTGATTTGATTATATTGCACTCCTTCTATCCCATATGCGCGAAGCGTATGGGAAAAGGACAGATAGATACTTTTGTTAATTTTGATTGGTTATGCAATTCGTTTCTATAGTTTATTAAAATTTTAATAAAATAGCCTGTTTCTAAGCAAAAATAAGTAAACGAAGAGTGGAAAAACGACTTCATTGAAAATATTTTCCATTATAATATAAAGTACCCGCGCTAGTTTCAGATTGGCTTATTCGATCTTCACCGTATGACACATTACCGATTTCGATGACACATTATAACACAAACATTTTTTTAATTTGTTTGTTTGTTGGCTCTTGACTGCATTAACACCTGATAGGAGTAGGATAACATCGGCATGCCTTCAGTTTCTACACATCATGCCGGAACGCTAAATCCCTTGGCGATACGTCTTTGTTGGTAGGGTGGTAACTAAGCCCGGCCGAAGTCAGTCACCAGCCATCATTCGTTAAGAACATAGCTTCTCAACTTTGATTTACCGATCGCCATAGAATTTTTTTCTTATCAGAATAACCGAAATCGCCATTTTAGAATTCGCTTAGAAAGACCGACGACCTCCGTGGCGCAGTGGTATGCGTGGTGGATTCATAAGACGGAGGTTCTGGGTTCGATTTCCGGTGAGGCAGATTGAGATTTTTCTTAATTTGTCTTGGTCTGGCTGGTGGGAGGCTTTCGCCGTGGCTAGTTACCACCCTACCGACAAAGACGTACCGCCAAGCGACTTAGCGTTCCGGTACGATGTCATGTAGAAACCGATAGGAGTGTGGATTTCATCCTACTCCTAACAAGTTAGCCCGCTTCCATCTCAGATTGCATCATCACTTAACATCAGGTGTGATAGCAGTCAAAAGCCAACTTGTAGTCGATAAAAAAAAGACAAAACAACCGACTTTAATTAAGTTTTGAGAAAACTTGCAACATGTTGCTTCGGTTGCACCTCTAGAGCGTCGTATTTCATAATATGAATAGAGGCGAGCTTGAATTTGATACGGCATTGTTGTGATTTCATACACTGCGGTTAGGCGGTTTGGGCATCATATCAGCTAGCTAGTGTGAAGCGGGGCCATTTGTTTTGCGGCTGACTGTAAAAGCATTCGTTTATATTTCATATCCAGGTCAAAATATTCAGCCTTGCATATATTCTCATCATATACCGTGTAAAGGACATGTTAACAAAAACTTAAATCAGTGATTTAGTACATGATTTTAAGTCCTTCAGCGTTGAAATTTTTTATAGTTCTACATAACATCATCATCATATGAATACTTGGAGACTTAACAATATCCTTATAAGATTATAACGATATTGTAAAGTCTCTAACGCTTACAACAAATGTGTGCTATGATGACCAGGACCGACGAACTAGTGTCGTTTTCGAAGCACATGAGGCTAAGGGAAAAACACCGTAGGAAGAAATCTTATTAATCAAAGATCAGGCGTGACTAAAATGTACGTGAAAATGACATCCGGGAGGTGTCTTAATCCTACTTCATAACCACTGGGTAGTAACTTAGGCCTGTGTGCACCAAAATTTCGGTTATCATAACCAACGGTTAACATAACTTTACTATAAATTTACTGTTCACGACAACGCGTACGCCGGTCAAGGACGTAAACCGGGCGGTTATCTTAACCGAGCTTACGTTCTTAACCGGCGTAGGGGTTGTCGTCAACAGTAAATTTATAGTAAAGTTATGTTAACTGTTGGTTATGATAACCGAAATCTTGGTGCACACAGGCCTTAGCATTTTAGTTTACCAGACAACACAGTTTCTATTCCTAGACTCATTTGACAAGAAATTGATTGAATATGAATTTTTAAATTTAAAACAATGCAGAATACCTGGGCGGTTTGGTTTCTGCAATAAAAAAATAACAAAATTTAATGAGGTATACGAATCCACCTAAAAAATGCAAGAACAAGATTATTTCTAGGTCGGTCATTGTAGTTTCAAGGTGCATAACCACCTGATATAGCCATAATGCATTGGAATCAGCTGTTGTCATCCCAATTAACTAGTTTGACTCACCTGCCGATACAAGCTGATAGCTATTTTATACGCTTCAATGCATTAATGCATTCCAGTCGGGAGGCACGACTGTGTAGCCTAAATCCAGGTATGTGGGATTCGCTGGCTGAAAAGCAGCCAGAATACGTACTAAAATTTAGCGGAGCTTCCTGTCATAGGAGTATCCAGTGGAATCCAATGCTCTATAGCAGGTCATCGTTTCACTCAATAGAATTAATGCCTTGTGTGCTGTAATGCGACCATTAGTATGAAGCTTTGTTAAACCTTATTTGCTTGTAATTTCCACAAAGGCTTTAAGGTTATAATGAAAGTCCTACATTCCACATTCTGTCTATAGCTTGTGTTGCTATGTATTGTTTTACATAACATGCAACTGGTGGTGATCGAACTCAGGATCCATTTATATCAAGTAGGCTATTACATAAGCCCCTTAGAAAAGGCAATTTTGTTAGTGGGTAGTGACTGCACCACCTTCAGCAAGTAGAAGTACAAAGCAGATTCTGCCGCGAAGAGCCGGCAAGAATCCCAGCAGTGTTAGCCCCGTAAACGACCTACGTGGCGCAGTGGTGTGCGCGGTGGTTATAATTCGGAGGTCCTGGATTCGATTCCCGGCGAGGCAAATTGAGATTTTTCTTAATTTGTCTTGGTCTGGCTGGTGGGAGGCTTTCGCCGTGGCTAGTTACCACCCTACCGACAAAGACGTATCGCCAAGCGATTTAGCGTTCCGGTACGATGTCGTGTAGAAACCGAAAGGGGTGTGGATTTTCATCCTACTCCTAACAAGTTAGCCCGCTTCTATCTTAGACTGCATCATCACTTAACATCAGGTGTGATAGCAGTCAAGGGCCAACTTGCAGTCGATAAAAAAAAAGTCAAGGGTACAGCCTAATTATTGCTGGAGAACAAATACGAATACCGGTGTATGAATAACAGAAAAATGTTAAATGTTATCATAGACAAGAATAGACAACGCTCTTACGAATCACATATATGTATCTATACTTTTCAAATTGCACGTGGCTCGCTCCATGCAACACTTAATAAGGCTCTATTGAATGCACACGCAAACCATTGTTAACTGATCTACACTCGGAAATTGACTGACTAAGCAACTTCACCTCTCTATCTGTTACACGCGTTGAATAGAGACGGCAAACTTTAGAACAGAGTTTAATCAACCTACCAGTGATAGTTCGTAGGTGTTCAATTTGTTTCATATTAAATTATGATTATTATTTGAATTTAATTAAATCGTTACTGTTAGCTTTAATTATTATAATGTTAGGCAATTATGAGCCTAAAGTTTACTATGTCGGGTGCAATCTGGCTGAAATGAAATTAAAAACCTTTATCTGTCCTCCATCCTAAGCACGTGTGTTTTAAGTTACGAAATATTGCATGTTTTTCTAAAATTGCATTATTATTAAAGAAATGGGAATATTTATGATAACTTAGTTCTCGCTGCATGATTCGAATCTAAAAGCGACAGGGATTCCAATATTACTTAGATTACGTCAGTTAAAATTTTAAATTTATTCAAGTTAGAGCTTAAATAATAAAGGAGAATGCTGAAATCCGCCTAATTTGTCAACCAATAGGTAACAAATTAGGCGGATTTTGGCATTAATTCGGCACAATAGTGCACATCAGCCATTTTTAAGTTAAAACTATTGGTACCTTACTAATATTAGTTTTGTTTAAAAGTATCATTTAAAACAAGAGTTTTAAATGATACTTTTAAACAAAATTAATATTAGTAAGGTACCAATAGGGGTTTAAAAGTTATTTAGGTCAAAAGTACGGTATCGTTCTGTGGGCAGAAATGCTATAATTAGGAAAAAAGTTTCTATTGCTGCTTATTGAAAATATCTTCATTATTGTTTTTAGGTAAAGCGATGTGGCATTGCATTTTTAGCATTGGTAGGCGACCGTGATTTACAAAAGATAACCTCCAAAATACCTAAATAAAAAAGACAAAATATCACAAACTCCCATTGGATATCCTGGTAATTAAGTAATTCTATAACGCTGAGCATATTTTCCATTTATTACCGTCAGTTTAGTTGCTGTGCAATGGCTTAGGCGAACTTTCATACGAAAATCGGCATTTTCCCTCTTCAACTACAATATTCTCTTAGCCCCTACTCACCGGAGGCTCGCTAGTGGACATCCGTGGGCAGATGATGATGATGATGATGATAATTAATATAAATCTTACCTCTTAATTAAGCCTGTTGAATTATTCTTATTACATTACTTAGTCACCAGATAAATAATGGAACGATAATTGCCGCGTTTATATGGTAACCTTTATAAGGAAAATGCTATTACACATACATTAGATACGTTAATGTTGTTTCCTGTAACGGCACCTATGCAATATGTAACGAATTATAGAATCAAATCAATACACATTTTCCATTGTTTATAAACTACCGATCTATGTAAGTAAAGCAATTTACGGCCAAATATTGTTATGACTAGTTAATTGGCTTCAAATTATATATGTACAACATCCGGAAAGCGCAGTGTTGGTCTACCCCCCACTGTTGGATAGACGGCATCAAACGTGTCGCAGGAAGCCGCTCGCCACAGGCGACTTAGGATCGTTGTTCTTGGAAGTCCCTAAAAAGGCCCATGTCCAGCATTGGACATCCATTGGCTGTCAATGATGATGATGATGATGATGATGATGATGATGATGATGATGATGACAGTTACATAATTATGCGCGACATATCATTCCCGAAAAATTTATGACGGTAAAACGGAATGACCTCCAGATGGTCAATTCTTTCGAATTTATTGATTTTTGAAATCATCGATGTAAACTGTCTTTGGGATTAGAGTGAGACTCAACTCCTATCTTCTGGGATAGTCCAGCGTCTTGTCTGCGATAGATTAAAATCACACAAACCTCTATGTGATTGTGACTCTCATAGAGAGACTATGACTCTCTATGACATGTACACGGCGTACATGAGACTTCTAGCCAAGCCATCATTAGTCTGCGTAGATGTTAGGTCTTTCTGGGAGTGTGTCGTGCTCTAGGTGTCCAACTCTATGAGATCTATCGCGACGTAAATTGGCCGTGACCAATTTATTATCTATTGTACGAAAATAAATAACACAAGTGTTATGAAGGAAGACGCTTATCTTTAAGATTGTATACTTCCAAGTGAATTTTCAAGATAAGTGTGTAAATGTTTATTTGTAATAAAACAACGTTATCATTTACCTTGTAATAAATATAATACTTACAATTATACTTGTTTTGATTAAAAATTTAAAAAAAAAACAATTCTTTATAGTTTATTATCTATTGTACGAAAATAAATAACACAAGTGTTATGAAGGAAGACGCTTATCTTTAAAATTGTATACTTCCAAGTGAATTTTCAAGATAAGTGTGTAAATGTTTATTTGTAATAAAACAACGTTATCATTTACCTTGTAATAAATATAATACTTACAATTATACTTGTTTTGATTAAAAATTTAAAAAAAAAACAATTCTTTATAGTTTATTATCTATTGTACGAAAATAAATAACACAAGTGTTATGAAGGAAGACGCTTATCTTTAAGATTGTATACTTCCAAGTGAATTTTCAAGATAAGTGTGTAAATGTTTATTTGTAATAAAACAACGTTATCATTTACCTTGTAATAAATATAATACTTACAATTATACTTGTTTTGATTAAAAATTAAAAAAAAAAACAATTCTTTATAGCATAACCCTATAAAGATTTGTTTTATATCTTCTTCTTCGACCCGCCACGCTACTTCAATGAGGGTAGGTAACCCTACCTGGGCTTAGGGTAAGCGTAAAAATATTTTTTATTACTTGATCGACTCTAAGTGCTGTCCGAGGGGTGTACCTAAGACCACTTACTTTTTAACTCCGGTTTGAGAATTTTTACTAAGAATTTTTTGGAACGAAAAACAGCTCAATATTTGAGCCAGAGACCGAATTCAGGACCTCGAGGTTCGAAGCCACACAGGCCTCAACCACTTAGGAATAGATCGACTGGCATCTCAGAAATATGCCGCGTAGAAATCAGTAAAATGATTTTTAGTTACTAAGTTAACTTATGGCTCTACCACGTTAGCCTTCCATCTTCAATATATATATAGGGAGTATTTAAGGGGCGTATTAATACTTTCCTCAAAGGCCGGCAGCGTACTAGCAATGCTTGTGGTGTTGCAAATGTTTATGGGCGGCGGTAATCGCTTAACATCAGGCGACCCGCATGCTCGTTTGTCCGCTTAGACGATAAAATAAAAATCTCAAGATCATCACTTTACATCATTAAGAAAGATCGCAGTCAACAGTTAACAAACTTGTACTTGAAAAGGTTTCCAACGGTAAAACTTTCAGTACTCACAGTCTGCAGTTCTGTCAAAGACATCTTCCCGGAAGCTGGGACTTTCCAGATGTTTGAATTATATCGAATATCCAAAACCAAACGTTTATTAGAAATATTCGAACAAGAAAAAAATCGGCATCTCCCTACTTCTCAAAATCTGCAAAGCAAATACTTTGACGACATACATTTTAATGTTCCCGAAGGATGCGAGTGGATCAGGGCCGGATTTATTGGTTTGCATACCCGGGATAGTAAAGGAGGCCCGAAAGAGGATGGAATAAGGGCAAAATATTTACTTTAAAACCTAGTTACTTATTATATATTTTTTGTATTTCTTTTGTTATTTTTAAGATAAAGACTTGGCTGTTTCAGATTTTTTAATATAATATGAAAGAGAAAGATATTTATTTAATCAGTTGTTTATCTGTTCACGTGTGTATTAAAAAGGGACAGTGGTGGAGTAAGCTCAGCTCGGAGGGCTTATAAGATCTAGCTGTACCCGGTATATTCGTTATAGATAACAATTGAGTTTGGATTAAATTTACTCTATGACGTCGCTGGCAACAATGGTCCTAATCTTAAATAGTACAAGTAACAGTTTTTTATATTTTCTTTAGGATAATATCAAAAATCATCTCAGTTGGTAAACTCGCATCGTGACAACTCTTGCGTACATCCATTATCTTAAAGTTTATTTCGCATAAGCACAAAAGCACTAAACTTCAAAGTTTGGAGTAGACGCCAAAATTTTGCCTGTTGTTCTGTCAGTGTTCTACAAGATATATTATGAAGTATTCTCAGGAGCTGTTTGATCTCGTTCTTCCATCTGCGTTCTATCATAAGACTACTAGGCATCGCAGAGAACTACACCGTTTCGTTTTTTTTATCGACTACAAGTTAGCCCTTGACTGCTATCACACCTGATGTTAAGTGATGATGCAATCTAAGATGGAAGCGGGCTAACTTGTTAGGGACGAAAAACCACACCCCTTTCGGTTTCTACACGACATCGTACCGGAACGCTAAATCGCTTGGCGATACGTCTTTGTCGGCAGGGTGGTAACTAGCCACGGCGAAAGCCTCCCACCAGCAAAAAGTGTAAAGTGATGATGCAATCTAAGATGGAAGCGGGCTAATTTCTTAGGAGTAGGATGAAATCCACACTCTTTTCGGTTTCTACACGACATCGTACCGGAACGCTAAATCGCTTGGCGATACGTCTTTGTCGGTAGGGTGGTAACTAGCCACGGCGAAAGCCTCCCACCAGCCAGACCAAGACAAATTAAGAAAAATCTCAATCTCAAATTGTTGATATCTCTTGGACGCTAGTATGCGGATTGGTTCCTCATTCGTTATATGCACTGTTAAGATTTGGAATGCCCTTCCAGCTATCGTTTTCCCTACCTTCAAGTCGAGAATGAATAGGCATCTTTTAGGCAAGCACGTTCCACCGTCTTAAAATGCGCTCACGCTCAGCACTTGCACTAAATCCGGCCCTGTGGTGGATGTTATTTGTAATTCTCATACGACTCGTACATACGTGCACAGTTTAACGCGCTCGATTGGATGATTGTCACGCAGCTAAACACGGACAGCCGCGATTACTCAGATCAGAACTACATATATACGACTGGGATTTATACTCACATCTACCTATACTAAAGCCAAACTCGATTGAGAATGCTTGTCAACAAATGAATTAAAAATGAAGGTAGAAATTACTACTCATTTTACAACTATTTTTTTTAAATGAACTAGTTAATGACGAATTCATGACAGTAAATTAGATTAGTAAGCTTAAAACTAATTAATATATTCAATGTCTTTTAAATATGATTTTTAAAATAACATAACATAATTTTAAATTTATTAGGCATAAAATGTGTAGCATTTTCTACCTTCATTTTTAAATTTGTTTGTTGACAAGCATTCTCAATCGAGTTTGGCTTTAGTATAGTAGGTATACCCACGACTCGGTGATTCTCGAACATGAGAATATTATTAGATAGATATCTTGGATGTGGCACATCCACTAACAGAAGATTACTGTGCCTCCAACCTGAAAGCAACTATCCAACTATTAGAGTGGATGTTTGAACTGATATAGGGGAGGTAAGAGCGGGGCAAGTACAAAAGATCAAAAAAGGTCGAACTGCATTCGCTATGACAGGCCTCGCCATACTAAAAATCTACTAAAGACGGCCGAGTGGCGCAGTGGGTAGTGACCATGCCTCTGCGTAAAATATTCATCAGTTATCATAGTACCCATAACACAAGCTACCTACGCTTACTTTGAGACTGTATAGCCATGTGTGTAATTGTCATATATTTATTTATTTATTATTTATAGGACACGCACGACAGTACGAGAATGGCTGCGCGTACCTAGGTACCTATGTGTGTAAACTGTAGTAGTGCTCAAGCTAGTGTAATCTCGTAAATGTGTATACGGCGTAGATTACCCATTAAGAGTAGCTCTATGTGCTTTTAATCTAACGTGAAAGAGACGTTTTAAAATATAATTAATCTATTTTCCTCGACTTGTGGTTATACCCAATCTTTAGTAAATGAAAATTTCAAGTTCGTTATAAAGACCAATAATAAATTATTAAAAAGGAATATTTTGCTTTTTAAAAATGGATTATTAGCCTTTATAAAAACAAATTATGACGATTCCTAGTCCGCAAATGAAGGGGAAAAAGTATGAAAACCAAAATTACAGTCGCATTTTCACTAAAAGCTAGGATTATACCCATACGTTACTTCATTGCATGGATTTACATTACATTATTGTACCTTAAAAATAATATTAATAAAAATTGCAAACGGAAAATATGGAATAAGTTGCAAGTTACTTCCAGTCCAAAATTCCACTGTACATCTGCATTGCGGCCGGCGCGTGTATCAGGTGCCACCGGCAGCCGTATGCAGCATTACTTTAACTTCGTACATTTACATTTTTTATTAAATTCCAGTAAATTGCATCGTATCGCAGAAGTATGTATATTTATAAAGACTACAAGCTTTTATTTTACTTGTCTCGCTTGCTCCTTGAATAGAAGCAATAGGAATTACTTTGAAGGAATTTATTACTTCGCGAAAACCGACGACTCCAAACGTCATTTGATGCGGCGGCATTTGAAATACAAATTCATTGTAACCCTTCATCAGCATTATATATACATAGGCCATTTTTAGGGACTTCCAAACACAACGATCTTGAGCTGTCTGTGGCCAGCGGCTTGCTGCCGCTTTAAAGTTTAAATTAGTACAATTTTTAACCTCCCATCCACAACCTAATATCCTCATTTTACCACAGATCACCTGGGTTCAAGTCCCACGTACGACTGTAAAATATTGAGCTATTTCTTCTACCAAGAAACCTCAGTCACTCAGCTAAGAGTTTTCAAGCTGGTGGTGAAACCCATACCCACTTTGGAAAGCAGATTGAGCTGTCGATTTGGGTAATTTTCATGAACATTATTGAGATAGGTGTTAGTAGGGCATTATCATACCCTAAACTCATCTCCCATTAACACAGCAAGATGGGTCTGTGGGACCCACCATGATGCTCCAATACGGGTTGGTGGGCTTAGGGTGATTATGTTTCAATTATTAATGATCAGTATCAGATGTTGATAACAGTGACCAGTATGGCTTAATATGCTCTTCGAGACACAGGGGTGTCTAACAAAGTGAGTGTTGACGCGCGTCACTAAGGGTACCCTTCAACCTACACCCGTGTCACAAGTCTCGGGCTCTGTTCAGGGTTTTTTTTTCTTTCGTTTCTCTCACCATTTCCCCAACTCTTTGCTTAGGATTTGTTGAAAAATTCTTAGAAGAAAGGAAAACTGAGAACTTAAAATAGTTCTGACCCAAGATTCGAACCCAAAACCTGTATTCACAGTTGCATAAGGCTATACCACTAGACCACAGTAGGCAGTCATTAAATATCCTTACTAATATTATAAAGGGGAAAGTTTGTATGTATGGATGTATGGATGTTTGTTACTTTTTCACGCAAAAACTACTGAATGGATTTTGATGAAACTTCACAATAGTATAGGTTACATATCAGAATAACACATAGGCTACATTTTATACCGAAATTCCCACGGGAACGAGAACTACGCGGGTGAAACCGCGGGCGTCCTCTAGTAAGGTGATAATGATGATGACCCACAAATATTCTCACTTAACAATACTTAAATGTAGGCAGTGGCCTTTAGCCTACTAGCAATATTGTTTGATACTTAAGGGATGACTTAGCACACCTTTTATATTATCTTTTTGTTATTATAAATGATGCATAAATCATTAAATGTAATAAAGGTACAATATCCTCTAACTTTATAATAGAGAATGGTGTTTATTTTAGGATTTAAGTTAAAATACTGCTACTAAACAACTTCATTTAGTAATGATTAAGTAAAACGTAATGGCTCCTTTGCTCAATACTTAAGGGTGATTTCTTTAGATTTTGTAACTTGCAAAAAATTACTAAAATTGAGAGAACGGATGAAAGGGGACTTAGGAAAGGGATTTCTAAGGCAGGACTGAATAGGAATGTTGGAAGGGGAAGACTTCGGCAAATTTTTGATAGATCAAATCGAAGACTTAGGCCTGTGTGCACCAAGATTTCTGTTATCATAACCAACGGTTAACATAACTTTACTATAATTTTACTGTTCACGACAACCTGTACACCGGTTAAGGACGTAAACCGAGTGGTTGTCTTAACCGTGCTTGTGTCCTTAACTGGGGTACGGGTTGTCGTGAACTGTAAATTTTACATTTAGCTTATGTTAACCGTTGGTTATGATAACCAAAATCTTGGTGCTCACAAGCCTTACTGATTAAGGGCCAGATCAAAAGTCATCTAAGCCGACGTACTTGTATGAAAGGTTTGATGAAATTGGAAAAAAGTAAAATGTGTGCCTTAATATTTACAACAATAAACAATGCGTCAGGAAGTTGCAACATTTAAATGTGATAACAGCTATCTCTGAAGAGTGTTATCTTCCCATGTGACTTCGTTAATCACTTCTGATAAGGATAAACATCCTTTGATAATGATAAAATGGCATCCTTAGCAGTAGGGTGATTAGCTTTAATGCTCCCTGTGCAAGAATCTTAACTGCACCCAATAAAATCTATAATCTTTTGCAATGTTAGAAAACTGTTCTAGTAAAGGCACTGATGCATAGCTATCACAAGCAATGTGCAAACTGGATAAGTAATTTTTGAAATCCAAAAGTGTGTCATTTAAATACCAAATTGTTTAACTGAGGTATAATTATTCAAGATTTTGTATAAACTGTACAGGAGGAAGATTTTCTATTATATATGAAACACTACAATAATATAACTTGAAAGAAATCACAAGTTTATTTTATAAAAATAAATAAGAAATTAAATTTGTTTGGTGTTTTTAAATAATGAGTAAGGTCGAAAAAGAGTAAGCTGAATAAATTTCATATTAATTTCGTAATAAATAAATAAATCTACACATTTAATGATTTTTTAAATTTGTTTTTAATAAATTAAATAATGTTTTTAACTTATCAAATACTCATAAATGTAAAATTAAAAAATGAGGCAATTTAAAATGTTAAAAATTAAACTCACCCGCTGAAGTTCGAGCGAGTGGTTGTAGAATCTTAGCAGCTTATCAACCAGGGGCTTAACGGCGCGCCAGGCCCTCTCCTGAGTTATCGTGGACGGGTCGGCAATAGCTTCCCTAATTTCCTTCCCCGCGCCCTTGTAACACTGAATCTCTTCCAATATCTTGTTCGAATCCAACAGAACTCTCTGCACTTCTTCATAAACGTCGCGCTCGGTGTCCGTAGGCATTGCGTTCTCGAAATCCAAAAATATATCGTAACGGGGCGACGAACAGCAGTTCGAATCGTCTCTCGCCAAAAGACTCAACAACTTCCCCATTTCGATGATTACAAGTCACACTTTTTAAATTTATTATAAATACCTCCTGGATAGCACGGACTGCATTGCCCGGATATATATAAATGTGTATTACAATATAAACTTTTTTCAACTGCAACTATTTAAAATGTTATTTTGCACCTTCACAGTTTATTTCATGTCAATATATTTAGTTAATTTTTTTAAATAAATAATTTTAACACAATCGCTTCTCACTGATAATGCCCCACCGACTGAAATGAAAATTGGAAGAAATGACAGTTCAGCACTCACTTATTCTGTGTTCAGATTTTTCGTAGTGTGTGTGAGTAGCACAGATCAACTAACCAAGCTAAGACGGAAATACCGATTCTATCGTCAACAATAGTATGTGTACGACTATTTACCGGTATAATAGTTAGAAACCTAGCTGGTAATGTTGGCAGCAATGATGTATGTCAAATATCGGACCAATGATAGACTTGGTCCAAATATTTGTAAGAATGTCTTTTTATTACGTCTAATCTGTGGTTAATGTCTACCACAGATTGCATTATATTTACGAGCCCGGGCGCGAATTTCGATTTCAATGTCAAAGATTATTATCTATCAATTCCTGGGCGATTCATATTATTCGGTTCTCTTCCCATCGCGGAAAAGTTAAGAACTATAAATAATTTCTTTTACTTTTATTTACTAACATTAAAGCGGAAAAAGCGATTGTGGCGCTCCAAGGAAGGTTTTGGTTTATCATTCTCATTAGTCGGTAATTTTTATTTATATTATATTATATCCCGTAAAAAAATGACAGTTAGGCATTTATTTATTTATTTTATCATAGGTGTATAACATCGACACATTGCCATTTAACAATACAGTTGTATTTTACAAATAAAATTTAGTATTTACAAAATTCATTTTCATTCCGATACATCTACCACTTTAAATTAATTCTGTTTAAGCTTGCTTATGAGCAATATTGAGGTATTACTCTACGATATATTATAATAATTATTATAATGTTATATTACTGTTTCATTTGTACAACAACAACGCATTCAACAAACACTGGATTGAAGTATCAAGGCTCTCATTATTTACGGACTTTAAAATAAATATTGAAATTAGACGACAATGATTAATTAGAATGAACAACTACTTTTATGTTAGAAAATCTTTTCGTAACGTCATCGTAATCAAAATATGCCGATACGTTTTGATTGACTTATCGGATCTTCATCAATGTATATATAGCTGAGAACATATCGAGCTCGAATCTCGATCACGTCAGTTTTAAAACAAAAATCCGCATCATAATCGATCCATCATTTAAGAAGGTATGATGTTACAAACAGACACGTTAAAACTTAATAATTGTTTATTTAAGAATTTAGAAGAGGAGGTGCAGTGTTTGAACCTAAGTATGTATTTATGAATAGTGTCATATAAATATTATGTTTAAATGTCTGTTATTTCTTCAAAAAACTATTGAATAATTAGAAGTGCATTAATTCTAAAATGCAATTAAATGTTAAATGCAATGTTATATAATTTTAAGCACTATAATTATCCCTTAAAAATGATGGCCTGACTTGAAAGGAGTAAAGTTTATTTAAACTAAAGCCGGAACAATCATTAAAATATAGGCTTTAAATGTGTATCATTATTTAAAGCAATGAAAGTCATTCATTTATACATTCAAATCATTCGGAAGAGTAGGTAGGTTACTGTTAAAAAACGATTGTAAGATTTACTTAAGCAAACGAACAAGGCGTGTTATATAAGGATATAATAAATTTATTTTTAAAATTAAATTTACATCGATAGAAATAGGTAGGTACATTGATACATCTATCCAGCACTACATTCATTAAGAAAAAAATAACTTGTGGTTCTCAATTCATCGTTACACGTACACCGATACGTCTTATTTATCATAAAATGTGCTATAACAAACTTAGTACAATACCCATCATAATGACAAAAGGTATAGATATTTATATAAATAAGTAATAATATCTAAATATACAAACAAAGGTATTTTTGAACATGTTGTTATCGTACCGATTTTTCAAATTCCTTTTAAAACACAAAATTAGATTCTCTAAGCCCTGTATAAAACTTTACCTACTATATTATAATAAATAGAAAAAACGTGGACAGAGCAAGATTCAACTTATTAGCAACAATTTATCAAATCATTGTTATCTACAAATAATTAAATAATAAACTATTAAACTTATCAATACCGTATATTTTTAAAGATCAGTCTAACATTCGTTACTTTACATTTTATAATTATTTCATTTTAAGGCTAAGGCCTGTCCTTATATTGTAATAAGGCCTTGTCAGATTCGTCCACTTAATTAAGTGTCAAATTGAAATAGCTTAAAAACTAAGAAAACCAATCTATAAAAAGTGCGTAAAAGATCCCAAAAAATTGTCACATTGTTTATGTTAAACTTAAGTAGGTTATTAACCCGAGATCAAATTCCGGGTTGTGCATAGCTATAAAGACATGCTATGAGACGATGCATAGCTATGAGACTAATTAGCAATATTCTTCTAAGAACATGTTGAATTACAATTATTTGCTACGTAGGCTTTTGTTTTTTACCTTGATTTTTTTGACAAGGCGTAACAGGCAACAAAAAGATAGCGATTTCTTTTTGTACCTACTTACACGGGAAAATCTCAATTTTAGAAATATTGCTTAGTTACGACGTCTCGACAATATGATACAAATTAACTGCAACCTGAAATCTGCGAATTGAGTATCATGGTAAATATGGATTAATTTAGAACAACGAGACAATACATTAAGATACTAACAATTAAGTAACATCTTCGCGAAAGCAAGACATAACCTAAAAAGTGATAAAATGGGCAACATTTCGTGTCGACGATATTGAGCAATATAGAATACTAGAGGACGCCCGCAATTTCGTCCGCGAGATATTCTGTTTTGTGATAGTTCGACTAAAAGTAGCCTATGCCCTTTGTCAGGCTCTAGAATACCCCTGTACCAAATTTTATTTAAATTGATTGTGTAGTAGGCGATCATATTGCCAAACCAACTGTCAAATTTTATTGAAATGACTCCAGATTGCGACATTAATTGCTCTTCATTGATCCATATAAATGTCGAAAGCTATGATTGTAGAAATAGGTATCCCGTGTAAGCTTACAAATAATTTATTTTTTAGACAAGCAACGTAACATAGTCCTCATCCGCGCGATACACGAATGCAGGGTATAACGACAGAGGAGTAGGTGGCAGGCGCTTTTAATTAAGTTCTCACATTTATGATGGGGTTGCACTTCAAGCGAATATTCGCTATAACTGTGTCGAGGCCACTATACTCACAATAGATTTCGCGACGGATTTCGGTGTGAAGTGCGGCTTCAGCACAAATCTGTCGTTTGTACTACGTTAAGCGGACTAGGTTAAGCGATTTGCCTATATTATTAACTAACGATAAAAGTTCCCAAATTAATGATTAAGTTTTATTGATCTACAAATTCAACTGAGGGGTTCAAAGTAGGAAATAATTCTTAAATACGACTAGCGTTATAATGTGGATTGCGCTAATTATTATTAATTATACTTATTAGTTGGTGTTCAGAGTTTAGTTATTATAAAACTTGCGCGACAACAATTTGTACGTCTTGCATAGGAATATAATGTAGGTAGTTGTTAAATAAAATAAAAATCCGCGGGCTTAGCAATCCAGAAGCACACAAAACACTTTGCATGTGACACAATTTATAAGTAGCCAATAGACGATCTCAGTGCCTTCCGTTCAGTTTTTGTACATTTTTGATATTTGGTGTTGCCAGTTCAAGTTCACAGATTCATAAAAGCTAGAGTGATCGTCTATGGGCAAACATACACAACAATATAAATTGCTAATATAAATAACATCTACATTTATCTATGCTGCTAATTTCGAAAGTCTTAATTATTTGGTGTAAAGATCCTCCTTAACCTATTTTAATAATTATATTTCAAGGATTTCATATCAGAATAGTCTAGATCGCTGTAACAGCGCTGACATTATCACACTCTTTTTCCCATAAAGTTATCCATACAAGCATTTAAAAAAAGAGATCAATTTGATTTAATAGAAGTCAAACAGTTAAATTATTAAGTAGATCAAATTTAGGGTGCACGATAATTACTAACTGTGAAGACGGCTGATAAAATTGTCCAAGCATTGTGATCAGAAATATGTAGTAGGAATTTTGAATATTAAATTATCTTAATGGTGCATTTAGAGTCAGGTTTTGTTAAAAATAAATGCTAGTGAAATATTAACTGAATACAATGAAATTGACAAGAAAAGACTCTCGAATTACGAACACGTAACCTACACTAAGATATTTTCAATAGGTATGTGTGTTGATAAATATGTATAAAAGTGACGCTGGAAGCAAAATGTGTAATGAACATTAATTCGCCCCACAGCGTACGGGGCGGGATGACGACGCTATGCTGGCACGATGTGACCTGTTGTGATGTACCTACTAGCTAGTACAATACACTTCACAGAACTTAACGTTGAGCCACGAACCTGTTTTATAGTAAAAATCCCTTATATTACAATTCATGTCCCCTCTCCTACAAGGGAGGTCTGGTCCTGTAATAGGAAGTTAAGGGGCTGATAATGTTGATGATGATGATATTCCTATGCCAACCTCGTATCGCCATTCCGTCCGTTGTTTGGAGAAACCTTTATTTTTATGACCTCACAATACTTATTTGCACTCAACCACACTCATGCATCAGTAGGCGTGTCAACAAAGAATGTAATTATTTAAACAATTAACAAATTTAAAGTTCTCATCGAAAGTATTTAAGAGCAGAGACAAGAAGGAACTTTTCGATGAAGAGATCGGAGTCCAAGGCTGCGATGTGCGCTGCCCGGCCCACGAGCGCGCTGGCCGTGTGAGGGAGAGCGTGCTGGACGTCGTATCGTACAACCGACACTGATGACGCTCGGGCGGCTAATGGCGAAACCATGTTATGTACCTGAGGGTAGAAAGATAATAAATTAAATTTTGTGAAATTGAACGACATGTCATTTTCAGTTTTTATTTTGGTGGTCTAGTAGTGTAACATGCTTATTTGGGCGTGAAGGTGATAAAATTTTAGGTGGCAAGAATTACAGACGCCGAAAGGGCTTTTAACACTTTTCAATCAAAAACGTGGATGCCAAACATTGAATATCAACCAACGTATCCAACGGCCTGACGATAGCGATGACGAGGACATACCATTTCCCGATAGGCTTGTCCTAACAAGGACGAGTCTTTGGCAGCAGCTTTGCAGAGCTCCAGTCTCGCAGAATGCAATGGCACATATCTATCCTGCCCAGAGCCACAGAGCAAGATGTGTTTGAACTGATGCAATTGACTCCGTTCACTAAGCCGGTAGAGGAATGACCGTCTTGGATCAGGTGCATCGCGTAGAGACAATTGCAGTAGAGAGCCTGACTTTTTCCACTTCTGCATAAACCACATTCCTGAAATTATTTAATTTTGGTATACATTTTTGGCGACCTGAGTTTTAAATAAATTCTTGGTAGACAATAATTATTTTGAGTGACGCGTTTTGTGCCACAAAACATTGCTTGGCAAAACAATATCGATGATAATACGATACTGTAAGGTTTGTGACATCGTGACACAAATACACAGTAAACTTAGAATATGCAGGCACCTTGACGCCTGAAAATTATATTTGAAGATTAAGAAGGATAGCAACGAAAGACATGCAAAATTAAACATGAACCATTACGTACCTGCATTAACAAGACCACTTGAGTTGTACAAAGTTCCCAAGTGTGGTCCACTCAACGATAGGAATGTATGTAGTTTCCCCAAAAACGGTTTCATTTGTGGCCTTGCGAGCGCCGATCTTATAATAATAGTGCCCAAGGAATGTCCCACAAAACTAATTCGAGCTGGTTCGCTTGAGTTTTGTATATGCGTCACAATTTCATGAATCAACCTGTAAAAATTTAGTTAACTGTTAAACTGCAGCATTAACAATTAACACTTTAGATGAAACAAGACAATTTTAAACAACGACGCCTCTTTCAAATACAAAATTTTATTGTTGAAGTGTTTTGGGTCTTTTTAATTAGACCGCTTTTGTTTTGTCTAATGTTTCAGATGCCTCTCCCACAATGATTACCCTTACAGTCGCATTACTCTCACTACTCAAGGATCGTTCATTTTACTTGGGGCCATACATTATCATTAATGGTCCACTACAGGGGCAGCCCTACCTCCTTGTTGAAAAGGAGATTTTCAGCATAGTGCTTATAGGCTGCTCCAATGCAGGTGTCTAGGCTGTCACTTACAACAATTACTTAATTAATAATACTTCACCTATCAGTCATTGTCTCAAAATCGGAGAATGTATCGCCTTGGTTTTTTTCCGACATGAGAAAGTCTAATCTTGCTCCGGGCAGACCTAATTCTAAATACGTTTTGACTAAGCGTAGATCCGCCGCATTTCCATCCAATCCATGAACACATATTATGAGATGTAGACCTAAAATATGACATGGAATTTTTAATATGTTGACTTATTTTTAACTTCTTGTTATTGAATTTCAACTTTACCTTCCGGATTAAACATTCTGTATTCATCGCTGATATGGAAATATGGCAAGGAGTTCTCGACTGGAGGAAAATCAGAGTATATGGCCCCTGGATATTTTACACTTTGCCTGAATTCGTCTCTACATTTCACGAACAGTCTTTCTGATTCAGCCAATCCAAATATACTAATAAGATTACTTTGCCGGTGCTCTGAAATACAGAATGATTATTATAAACTATTAAACACTTATGATTTATATAAGTAAGCTTAAAATTTACTTTTCTTTGAATTATTTTTTTTTGACTCTCTTCCATAATCCGATACAAATACAATTTTTCTTGCTTTAAGATAACTATGTCCACTTTTTCTTGTAATAACTATTAACGTAATAAAATCCGTTCAGCAGATTTCAGAATAGTGTGAACCTAAATAGACACTTTCAGGCATAGACAGATGCCTGAAAATACGTAAATTGTAGAGTCTTGAAATCGTGTAGGGCGCGCGAGAACCATTTCGATTTTTTTCTTAGAGGATGTCGCCGACGTTATTGTCCCCTTTAAAGCCGCTACTGAATTTAAAAACTAAGGCCAGTGTGCACTAAGATTTCGGTTATCATAACCAACGGTTAACATAACGTAAAATTAACCGGGCGGTTATCTTAACTAAGCTTACGTCCTTAACCGGCGTACGGGTTGTCGTGAACAGTAATTTTTACGTTTAGTTTATATTAACCGTTGGTTCTGATAACCGAAATCTTGGTGCACACAGGCCTAAGAATCTAGTAGGGTTAAAAAGCATAGTAGATACATGCAAGAAAAAAGTAGATCGAGTCACCTACTTTTGTTATTACCGTTATCGCTTCGGCTCGCCAATTCTCCCGTGCTTTGGCTTTTATTAAGAGTGCTAGCTGATGTTGTGGCAGCAACATTCATAGATTGATGAGGTCTTAATTTTCGTCTCTCTCTAATCCCTGGTTAAAGAGCAATCGCAAAGTGTTAGTTTCAAGCAAAAGCATGAGTGTGTTAACAAAAATTATTTTTAAAAATTATGTGTTACCTTCGCACACATGATAGAGTGGGTTATCTAGTTGTAACGTTGTAGGTTGTACTACTTTGCGTGGAGTTCTTGACGGTGTCGATGATTTGCTGCTGCTCCGACTTACCATTGGAGACTTCGATGGTGGATCCTGATAAAAGTTAGACAGTATGTTATTTTTTTATTTAAAATAAATTCTTCTAAGAATGTTCAAGTTTTAACGTACCTTGAACTGGTCAGGGGGTGGCGGTGCGTCTCTGAATTGATGAGGTGGTGGTAAGTGTTCGTAATCATTGTCAGCACCGAAATGACTTAAGTCTACTTCTGACTTTGCTTTACCCTGATATTTCTGAACAATCGAAGCTGGAATTTGATGACTTTTACACGAGCGATCTACTGCTAGACTTCGTATTTCTGCGGCAATTAGTTTTTCAGTATATTCAATTCTGTCTTTTAGCTTCGTTTTATTTAACGTATTGGATTTTATGGGAACAATTGGCTGGGATTTAGGAGGTATTTCTTTTCTTATATATGGATGTAAGTTATCACTTACTGTTTGCGATTTTTTAACAGTAGCTTCATTTGATATTTTATTTAAAGAACTGTAAGTATTACCTTGTATAGCACTAAAGGAATTATGCCTTTGATTAACTTTACTTATATTTGGTTCAGTATATTGTTGAAAACAACTAGCATTACATGTCTCTGAATTGCAACTTGCATCAATTCCATTTGTGTGCATAATTTTATTAAATTCACATTGGCTGTCAGTGCAAATTGAGTCACTACATATTGTACATTCTTCACAGACTTCTTTATCACAGCATTCTATTTTTTCAGTTGAATTGCCTTGAGCAGCTTTGACTGCCAATTTAAGTAAACGTTCTCGCAGTTGTTCACCATTTAAGGCAGTTCTTTTAAATTCGCTTATTTTTTCACCATCTTTTCTTCGTTTATCGATACTTTCATCAAATTTCTTGGTTGTTGTTTTAGCAGAAGCGGTACTGGTGGGGGGAGGGAAGTTTTGATTCAATTGACAACTACCATTATCAGGCGTGGATGGTCCTGAGCTGCGTCCACTTGAAACCCATCCACTCTGTTCACTCAGGCTGGAAGTTGAACTTTTGCTACGTTTATCGTCTTTGCTTAAAAAATTCTCAGGTGGTAAAATTTTAAAGTCTTTATCATCTATGTTCAGTGGTGGTGATTCAAAGGCAGGTGGCGGAGCTAAATTTGGAAGAGATTCCGAACCAAAAGTATTATTTAAATTAGGCTCTTCACTGATTGAAGCAGCACTCCTACAATGTCTTAATTCAGAACCATGATCAAGACTATAAGGTACACTTGTTGATGACTCTAACCTTCTGAGCTCAAAAGGTATGCTTTCGTCACTAGAAGATGATGCAGCCTCAGACATAAGCTGAGTCATTTTTTCTGATGGCTTATGTTTAGAACGTCTTTCTGGTTTACTACTTGACCTTCCACTTTTCGGTGTTGTTCCGCCTGATTTAGGAGTAGCTCTTCCCGACTTCGGAGTAGCTAAGCCTGATCTAGGTGTGATGCCACCAGATTTTGGCGTTGCTTTGCCTGATTTTGGGGTACCTCTATCGGATTTAGGCGTACTACGGTCAGACTTGGGAGTATGTCGATCAGACTTGCTATCCCTGGACTTAATAGAATGATGGCTGCTGAGAGAATCTCGACTTGAATTTACTTTCATATTTTCTTTTCCGCTTGTATTTAATTTAGACTCCTTTGATCGACTCTTTTTATGTCTTACCGATGGTAACGTAGAATGGGGAGTTGATGGTGGTGTTTTTGAATATGTTGATTTAGATGTACCATCACTGCTTCTATCTAAAGTCATCACAAAACCACTGTCATCACTGCTTTTACTGGATTTCTTTTGGTAGTTCTGGATTAGGCTCCCTGTGTTAACATCAAAGCTCCAATCCCCTTTCTGTAGATAATAGTTTAATTCGTGCCTCAGATTCCTAGCAGCTTCAATATCAATTTGTTGGTTCTCAATGTTCTGTTGGAACATATGTGTTGAGTTAGATCTATGAACGTGTTTATTAGAAACTAAGTTGCTTTGATCAGTCACTTGTGCTTTTCCACTAACTGGTGGATAAGAATTTCGAGGAGGCAACATAGGACGGGGTAAATTTACACTATAGCCTCTTTGGAATTCTAACGGATTACGAATAACATTATTCGCAGATATATTACCCTGATTACCGAAAGTGTAACCATAAATTTGATTTGCATTACCTTTAATTGTACCATCATAATTATAGCCTACATTATGAAACACTTCATTATTCATTCCATGAACGTTCTGCATATTAGAATTGCAGGGGTTCTTATATTTCTCTCTGAACTCATTAATGTTTCTTCTGTAATCATCGCCCTTTGATCCACAACGTGTTGTCGTGTTAGTGGGATAGGCAGTAGTGGTAACGCTTCTTGGTAGAGTCGTGGGTTTTATTTGTTGTGGTGGCACATACGATTTTTGATAATTAACAGAAGTATTAGAACTATTTTTGACATTTTTTGATAAAGTTTGTACATTGAGTGGTGTCATTTGTGACACTCTTAACTGGTCTAAAGATTTGCTGTGCCGAGCTGGTAGGGTACTAACGCCACTGGTGATTTCGTGTTTCTGTTTGAACACTACGTTGGGATCAGATTTGTCACTTCCTACGCGGGTACCATTAACATTGCTTTTTGTATTGATGTCCAAAAGGGTTGAAGCTGAATATCTCGACATTTGTTGTCCTTGTTGAATGGGGCACGATGAAAAAACATTGTTCGGCGGTAGTTGGATTTCGCTAATTTGATTATTCTGTACAATATATCTATTTCTACCAGTTAACTCTAATTGCTTATTATATGGCTTGTTCATTTCTACAACATTTTGTTTTACTATCGTTCTTTTTGGCGAACCTCTTGAAGACTTTTGCGGCGCTAATGTTAACGTCGCCTGCACTACGCTTGTGCTAGGTTTGGGAGCATCGAATTCTGGTTCAAGGACGTCCATCATGTTCTTAGGTAGTGAGAGAGTGACCCTTGATGCTTCAGAAGAGGGTCGTCTTGAATCCATCATTGAACTTATGCTACACGCACAATCTTCTCTGACGGGGTCCGAGCACAGGAATGGATCTGAAATTTCAAGTTTCCGTATCGTGTAATTTGAAAAGTATAATATAAAATAGCCAATGAATAAAAGAATACTTACCGCTTCCAGATTTATTTGCATTAGAGTTTAAGAACGATCGCCTTCTCGCAAATTCGGCTGTGTCCTGATACCTAAAAATTTAAAATGACAATAAAGGCAGATGCAACATTGAAAAATCATGGCCATGGTTATTTTAACATTTGTATAAAAGCTTGTTTTAAAAATATACTTTTAAATATTAACTTTTAACACACCTGTCTTCAAATATGATAGGCATGATATGGGGATCGCCGTCTAACGCGATGCAATGCACAGGCAGTGGCGGCAGCAGGGCCAGGTAGCGTGACCGGCGTGCAGTCTCTCCCACGCTCTGGTACGACTGGTAGTTGCTGTCATAGCAACCTGCCAGCGAGTGACGAGGGTTGTCCAGCACGAAGAAGCACTCCGAGAATCGTTTAATGCTGAAAAAGTTAGATATTACATTGAGTCGTTATCTTTTTTCTATAGAGAGGGGGATTAAGATGGCCTTATAATGTGAAAGAAAAAGATTAAGGTTATATGTGATTCTCTAGCTATCATTATTAGATATTAATAATCGTGGAGGTATCAAATTAAGGATGCTCGGAGGTATGGTGCAAATACAACCGCGTCACCTCCGTGCATTTAGTATAACCAGCCCACAACCCGGGACAACCCACCACCACCCATGGCTCTTAGAACCTCCCGGTCATTTGGGCCTAATCTCGGAAGGGCAACCGTACTTCTCTTCGCGTTTCGTCACCGGGCCGTCTTCTACAAGTTGTTTACTATCTTGTTCATGTCCCTAGTGTTTACTCTTCCCATTCTGGGGCATGAACATCACATAATATAGTATAGCATGTATTACCGTAACGCGTGATGGCGCGCCGCCAGCGCGTGGTGCACGTGCGGCCTGTCGGAGGTGTGGTGCAGGAAGGCGCGCCACCGCAGCGTCACCTCCGCGCACAGCCGCGCTATGTCGTGCGCTGCCCCCATTGCCCATTCCTCCTCTTCGCCTGCTTCGGATTTCTGCACAAAAATAGTTTTTTTTTCTTAAGGTTTGCTCTGGTGGTAGCTTTGGCCGTAGATAGTTGCTCTTGCTGGCTTAAAATTAAAAAGTGCTATAGACTGTGTAAGAGATTTTCTAATTTACAAACAATCCCAATCCAATATTTTCTCTTCTTTATTAATATTCTAGCACAAGAATATCTAGAGTCAGACATAGTTAGTTAGTTAGACACTGACAGTTGGCCTGGTTCACAAATTCAAAGTCGCTCAGCGGGCTATGGAGCGAGCAATGTTGGGTGTCTCTCTAAAGGATAGAATCCATAACGAGGAAATCCGGAGGAGAACTAAAGTAGTGGACATAGCTCAAAGGATAAGCAAGCTGAAGTGGCAGTGGGCAGGCCATATAAGTCGCAGAACAAACGGTCGCTGGGGCCGGCGTGTTCTGGAGGGGAGACCACGTACTACTAAGCGCAGTGTAGGACGTCCTCCAGCCCGATGGTCCGACGACCTTAAAAAGGTGGTGGGAAGTGGCTGGATGAGGAAGGCAGAGGATCGTGTGTGGTGGCGCGCTCTCGGAAAGGCCTATGTCCAGCAGTGGACGGATACAGGCTGATGATGAAAGACATATTTACCTTGCCTATGTCGCTCAAGTCCTTAATCCGTTGTGCAACCTCGCCGACAATGGAGTTGGATGTAGACTCCTCAGGTGTCAGCAGTACACCCGTGGAGCCGCATACCGTGAGTGCACTCTGCAGGCCCTCGAGTGACCCGAGAAGGATACCGCAAACTTCGGCATGCACTTGCCTGTAAGACATTCAACGTTTAATTAGTTCATAAGTATAGTCCCCTGCAATTAAATTTTGGTAATGGCCGACATTTCATATTGACTGATCTGACTGAACATAAAAGTGATGTTATAATAAAGGGCATTCCAGACCCTAAGCTATTACATTAATAAAATAATTGTTTTAGGAGTGTCAACGACATAGGGGTGATAACCTATTTTTCTATAGTTAGGGACGGGGCCGATGGTTTGACCTACGTTACATAGCACAGGTGAAATAAAATCTGTATCTACTATCTACACGGCACGGGAAAAGTGATCTTTTCTAAATGTCTCGTCCATTATGCAAGCATCCAAGTTCTCAGTAGTATCCAAGTTTATCTAAAAGAGTTCCCAAGTGAACTGCGTAACAAAATAAAATATGGAATACCTGGCATGCGCAATTTTGCTCGAATTCCCGCCGGCGCACTTCCCAGTCGACCCGAACAGAATATTCTCTAAGCTTCCCGACGTGTTAAAGTTCGACCCCGCACTTTTCATCAATTTGCCCCACTGCTTACTAGATCGGGGCGTGCTGGAAGTGAAACGATTTTGTGTTCTTATAATATAAGGTCCACCAACACGCATTGGAGCAGCGTGGTGGGTCTACGCTTCAAATCCCATCCTATAAAGGGATGCCTGGCCCTGTAATAGGCTGATAATGATGAATGATGATACTTAAAGGCTGTACGTATTAGGCTCCATACTTTCTGACTTTTACGACGGGAACAAAACTATTAAATTATTTTCTGAAAGCAAAACAGATTTAGAATCTATATCTATCTATATTTGTATTTTAATTTATAATCCAAACTATTTTCGCATAGTAAAAATAATTTCGAAGATGTCCTTAATATCGAAGTGATATAAACAAATATTTCGTAGAAATGATCTTATTGGGCATGCATCGATCGAAAATAAGGCATAGTAGCTACTCTTAAAAGAGATAAAACATGCCAACATCACATTATAATTTTATAATTATGAATCTATCATGTGACAATAAAATTCCAAGAAAAATCTACTGAGATGCTCTAACAATTTTAAAGTTACATCATAAAGCTAACGAAGTAACATATTTCTGTATGTGGAGTTTTTAAAGTATTTTTAAAAAATCTGACGATAAAATACTACAAATGTTTAAGGTCTATAGCTATATAAATAAAAATGAATGTTTCTTTGGTCTTTTTTCGGTCTGTGATTTCCTAAACTCAGCTTAAACTTGGTATTTCTTCTGCAAAAGAAAAACTAAACATTTCGTTGTTTCACTTATTAGTTATAGTCGTGATTGTAATTAAATAGGTACGTGTGCAATATATCAATTTATATGGACATAAAGTGCATAGAAAATTTAATTAAAAGATACCATTAGAGTCACACATATAGGTCAAGCTGATAAAAACGTTTAAAAAGGATTCAATCAGTGAAAAATATTTTAGATATCAAATTCGATCGTCTATCTCTATTCTATAAAATAGAAAACTAAGTACTTACCAGCTTTGTACGTAATGCATAATGCTCTTTCTGAATAAAGACATGTAACAAAATAAATTTGTTTTATCTGAGAGAGTGTATGCTAAACCGTAAGGTCTCAACAAATTCTTATGCTACCTACTCTACATTCATGTGCGAATCACTGATTTCGGCTCGAAAAGTGACGAAAACTGTCGTAGAACTAATTTTGCGAATGTGGTATTATGGTAATTATACGCAAATTTTCGTCGCGTCTGCTTTACGCTCTTTTTGCGAACTTTTTATAGCGGATAAAAAAACCGAGAAAACCCAAAGATCAAAGCGCAAACTTCAGCGAACACAGCGCGAAGTCGTAAAGGAAATTGTATGTCGATTCTTGAAAAAAATGTCAATTTTGAAGCCGATGTACCACGGTTGCGAAGCGGATGTAACAGTAATCGGTATTTTCCAATGACATTTCGCCATATTAAACTGACAGTCGAACTGAAGGTGACACAATAGACGAGATGTAAGCGAGATGTTCGTACGATGTATTTTTTTCAAGAATCGATATGCTGCTCTACATTAACGTGCAAATCGCCGCAGATTTAGGCGCGAAACATGACGAAAACTGTCGTAGGGTTACATAGGTACCACATTCGTAAAATTTCGCAACTCTTTCACGCTCTTTTTGCGAATATTTAATAGCGGATAAGAAAACCGACAAAACTCAAGGATCAAAGCGCAAACGTCTGCGAACATAGCGCAAAGCCGCGAATAAAACTGTTCTCAAATTTCTTTCATATTTTGTGGTGTGGTCATAGATTCGCACGTGAATATTCAGCGGGTATAAAGAAATATGTGTCAAAAGAATACTTCAAGGCGGGAAGTTATTGTAGTAGAAACCACTTTGCATTGTGCTCCGTTGCAATGTGAAACTCGTCACAATGAATGAGAAGCTATTATGTTGGTGCATGCTATGCTTGCAATCGACACGCGATACGACCTACGAGTATGTATTATTGTGCCCTATTTAGTTACTTTACCTGTTAGGAGTAAGATAAAAATCTTATACACATACCCTCATATGATTTCAATACCAATTGTTGATGGAATAAAAGCAGATAACTAATGCTTATCACAATCCTGTAACCTTTAATATTGCTAGCAATATGTCTTACAATATGCCCTACATTATCATAAGCGTACGGGTTAAGTCTGATATTTAGAGTATCAGCAGATAAACCCTTGTCCAAATAAGTAGTGATGTAGCAAGTGAAAAAATTGCGTATGGCGAGAGTTGTCTGAAAAAGCTTTATTATCAAGAACTTCATTATTAAATACTACATCTTCTCTACTTTGGCATAAGTATAAGAATGTTCAAAACTTTAGATTTTATGTTGAAACAAAGAATATTATCACAAGTATGGTATTATCTAAACTAACATCTGATTATATGGGCGTAAATTTAAAGTTTTCCATTAGGAAATACATTGTATGGACTTCATTTCAGTGTATTGTTAGTATCGGAATTGCATGAACCAAAATTCGATATAACATTGCTTCGAGTTGCACATTTCTGTGAATATGATAATTGTGTAATAAGCGTATTGCCATTCATCTGGGTTAACTCGATTTGCTCAAACCAATTTGAAATATTAGTCACGAATCCAGTTAAACTAGAACCACACTCAATATAGAATTCGGAAGTGATTGCAACTTAATGGAATGCTTTGGCTTGAAACTTCTGTAAGTTGTAAGAGTTGTTACGTAAGAGTCTTGGGGGATGATAAATTCATTAGTAAGTTCTTTACTGTTTTTGGTCTGACAATAAGTAGTATTTTTGTAGGTACCTACTATGTACGTAAATGAAGTAGACGCTAGAGGTGACGTAATAAAAATTAAAAGATTTATAATTTTATAATATTTAGAAGAGTTTAAATTGCCATGGTATTTACTTGCCTAAAAATATTAAAAATCCTTATTTAATGTAATGGTTAAAGTTCTAATTATTATTTCCTACAACACTTTGTTTTAAAAATAAGTGGAGTGCTTAAGAGATTTACGCAACTAGCGGACATACATTTTGCATGATAAACGAACTTATTGATATTGAGATGAGAAGCAGTACAAGAAACTAGATTTGAAGAAATCTGATGTAACTTACTTGATATAAGGCTGATGTAAAGCGACTAAGCTTGCGTGTATGGTGACAGAGACAGCTGCAAGGTGAAAGTAGTCGAACAGAACTGGCAGGTGGTAGTGGAGACCCTGCGCTGGTTGAAAATGCAGCTTCAACACGCGACAGGAGACGGGCGCCAGAGTGCTGGATTGGGCACCCTCACTGCACCACAGTTCAACGCCAAGGCTCCATTCCGCTCTTTCTAAGGAATCCTTAAGGTTACGGCTATCAACTGCAAAGAAAATTTCAAAGTTAGCGAAGTTTTTTACGTAATGTTGACCAACATGCAGATAATCGATCAGTCGAAAATGGAAAAGGAAAGTCTTGCGGATAAATCGGAAAGAAACGTCCTAGATAACAAGGAGCTCTTTGTGTTTAGAAATTAGGACGTTTTCAGCTATTGGGTCACTTGCTTGGCAAACATCCAACGTCGCTGTTAGTCGTCCTGGTTTATCTTTCATTTCGGAAAATGCTTCCGAGCCACTAACTTGTTTTTCTAATGGCAGTCATTAAGCCTTAAGCCAGGAGCGTGTAAATGACTTGAGATAACAGAAAGCTGTTTTTGTTGCTTCGACAGCATATTTTGATGTAGATGGCTTATAGCTAAGTGTTTCACTAAAGTGTGAACATTTGGTAAATTACTGCTATTTGTTATTTAGCAAGTTCACATCATTTATTTATAATTTTGTCTGTAAAACAAGAGTAGGTATTTTATTCTTCTATTGGCCAAAAGTCTAAAGCCGTGACTTTTATAGCTCTTACGTAATAAATTGGAGATAGTTTTGTGCTCTACTTCTTACTTTCTCTGTGTTTAAAAAGTACATAGCCCATCTCTTTTATATTAATTGCGCAAAGAGGAAATGCAAATATTAGTCTTTCCTTTCCAACAAATAAAAATTCTTTGACATTTTTGATTTCAGTGTAGATAAAAGGGTTATTTAAACCTCCTATTTGTTTTAAACTCGGTTAATTTGTCTATTATTTCCGTTATTTTGAAAATTAATATTAATCATTGTTATCATTGATAATGACTGTTAAGGGAGAATACACAAGTGACGGTATATATCGATTAGATCGAGATTGTAATTTAGTTGCTGTATTGATTTTACCAAAACTATTCAAGGATCGTTTAGGAACTGCGTCACTCAGTGAACTAGGTGATATGGGAACACGGTCAAGGGCTGTTTTATGACCCGTATAAGTTATCATAAAACTTTCGATAGGATTCTTTACAATAGTTTATCGGTCCAAGAGTACTATAGGCACTGGAAAAAATATCATTATTATTTATTTATTTATTCCTATTAACTAAACCCGGAAAGACATTATAGTTTCCCAATTCGTCTCTTCAGATTACGAAAAACATAACACAAATTTTATATACCTAATTACAAAATTAAAAAAGAAACACAATAAAAATAAAAATTAATAAAATATTATAAAGATTATTGAAGCCCGAAAATTTCCATCCATAAATTAGACTAGCACGGTCGATACGGTCTTAAGAAAATATTGTCGGTGAACTTACGTTTAATTTTCGGTAATGCCTCAGACAACTGCTATTGATCGAGACAACGGAGTTGTTCAGTAAATTTTTTACGCTAGGTATAATCGTCTGATAAACATTTTTAGGATTCTAGTGATTTATAACAAGATTTAAAGTTCACACAACTGCAATACCGGTCTGTTTGGTCCAGTGCTTAACCTATGTGGTTTCGAATCACGACCTTCTATGTTCTAGTCCTGGGTCGAGCTATAAAATAATTCTGAGTCTTTCTTCTAAGATATTTTCAGTAAAATTCTAAGCCATTTCCAGTTGAATAATTCCCGGTAATTATTAGATATCAATATCTGATAGAGATAGTCAAAGAATTACATTGTCAAGTTTAAGTCTTTAAGTTTCTTTCTTTAAGTCCCCTTAACTGTACTATGAGGGAGAGTTTGTAAGCCATTGAAAGTTGATGACTTGGAATGTTCGGACTTATGAAGTGTGCAAGTATATTCTGGCTACGATATTTGAAATGGTCAGTAACTACAACTATCATAAAGTTTATTTAAGGCTACTAAATAAAATATAAGTTCATCATCTTCATCACCTCAGCTGATGGACGTCCTCTGCTGGACATAGGCCTTTTATAGGAACTTCCAAATACAACGATCCTGGGGCCAAGCGGTTCCTAGCGACATTGAAAGTGTCGCTGCGCTTTCCGGTGCGGGGTCGTCATTCTAGCACCTTGAGCCTCCAATTGATGGACCTTGGCGGCTCTTTAAATCGAAATATACTTTAGTCTTTGTGAAAAGCGACTTCGTATTCGACGTATTTGTAATATTAATCTTACCTAGCAAATGGGCTCTAAAATGCACGATGTCACGCAAGGTGACCTCCTCGTTCCTGTACATAATCTGGAAGGCTCTAGAAGCAGCGATGCCGCCCATAAGCGACGCGTTGGCGGCGGGCCGGCCGGCACGCGCGGCGCCATTGCCGCTCGACACTGTCGCCTCGATGTGCACCGGCACTTTGGGCGATACGCGCAGACTCACGCGCACTTGGTACAGTCTGCGAACATTTCTATACTTTGACGATGTTTTGATGGCCTTCCTGACGAAGAAGAAGAGGGTCCTGGATTCGATTTCCGCCTGGGTTCGTTGAGATTGTAGTGAAGAAACAGAAAGGGGTGTTAATATAAACAAATAACCTGATATTGCCAAATTGTATTATAAATAGTTTATAAATAATTAAACTTTAGTTTTGTTACTTTCCACGAAATGCAATTGCCACTTAATTCAAATTAATTTATTTCAAACAGGCTATTATACAAGCATTTATCAAACGTCAAGTTTATTATAATTGCAATTCTGATGGTTGAACGTATACCTACATTATGTGGGAGGCTTCAGCTGTGGCTAGTTACCCTACCGACAAAGACCTACCAAGCGATTTAACTTTCCGATACGATGTCGTGTAGAATCCGGAAAGGTGTGGATTTCATCCTACACCTAACAAGTTAGCCCGCTTTCATCTTAGATTGCATCAACCATCAACACGAAGCCGATGGTTGTTATTTTAAGGATCATAACCTATCGGTTAGGATAGTTAGATAATATTTAAAGATACCTTTGTTTAACACATTTTAAAATTCATTAGTAACTTATGTAAAGGATCTCAGAAGGAAGGAGGATTTCCTCACTTGTAGAAAAGTCCATTCTGAGGCCTACATCAGAAGTGACCTACTTGTAAATTATTACACATTGCGATTCGTTGCACGCACGTATTCTACGAAGGGATACAAAGTACCTACAAACTAAATATTACAAACGACCACACCTAGAACATTCTTTTTCATCTCCTTTTGCGTGTCTAAAGACACGCTTAGAAATATACCTAGTGACCTAATTCAAAATTTTGTGTTTTTGACCTTTAATATTAAATTAAATTAATAAGTCGACCTAAACGTATACGACTGAATGTCTGCCAGTCGAGAACCATTTCATGCCATCAAAACGAACATCACGTTTACGATAAACTTTCGATTTTAACGATGCCAATGTTTTATTAACAAAGATCAATAAAGCAAAAATTTCAATTATGTCATTAGTTATATTTCTAAGCGTGCGAATTAAGTTTATAGTGCCTTATAGCAGACACTTGGTCAAGATAAATAGTTCTACTGCCATTGGACTTAAAATAATGCAAAATATGTTTTTCTAAGCTAGACCTACTATTTAACTAAAAAAATAAAAACTTCATCTGTTAGTTATAACAATGTAAATAAAGAACGATAGGGAATATAATAAATTACGATAAAAAACTAATTGTGTAGTTTAATTAAATCAGGATGCAAGTATAAGTTTATGGCGGTCTTGGCTGCTCTGCCGAGCACCTTTCACTTAACCTCTGCCCGATTGGCTATAAATACGACATGCGACGGACAAAAAAATTTGGAGGAGATAAAAGTTACACTTTATTAGTATTAAAGTGTAACTTCAATTTGAACCAGTTAAATAATTTAAAAAGCATGACAATATTCTTTTAAATTAATTAGATTATTTAATTAATAAGAATTATAGAAGCAAATCACAAAGCAACTCTAAGCAAACGTCAGAAATGCAAAATGGAGAAACTACTTCTCCTGACAAGTAATGTCAGGAGCTCTATTCGAGATTGACCAACATAACTCATGTTAATAAATAAAGGACTCTCTACGAGTGTTTCCTTCCTATTCGTGAAGTGGAACGTGTCTGTATACATAAACAACCTTTAAATAATTGATGTCTAATACGGGTGCGATGTTGAGATAGCTATCCAATTGCTAAGAAACGAATCATTTTAAATTATAAAATACTGGCTGTTCTTTTTTAACAATAAAATTTTTTAACAAAAATAGAACCGACTAAAAACGCACTAAAAAGTAAAAAATAACTGTGTCATTTAGTTGCTTTAATTTACTTAAGCATATCTATGAAGTCGGTGCCAGCCAAGTTTAAGGAACATTTATTTTACGTAGTAAAGCAGTTTGTGGGTTCTAGGTAACGTCCTTGAAAGTAAAAACCTTGGCTGGCACCGACTCCTAGATATGCTTAAGTAAATTAAAGCAACTAAATGACACAGTTATTTTTTACTTTTTAGTGCGTTTTGAGTCGGTTCTATTTTTGTTAAAAAAATTTATTTCTTACTTTTTAGTGATTTATCGCCACGTACAGTACTTGTACTATACTGTCATAGTATATTATATGGCACTAGTAGCCAAAAAGCTACCGATACCGAGTCAAAAACCGAAATCGCTGTAAGCGTGCCTCCAAAATTTGAAGAGATCCTTCAATTTCCCCAGGATATCATCAGCAGATCCTAACATGAGGACAATGGGACCACCTTGGATGTATGCCCTTTCTAATAAAAAAAGAATTATCAAAATCGGACAACACTGTAAAAAGTTATGCGTGGTCATACATAAAAAAAAAAAAAAAAAACAAACAAATATACGTGTCGAATTGAGAACCTCCTCAGTTTTTTTTCGTCGGTTAAAAAATAGACTACCGACTCAAAACGCACTAAAAAGCAAAAAATAACTGTGTCATTTAGTATTTGAAGAGTTCCTTCAACTTTCCCAGGATATCATCATCAGATCCTAACATGGTGACAATGGGACCATCTTGGAAGTGTAACCTTTTGAATAAAAAAAGAATTATCTGTAAAGTTATGCGTGGTCATGCATAAAATATATATATATATATATATATACGTGTCGAATTGAATCTCCTCCGTTTTTTTTTCGTCGGTTAAAATAAAAATAATGACTATTCACATTTTTCAAAAGCAAAATAATCATAAATATCATGTTTTAATTGAAAAATTTATGTACAAAGTACCCCATATATTATCTGAGAATTCATTTTCATCGATTTTCAAATGGGAATAAGATGTTGTCCCGCAGTATTACGTGTATTAATTCAGGGTGTCAGTTAACTCAATATCAAATTTTCTTAAAATTGCCGCAGCCGTTTAGTCACGAAGAAATAACAAACATACACACTCACAAATTTTGCGCTCTCTTCAGTAGTTATATTTATAAAGGAGTATATTTATTCGGAGTGTGGCTATCGTTTATCTAAATAGTATTTTTCTTTTCACTACATTAAAGTACAGTCACAATTACATCTAATATTCGAAGACCTGACCTGAACAAATTAAACGTTAAGACGCGGTCTTTTAACATCTGTCTGCGGAAAACCCTCGAGTACTTTTGTCAAATTGCCAGGAAAACCGCGGATAGTATCGAAAAGCTGTGGTTTCTGGCAAGTTTGAGCGAAAGAGACTCCGTAGACGCAGTCAGAGTCGATGGATCAAGTAAAGGATTCAGTAGACGCACCCATCTCGAAAGTCATTCGCGCGGTTACCATTGGCATATCACAAGGAAAGCTTTGTCGTTAGGGTGCTATTATCCTCAAAGCTGAGGAAACGGATCGAGAAGAATTAGCATCATTTCTTTGGATCCTATAGATACTCGTAGGTATTTTCAGGCACGTGTTTAAAGCTGTCTCGTTGATTCAGTGGTTTGCCTCGATCATGGAGTTCTGGATTCAATCCTGCACTTTAACTTGCCGGCTCCGGTCATTATCATCTACATCTCACTGTGATCGCTAAAGAATTAACAAACAAGAAACATTATCACTCTGACTTCATCAACCCACACTGCGGTCGGTCTAAGCCTCCTAACCCCTTTCCTGTAAGGCCTGGCCCTCGAGTGGGACGTTAATACGCTGATAATGATGATAATAATGACTACGAAGTTTTGAAAAGTAGCGCCTGTTCACCAATGCTGCTAGATAAAATAAAAAAATGTCTATTTGTTTTAACTAGCAGCAATGAAAAACGAAAACCAGGAAGTAAATGACTCACATACGTCAACAATCCATGATTGGCACGCGACATTTTTGGCAGCTAGCGCAGGTAAATTACTTCCGGGCACATATGTCACAGACTGACAGTGACTACAACTACAGTTCGACGAACTTGCGTCGTTAGATGTTATAATTTATGCTATTTGCACAGAACAATAAACTTTATACCATATTATTTTTTTTATTCATTACAAGTTAGCCGTTGACTGCAATCACATCTGATGGGGATGATATAATCTAAGATAGAAGCGGGCTAACTTGTTAGGAGCAGGGTGAAAATTAACACACCTTAGACCGTCGGTATCTACACGACATCGTACCGGAACGCCAAATTGCTTGGTATCACTATAAAAATTAAACTGACTTTTATACTCTAACCAGACAGGGGACTAAGACTTTACAAATTGAGAATATTACGAAGCTTTTTCAGATATGCAAGGTTGATTACAATGCTTTACAGGCCCATTGCAGTAAGTATTAAGTAAGTTTATTTTCGTATTCCTCTCCTAACCTAAAATTAGTAACCTCCGTTACTAATTTTATTTAATTGAATTAATTATTGTTCCATTGAGATTGCCAATATAAAACAAAATGCCTCTTCTACGTGCGTGAATCGAAAATGCCAAAACAGTTGTCAGTCGAATCTTAAAACAAATATCGCTTGAAAGTTCCCGTGCGTCAATGCGTAAAGCTGCAGCCAGACATGCGGAATTCTCAAAATGCCGAAAGTTCATTGCATCACTGTAGCTAAGGTAGACGCTTCCAATCTGCTCAACAACGAATGCGAAAGCAATACATGTATATTCGAAAAATGCCAATACATACATATTTGAATACACACAAATCGCTCACCAAATCACGAGCATCCATAAAAAATGCTCGACATTAGCATATGGCGAAAGCCGCATTCGTCAAATGTCGAATGTTCATTGAATCACAGTAGCGTAGATTCCCGCAATCCGCCGAGCAACGAATGCTCACTAAACATTCAAAAAATGTTAGCCAATAGGCACTCACGGCAATCACCAACAGATGAGCAAGTCAAGTAGGTAGATATAAGATACATAATATTTGAATGCACAGACATCGCTCGCCGAATTGCAAGCATCCATACAAACTGCTTCACATTAGGCATTTGGTGAATGCCCACGCAGCTTAACTCGTGAAAACGATTGAACATTTCATGAGCACAGTCCATGGAATGTGCGTTCGTTGGCATCGACCCCGCAGGTGAGTGACTGAGAAATTGGCCCGTGTGTTATAGTTTATTTATTTCTACCAATCGCGTTGTATGTTTTCATTATGATTTGAATTATATGGAACACGCCAACTGGGCCACACACGCTTTTAACAAGCTTTTATTTGTAGACTAAGAATTTGATAGGCACATTTGATGTTAATAATATTGGCCGGAGACCACCTCTTAACGAACTCTCTGAGGTAAGAAGAGACGCCAAGCTATTTCTACGAGTACAATTCTAAAATTTGACAAATCGAGAAAAGCCTAACGACCTTGAGAATATTATTGAGCATTCAAAAACACGCAAGTATTCTGTAACGACGTTTATACAAGTCAACAGTGTAAATTCCTTACTTTTAAAAGTACTTCAAATAAAGCAGTGCCTGTAAGTATATTTAGATGATTACTTAAAATAACATAATTATTTCGCAAAATCGTAAATATATGAGGGACATCACAACCATTCGAAAGGTCGAAGTATCATTGGAATCAGCCCATTAGGCTGTAACTTCCCCCAATTTGTCCCCAATAAGTACATATTTCGCGACCCCTTTGAACGACGGAAATAACATCGCCAAATTAGTCTCCAACCAGGATAAAAGCAAATCGAATGACGTAATTTCACTAATTAGCCAATCTGGTGGGGTGAGGAGGGTGTTTCCACGCAGTTTGCAGGGGGCCATTAGCGAAATGTTTCTATTGATGGTGACTCACAGTGGTCGTAGCGGGTGCCGGAAACGGGGAATAGATTGAGTTTTATGAAATGTACCCTTGCAGGGCTGGCAAGGTAGGTACATGTGGTTTTATAGTTGAATTTACTTTTATCTTTATTATGTGAATTATATTAAATTTTAGCCTAAATAATTCCGTGGTCTATACATCTTCTATAAAAAGAAACACCTAACCATGTAATGGGCAGTTAAAATACAAATAATGATGATGCTAGAATAACTTGGATATTTTTCTGTTCAAAATGATTAGTTCGGTTAAAGCCGGGAGAAGTTACTCTTCCATCTTTAGATGACTTAAAATTCCGCTTCTATACGACCGATGATGATGAGTTATGAGAGTTACCCTTATTCCTCTTATTTGAAGTTTCTAGAATGCTTTTCAATGTCATTCACAGACAATTATTCTGGACCTTTTCTGTTCCACTTAATTCAACGTCATAAACGCTCAACCGACAGTTTATTTCAATATTCGTAAAATAATAGGTACTTAATTCAGAAATTATAAATTTCGAAATTGATCCTAAGTGGGAATTAATTTAGGATCGGTAGGATTAAGCTATACAGCTACACCTACACACCAAGTGTTAGAGAAATAAATAAAAACGAATTAAATATGCTTTTCAATATTCAAGGGAAAGCCATTGAGGCTCGCTATCCAATTGGGCGAGGCAATTTTAGAACAGAACAATTAATTACGTGGTGGATCAACAAAATTGAACCCACCGGGTTACGTGACAATTCATTACGTGATGGTTTAACGAAAGTGAACCAACCGGGTTTCGTGACAATTAATTACGGGATAGTCTAACTAAAAAAGCATATCTATGAAGTCGGTGCTTTAACTTAAAGCACTTAACAAGGCATGTGCAGGAACTCCGAGTCACGGAGATGAAAACGGTGCATGTGTAACGTCACTCGATGTGACCGTCAACGTAACGATCACATCCGCAGTAGGTTCAATGTCCGTGACATTGGAGACAAGCTGCAGGCAGCTTTTCTTAGATGGTATGTATGGTTACGTCGGAAACAGGTGTCTTAACATCGCAGTCTCTGCCTCTAAACTTCCGAGGCCGCCCCAAAAAGCGCTGGCTTGACCTCCTGATATGGGAAGCGAACAAACTCAAAAAGTCAGCCCAAGACCGGGCAAAGTGGGCTAGATTGTGTCAGAAAACGGACTCCACCTAGTGGGATAACGATAGGAAGAAGAAAAAAAGCACTTTGTAGGTTCTAGGTAACGTCCTTAAAGTAGAAACCTTAACTGGCACCGACTTTATAGATATGCTTAAGTAAATAAAAGCAACTAAATGACGTAGTTATTTTTTACTTTTTAGTGCCTTTTTAAGTCGGTTCAATTATTTTCTTACATTTTAGTGATTTATCGATAGTTTAACTGTACTATTAGAATAAATTATACAGCACTTGTAGCCAAAAAGCAACCGACACTTACACAAATACCGAAATCGCTTCAAGTGTGCCTATAAAATTGAAGAGTTCTCTCGATTTTCCCAGAATCTCATCATCAGATTCTAACATGATGACTGTGGGACCATTTGGAAGTGTGCCCTGTTTATTAAAAAAATTTACTCGTCGAATTAAGAATCTCCTCCGTTTTTTCGTCGGTTAAAAAATTAAGTGGATAATTCACGTATAAGAGGAAAATGAGGAAAAACGAAGTTCGCAATATTTGCAATGAAGCAATTAAACGAGTTATTGACTTGGAATTCATGTAAAGACTCTTGACTCCTTTGGGCAGCGGCAAATAGACTGTGCTGAGCAAATCCACTTAGTTTTTATGCTCAAAGGAAGTGGAGATTACTCTTTTGTGTTCTGCAAATTCTAAAAGTTTTACGTTATACTCGACCGTGTATATTTGAGATGAATTTAATTGATTAAAATCAACCATCCAAAACCATGTATTTTTAAGCATTCGTTCTTCTTTTCGGTGTGTGTTATAGTTGATTCTAGCAGTTGGTTGTTTGTGCAACCAACTGCTATTCACAATTTTGAATTGCCTATTAACTTGACAAAAATTGAATATAAGATCAGCAACAACCGAATTACTTGTACGAACTATAACACATAATAACATTATTGTTATAAAAACAAAATCCCGACTGTTTAGAAGTTTCATTAGTTCTAAGCAGAAAAGAGTAAAACAAGGATCGTTTAGTTGTAAATATTTTATGGTGCTGGCTTATGTATAAAAATTAGATTAAATAGGCGGAAACGCATAAAAATTATTTTGTATCAATTAAAAGTTCTTTTTAGAGCATTAAATTTCAAACTATGGTAACAGATTACATTAAGTCTAACAGAAAAATACGTTTGTAGAAACCTGCAAATACTTTAATTTTACGTCGTTTTACAGTGTGTCCACAAGAGAGTTTCGGAAGCATTTTAAATGAGTGATAAGATTTTATGTTATTATTTGTCTCACACTTTTTTCATCCCACGGCATAATCTAATAGTGCCCCCAGGGGCTTGTCAACTGGCATCGCCCCATTCGCCTCATGAATAATTTATAACGCAGGCAAATCTACTCAAATCATGGATGTTATCCAATTTTTTACTGTATACATAGTTAGTACTACTGGTACTGCCTTATTTATCCAGTGTTTAGCTAGGTAGCTAAATAAAACTGTTACAAGTTACACAATTAATTTAAACGAAATTTAAATGCCGAATTCAGGATGTCGGGACGTAAAATTGGCGTTGGCTGCTAAAATTGAAGCTGCACGTTCTCCATAGAGCTTTATAGAAGTTTTTATAAAGCATAGACGCACGCTTTTTATATTCTGTTAGCATTTTAAAATATTAGAATTTGTTATCATAGACAATACCATACGATATTGTCTATGGAATTGTCTATGTGGAATGTCAGATGTTATAATTGACATGAATAGTAGCGACAGCGAATAGTGTACTTTACTGTTCATTGTTGCAAAATATACATGTTTTTAGTGAAATATTTATTGATTAATAGTGTGGTGTTGTAATTAATAATTTAAAAGAGCATGTGTCGAGTTTTTCTAGTCGTATCTTTTCTCGCCAAGGACTGCTTTTCCGAACTAGGCGGCGTTAGCAAACAAAAGAATAAACGATATTGAAGACAACGGACTTATTATTCCAAAACCCAAATGCAAAAATTCATTATTCCATACTTCTATAATATATAGGTTTACAAAATATCATTGCTACGAGTATATGTAAGGTACTGTGCAGTTTACTGTACTAGAGAGATTCAGAGGGTAACTAAATTATGGCCCAACTAACAAGCGTTTGATCCAAATAATTCAATAAATTGCATACAGGGGGTTTAATCATAGATGCTGGACAATTTTAGAACGTTTTCATTAGAGGCGTGGTTAAAATGATGAAGATGTTGAAGACGGAAGAGGTCTTTTACCTGAATTTAACTATATAATGACTTAATTTCTTTCAATTGCTACCTACTAATAAAATACCAGTAAAAGTCGTTTTTAAATAGTCGTTAGTGTATTTTTTAAGGACATATTATAAATTTTATAGAACATTATATTATAATATTGTAGGTAGCTGAATAAATGTAATTGATTGTAACAGTATGTCTCTTTAGGTTTTTTCAAGGCAATGTTTGTATTGTTTTTGGTAGGGTTTCGTAATTCATAAATCTCTGGCGAATGGTTTTCAGGAAGGAGTCTAGCGAGCGACATCTTCAACTTCCCTAATAATGGCAAAAAAAATACTTCTTATTTACTTTATTTATACTTGGAGAAGGTTCTGGACCTTGATACTTGTCATTTTTCATAACATAAGCTATCATAATCTCCACATTTTGTAAGTTGGCTATAACTATAGAGTTATAGTCTATACCTCTAGAAACAAAATTCGAAATTTGACCTCAGAGGAGTACGTTGCAAAAAGCAATATCAATTCACCCCTAGCACAGTGAATAGTCCCGTAGACTGAAGTACCTGCTTGAATCCCGCTGCTATATTCATCCCCAATATTTACACAGTCTGTAATTTTGCCCAGGAAGGATGTTAGGCCGAATTGTCAACACATTTTTTTAAACTGTTATGAATAGTCGTCGCCACTTCACTACATATTTTCGTAATAATAAAGTCCACGTTAAGTCTATCGTAAATAGTTTTATTACGATAGAGTTAACGATTACTGAACAGATTTTCGTGGCGTTTTTATTGATACATAGAAAGATTTCGGAGGAATATTATTATTTGTTAATGTTTTATGTAAAATAACTGAAAGTTTATATTTGTTGCTCCAAGGTCGCTTGGGCTTATGCAAGTCCCGTATAAGCCCAAGCCACCTAGGAGCTTTCATAAAACGGTTAAAACAATTCAAATTATTTTGTAAAATTATATTAACGGAAGAAAAATCGGCACTTCGAGAGAGATCAAAAGCCGCCGAAAGGTGAAGTTGGCAGAAGGAATGTAGGGAGATGGTACCCTACGAGTTAGAAATTTAGAATGTGGCCTGAACTCGGTCTCCCAGTGTTGTTGCGATGGTTGCATCGAGACGCCCAGATAGATCATCAATGTAGCTGGTGGAGTTCCTTCAGGACTGTGGACACTGATCGACGGCGTCACAACGAGCTGTTTCTTTTTCTCACTAATAAAAGACTTGCATAGTTGTGGTAGTTCTCGGACCATTTGTCGGAACATTTTTCAAAATCTTTTTTTCCTTCGTTATACTGTATGGGTACAATAAGCCTATGGCTTATTGTACCCGTACAGATTGCCATAATGAAAAGATGGCACGATATATGTTAAAATGAATACCCTATAAAAATACTGTGATTATTTAAACCTACAGTAAAAATGAGCTCCTGGATATGACAACAAGCTCAGTTATTCAGCTTGAAGTATGACTTCTAGCTGAATAACTGAGCTTTTAACATATATCGTGCCATCTTCGTAACATTTCCAAGTTCATTGCACTTTGTGGCACTTGATAGTGACATAATGTATTGTAGTCTCTTTGTTATGTAATAAATAACAGCTAACTAGGTTAAAGTGGCTTATCCGATAGGAAATAAATCAAATACGAATACCTTCTATTTACCTATTATGCTATACATTTACAGTCAATGACCGATCTTTTAAACGAGTCATCATATTAGTCTCATTTCTCTAACAGGGCTATTAAGAAGTGCCTCGTTGGTCTCGTGGTTAGTCTTCGGTCACGAGGTCCTTGGTTCGGGTCATGAAATAATTCTAAATTTTTCTTCTTCTAAGAAGTTTCAGTGGTCGTATCGTGATCGCTTTTGAATTCGTCATCATAGTGAAAAAATATTATAACCCTACTTTTGAACTGACTAAAAATGGCTACGTAGTTATACGTTTTAGTTTAGACGCAGTAGAAGTATGTGCGAGAGGTATACCAGCAAAATCACTATAACCTGCTAAAAGTTTATCTTTACTAGAAATTCATGAGGCTTGAGGAATTTTGGAATTCAAGGAGAGAACAAGTATCCAAAGCTGTTCTGCTCCCGGCACATGCACGATGAATCCATGGGATGCTAAGATATTCGTTTCTTTTTTTCCATGGTTCTAGTAATATAGACCGCTCGTAGTTATTTATACTCATACAATGAATGTCTATTAAACCAATCCAAAGTTATCAGTGTATCTTCATAGTAAGTAACTAGGTATTCAATGCTTATTATAAGGCTTCAAAAAAGTAGTTTTAGACACTATATATGTTTTTTAATCACCTAATTAAGGTAATTTTTATAATTTAGACCAAACACTGTCGGATCCCTATAATATAGCAAATTTAAAATTCGTAATCGCTTATGCCACGTTGAATTGTTCGTGTAGGGAGTAGTTTCATTGTAGTATAACAAATCATGCCCTAAATTGCCAAATTATTTCATAGCTTCCCTTTGGCTTGAGACATTTTAAGTTCATAACTGTGTTTTGAAAAATATACAAGTGTTTTTCTGATGATTGCTATGAAGTACCTGATGACTGAAAACTTAGTTTCCTATAGTAGTTATCCGAAGAAAATTAAAAAAAAGTAAAGGTGATGAAAGTGAAACGATAGAGCATCCAAGCCTTGTTAAAATTGTACGCAAATATTTGATTAAATGGAGTAGCGCGTTGGTAATCTTTCATTCGGCAATTGGAAATATATTTTACGGCATATGGAAAAATAATTTCGCATGTCTAGAACCATTTAATTTAAAAGGCAATCCATTAATGATATTATGATTAATTTATTAGCGTGACACATTCTACCTTTGCCCACGACCGTATAATAGTTATTTTAGCAATGCGGCGTGAATAACTACGGTTCTAAAAATACACGTAGCTGAAACACCGTGCTTCTTACCGAATTAGAATGTTATCACTTGTTATCGTGGTTAAAGCATGACTTGTGATGATAGTGATACACTCGTATAGAATTGATGATAAATATGTATTCATTATAGTGATCGACTAAGCTTTTTTTCTGTTCACAAGACAGGATGACTTAAATTGTATTTATTTTTTTAATGGAGAGCTGCTAAACTATACGTTGTCTCTTATCAGTAGTCATTCGGTGGTAGAGTCGCTACTCATTGACAGACTTGACTTTCGAAAAATGCTTGTACGGAAGCCTACTTGAGATGAATTAATTTGATTTGTGTGACAGTAGCTGCCGGTGTCAGTCAGCTTAGCTTACCCTCTCTGAAAGAGATCGACATTGTAGAACTTGTACAGTTCCACAGAGAACTCGAAGGTGGCTTGCAGGTCGCTCATGGTTGGAGAGAGGAGGCGCGGGCGCGGGCGGCGCGGCGCGCCATGCCGCGGCCGCTAGCAGCCCGAGCGAGCCAGCCGCCGGGGCGTTCGCCTCGTGGCTACCATCACCTCACCGCATCGGCTTCCCAGAGCTGATAACACGACCACACCCCGCAAACACTCGCGGCCCGGGCGCGGTCTGAATGGCGCCCTCGCGGGAATACGGCAGCCGCGGCGAGCGTGCGACCCACAGTGCGGGAAACTAGAAATTCATTTTTTGATGGCGGACAGCGCATGCGCGAACGTCGCGCCGCCGCGTGCCGTCAGCCGCCGTCTGCAGTACTGCGCGCCTGGCTCGCGGAACAGGTGCGCTCGTTACTATGCCCACTCGTAGATGATCCTTCCAACGAGATATTTCACCTGGAACTTATCAGGGTTCAACTCACTTCGATATTTTGTAGACCTTTAGGGTGTTATACTGAATTACATCGCTTAAATTTCCTTGTCAAGGTCAAAATTCCTGAAATATCGGTACTGACTGAACATAATATAAATAAATATTCTTGCTATGAACACGCCATTTTTCTTATTTTTTCGAAATGACAGATTTCGTTCTTTGTGGAAAAGTTTAGCCCTATAGCAGACGTACTCGTACTATGAACGTCTACATAGGTAATGTAGAGGGATTACCTCCCGCTTGAAAGGTCAGGGGGTGGCGTGCACTGGGTCCCGCTACGTCAACCTTTGTACCGATAGCAATACACATGAGAGCCTATAGTATACTCGTAACTTTGTACCGTTAGCAATACAAACAAGTACTTATAATTAATAGTGTAACTACCTATTGTATAACTGCCTTATTGGCCTATGTGGCTTCAGATCACGAGGGTCTGGGTCGTACCTTGGGTCTGGAGATGGAATAATACGAAATTTTTCTTTCTTCTAAGAAATTTTCATTAATATTCTTAGCCTTAGATGGGAAGTTGATAATATTACAATGCCATGCCTCGGAGATCACGTTAAGCCGTCAGTCCTTAACTCTACCGCCATTTTGTTCTGTTCTGTTCGTCAAATAATTAAATATGATCACTCTAAGCCCGTCAAACAGCAGCGTGGCGGGTATAAACTCCATATCCTCTCAGTAAGGTGGGAGGAATGGCCCCGCAATGGTCCGTTAATAGGCTAATAATGACGATGACGACGTGTATTTTTTTAAATTATTTATTACAAGTTAGCCCTTGACTGACCTGACTTGACCTGATTGTAGGTGATGACGCAATCTAAGATGGAAGCTGGACTAACTCGTAGATGGAGTAGGATTAATTCCATACCCCTTCAGTTTCTACACGACATCGTATCAGAACGCTAAATCGCTTGGCGGTAGTAACTAGCCACGGCCGAAACCTCCCACCATCCAGACCTGGAATTTAGAATACCTTAGTCGGCCCAGCTGGGAATCGAACCCAGGACCTCTGTCTTATAAATCCACTGCACATATCACTGCGCTGTAACTCGTAGATGGAATAGGATGACTTCCACACCCCTTCAGTATCTACACGACATCGTACCAGAACGCTAAATCGCTTAGCGGTAGTAACTAGCCACGGCCGAAACCTCCCATCATCCAGACCTGGAATTTAGAAAATCTTAGTCGACCCAGCTGGGAATCGAACCCAGGAAATCGGTCTTATAAATCCACTGCGCATATCACTGCGCCCCGGAGTTAATAGTTTGAGGGGACGTCGGTAAATGAATAGGTGCGTGTTTATTGCGGGGGTGCAATTTGAAATGGCTTTTCGTGGTGCGATATAGGTGAGGGGTTGTCGTGATTTCATCGTTCGTTAAGCTGACAGCTTGATAGAGCGTAAAATTATTTCGTATTTAATTTGCATGAGTTTTAAAGTTGCACCAAAAAAGGTAATGATTTTTATAGTACCGTACATGCATCTAGCTAAGAACACGGCTAAGGTCATAGTATAGGTTAGGTTACGGTGTACTAAGAGAAGACTGGTATGGGCACGTAATGCGGAGGTGTGAAAGACATATTGCAAGAAGAATGTTAAAGCCAAAAGAGCAGAGGAAGGCCAAAGAAGAGATGGCTGGAGTGTGTGAAAGAGGATATGTGATGATTCAACGCATGACAGAAGTGAATGTAAGAGAATGACATGTTGTGCCCCACTTGAGTGGGAATAGGGCAAGATGATGAGAAGAGAATAATTTTGAAGAAACAAAAGCTTAATATTCCATTACCCGACCCAGGATACGTATCTAGGACCTACGTGTGTCTAGTATTAGATTCTAAGTTTTCGAGAGCAGATAAGCAGATCCCGGTATCTTTCAATTATTAACGAATAATAATAATAATCGTTATGCAGTTCAATTATAGCCCTAAGTTCTCCATACGACGGTACCGTTATTGACGACCTCCGTAATGCAGCGGTATATACGGTGGACTTATAGGTCCCAGGTTGGATTCTCAACGGGCCGATTAAAATTTTGTTAATTGGTTTAGGTCTGGCTGCCGGGAGCTTCGACCGTGGGTGGTTACCACCAGGACATACTGCCAAGCGTTGCAGTACGATGTGTTGCTGAAACAGGAAAGGGTGTAGGTTTCATTCATCATAATCATAATCATTATCAGCCTATTAACGGCCCACTGTAGAGCCAGGCTTCCCTCCTTATAAGAGAGGGAATACGTAACGTAGACCCAACACGCTGTTCCAATGCGAATTAACGTGCTCTCCGAGGTACGGGGGTGTAGATAACATAGCAACACAATCACGAAAACCATTAACATTGTCGAGATGTGTCAGACAATCTCGCTAAAGCAGCAGACATCGAAACAACTATGTAGCGGATTCGGGCCGGGAGTGGGGTTCCGATCGCTCAGAAAAGGTCATAGGTCAACATTTAGTTGATCGATATTCGCGGGTTCGGACTAAGGGACGTGGAAGGATTCCCGAATTGTGATTATGTAAAACGTAATCGAGCGTAATGAGAACTATTTGTGTTGTGGTGAGGTCAATCAGGTGTTGAGTTATTATAGTCATCGGAAAGTCTATTTGGATTTTGATGTATTTGATAGTCGAAGTAAGTTGGAGTATCGAGAAATCCGTTTTTAGCGAGTGTCTACATAGTAAAATGAGTAACTATGCCAAACTGAATCAGAAGCGTGAATTTTTGCAGGCCGTCAAAATGAGAAAGTTGCGTATCTGGGGCATGTGCTACGACACGAGAGATACGAGCTCCTGCAACTCATTTTGATGGAAAAAGTTACCGGTAGAAGAAGCGTTGGTCGCAGAAAGAAGTTTTGGCTGAGAAACATCAGAGAGTGGACCGGAATCGCGAGTATATACATACATACATACATACATACATAACATCACGCCTTGTTTCCATAGGGGTAGGCAGAGACCATATCCCTCCATTTGCCACGGTCCTTGCATACTTCCTTAGCTTCTTCCACTCTCATTAATATTTAAAATGTCCTGAATTTGGTCCAGGAACATTCGCCTAGGCCTTCCCCTTCCAACATTTCCATTCACCCTCGCCTTGTAAATCTCTTTTGTTAATCTTCTTTCATCCATTCTCTCTACATGTCCAAACCATCTAAGCAAGGAATCGCGAGTGCCGCACAATTATTTCGCCTCGCGAGAGGAATTTGCGAAACTGACTGCCAACCTTTGCTAGTCGGAGAGGCACTCAAAGAAGAAGAAAAAGATGCCGAACTTCAATTCAATTTAGTGTACTAGACTAGTGTAGAGAACGCCCGTGTTTCCCCCCGTGTAGTTTTCGTCCCGTGGGAATTTCGGTATAAAATGGTCTAAAAATCGGTATAAAAATCTGATATGTAAGCTATATTATTGTGAATTTTCATAAAAATCTATTTATCCTTTTCTTTCTAGGCGGTAGGCTTTTTCGGCATGGCTCTCTTAATGATATAATAAAAAGGGCTCTTGCCACCATAAACGTTCCTGCGCTAATCAAGCCGTCAGGAATAAGCCGGGATGATGGCAAGAGACCTGATAGATTGACGCTGGTTCCCTGGGAAGACGGACGGGCCCTAATGTGGGACTCTACTTGCGTTGACACATTGGCTCCGTGTCATATCAGGGAGACAGAATCAAGACCGCCGCAGCGGAAAAGGCTGAAACTGGTAAGTGGCACAAGTATGCCTTGTGAGAGTTACATATTTGTTCCTTTTGCCGTGGAGACCCACGGCCATGGAGCCGCAGTACCAAAAAATTCTTGTATAATATTTCACCGCGCCTAATTACCTCAAATGGTGACCGAAGGCTCATTTTTTGCGCAAAGGATTAGCCTGGCTGTCCAACGCGGAATGGCAGCCAGTAGTCCTGTCACCATTCCACGTGTGCATGATTTGTATAATTATTAGGATAAATTGGCTTCAGTTCTTTATTGTATTCTTTCTCAAAAAAAAAATCTATTCATTAATTTATGCATGAAAGTGTAACATACATACATACGTACAAAGATTCGCCTTTATAATATTTGTATGAAATAGTTTTAGAGATTTCGCAATGAGTCAGTGGTATTCCGCTCATACAATATGTACATTAATTTATTTTTTATTATTTGTTTTTGTTAGCTTTCTGTAACACAAAAGCAGGTGTGAAAGTTTGTAGAAGACGAAGACAAACTGCAACAATGGCGGGCTCAAAGCAAAGATTGCTACCACTCAGCATATTGCAAGCGCTTCACAACAATAGCTGCATCGCTGTAAACTCTATTTACTTCTTCTGCTAAATTTATTTTTTAATATAATTTTGTTCGCGTTTTGTTTGCGTTAATAAATTGGGCTCAGATCAAAGGTTGCTACCACTCAGCGTGTAGCAACCGCTTCACAACAATAGATGCGTGACATTAACGCTACTACAACTACCCAAGGCCTAACTTCGCTCGTGCATGGAGTACTGCTCCCATTTGTGGGATGGATCGGCTAAATATCAGCTTGCTGCGTTGGATTCGGTGGATCGCCGCGCTCGAAAAATCATTGGTAACGAGGCGTTATGTAATGCAAAACTGCAAACACTTGATCATCGCCGAAAAGTTGCCTGTCTGTCGGTTTTCTACAGAATATATTTTGGAGAGTGTGCACAGGAACTTTTTGATATAGTTCCCCCTCGCCCTTTTACCATAGAACTGCTAGGCATCGTAGTAGTTTGCACCCATACGTAGTCGATATTCCGTGGACGCGTACAAAACGTTTCGCTTCCTCGTTCCTGATTCGAACCGCGAAAATATGGAATGCCCTTCCAGCTCACGTTTTCCCTATCACCTACAATATGGGTATCTTCAAGTCAAGAGTGAATAGGCACCTTCTAGGCAAGCGCGTTTCACCGTAGGCTACATCTTCGCTTACCATCAGGCGTGATCGTAGCCAAGCGCTAGCCTATACACTAAAAAAAAAAAAAAAGTCCATAGGCCATTTTTAGACTTCCAAACACAACGATAGCTGCCTGTGGCTAGCGGCTACTTGCGGTTTAATATCGTCCACCCAGTGGGGATCGACCAACACTTCGCTTTTCGGTGCAGGGTCGCCATTTTGGCACCTTGGCTCCGCAAGGTCCATCAGCTCTTCGAACCACGTGCCCCGCACATTGCCACTTCAGTTCTGCGACTCGCTAAACTATGTCAGTTACTTTGGATCTTCAGCAGATCTCTTCATTTCTGATTCGATCACAGAGAGTTACATAGAGCATTGTTCTTCCCATGGCCCGCATGACTCTGATCCATTTTATAAGACCCGCAGTTAGTATAGGGGTTTTGGCCGCTTTAGAGGTATAAAACCCACTATTCTAATTCATAATACTAGTTAGAATAGCGAGTGTCCGCGACTTCGCGTGTCGTCTAAGCTTTTACGTAATAGTTTACTTATTTAAAGCGGATTTAATGCAATTGCTGCTGTTGCTAGGAAAATACTAGCCTTTTTAACGAACTATAAAAACTGGACGTATACCTAAATATATAACAGTACATAATGAAATGAAATCAAATTTTTATAGTAGGTACACGATGTTAAGAAATAAAAGTAAAATAACAGAAAGAAGAAACCTCTTTTTTGTATAAAGTTTTTAATAATAGATCGTTTTATATTGCGTCGTCAATTCTGGACAATTTCTGAAAATGTTGCCAGTGTCTAAAATATGTTGTAAAATGTTATGATTCCTTCATACCGTGAGAGGCTTAATCTTGTATTTTTATATATATTTGAGATAATGTTTGTAAGTTTGTAAATGGGTCTGTTTGGTGTAATCTCCGTAACTACAGATCCAAAAATTCCTTTAACTTGAAAGGGGTGAGAGGACAGGATCAGCACACTTTATATGAAAGGCAGTCATTAAAATAAGAAGAATAACTAAGGGATTTCCACGCGGACGAATTATATAGTATAGAAGGCCTCGCTATAGAAGAGGGGATATGGAGCTTATAGCCACCATGATAATCCAATGCGGGTTGGCGGGCTTAGGGTGATAATGTTTAATTATTTATCAATTTCTACTCTACCGGATGTTGCTTCTATTATTAGTGACCGGAATCAACGGTTTAACGTGTTCTCTGAGTAATATCACCAACTTCCCAACTTCGAGTATGTAGAGTATGGAATTTTACAGAAAATTTGTTTGGAAAAAGTAAAAGTCAGTATTAATATAAAATAAGGAATCTTTCTAACCAAATTTGCGTTATTTACTCTAAGTAATACGGAACGTCAATGTCAGTATGTGATTGACTATTTTGACAATGACATACACTGTCAAAAGAGACAAGCCAAGATAGCGGGAACTGCGTCATTATGATCTCGAGTCATTTTGGATGTTTTGAAAAGGGTCTGGACAAAAATTAGTAAAACTTGTGAGATTTATGGTTTTTTACCAATTCTGAGTTCACTAAATATAATATATATAGCCATAGCCCACCTGGACCGAGGGGGCATTCGTACTGTCAGTAAATCGTGTATAAGAGTAAAAATATTATATCTTCCTTCAGCTTGCTAACCTGCAAGGATGATTAAAAGCATTTTATTGGGAAGGGCTCTGAGCTTCCCTTCTTTTTTTTTGCTGAGAAATGCATTTACGCATCCCTCCCGGAGGTACCACGATATGGTCGCAGTACTTCCCGGAGGGTATCTCGCTGACCGGAAAGCGGTCACAATACCCACCAAACCCAGCGCTGCCCACGGCATCGTGAGTGAAGCACCAAAGGATCGAAGCGGACATTCTACCTTGGCACTTTGAAGCATTCCTCGATAGTTTTAAGTTCTACATGGGAGGCATTAAGTGGGCGAACCTGCGTCTCCTGCCGCCCGTCCTTCTTCTACGAATTTGTGGGGCATCTACTACCATCTCTCTTTCGCGTTCAGCTGCTTCTTTGAGCCGTATTACTTCCTCGCAGAAAAAGACCATTTCCTGCCGTTTACTTTCGTTGCTGATCATTAAGTCTATGATGTACAGCAACGAAGTATCACCAATAAAAGCCGCCAGCAGTGAGTGCCGTTGCGGAGCCCAGGCCACGCACTCCACTAATGTGTGATATTTTTGAGCAGCGTATAATAAAATACTGGATAAGGCTCATTATTTTATAAATAAGAAACTTTAATTTGTATAAAAATTATAGGATGATGAATGAAGTGAATATTATTTTTAGAGTTTCAAATGTTTGCCTTAACTTTCGTTACAGAACAGTGGTGCTACTGTCACCTGCGGTCGGCTACTAGCATGCTTTGTTTTTTATATGCTTAATAGATGGCGCTGGTAGGTTATTCAGTCGCGCTATCGAATTGTTATTCGCCTTTCCATATATTGACATTTCGCAATATAGCAGCATATCAAATACTATAAGGTTTTTATAAAATCTTTAAGCTGTAATTTTTTTAATTCTTGCAACATGTGTAAGCATGTAAAAAGCAAGAATTCGGAAAGTAAACAATTTATTAATATACGAGTCAAAACTCGAGAGGCATCCAGTTTTCTTTTATTTATAGGCACAAAAGGCGGCCTTATCGCTAAATAGTGATCTCTACGGTCTCTACCAGGCTACTTAATAGCAGATTAAAGAGATATATATAGAAATAGAATAGGAAACGGGGGTGTACACAACAAAAGTAAAAAGAATAAAAAAAAATGTTTATGTGTTTGTTCCAGATTATCTCTAAAACAACTAGACTAATTTAGACGAAACTTTCAGACACTCATTTTTTGATTTTTAGGCTATTTTTTTGCAGTTATTTAATTTAATTTCCACGCGGACGAAGTTGCTGTGTGTTACCAATAGAGCAACAAATCTATAAATATATAAAGCCAATATTTAAGGGACTTGTTTCTTTCTAAGTCCCTTTTTAATATTTACCTTTTAATTGATTTTTCTGAATATTTTGCTCGAGTTTGGCTTTGTGTCTTTATATATGACATAGTTTATTCATATATTATTTGTATCTATTCATTTTATTTTACGAATATATACAGGAAACTTAACTAGCGGATTGTTTCATCTGCGTGATTCTAGTTCCCGTAGGAATATCAGGATAAAAATTTGTCTATGTCACTCCTCGCTTGTCTGGTTACCATATACTAAGAGACTTTTACAATCCGACAGGTAGTTTCCGAGATTAGCCGGAACAAAAAGACAGACAAAAATTTTTAAAAATGTATATTTATTCATATGCCTGTATAAAAAATGGCTATTTCAATATTACCCACAGACATTCCAATTTTATTTATATGTATAGATTATGAACTGTTGTAATAGAACAAGAGATGACCTTTCGGCAGACGCACAGGTGCCCCTGCGACCCGCCCTGATGTGACGTCACGATGACGCGGTGCTTGACCCAGCGGGAGATCTCTTGAGAATATATTAAGAAGCTTACGCTGTATTTTTATGATGATAATCGTCATCTTTATCAGCTTATTATAACCATTATTTACAAAATCAAAGTTAAATCTTTATGATTATTTTGAACCGTCAATAAATAATTGTTAAATTATGTAATAGTAAAGGTGATAATTGTTCAAGATCGGAAGCTTAAAAAATTAAAGCTACGAAGGTTGCGCCTTCCAAAAAAGAGCCTTTAGAAAACTCAGCCAGGTTATTTTGTATTATCAAAATCTTACATTACTATTTAAAAACTACAACTACAGCAATTCACTTGAACGCCTTTTTAACTTTAATAATTCTTTTACTTACACTGTAATTACAGGTTTCTCTTCTTTTAGTATGGAGTAAGCTCACCATGCTGCTCCAATGTGGATTGGCGGGTTTGGAATGAACATTAGACTACCAGGATGAATTAACTTAACTTTCTAAGGCCTGTGTGCACCAAGATTTCGGTTATCATAACCAACGGTTAACATAAGCTAAACGTAAAATTTACTGTTCACGACAACCCGTACGCCGGTTAAGGACGTAAACCGGGCGGTTATCTTAACCGAGCTTACCAACCAACCCAAGTCGTATTTTCGAACTCGGGTTCAGGAATCCTCGTGACTAGGCTAATCACTGGATAAACAAGACAGCTATTTTTAGGATATAGAACCAATGTCCTCCTTTCTTCTTTAACTAAGCTAAATGCATTTATACCCTATAGATTTAATTCTGGCAAATAACCGCTGAGATATTAAAGCCTTCCTTATAATGTAATTATTAGAAATTGATGTTCAACATATTTTTATCATGTTAATTTTTTTAGTTCTGCGCCGCGTGAATAAGTGAACTTTTGGAGACCGTCAAAATGAGAAAATTTGCGTAAGATACGGTAGATATGAGCTCCTACAACTCATTTTGATGGGAAAAGTTGCCGTTAGAAGAGGCGGTGATCGCAGAAAGAAGTCTTGGTTGATAAACATCAGAGATTGGACCGGAATCGCGAATGCCACAAAATTATTTAGCCTCGCGAAAAATTTACGAATCCTAGCGACAAATTCACGTAGATCCGACAAATGGTCCTCTCTGTACGTTTCAATAGATAAATTATTAGTAAAATTTTGTAGAGTAACACCTGCGTCAATTAAAAAATTCATTCACTTCTCATATCATCTGATAAAAAAAAACATTGATCAGAAAAACTGCTTGTTCCAAGACAGCGTAACTTAATTTCTAGAATCTCTATAATTGAAGTAGGCTTTAGCCTGGTACTTGAATAAAAAGGAGCTTACCGCTCACAGCGCAACGGTAAGTAGTAGTTAAGTAGTGCTTAATCTACAATCCTCTTAATGTAATAAGCTTCGTCCCGGGATGTGCGCTGTTATGCGCATTTGTAATGCGATATTTATTATGTTATTTTGTAAAGGGTGAGTTTTTGAGACGAGCAAGTTATTTTTCACTTTTTAGTGCGTTTTGAGTCGGTTCTATTGTTTGTTAAAAAATGTTATTTCTTAATTTTTAGTGATTTATCGCCACGTAACGTACTCGTACTATACTGTCGTAGTATATTATATGGCACTAGTAGCCAAAAAGCTACCGATACCGAGATAAAGACCGAAATCGCTGTAAGCGTGCCTCCTAAATTTGAAGAGTTCCTTCAATTTCACCAGGATATCATCATCAGATCGCCGCCGCCGGTCGGACCGCCTTGGAAGTATGCCTTTGTAATAAAAAAATAATTATCAAAATCGGACAACTCTGTAAGAAGTTATGCGTGGTCATACATAAAAAATAAATATACGTGTCGAATTGAGAACCTCCTCCGTTTTTTTTCGTCGGTTAAAAAGGCTATCTTTCACGCAGGCATCTACTAGTGCTTTAATATATTACAGATAGCATGCACATGCAAATGGGACCAGAAATCAATTTGGACCAGAAATGGGATGTATCACTGTCTTTTGATCACTTCACTATCACTTGATCTTAATAGAACAGTTATAACTCTACATAGAATGTTTTTGTAAAAATTCTAACATTTAGTTTCTATTTACAGAATTAGTTTAAAAGCATTGACTGTGAACTTATTGAAAAGTGGTAAGTAGGGTACAAAACGCTGCGTTTCTAAAATCTTTGATACTGGGTCATACCAAACTTACTACAAACATGAACAAAGCATCTCAGCGGTGCATTGCACTGAGTTAAAGTCTGCACACACGGACATATTTGATGTCATGCATGTTCCACGCGATTGTCAATTGACTTACCTGAAAATGCTGAAAACCCTAAAAATACAACGGTGTCCTTGATTTTTATAAATATTTAAATCCGCTAAAAAAATCCTAAAATTATAAACAATTTACAAAAAAAATTTTTTGATTCCTGCAAGAATGTAAAAGCAATTGTGATTTTTATATTAGAAAAAGAGAAAATTAAAAGGAGATTCAAAAGAGAAAAAGATAGAGTGCCTCACTTTTTATAAGAGAGTTTTCTTTTTCTCTTTTGAATCTCTGTTATAGTCCTAACTCAAGTAGCAAATAGTAACGGAACATAGAAATCAACTGATGCCTGTTTGTTTGTTCGTGCTATTTATTCTCTAGCAGAGGCGTAACCAGCAATATGTGCCCTGTGCTAGCGTGCGTAACTGCGCCCTGCAGACTTCTAACTGTCTCTAAATGAAGTATAGTTTGTATATGGTCTGTTATTTATATGCCCCTCCTGGGTTTGCGCCCCTAGGTACCGCTGGCACTGCCCTACTTACGGCTGGCACTGTATAGGCGGTTATATCCATATCTTCCACACTGTTTCTCCCACTTTTATTTATCAATGACAATTTGTCTCATGACTGCGATCTCACCTAATGTTAAGTGACGATGCAATTTAAGATAATGGTGAGCTAATATGGAAGAGCCACATTTTTTCAAACCATACCTCTTAATGATTTCTACGCAGCATAATACCGTAACATTAAATTGGAAGGTCTTTGCCGTTCTAAGCGTAACTAATCCTGACCAAAATCTACTGCCAGACTAATGGTATGGTAATGGTAGACTCTTCATGGTAGAGTCAGAACTAGAGAGGCAACCAGGTGACGTTGCCTGCTGCCTACCTTAAGCGTTTTATAGAATAGTCTGCTGCGAAAAAAGCATAAAAGAGGCCCGTCTGTATAGACCTTTAGTGAAGAGCTAAAAAGCGTGCGAGAGCAAAATGCGAGCGATACGTTTGCGTAGTATTTGCTGGCGGTTGTATTTGTGCAGTACATTTGAAGCGAGCGAGCATTCACGAGTAGAGGTGGAACTTCTATAGAAGGTACGAAGTTGTTTTTGTACCTCCCTACTCGTACTCCTTTCTGTAACCATATTATTTTTCGGGTAAGAATAGTTCTGACAATAAGGATCGGAAGTATGAATGCGTGGGTAAATCGCTTCGTTACGTAACGCTATACAGCGCGAGGCTGTCTGGCTTTCCTTTTTCATATGGTAGCAGTAGGCAGGCTCTACTTCTAGCAGGCGACTCGAAACGCACTCGTTATTCTTGCCAGATTCGAATTTTTTGAAGATTTTTAGTTGTGTTAAAATTAGAAACAGTCAACATTTCTTGCCACAAAAAACCTATTGACAGGTTTACTTAATAGATAGCATCAAACTTATTTGTTTTTGTTGAAAGACACCGACACATTGTTTCTAAATAACTTGAGCAATATCTAAAGAGTGTTTATTTTATTTAATTATCGACCCATTTAGCTTTTATCCGACAAGTTTTTAAATGTCTTTAGATACTCGGTTTTAAAGAATTTGCCATAAAAGAACTTTTCAATCGAAAACGAAATGGTTCCGTAAAAACTGTATGCAATTCGAACGAAATATAAAAATATAAGAAATAAATTTATACAAATGAAAAATTATGTTCGCAGGTGACGAGCTTTGGAATTGGGAACGCTGTAATAGTAGCTAGAGCGGTGGCAGGTAGTAGGTACTGCGTCATTTGGAGTTTTCATGTTTATTCAACAGAGCGGGAACTGTGTCGCCGGCATTACGATGCAGATGCTTGACTTTCAAAACTATAATGACTGTAATTTTTAAATGTATATTATTTAATACTGCCGTTTCTATGCCAGAAACGTTAGTAAGCTCCTACTTATGTTGATGTGTTTGAAAGCTAGTGTTTAAAATAATCAATCAAAATCATTTATTTCGAAAAGGCTTCTACAAGCTCTTTTAAAAAGTCAAGTCTGTTTCGGAAAGCTAATTCTGCCGAAGAGACAAAAGGAAACTCAACAGGTACTTTTAAGACTCATAAATGTTACAATTTGTATTTAATTATCCCAGTTGCCTCGTAGTCTTGATTACGAGGTACTGGATTCGATTCCTGGGTCGAGTCGCCGGAATAATTCCGAGTATTTCAATCCTCTATAAAATTTTAGCTAACACGGAGTTGGTAGTTACAACCCCCTGCCTCGGAGACCGTAAAGACATCGGTCCCGGTCACTATCATCAAAATCAGATCAGTTAATAAATAAAACATTATCATCGTAATCCCGTCAACCCGTATTGGGGCAGCGTGGTGGGTCTACGTTCCATATTCAACGGCCCACTACACTGAAAGACTGTTATGACAATGAATGATGAATCCCAGTTTTATACAGTAGATTTTACAATTTCCAAGTTCATACCATATGCTGTTTGCCACAGTTGGTGATTGAACTACCTATTATTTAATAGGTAGTTCAAATTTATGTTTTATGGTGTAAAGTTGTTACCCAAAACTGTAAGCTTTTTTAAAGCTAAACGTTTAAAAGATCTTGACGCAAAACGGCACCTTCGAAAGACTAGGCCAAAGCGTTCTTATGCCTATCAGTACAACAGTAGTGGCCAGTTGTTCTGCGAGTCGTGCAACCGGATTTTCAAAACTAAGTTTCGATTCGCCAGTCACATCCGGGCGCACTCCAGACATTAGAGCTAAAGAGTCGCCATTGGCGGACACGTCAAGGAGGACATCATTTAATAGGACATTTATAGCGCAAAATTTTACTTAATTCCCAACACGAGAATGTTCTTTTGATCCTCCATGAAAAGAATTCATGTTTCCTTGGTAATTTAGAAGCAATCAAAAGAAAACAAATAAAATTGATTTTATATTTTATTTTTGTTTCTTAAATCTATTTATACAGATATACTAAGGTAACTATTGTATTTAACCACTACGTTTGACTATGGACACACGCGCGTCCCGTTAGACCTGAGGTTTGGACAATTTCTTAACAACAGCCCCGTTTGTATGATATCGAACTACCCGCATTGTGACCTACAAGTTTCAAACTTCACAATTCTACCGCGAATATTTCAATATCATAGCTATTAAGGGCAAAGATCGTTAGGCAGTGATCGTTAATCTTAAAAAATATATATTTTTTGATTCCATCTTACTTTACTAATTGTTACATAATACATCGACCGTCAGTTTTGATATAATAGCTTTAAGGCTCGGTTTACACTGTCCAATCAATCCGGTTTGCTTTATACTTCAAATGTCATTTTCAAAACCGATTATTTTATTGTATTCAATCTAATTTGACTTTTTTATAATAAATTCAGTATTACTGTTATTTCATAAGTTATATTGTTTTTGTAATAATTTATTTGCTTTTATGTTCAGAAAAAGAATCTATTATGTATAATTAAAATATGTACCAATTATTGTCTGAAATAAAATATTTTTATTTATTTGGGCTATACCCGTTTGTGGCTTATAATGAAAGCTTCTAAAATAAATTTTAGAAGTTTTTTTCTTAACTTTCATTATAAAATCACCAAACGGGTATTATCACACTATGTCTGTTATCACAACATAACAATGTAAACTATAAAGCTAGGCGCACACTTAAACGGGCAATAGTTCATCGCAATATTATATGATGTATTAAAATACATCAAGTTTATGATGTCAGTCACCAACTTGTCTGAAGAAGTCACAACATTCTTAGTGCTTTTATTTACGTCCATATTATCTAGTAATACCTACTTGATATGCAAAACTATACGCGTTTGCAAAGGGTTGAAATCTACAGAAAATATAATATAATTGTATAAAAAACTTTTAAATATAAGCGAACCGACTTCTAAGATGTATTACAAAGAAGCGTAAAATAACATTGTACCTATGTGCTATGCACTAATCAGGCAAAGTTGTATACAGAGTTTTATTTTGTAGTACATTTTGTGGACATGTGTTGAATTCGTGAAAAGAACAGAACCGTTATAGGACCGGATCGATGTAGACCGCGCCTTATGAAATAAATAAAGGTTATAAACAAATTTTGACGTCACTTGCAGAAACTCTTGAACAACATTTTCAATTGTTTATGCAATTTAGATATAACCGAAAACACCTTACTGACCAATTCATATCATTTTGACCTTAAAGTACTGACAATACGAAAATTAATGTAAAATTATGGAAAGCTGCATTATTAAATTTTTTGCTCTATTTATGATTGATCAGGCAGTTGTGTAAAAAATTAAATTGACTAGGTATTACGAAGGTATCGATAATTTAAATATTGAAATTTTTGACCTTGCAATGTGTGAATCATAATGAATTCAGTGATATTACAACTCGACTTTTTCTGCATATATTAGAAAAGTATGTTATTATCAAAAAGTATTTTTACCACAAGAATTAACTCTGGAAAATAGACATTTTTTTATTCATGACAAGTTAGCCCTTGACTGCCATCACACATGTTGGTAAACGATGATGCAATATAAGATGGAAGCGGACTAACTTGTTAGGAGTAGGATGAAATCCACACCTTTTTCAGTTTCTACACGACATCGTACCGGAATGCTTGATCGCTTGGCGGCACGTCTTTGTCGGTAGGGTTATTCGTTATAATTTTGTGTACAGAGGCAATGTTTATTTGCACCTTTACATTCATTCATAGAAAACCTTGCTTAAAAATATCATACAAAAATTTTGGAACTCTAATGTGACACTTGCAGATTAAATATTGATACGTATAAAGTCAGTACTTAATTCAAGATAGTTCTTTGTATACGAAATCAAGAGAACACTTCTATTCGAGATGTAAATTCGAAATCTAGCACACTACGTCTGTTATCACAACATAACAATGTAAACTATAAAGCTGGGCGCACACTTCAACGGGCAATAGTTAATCCAAAAATTATATGTTTAATATATTACTTATATCGAAAAGTCTATTCGTCACGCTAGTACATATAAACATTGTTTTTGAATAACAATAGAAAGGTATTTCTATAATAATTTTGGAAGTGTAAATGTTATAAAGAAAATTTATACTTTACGTACACGTATAATAAGTATATATTTTGTATCATTAATATATTTTTATTTTGCAATTCCTTATTTTCCATCCCGTAAAAATATGCGACAGCCTTAACAACGTCTTTTGCATTTTATATAACACTATGGACTTTTCTTTGCTTTTCTGTAAATCGGAACACAGGTAGATACCTATTTCAATAGGTAAAAGTTAAGTTAAGATGTTTTGAAACTTTACTAGAAAGTAAACTCAATGGGTACATAGGTATTAACAATAATGTAAAGATATCAATCTCAGTTTTAACGCGACCTTAAAAGTTAGCTTAACAAAGCCACTGTTCTTGTTATAGGTACTTTCGAAATTGTAGATCAAGCTGTCTTTCAGTTGAGTATAGTAAACGATATAATAAGTGAATCATACCGATCATTTATCGATATAATGTTAGAAAATAAAGAAATAGCCGTCGTTTTATGAAACAAATATAATGATGTAATACGGGCTTATATTTGAAATCTACATGGAATAAAATAGTATAAAATCCACGAAAATAACATAATGCGGTCCGTCTCGTTAAAACACGAGGATTTTCTTATTGCTTATTTACTCACATATGTGCATAGCTTCAGAAAAAACTGATTAGGTACATAGGAACAGCCACGACAGGTAGCCTTTTCCGAAATTTTAGGTCAAAACTAAGTCCATCGTGTCGATCCTGTTATATAAAATGCAAAATTTTTATTATTAAAATCAACATACAAATATGTAAACTACTAGGCTGGCAATCCACAAGAAAAATTAAAATATGTGATAGATTTTTATTACGTCTTTGCTTGTTTGGCTCAGTTTAAGATACCCAAATTACAGTACCACGATATAAATAATGCGCATCGGCAAAATTTAAGTAGACGTTTTTATTCACAAAAGTATGGTGTAATCAATTGAATTTTAGAATCTATTAACTGCTAATAAAAACCTTAAGTAGCAGACTCAAAATGAGTTCGGATAAAAAGATAATATAAGATATCCGTGAGCATATTTTTTTGTAAGAATGTTCGACATTTTTTAAGTTTGACCGTTTCCGTTTTGCCTCCTGTTAGTTTTAAAGACATGTTTTGAACCTATGATCTTTCGGCTTTGAGCCCGACCCCTTTGTGGATCTATTGTGACTTTAAAACCGTAGTACTGTATTAATTGAATCGTGTAAACGAAAATTCTCATACCCAATCTAGTAGTAATACATAAATCATTTAAATAATTAGTCAGACCTAACTTCACAAATGAAGTAGGTTTCGAAGGAACACGGCGAGTCGTTCCATTTCAAGCCCTTGTCGTCTCTGTTCCAGAGTTCTAGACAGTTCTCTTCTTCACCGTTCTCGTATCTGAAGTTGTTCGGTTCTCCAGCGTTCCAGTTGACGAAGGTCAGCGGTCTGCCGTTGGCCATCCAGAAGAAGCTGCCTTCTTCAGCCAAGTCAGTGCCCGACGTCCAGAAGTGCTCGCGGCCGTAACCTGGAAATTAACGACGAGGAATATTATTTGTGTACGTACGTACCTAATATATTATTATAACAAATCAAGAAATTACGTAGATTTAAGTTAAAACTCATCGATATCAATATTGTTGCCATTGATTTATATAATAAGTAGGAGTTACGTTCATAAAGGGTTTATTACTGATTGTTATTTTGCATAATTTGATTAATTTTTTAGAAAATCCGTGTCATAGTATTATCAATTTTATATAGAAAAAAGACACTTCCTGTTATTAATGCCCCCTTTTTAATAAATCAACTATAATAACTACACTGTTTTGTTTCTTATGTAAATACCTTTTAAATGATATATAACACTTAGATATAAATATAATACATAACAAGAAAAACGAGTTAAAAAAAATTGAAAACTTTAAATGGTCATAACTACAAAATTGATATTTTTGAATAATGCCACTTTTCTATTTAAGCGACATTATGTCAAATTACCCACATAACCTAACTCGTGTATTTGTGCTCATATCTTGATTATGCATTTGTCTATTAAACTGAAATTAAACATGTTTAAAATTGATATTATTATTTACCGAATGACACTTATTTAGACATTGTAACGGTTTATCAAATTTTGGGCCCAGCGATGTATGAAAAATGGTCAGTGTCCTTTCTTGATAAGATTGTTGTTACACGTACCCGATTCTCTGACGTATTTCTCTAGCCGGTCGTTTTCTTCCTGCGACGAGATAGAGGCAAGATGCATCCCGTGGAACCTGCAGTATTGCTGCGCTTTGAACCAGTTGGCCTGAAAATAAATAACGAATCATTTAAATAAATTGATTTGAAATTACACTTATTCCAATAAATAAGTTCGGGTTTTCATAATTGCCTATTCTCTTTGTAGAAGAGAGTTTTAGAAATTGCGTTCAATACACTAGATACTTTAATATGGATTGGGTGAAAATGTTAATCTCTGTAACGATCGCTATTAGATATTAATGATAATGACTGGTTAGTCTAGTGGTTCTATGTGGCTTCGATCACGAGGTCCTGGGTTCGGATCCTGGGTCAGCTTGTAGAATTAAGGTGTGTGTAATGAGCTACGATCTTAATACTGAGGTTTGCTTTCTTTCTGAAAAATTTGCCAATTGATCGACACTTTGAAATACTGGTACCTCTACATAACTATATCTGTTTTAAACGTGGGATAATAAATCACGTCAAATAAGCAATCTTATATATAAAATTCTCGGGTCACAGTGTTAGTTACCATACTCCTCCGAAACGGCTTGACCGATTTTTATGAAATTTTATATGCATATCCAGTAAGTCTGAGAATCGGCTACTATCTATTTTTATACCCCTAAGTGATAAGGGTTGTCCACCCCTAACATTGTATTTTAATTTTTTGGACAATTTTTTTATAATGTGGCATTAAAAATACATACAACCCTAAATTTTCACCCCTACACGATCAAGCCCTATACAAAAAAATGTTTCCTAGAAATAAAATACATGGCAAAACAACGTTTGCCGGGTACAGCTAGTAGTAATATTATAAAATAAAATAAATATAAAGTCAAAATAGCTGATTATTTTGTGACATCTGCTTAATCTGCTTGTTTGGGCGAAATTAAAAGCTGACAGAAGGAAAGCAATGAAAACTGTGCTTTTTTCTTTGCCTTTCTTATTAAATTTAATCATTAAAAACATTGAAATCATATTATTATTTCCAAATGAAAGTCATAAGGCGGGGCATCAAATTTCTCAAAGGGCCCTATACTGGTAGGTAATACATCAATATCTGTATAAGATAAACAAAACAAGTTCTTTAGTTACGGACAGCGGAAGTAGCAAGTTAACATTGAAAGTTAGCCAAACACTTTCATTTTTGGATCATATACTATAATAATTATAATATGTATTATATAAGGTTTATAATGAGGTGAGAATTTTGGGCATTGTGACTATGTTCGCAAATCCTAAATTTCCCCAAGCATCAAGATTATTTATTAGATTGTTTGCATAAATATTCACAAATCTGTCGCTGTTTTTGTAATATTTGAAAGTTATTTGTTAATTTTAATGAACCTCAACAGCTTTACGGTTAAAAGATTGGACTTAGCATCGAATGGTCCTGGATTCGATGATTCGCCGGAATATACGAGTAACTAATTATCTGATATAAACATATTGTTTGTTCACGGACAAATAAATTCTAATTGAAATTGAAATTTTATTTTATGTAGTAGCCTATCATTTATATATGTATAACTTAGTAATTGATTTTACAAACGAATTATGTAAATATGTCGAGGTGTATGTAAAAGTGATTTAGATATTATGCTGATGATTGTCCTGTCGAGTGAGCCTTATCAAAAACCCATCTCTTCCGGGTACCTACCGATACCTGCATCATCGTTTACAAATAAAAAACTATACAACAAAAAATAGATATACTTAATGACGAAGACGTTCGACATTCAACATTTAAATTTATAAAATACACAATATTAATAGATTACAGTAGTTGAAAAATTGACCATTACATCACGAAATCCATCGAGGATATATTATGACTCAGTGCAGAAACGTAAAATATATATTACAGTATTATAAGTTGCTACCACATCACCCCAACGAAATCTCTACGACTGATAAAATGATTGTATGAATAATAAGTACACGTCAACGAAGGTTGCTAGTAAAAAATACTAAATAGCATCATCGCTAACATGGGAACATCATTGCTATTGTAACTTAGGGATGGGACAATAAGTAATAACTTAGTCAGATTTTCTGGTTTCATCAATGGAAATCGACATTAAGGCCTGTGTGCACCAAGATTTCGGTTATCATAATCAACGGTTAACATAACTTTACTATAAATTTACTGTTCACGACAAAACGTACACCGGTTAAGAACGTAAGCTCGGTTAAGATAACCGCCCGGTTTACATCCTTAACAGGTGTACGGGTTGTCGTGAACAGTAAGTTTATGTTAAACGTTGGTTATAAATGAATTGATCGACAAAATTACAATCTAATTGTGTAGGTACAGGCTCAACCAGGCAGTGGTATTTTTTTTAATAAAAGTTAGCTCTTGACTGCAATCACACGTCATGGCAAGTTATGATGCAATCTAAGATGGAAACATGCTAATTTGTTCGGAGTAGAATGAAATCCACACCTTTTGGTTTGTACACGACATTGTACCGTACGCGGTACGTCTTTGAACCAACTTCAAAATAATAATTCATAATGCTGATTCTATCGTAGAGGTGTGGCACGGCTTTTATATTTTTTAACAGAACCTGAAGGTTATTATTAAGCTCACCTTTACCTTGAATTGTCGAATACCTACTTTTGACTCTACTATCATTTGACCTTTAACAGTGCACAATTTGTCAAACCCGCATTCTTGAGGTAGGGAATGTTCAAACTTGCCTAATTTTTTCGATATAACCTGCTCCTCCTTCGCAGAAATAACAGAACAAATACGATAAACTAGAGATTGGTCCAGGGTTTTCCAATTTGAAGTCTCTCTACCAATAAGAGATATGGATACTGAGAAGTCATAGGTTCAATATTGTTGTGTCACACACTCTTCACGACTACTTGGGAAATACGAGTATTTAAATACATTAAAAGATGGCAAATATTTTGTAGATCACATAAAAAAAGTTTATATGATCGTGCTAGTCTATGAATAAATATATAAATCCCCTTTATATGTTTTTCTAACTTAGCTAGAGATCCAACGTGTACAAATATGTGTGTAATCAAATCATCATCATCATAGTCCTCTGTAATGAATCCCAAGTCTATCGCCGCATGCGTCCAGCGCCTCCCGCTAATCCTCTTGATGTTGACTATCCACCTAATCTACAAACATTACGTTTTCTGGCACTTTGAGACCCCACCGGCTATCGCCTGTTCAAATGATTATTTTGAACATACATATCCTAAGTTAACGAATAAATATTTCTCCATGCGTCTCGGCATGCTGCCTTACAAAACCTGGTGAAGAAATTACAATGTGCACAAACATTTAGTTAGTACTTAGTACTTCTTGTGGACTCATTGAAGACTACCTATCGTATTAGCCCTCGAGCAGTTTTCGAAACGGCCTATTTTCCTCGTACGAGTACGGGTCGCCAGATACCTACTACTGCCTACTTATACCATTGTTTGTACAATAGACTTTTATATGGATACTAGCTGACCCGGCAAACATTGTTTTGCACTAAAAATTTAAAAAAAAATTTAGATGAATTAGATAGTAGTCGATTCTCAGACCTGCTGATTACGCATACAAAATTTGGTAAAAATCGGTAGTTTGGTATCATTTTACCCATAACACAAACTATCTTTGGAGCTATATAGAGATGTGTGTAATTGTCCTATAATATTAATTTATTATTTATTTAAATATAGCGATGTGTGTAATTGTTCTATAATATTTATTTATTATTTATTTAAATTCCCACGAAAACGAGAACGCGTATGTAACCGCCTACGTCCTCTAGCAAAAAATAAAACTGTTACCAAATTCATGTTATCTATAACCTCCTTAATCACAAATAAAACTATTTTTTTAAAATGTGTAATGAAACATGATACAATTCAGGAGGTATTTAGTCCACTACCTCTTCGCACCAACAGCCTGCAACACGTTTAGAGAAAGCAATTTTCTCGGGATTGCGCGATCAGTAGCTGCGGATTGGATTGCAGCCTCAACCCCCTCTATTATGGCGTCGAGGAATTTAATTTATGTAAATAGATGTTATATTTAATACCTATCTGATGTAACTTCGCGTTTTGTGAAACTGTGTTAAATAAACCATGTTACGTTAGAGTTAGCAATGTAAGAACGGCCGATTATGATCTATTCCATAGTTCCATACAAATATTTTGAAGTTTCTTACACATTATTTATTTTTTATTAGACGTAAGTTGAGTATAAAGAGGTGTTTTATTCAATTTTATAATATTGATATTTTGTATTTTTAATATTAATTCTTATTAACATTTTGCTCTCTATACAACATATGTTCGTTTAGATCTTTTATTTAGTAATGTAATTTTTAAAAATTTTTTAAATAAAAATAGAACCGACTCAAAACGCACTAAAAAGTAAAAAATAACTGTGTCATTTAGTTGCTTTAATTTACTTAAGCATATCTATGAAGTCGGTGCCAGCCAAGTTTAAGGAACCTTTATTTTACGTAGTAAAGCAGTTTGTGGGATCTAGGTAACGTCCTTATAGTAGAAACCTTTTATTTTTTAGTGTGTTTTGAGTCGGTTCTATTTTTATTTAAAAAATTTTATTTCTTACTTTTTAGTGATTTATCGCCACATATCGTACTCGTACTATACTTTCATAGTACGGCATTAGTAGCCAAAAAGCTACCGATACCGAGACAAAAACCGAAATCGCTGTAAGCGTGCCTCCAAAATTTGAAGAGTTCCTACAATTGATGACAACATGATGACAATGGGACCACCTTGGAAGTATGCTCTTTCTAATAAAAAAAGAATTATTAAAATCGGACAGCTCTGTAAAAAGTTATGCGTGGTCATAGGTCATACATAAAAAAAAAAACTATACGTGTCGAATTGAGAACCTCCTCCGTTTTTTTTCGTCGGTTAAAATTAAAAAAATATTCCCTTTGCTCTTCTACACGAATACCCTGTGCTTTGCGTGCGTTCGTGCGTACAATATTCCAATACGAAGACATTGAACAACTCCTCAAGACAATAAACAACTTTTAAGAAAATATTTCAGCACACGACTTCAACAGGAGCTTCAACAATTAAAATCTTAAAATTATCGAGCTCCGTGGTGCAGTGGTATGCGCGGAGGATTTATAAGACAAGGATCTTGGGTTTGATTCCCGGTTGGGTAATTCAAATTTTCTCTTTGGGCCTCTTCCTTAGTCTCAGTAAGTCTAAGTCTCTCTTTATCTGTAGAATTGTATTAGATAGACAGAGAGCGAGGCGAATTTGTAACACTGTCACGTGTAATTGCAGTTAAGGGCCAACTTATAATGAATGATAAAAATATTACATGGAATATTTTATATCGTGTGAAAATAAAACTATGTAGTGAAGAAGCGTTGGTAAGTGCTTGTTTCGCTCTGTTCATCACGGCTGACGTTGCAAGTTTATTAAGTTTCAGAGCAATTAATGAAGTTACGAACTTGTTTACAGCGGTGTCAAAAGCAGTTATTGGGCATTTACACGAGACCTAGCTCATGCACTTGCAATGTTAAACAAAAATGGACCCAATCAATATTAAGTTAAAGTTTAAATTTCATATACCTATAGCTTGCTTTCCTAATGAAAAATCTATAGGACAAAAATTTGTAATATTCAGAATAAAATTTTTTAACAAAAAATAGAACAGACTCAAAATGCACTAAATGACACAGTTATTTTTTATTTTTTAGTGCGTTTTGAGTCGGTTCTATTTTTTGTTAAAAATTTTTATTTGTTACTTTTTAGTGATTTATCGCCACGTAACGTACTCGTACTATACTGTCATAGTATATTATACAGCACTTGTAGCTAAAAAGCTACCGATACTTACACTAAAACCAAAATCACTGCAAGTGTGCCTATAAAAGTTGAAGAGTTCCTCCAATTTTCCCAGATTTTCATCATCAGATCCTAACATGATTACAATGGGACCACCAGAATTATCAAAATCGGACAACTATGTGTGGTCATACATAAAAAAAAACAAAAAAAAAATACGTGTCGAATAGAACCTCCTCCGTTTTTTTCGTCGGTTAAAAAATGAGAAACATAGGATCAATTTTCAAGTGACAGTATAGATTTAACATACTTATGTATCATAATTATCAGCCTAATTACGACCCATTACAGGGCCAGGCTTCCCTCCTTATTGGAGAGGAATATGGAGCGTAGACCCACCACGCAGCTGCAATGCAAGTTGGCAGGCTTAGGGTGATAATGTTTCATTTATTAACGATCACTATCAGATGTTCATGATAGTGACCGTGGCCGGCTTAACGTGCTCACCGAAGAACGGGGGTGTATCACGACCAACTTCCCGACTCTGGGCTTGGAATATCCGGAAAATGTATAGAAGAATGAAAAACTTAGAAATATTCCATCACCCGACCCAGGGATCGAACCCAGGACCTCGTGATCGAAGCCATATAGGCTAACCATTAGATCATTAGTTTGACGACCTCCGTGGCGCATTTAGGAGACGGAGGTCCTGGGTTCGATTCCCGGCGGGGCAGATTGAGATTTTTCTTAATTTCTCTGGTCTGGCTGGTGGGAGGCTTTCGCCGTGGCTAGTTACCACCCTACCGACTAAGACGTATCGCCAAGCAATTTAGCGTTCCGGTACGATGTCGTGTAGAAACCGAAAGGGGTGTGGATTTTCGTCCCACTCCTAACAAGTCAGCCCGCTTCCATCTTAGACTGCATCATCACTTAACATCAGGTGTGATAACAGTCAAGGGCCAACTTATAGTCGATAAAAAAACAAGAAAAAAAAAGACCAATGAGACAATACTAGTGTATGATGCCACCAATCAGCTAAGGATGGTATGGACCTTTGGAATACAGTTAAGTTATCTTGCCATTATTAAACAATAAAGTATTTCTAGTTGCATTTTTAGTGTCTCTATATAAGCTAGGCTACAGCTCAGCCGAGCGTGATGGCCTAGATCTAGTTGTTCCGCGAAGCTTCCTGCACTTTGCGACACCATTCAATCGATCAACCTCTACGCCGTAGTGCACGCAAGCGAACAGTCAACTCTTATATCGAGTATTTCTTTTCTTGTTTTTTCTTACTTTTTGTTTCTTGCCATGACATGACACTAAATCATGCAATGCAATGTGTTGGTTTCAATGGCGCAGTGGTATACGCAGTGAATTTATAAAACGGAGGATCCCCGGCGGGGCCACCAGTGATGTGGAGCTGCTACGGACCGCGGCGTCGCGAGCGAGTCGCGTTGTGTGACGTGCATGCCCCAGAAGGGGGAGAGTGTACATTAGGGACTAGGACGAGATGACAAAGAACTTGTAGGGAGTCAAGAAGGCGGCCCGGTGATGAAACGCGAAGAGAAGTGCGGATTTCGGGTTGCCCTCCCGAGATTGGGCCCGAGAGGCCCGAAATGACCGAGAGGTTGAAAGGGCCATGGGTGGTGGTGGGTTGTCCCTGGTCCAGTTACCACGCTGCTGGTAAAGACATACCGCCAAGCGATTTAATGTTCCGGTACAATGTCGCGCAGAAACCGAAAGGGATCTGAATTTCAACCTACTACTAACAAATTAGCTCGTTTTCATCTTAGAGTGCATCATCACTTATCATTAGGTGTGTTTGCACTCAAGTATGTTATGAATAAAAAATATAAAAACGAAAGTTTTATTCCGCAATGATTGATTACCACAAGATTCTTTTTATTACGGGTAACTAAAAGTCTCCCGCGCGATGGTCAAAATCCTAAAATTTACGTAGACGGAGTCATATGCATCAGCTAGTGATTTATAAATCTAATCTAAACCTTAATCAGTTCCTGAGAAAAGAGGCAAATTAAAGAATGGATGACAAGTCAATTTTGTTAAATTTATTAAAAGTTCCGTTTTTGTTTGTAGCTATTAAGTCCTGAAAAGGCTTAAAAATTTAAAATAAAAACTCTAACTCTAACTCTAAAACTCTTAGTAGATTTACTTTTTTCATTGGAACTACAACATGCTAGGTAAATACTCTATCAAGTCATCACAACCTGGAGTTACGGAGAAAGAATGCATGTCTAGATAAAAAAAACTTTCTTATGCAGAATTCCTTTTTTTTATCGACTACAAGTTAGCCCTTGACTGCTATCATACCTGATGTTAAGTGATGATGTAATCTAAGATGGAAGCGGGCTAATTTGTTAGGAGTAGGATGAAATCCACGCCCCTTCCGGTTTCTACACGACATCGTATCAGAACGCTAAATCGCTTGGCGGTACGTCTTTGTCGGTAGGGTGGTAACTAGCCACGGCGAAAGCCTCCCATCAGCCAGACCAACACAAATTAAGAAAAATCTCAATCTGCCCCGCCGAGAATCGAACCCAGGACCTCCGTCTCATAAATCCACCGCGCATACCACTGCGCCACGGAGGTCGTCAATTCTAAGGGGGATCGGTGGACAAGACTTTGCTTAAAGCTTCAAGATGTCAACCCTTTGTGTTAATTATTGTATGGATTCTTAATAGTCGTATGGATTGTTTTTAATTTAAAATAATTATTATATACACATACTTGTAATAACAAGATCGAAATGTATCGGTAAGTTTCGGGATGTATATGGAGTTATCTCTATTCCATCGAAGTTTAACATTTTTTTGTTAAATTATGCATATCCGTTAAATTAGATACAAGCATCTTCACGGATATTATGATTACGATCTTATGAATATAACCGAATGACATTACAAGCAAAACTCGTTATAAAACGTTTCTATTATGTTTGATAGAATAGACCACGGCTTGACGAGTGACACCTGCTGGAAAGTGATGATGTAATATATAGCATTAATTTGCTTAATCTTAATAACTACCAGTAAAACTAGTTGAAGGTTCTCTTTAGTACGTGCATCGTTAGTCTAGTGGCTAAGTCTTGATGTGTTGTCTATTTGAGATTATAAGTAATCGTGATACATACATATATAGCATCACGCCTCGTTCCCATAGGGGTAGGCAGAGACTGCATCCTTCCATTTGCCACGGTCCTTGCATACTTCCTTAGCTTCTTCCACTCTCATTAATCCTTTTATACAAGATCGTCGGTTTAGGGTACTTTTGACCTGGCCATTATTTAAAATGTCCTGAATTTGGTTCAGGAACATTCGCCTAGGTCTTCCCCTTCCAACATTTAATCGTGATATCGGCTACTAATAAAGAAAAATGCCGAAATTCGTCTTTAGTGTCATCATCAGAGATGTGATTTATTTGAAATACTTCTATTTAAAATGCAAATACAAAATGCAAAATACCTATTTTGTATTTAAATACTTTTTAACAAAAACATTTTGTATTTTATTTGAAATACCTTTTGAGATGTATTTTACATTTTTAAAGGTCATTTCAAAATGCAAAATACTTTGTGATTAAGTTTAGCCAACATTACCAGTCAAACGAAATGAAATGAACAAATGACTTGTATTTCCGAATTTGGCCAATAGTGGATTTTTGTTAGCCGCGATTCACGCTAAAACACTGAAAGTAGTTGTAGTTCATATTTTGAGGTATTGCATTGGATAGTTTTTGTCGCGAAAATTAAAGTAGAAGGGGTTGAAAGTTTCTAAGACTTGGCGTTTCAAAAGTGCTTGTATAACAGTCTACTTGAAATAAATGATTTTGAATTTGAATTTAATTTTTGAAGTAATGTTAAAGAAGATTTGTATAACTACTGAATAAATATATTATTCAAGGATTTTTCAAAATTTCATCCCTATAGGGTTATCTAGGTGTTTAGGTGAAAGTTTGTATGTAAAATTCCTTTTAAATGTTCTTAATTTAAATATTCAAATCAAATTATCTTTATACAACTACTGAGTATACTACACCAACAATCAATTTTTTGTCAATCTGTTTGTTCCGGCTAATCTCTGAAACAGTCACGACAACCCGTACGCCTGTTAAGGACTTACGTCCTTACCAGCCGGTTATTTTAACCGAGCTTATGTCCTTAACCAGCGTACGGGTTATCGTGAACAGTAAATTTATAGTTAGCTTATGTTAACCGTTGGTTCTGATAATCGAAATCTTGGTGCACACAGGCCTTTGACGAGTCTTTCGACACTTATTTACTAATGCTATATGTAACTTAGGATAATCTTATTTTAGTAATGTTTTAAGCGACTGTTCTAAAATAAATAAAAATATCATACGATTTAGTCAAAAGGTATTTTATTTTGAAAAAGCATTTTAAAAATACCTATTTTGCATTTTGCATTTGAAATACAAAACATAAAAGTATTTGGTATTTTGCATTTGAAATAGTAAATCTGAAAAGTATTTTGCATTTTGTATTTAAATGCTTTTATGGAACCATTTCGTACATCTCTGATCACCATTCACATCACGAAAAATTTAACATAAGAAATAATTCTCGTTTTACTAACATACAGGGGTTAACAAGTTATTTAAATCAATGTTATTTAGTCAAAGCGTTGCTATTGCTGGATATTGCTAGGTTATTATTATAAGGAAAACGACGAAAACTCCTAAATATATAAGAAATTTAAAGTCAAAATATTGCAAACTCCCATTGCTTTGTAATTTTGTCATTCCATAATCCTGAGCACATTTTCAATGTATTGAATGGTTGATGCACAATGGTTTAGGCAAATTTTTGTATAAAAATCGACATTCTCCTTTACGAGTATATTATTATAGATAGATATTAAACGCGTTAGTTACACGTGTGTAGGGTGGACAGTTGCCGTTCCGTCGCCATGTCATTTCCGGTTCATTGGAAGCAAACTTAATTTCGTGTAACCTAAATTCAGCGAGCATGTTCGTGTTTACTGCGATTTGTTGGTATTTCGGTATCATGCATAAGATGATCAAAATTGAATTTTTAAAATTAAATAGATACCTAAATTGTGTTTGCTTAATCTTTTAAATAATTATCAGATTTGGTTTTGATTTAAAATAAAAATGTAATAAATAAAAATAAACGTAACTTTCGAAACTGTTGGTTTAATTTAATAATTTCTGAATAAAAAATTGCCAAGTTCAAATATTTACTTACTTAGCCTATTTAGCCTATGATAACTTATTTAGCCTATGAGTTTTCGGATTACTTGGTAACTTTGGTGGAGGTCTTTGGTTCGAGTCTTTTGTCTTTTATTTAAGAAATATTGACTTTGTCTTTCTTTCGAAAAATTCTCGGCAAAAATTACAGTTACACCTGGTATTATATCGTTATTGTCACCTGACAGTGATCTTTTCAAATCAGCATTATTATCCTAGGCCGCCGACCCGCATTGTAGAGACCTGGGCCATTATGATAAATGTAATCCAACCAAAATTATTTAAATTAATTATTACAATTATAATCACATCCTCTTCCACTTAACCCTGATTTAAACTTAAACTTTTGTTGAACAGTTTACATTTTAGATGGAGCTATTCTAATTAAACATCTTAAAGGTTAGGCAATTAACATTACCATTAAACTAAAGGCCGTAAAGAAGCGGGTAGCGTGCAATTTCCTTCCGTTTCAACATCAAATGATGAACAGATGATCTATGATAGTAGTAGTGTATTCTTAAATGGTTCTCAAAAAAAAAAATAAAGAACTTACGCAAAATGTATTCTACATTCAAATAATAATAGATTATGTTTCATGTGATTGCATGATAGGGCCTATAAAAATACGAGTGATTTTTAGAAAACGAACGAAGTGAGTTTGATAATAGAGCCACGATTATCTTAATACTAAGTTAAGTACCGAATCATACTCTAGTTTCATCATCATACTTGGTGCCATCTTCAGAACAAAGTTCCTATGGTGTTCAGTATGCGAAAAGCTATCCTATTATTTGCTTCTCATCATATTGACATTCATGGAAAATTAGTAGCAGTAGTTTTCCCTTTCCTTCTACCATCGCCGCAGCCTCCTCCATCTAGTTTCCCAGATAGGTGCTATGGATATCCCGGCATTGGTTGGTCACTGTAGTATAACTGACTGACGACCTCCGTGGCGCAGTGGTATGCACGGTAAATTTATAAGATGGAGGTTCTGGGGTCGATCCCCGGCGGGGCAGATTGAGATTTTTCTTAATTTATCTAGGTCTGGCTGGTGAGAGGCTTTCGCTGTGGCTAGTGACCACCCTACCGACAAAGACGTATGGGTTTCGGTACGATGTCGTGTAGAAACCGAAAGGATTTCATCCAACTTCTAACAAGTTAATCCGCTTCCATCTTAGATTGCATCATCACTTAACATCAGGTGTGATAACGGTCAAGGGTCAACTTTTAGTCGACAAAAAAAAATATTGTCAATGCTAATTCATACATTCATGAAAAAACCTGTGCTGTAAAACTTTATTGTTCACGCAGCAGCTCTACAGTAGTGACGTTTCGAAATGCTAATACTAAAAAAATTACTTAAAGCAAACATACCTACTCTAACGATTGTATAATAATACAATTAAATAACCTACATTACCTACTAATTAGCATTTTTAAATATTTCGCAAGGTTTATCATTCGAGTTAAGTGACGTCATAATTGCTAGTGGTTTTATAATTAAGGTAATTATATTTACTGTGAACTGATAGTCGAATTTCTCCTTTGTTTACAATATTCCCATATTTAATGCGAGGAAGAAGTTGGTTCGACCTCGTTATTTGCATCCTGCTTTTGGTTTGAGCTCTGTGAATGCGGTCATCGGAACAATGACCTAAAAGGGGTGAAAGTACAGCCTGCAAAATATTGCTATCATTATAGTATATTTTAACGATTCACTACAGGGATAGGCTTCCGTGATTAATAATAACGAGAATTGGAAGCTTAACATGCTCTCCGAAGGGGTAAAACACCACCAACTTCCGGACTCCTGGTTAAGAATTATAATCCATAATTTAAATGATAATAAAACTAAAACTCATCGCTATTTAAAAATGTAATGTAATACCTAACTCGATGCTATAGATAAAGAGAGATAGACAAATTCGACACTCACAATGTCAAATTATATAAACATAGTTACAGAATAGAGTTACTGGACTCGACATTCGAAACTCCATAGCAGCATATTACAAGGCCAGCCCTCCCTCCTTATAGGAAGCGGGATATGGAGCCCCCACGCAGCTCTAATGCGGGTTGGCGGGTTTAGGCTGATAAAGTTTCATTTATTAAAGATCACTATCAGATGTTGATAGTGACCGGGATGGAAGGCTTAACGTGCTCTCCGAGGCATGGGGGCGTAACCACCAGCTTCCAGACTCCGGGATTGGAATATATTGAAAAGGACAGTGCCAAAATTTACTCCAGGCTCTCCAAACGTATGCTCATATTTAACAATTTTATTTAAATACACAATTAATTTTAAACAACTACCTATGTTTCATAGCAATCACTTGAAAATATATAAAAAATATTAGAATTTCAATCGATTTTTTGTGTTTTGAATCACGTGACCGTCGTCGTAGTATGAAAAGTCAACTTTTATAAATATTCATAACTTTTATCAGCGACTGCTTAGCTACAAGTAACTTTATTACTATTTAAATAGAAGATTTGTACTATTGAATGACATATATATCATCTCTGGACATCTCTGGGGCAGACCTCCATACATGTTTTACCCATGTCCTTTCATAGAAGAATGAAAAACTCAGAATTATTCCATGACCCGACATGGGATTCGAACCTACGACAGGACATAATCGAAGCCACATAGCTAACCACTAGACCGACGAGTAATAAAAAAAATTGGTTGTCTGTAAAGTCGGTTTATTGACGATAGTTGAACGTGACAACGTCTCAAGAAAATACTGATGGAATGGTAGCATTTAAATGGATATTAAAATTTTTAATTTAAGTATATTTTATAAATATTAATTTAAATTAATAAAATAATTGATTTTGATTTTATAAATTTATAATAAATATATTAATGTATAAATATATTAATTTTTAATTTAAAATTAATATATTTAATAATTATATTTAATAGACGGATATCGAACGCTGCCGAACGCAAAGGCCGATTGTGCTTTCTTTGTCGCTCGTTCCGCGCTCTCGCTTGCACTTCAAGCCTTACATGGAACGCCTCAAAGCGAGGTAACGACGCATGACGTCATATTTTTTCGTGCGTGCAGCCGGCTCTATCGAATTACAAGACGTTGTCACGTCAATAATAATAGAATTACAAAAGCAGTCCAGCAGCAATAAACAATATAATAACTATCACTAAAAAAATCCGAGGCTACCGCGTGTGGTCGCGCAGTCGTCATTAAAAGGCGTCACAGTTGCGCAACGCGTACGCATCTCGTTGATCGATCGCTCGCAGCTTTCTCTTACACGAAACGATTTGCTTAACCACACCCGTGCGCAGTTGCCGTCATCAATGTTATTCTATTGTTGAATTGATAACGATTAAAACAGAGTTCTTGTACGACTCTATGTTTGTGATGGCAAAATGTAAAGACTTTTCATAAGACTGCCTCGTTGGTCTTGTGGTTAGCCTAGTTAGGTCCTGGGTTCGAATCCTGGGTCAGGTAATAATTCTGAATTTTTCATTCTTGCATGAAATTTTCAGTACATTCCAAGCCCGGAGTCGGGAAGTTGGTGGTGTTACTGCTCCGTGCCTCGGAGAGCACTTTAAGCCGCCGGTGCCGGTCACTATCATCATCACTACATCTGTAGTGATCGGTAGTGAATAAATCATTTGAAATCCTAAGCCCGCACACCCGCACTCGAGCAGCACGGTGGGTCTACGTTCCAAATCCCTTCTCCTAGGGCGGCCTAGCCCTGTAGTGGGCCGTTAATAGGCTGATAATTATGATGATGAGATAACGGTGACATATAAAATATGACTAAGTTACAGATGACAACAAACAAATTAGGTAATTCATACGTTATGTTACACACTAAGGAAGATTACATGGACACACACACACACACCCACGTACAAAGACTAGAACAGAAGAATAGATAGGTCCTTACTAGCGTGTTTTAACCAAATCTAAAATCAAATTAACTTGTCGCCTAGGCATAAAAACGATACTTATATTTGCTGATTTAGCGAAGCAAACATAACTTTTCCGAGTAAGTGAGATGACAAATATTTACCTTAAAGAATATTCCCAAGTAGTATCTCTTTTCTCCGGATTTCAGCAAAGGCATAGTCCACCGCGTCACGCCCAATTCATCTTCGCTGCAGCTTGAGCAATCTGTAACAATACATATGTATGTTAAACGGGAATTTTATATGCTAACTAGCTGATCCGGCAAACGCTGTTTTGCCGTGTATATTATTTCAAATAAAAAATAGGGGTCGATCGTAGAGGGGTGAAAATTTAGCGTTGTATGTATGCTGTATTTAAAAAAAAAAATGCAAAAATTTTGTCTAAATAATAAAAAATAAAGTTAGCGGTTGAACACCCTGTTAGGGGGATAAAATCGATGTGCACTTAAAATATCACAAAAATCGGTAGAACTATCTTGGAGGAGTTTTATAATAAACACCGTAGCACTAGAATTTTGGATATTAGTTTTAATTCTTATAAATGTAAGTTTATTGTCGTTTACAATCACGTGAGATTGCGTGATACTTTTACTGTATACATAAGATATACATAAAATATTGACGACCTCCATGGCGCAGTGGTATGCGCGGTGCATTTACAATTACATTGCCCCGGCGGGGCAGATGGTGGGAGGCTATCGCCGTGGCTAGTTACCACTCTACCGACAAAGACGTATCGCCAAGCGATTTAGCGTTCCCGTACGATGTCGTGTAAAAACCGATAGGGTTGTGGATTTTCGTCCCACTCCTAACAAGTTAGCCCGCTTCCATCTTAGACTGCATCATCACTTAACATCAGGTGTGATAGCAGTCAAGGGCCAACTTGTAGTTAATAAAAAAAAAATTAATACATTACATGCTAAAGGTGTGTAGGTATGGTATATATATGGTTGTAAATATTCTTCCTGCTTACATGAAATAACGATCATTCTCTTGATAGTAAGTGATGATGCAATCTAATGGAAGCGGGCTAACTTTTTAGAAGTTGAAACACCACCACTTTCGGTTTTTATACCACATCGTACATCGCTTGGCAGTCTGTCTTTGCCGGTAGGGTGGTAAGTATCCATGCATTCCACGGTACCGATCTGAACCAACTGACAAAAACTCATTAGCTTCAGCAGGGAATCGAACCCAGGACCTCCGTCTTATAATTCATCGCGGTTTGGCCATGTGCCACGGAGGCCGTCGACAGTGGAAGTATTTTTACTTCCAAGCAGCAGCGAGAGTGAGGGTAGGTAATGATTCCCCAAACGACTCAATGTTCAAGGTGAAAGTTTCTGGACCAAATTCAGCACATCTTATATAATGGCCAAGTCAAAAGTAACCTAAGCCGAGGCATTTGTTTGCAAGTAATCCATTCCTACAAGTGCTTGGGTGGAAGAGTGGAAGAAGCTAAGGAAGTATGCAAGGACCGTAGCAAGTGGATAGATGATGTCTCTGCTTACGCCTATGGGAACGAGGCATGATGTATGCATGTACGAGCTCTATTAATAATACTTATGTAATCCGAGCTCTAGTATTCTATTAAATAATACTTAATAATAAGCCTAAAAACATGGTTCAATCATAATTGTAACCTATAGAATTAAAAATATCTATTTCTTTTTGAAATTACGCAAGATTATTTAACTGGCATTTAAACACAATAACTCAAAGTTTGCCAACGTTCACACAATCATCGGATTGACCAACGCACGTAACGGATGGAGTGCGGAGTTTAGCGAAATTGTTTCATTTTCCTCAACTACCCACATCTTTAAACACCGTGACGGTTGTTATGCAATTGAGAAGGTTGCGTGCGGCCTTCTGGTGGATGCGGTTGTGTCAATGGGTGACCTTAAATATTGCCTGATAATATTAGAAGGGAGGGAGGCCTGGCCCTGTAGTGGGCTGTTCATAGGCTGATATTGATGATGATGTTGATTAGAAGTGTGAACAATGTGTAAGATAGTAGTGAGAAAAAAATTAACGTAAGAGTGATGTACGAGTAGAAATTAATGCGGCATCGTGGAGAATAAAATTGAAATAATATACCACTAACTTCCCGAATCCAGAAATGGAATGTACTGAAAATGTCATACAAGAATGAAAAACACAGAATTATTCCATGGAATAATTCTGTGTTTTTGACCCAACCCAGGATTTGAACCCAGGACCTCGTGATCGAAGCCGCATAGACTAACCGTTAGACCAAAAAGGGAGTCAACCTTAACCATACCCTAAAATAAACCATAACCTAAAAGTTGGGACTCTCATTAATTGACAAATGATTCCTGAATCCACTATCATAACTGAGATAACTAAATCCAATGATCATTCCTTCTGACTCCGAGTTAATTTTACGGAGAAATTCTTCGAAAAAGAAAAGCTTGCAGTATTCATAATCCGACTAAGAACTTGAATTTAGGCCCTTGCAGCACGAAGCCGTAGAGCCACAAATGCCGCTGGAGCAATGAGGCAGATTAATATTATTGTGAAGGAAATGATTCTGCATTTTTAAGGTCAGAAAGTTTGCTCAAGCTTGTATCGATTTACAAGTGTTGACTTCCTGAAAAGTGTAACTCATTGTTAAGAAGATTATCGCTTTCAAATGTCATGTAGTATCAAGGAAATAATAAAACTCAACAAAGCGACCTGACGCGACCTGGCCTCAGTGAAAGACTCGAGTTTCGGGAAATATTTGAAGGTCAATTTAAACATCATTCTCTTCTCTGATCATTATTAATAGTTTAAGATTTTGAATACAAGGTAAATACATTAGCAAGAAGGCAAATAAAACCCGATTATACATACTAGGTAATTATCAGTATTGATTCGTTGGTAGGTACAGTGGCTAGTCTATGCAGTTCCGGATAACACATTTCTAAGTGATGGTAAGTGACGATGCAATCTAAGTTGGAAGTGAGTTAACTTGTTAGTGGGAGGATGAAATCTACATTCTTTTGGTTGTAACACACTTTTTACCACGCGTGTGAAGTCACGGGCGTATACTAGTTTAGAATAATACGCAATTTAAAACCTTACAGATATAATTATTTAAATCAAATTTCAGTCTAGGGAAGTTGGTGGTGTTAAACCCCCGTGTCACTGTCATCAACATCTGATAGTGATCGTTAATAAATGAAACATTATCACCCTAAGCCTGCCAACGGGCATAATTGGAGAAGCTTGGTGGGTCTACGCTTCATATCCCCTCTCCTATAAGGGGGGAGGCCTGGTCCTGGAGTGGGCCGTTAATAGGCTGATAATGATGATGATGAAGACTAAAGGTAATCTAGGGTCCATCGACGTAAACTTACTTAATGTTAGAAACGTAGAAGACACTTTGTTCTTGTGCTCATTCTTCGTCTGGGGAGTTCGATCTGATGATGATGATGATGATAATGATGATGATGATATTGAGAATGATGATGATGATGACAATGATTCTAGGATCCTGTATAAAACAAACATGACCTACAGTAGAATCAACCGTGTGTGAACAATAAAGTAAAGGTCATTGCGATTGTTACAGAAGGTCAAGCTGCCAATGAGGTAGAGATATTTGGAATTCTCATTAGTATAGTGCGTTTCAATAGCATTCGTTACGATATTAACGTGCTGTTGTTAAAACAAACATTTGATTCAATGTCTACGGGTTTGTGTACAAAAAGTTCGTGGAGTTACACTTAAATTAATATACAGACGTTAGAATTGACGTTGCAGTATTAATCAACTGTTGACGTTTGTAAAAATAACCTTACGATATGCCTAGGACGCCTGTAACGCAGGCTTCGCTGAGGTTTAGTGGATATTTTAGCTGCTTCGAGTCTTAGCGAGTTTTACATATCAAATGTATAAAAATTCTTTTCTTTCAACTGCTAGCTTTTTAATCTACAATAGAATACAGTTACTATAGCGTCATCGTGTATTGGTTTGTCAATTGTATTAATGCAATTTTGAAATCCTGGAGTTTGAAGACTGCACGTCTTTTATCCTCAGTAATCGGTAGACACCAGTACTATTGACAATTTGTACAACTTGTGGGACAGAAAGTGCGTCACTAGATATACTATACTACTGTAACGTAGAAATTACGTTCCAGTCATACGATTGTAGCAAACTGTTACAAATGGATCTAGCCAATGCTATTGATTGAAATATCTATAATACAAATTTTAGTCTGAGTAGGTTACGCTGAGGACAGGCTTTTTTGAAAATCAGTAGAGTCTGTTTGTTGTCATCGGAATATACAACGTGCTACGAAAATGCTCTATAAAGCCGTCAACCAAAAGTTAAGGGGAAAGAATACAAGCCTAGAAAAAAAAATTAACCTTCTAGGCAGAATCCTGAGATCTTCAAAGCTAACCTTTTTTGTTTATGATAGCATGGATTTTTTTTTATTTAAAATTATTCTGTATACATAATGGTGTTAATAAGATCGAAATGTATGGGTACATTTCGGGATGTTATACCAGTTACCTAACACATTGTATAAAGCTATCGGTGCAAATGTTTGTCGTATTTGGATCTTTTATGTTTGAATGTGAGGCTGGTCTCCGATGCTTTCAAAACTGTGTCAAAAGCAAATCATATTAATGTATATGCTGGCGACAGAAGCGCACGTTTTTTGCGCAAAGGATTAGCCTGGCTATCCAACGCGGAAAGGCAGCCAGTATTCTTGCCACCATACCACGTAGGCATGATTTGTATAGTTATTAGGATAAGTTAGCTTAAGTTCCTTATTGTAATGTTTCTCAATGAAAAGAATGAATAAGCTCAAATTACCTGACTTCCCAGTAGTAAAGCTGTTGATTGGCGACTGGTAGTTCACAGTCTTGGTGTCAGCTATACAGCTCATGACGAGCAGTAGCACCGGCAGGTAGTGTCGCTGCAGCATTTTGTGACGTCAACACTTTTAACTAATAACTTCACGGCACTATCACGTTGAGTAACTTCGCACAACTATTAGTTGATTCGGCGTTTCGATTGCACTAGACTGGTGAGTCTGGTATCCTAATGAGGTTGACTAATGGGGTATTCATTTATGAATGTGAATGAAACTTGATGTTTTGAGGTTTTACAATATTATTTTGTATGTCTACATCGTTGACTCAACATCTGAGGTCAATTCGGTATTAAATCAATTAATAAACAATTAAAAAAGTAACAAATGATTTCTTGTGTGTATAGAAGTGTAAGGCCAAAAGTAGGTATAATCCGCACTTTAAAGACAGTTACTTATTGTACAACACAGTAGAGTTATTAGATTTCGCAACGTTGTATTTGCGGATACATGCAACGATGAGATAGAGAGGATATCAATCAAAGAATCATTATTATGTAATCACGCTACTTTATTTTTGGTGGCTGAATGACAATGGTCTTTCTATTCATTCTATCCATTTTACTTAATACCTAACCTACTGTTAGGTATAGGCCGACTTTTATGAGAGACTAGCGGATCAGAGAAGGTAGATAGAAACGTATTTAAGACTTTGAGTTGTTGTGAGAGTTTTGCGCCGGCAAAGAATTAATATTGAGCTATTCTTTATGTGGCTGCGATCACACGAGGTCTTGGGTTCGATTCCTTGGTCAAGTCATGGAATAATTCTGAGCTTTTCCATTCTTCTATGAAATGTTCAGTACATTCCAAGCCCGGAGTCTGGAAGTTGGTGGTGTTCCCGTGCCTCGGAGAGCACATTAAGCCGTCGGTCCTGGTCACTATCATCAACGTCTGATAGTGATCGTTAGTAAATGAAACATTATCATCCTAAGCCCGCCAACCCTTATTGGAGCAGCGTGGTTGGTCTACGCTCCATATCTCCTCTCCTGTAAGGAGGGAGGCCCTGGCCCTGTAGTGGGACGTTAATAGGCTGATAATGATGATGATGATTCTTTATTTCCAGAATTTCAGAATGGAGCTTAGCCTAGAGTTGGGAAATTGATGGTGTTACATCCGAGCATATCAAACCGTCAGTCACGATCATTGATTATCAAAATCATATTAAGCCCACCAACACATTGTGGCAGTGTGATGGGTCTATGCTCCATATCTACTCTTAATAACGAGAAAGATCTTGTAGTAAGTAGTTAAAATACCGTGATAATGGGTACTATTTAATCCAGTTGATAATAATGATTTTTATATTTATATTCATAAAAGAAATCATAACCGCGTAAGCGAGGCAGTCCTCGAGGGCAGGGTTCATAAATGAGGGACGACCTTTAACATTATATTGTATGGAACAGTATTAAAATATTAAATGAGAGTTTACGAGAACAATATTATTTTAATTGTAGAGCTTAATACAGTGTGCGTTAGAAGCTAGATACTTTAATGCATAAGGGTACACAAAATAACATGCACATAAAGGGCTCCGCTGTTCGCGCATATTTAATTTTTAACAGACTTAGGCCTGTGTGCACCAAGATTTCGGTAATTGTAACCAACGTTTAACATAACTTTACTATAAATTTATCTGTAGAAACCGATAGGAGTGTGGATTTCATCGTACTCCTAACAAGTTAGCCCGCTTCCATCTTAGATAGCATCATCACTTAACATCAGGTGTGATAGCCGTCAAGGGCCAACTTGTAGTCGATAAAAAAAAAACTATTTATAATAAACCCATACGCCGGTTAAGGACGAAAATCGGGTGGTTTTTTTAACCGAGCTTACGTCCTTAACCGGCGTACGGGTTGTTGTGAACAGTAAATTTTACGTTTAGCTTAAGTTAACCGTTGGTTAGGTTAACCGAAATCTTGGTGCAGACTGGCCTTAAGCGACCCTTTCACCATACTATATAATTGTTCATGTGTTTGCAATAAAAATGAAGAACTAGGGGTGCTATTGACTATAGTAAAATCAAAAATCGTTATAAAAAGATAAAAAATATTTATTAAAGACAAACATGTTATCTATAGGTAATCATTTTAATATTGCAATCACATTGAAATATAATATGTCGTGCGTAACATATCAATAACTTATTTAGGGAATTAATTAGTATTCGTGTCTTAAATTGAACGTCTATATATTTATATTCATCATCATCATCATTATCAGCCTATTAACGGCTCACTACAGGGCCAGGCCTCCCTCCTTATAGGAGAGGGGATATGGAGCGTACACCCACCACGCTGCTCCAATGCGGGTTGGCGGGCTTAGGTTGATAATGTTTCATTTATTAACGATCACTATCAGATGTTGATGATAGTGACCGGGACCGACGGCTTAACGTGCTCACCGAGGCACGGGGGTGTAACACCACCAACTTCCAAACTCCGGGCTTGGAATGCACTGAACATTTCATAGAAGAATGAAAAAGCTCAGAATTATTCCATGACCCGATCCAGGAATCGAACCCAGGACCTAGTGATCGAAGCCACATAGGCTAACCACTAGACCAACGAGGCAGTCATTTATAATAATAGTAATCTATGCCCGCGGTCTCACCCGTGTAATTCCCGTTTCCTTGGTTTTTCCCGTTCTGCCTTGGTTTTTATTAGTTTTATCCCGTTCTAATATCGGGATAAAAGTAATAAAAAACCAAGGCAGTAACAGCTGGTAAGAAGCTTGATATCCTTAATTAGGTGAAGCGAAATTTCACACCAGAACAGCTTCTGGCTATATCAAGCTCAGGTTCGCTATGTATAATCTATCTCCGTTCCGAATTTCAGCTAGGTCGGGTTTATAGTTTTGTCTTGAAGGAGTAACAAACTTACACACAAACTTTTGCTTTTATAATATTAGTGTGCCTGTCTTTAATTACTTACTTTTAGTAGGTAGGTGCGTGGCTTATCGCTTAAAGGGTAAAGTTTATAGAATATTAAAAGAGCGGATATGTATGTTGTTTTTTTATTAAAAAAACTAAACAATTCTATTGATTTAAATAAATATAACAACAAGTTTCAAGGTGCCTACATCCGTCGCTGAACAGTCATGCTGCTGTACAACGATACGAATCGAATAAAAAATTATGCAAATCTCCATGTCCTTACAATAATTTTATAAATCATTTAAGATAATAACCCTGCACCAAGCAGATATATCTGTCGCTTAAAACAATTACTTTCAATTTATTGTACGAATACAAATAAATGTACAAATAAACACAGTATAAGTGCAAATAAATGGATATTATTTCGATATAGGTGTTTTTTATTTTACATTGAATAAATAATAAATAAAAGCTCAATATTAATGATTTTTTAAAACTTCTATTTTCACATTGTTAAATTATCATTCTTCAATAACCTTATATTTTAATAATTAACTAGTATCGGACGTTCACGACTTTGTCGGTGTAAACATACCTATCTGGCACGATGTTGTGTAGACACCGAATGGGTGTGCATATTATCTTACTCCTAACAATTTAGCTCCCTTCCATCTTAGGGCCTACGCTAAAACTGACGCGGTTGCACGCTCGCGGTCGCCCGCGACGGGCGACCGCCGCGGGCCACAAAACCGCGCGCGGGCACCCGTCGCGTGCGCCCGTCTCAGTTAGCGCTGCTAGTATAATTTTATTCAATAAAATCAACAAATATTTATTTGACCGTAGCATCTAGCGGCGCTCGACTGATTTGTAGAAACAAACACGATCGCGTGTGCCCGTCGTGGGCGCCCGCGCCGTGTACCCGCCGCCCGCCGCGCGGTTGCGAATCCGCCACCCGCGCCCGCGCTCCGTCGCGCTGTCCATACTATTTTTCATTATACAACCGCGAGCGTGCAACCGCGCCAGTTTTAGCGTTAGCCCTTAGACTGCATCACGTCTTCCACCAGGTGTGTGCAGTAAGGGACAAACTTGTAATGAATAAAACAAAATTATACGTATAAACCTTTCTCTTCAACCTTTTGACGGCCGAGTGGCACAGTGGTTAACGACCCTGCTTCTGTGTCCTAGGCTGTGGGTTCGATTCCCACGTCTGGAAAAATGTTTGTGTGATGAGCATGGATATTTTCCAGTGTCTGGTTGTTTATCTATATATTATAAGTTTTTATGTATAATATATATAAAATATTCATCAGTTATCATAGTACCCATAACATAACCTACCTACGAGTACGCTTACTTTGGGGCTATATAGCGATGTGTGTATTGTCCTATATTTATTTATATTTATATTTATTTCTATCTGTTGATAATAACCGCATCTAAGTTTAGAGACGTCGGATAGAGACATTGTTTTATATTTTGTGAAGAATTGATTGTCATTAATGGACAATTAATACATCACAACGTTCTATTCCATTTAATTGTGATATAGTATATGTAGTGTCGTGCATTTTATAAATGCATAAAATCACTGTCTTCCCTTAGGATTAGGACACATTACGAGCCAGTATTGGAAAAGGAATTTTACATTTTGTGTAATTGGTAAGTATAGTACCGACCTTAGTTTTGACGACCTCCGTAGCGTAGTGGTATGCGCGGTGGATTTATAAGGCGGAGGTCCTGGGTTCGATTCCCGGCGGGGCAGATTGGGGTGCGGATTTCATCCTACTCCTAACAAGTTAGCCCGCTTCCATCTTAGACTGCATCATCACTTAACATCAAGTGTGATAGCAGTCAAGGGCCAACTTGTAGTCGATAAAAAAAAAATCCTTGTGCACGCCACTGGGGATATGTAGGGTATAGGATACCTGCTGATTTATAGTGAAAGTACCTACATGATATCTTCAACGCGTGAGTCAAAAGTACCAGACAACAATTGATATATCCTTCGTCATCGATATTTCGATATTTCCCGATCTGCTAGTCTCGCATGATTGCACATTATATTTTTTTTAAGCTATGTAAGCGAAAATAAGGAAGAAGTCTTGGTTTGGAAAACATTCGGCGAGAATGCTTTAAACAGTTTTGAAAAATCGTATAATTATTTGGAGTAGTTAGTATTCAGGGTTTTATTTTCACAATTATGTAAGTACATCCTTGGCTGTGATTATTGGCATGCCTAAAGTTGATTGGCACAGGTTAGTGTATTGCAAAAAATATAGACTTTGTTATACCCAACTGTCACTTAATATTGAACAATGTTCAACTTGCATCAACTATTTATAATAGAAATCAGTGGCGGATTTATAGATTTGCCGCCCGTAGGCTATTCAATTTTTGCCGCCTCTAAATTTTGATATCTTAGTCCACAATCATATAAATTTTCTATCAATAAAATTCCAACTTTATAATTTGTGCCCCATCATCCTCGTTACTACAAATTTTCCCATATAGTTATTATTATTGAGAACTATGGTACCGTGTTAGATCCTTGATTATTTTTACAGCAAAGAATTATCAAAAAACATTATTTTAAGGAAAAAATATCTCAATCGTATACCACTTTTAAAGTAAGTTAAGGTATGTCTTAAAACTATACAATACTTACAAAATATGAATTAAGCTTACGTAAAAAAATACATTTGGCGAACGTTGATTAACATTTATTATTACACTCACAGTTTAAAAACAATACAATAAATATATCTTTTCTTTATTATTTGTTAGCATTATGATTTAAGTTAAATTATAAAAGCATTACAATACTTTTTTGCGAGACTTTGAATTCGCAAAATCATTTATTATATCGTCATACGAAATCTTGTTCATTAGCTCTAGCTTTTCTTGACTTAAAGTCGATCGTAGGTAGTTCTTTACTCTCTTCAAGCAAGAGAAGCTTCTTTCACCTGAAAAATTTGCCGCTGGTGTACAAAGTGCTACTTATATCCAAGTTTGGATAAATGTTTCCTAGATTCTGTTCTTGCAGGAATGAAGACTGACTTATTAATGATATAAGATATTGAACTAGTTTTTTATTTAATAAAAATTAATCAATTTTAGTCAGTATTTTTGTTAGACTATCGATATTATATCGATTGAATTGGGTAAGCAGATCTCATAATTATTAGGTACACGGAGAAAAAATTATAGCAGTTATCAGTGAAGAATATATGTAAACATTACTAAATTTCGATTATAATATCGAATCGCGATATTCTAAAAGTTCATCATTAATGTATAATTAGTAAAGCGTTTGGGAATTGTTCATGCAGAGATGTTGAAATATTTATTAATTAGCACTGTATATGAGAATATTTCGATTTTTGTTAAATATTTCAATTTCTCTCTAATTTTCGAAATTCGTATTATGTGTGTGTATAATAATTTTATTTAAATTTGTAAACCGAAATAATAAATTTATGAAATAAATTTGCCGCCCCTTCAAATTTGCCGCCCTAGGCTCCAGCCTACTCAGCCTGCTGGTAAATCCGCCACTGATAGAAATATAAAAGTAAAAGATATTCGTTACTCTATTCTAATTCAGAAACAAAATGTACTTCTGATTTGTTTTGCTAAAATTACGGCCTTGATATCCTAATTACTTAATAGAAGTTTGAAGACTTTTGCATAAAACCTAACATAAAATGATGAAAGGCGCGATACACATTAAAATTTCAAAATTGATTTAAGTTGTCTCTAACGTACTCGTAAATCAAATAAGTAGGTGCGATTTTCGCACTGTGGCGCCGAAAACGTAGCTATTCCATAATTTGATTTAAAGCTACAAAAGAAAACGATTTGTTTAAGATATTTAGTTGATGATAAAATAACTATTAATCATTATTATAGATCATTACAAACAATGCGTGTATGCAATATCAACAAATTCGCATTCTCACATCAAAACAACATTAAGATGGACCACTATTTCCAAACTTCGTAATTGTATAAAAAGGTCAATATAGAGGCTTTTTGATGTAACTTGTTAAAAATTAACTGTCAGCCCGACAAGGATTGCACACGAAATAACAATAAAAAATATAATTAATTTTTATCCTTCACACAATCCCCGGTTCCGTCTGTACTAAATTAACCACAATTCCTCTGAGATGTTGGTGATTTTAACATAACCGTAAAAATGTACGCTTTCGTACTTAATTAAGAATCGTTTCGCAAATTATTTTTATATTTATGCGCCCTGCGGTAAAGATGCGTTATTAATAATCGAAGCTGTTGAAATTTTGCAAATGGTATTAATGTGATTGAATTTTATTTTTTATGTATTTTTTTTATTTTATGCGGAAGGAGAAATGTTTATCAATTTATTAATGGGTATTCCTTATCTGATGAATTTTATTGGTAGTCTGTTGCAAACGCCAGTTTTTTGTTTTTGAGTAGGTAAATGTGCCTGTATAGTTCTAGAGAGGTTCCAATGTTTTTGGGTTTTATGAACAGCTCTGCTTCGGAGAGAACTTACTCGCATAGTTCTTGTTCTAGTGAAAATTTCGGGATAAATGTGGTCTATGTGTTATTCTGATATGTATGCTATATTATTGTGAAGTTTCATCAAAATACATTCAGTAGTTTTTGCGTAAAAGAGTAACTCGTGAAATGCACACTCACAAACTTTTGCCTCGATAATATGTAGTAGTATGATTGTGGACTCCTCGTTGGTCTAGTGGTTAGCCTATATATATTCCTGGGTTCGATTCCTGCGTCGGGTCACGGAATATTTTTGAGCTTTTTCATTCTCCTATGAAATGTTCAGTACATTCTAAACTCGGAGTCTGGAAGTTCGTGGTGTCACCCCCGTGCCTCGGAGAGCACGTTAGGCCGTCGGTCCCGGTCACTATCATCAACATCTGACAGTGATAGTTAATAAATGAAATATTATCACCCTAAGCCCGCCAACCCGCATTGGAGCAGCTTGGTGGGTCTACGCTCCATATGCCCTCTCCTATAAGGAGGGAGGCCTGGCCCTGTAGTGGGCCGTTAATAGGCTGATAATGATGATGATGATGATTGTAGATTCACTCTGTAGACTTGTTTTTTTCGAGGATAATAGTAAAATTAATAAGTTTAATTAATAAAGCTTACTAATTGTAACGGAAGTGTATGTGACCTTACTGACTCGCATTTTACTACGTTTTCGTTGTTTCATTTACTGCAAGGGCGTCTTAAGTGGCAACTAAGTAGTTATTATAATTGTATGAAGGTTTTAATACAATAAAATTAACGATTTAAAAAAAAGAGAAAGTTACATGGTTTTTGTACCTATCTTTACCGATTTACCTATTAATTGTGGACCGCTTTGTAATTTTTTTTGTTATTCTTACTGTATATGCAAAAGTAATTGATACATACATTATATACATACGCTCGAAAAAGCATTACCCTCCTTTTCACGCAGTCGGGTAAAAAAGGTGTGCTTCTCGGGACGCCCGACGCAAATGATAATTTAAATACGGTTAAATTGAGAACGGAGAACCCTAGCACCCGCTGCTGTATGATTAAGGGAAAAGGAAACCAGATAGATTGGCGCTGTAAAACGTTATGTAACGAAGTGGTTTTACCTCCCATAAGAATTTCTCACTTCAATAAAAACATTTTAATCGGTCCATTAATTTAGAAACCACGATACTATAGACAAATACACAAACAGGCAGACTTAGAACATCTCTCTTTTTTTAAAAAAAGAGGATTTAAAATTTACAGCGTTCGTGTCCTTTTCATAGCGTTTCAAAGTTGGCAAGTGATAGTGTAGTTGCAGACTAACTTATCTGAATTAGATTTCCGTCCCTAATTTCCTTAATCCAGCTCATTTAGCGCCAGGCCCGAGGCCGGGGGACAATCTAGGTCGGTTTCATAGGAAATTGGCATTTCCCATAGAAATGCAGTTATGCAGTAGACGACATCGAGATTGTGACTTGCGTCAAGCGTCAATCATTTATTTATATGTTGCTGTATTATGGATACGAATGCATAATCTATTGAATGTTTGTATGATGAAGTATAGGAAATACTTGCATAATACTTACTGTAGCGAATGATTATTTTTTTAAATTTAATTGTACTATAGTTAAACCTTTGTCAAATAAATAGCTATAAAATTCACATGTTGTTCTTGCGTTGTTTTATATACTTGTGTAAAACGCGCTAAAAATGTCTTTTCAGCTGGTTTCGGAGGTTACAGTGAATTGATGGACATAACGGAATTAAATATAACCTTCAAGTTATACAAATAAATAAAATTGCAAAATCCATTTTTAACATTTTTGCTTGTCTGTCAGTTTATATATTTGTTCCAGCTGATTTCTAAAATCTGCAGTCGGACTGTAAAAATTTATGATGGCCAGACTTATGAGAAGTGACGTAGGCTTATTTGTATCCTGATTTTCCTGGAAATACTCGAGTTAAGCCGTGGGTGGTGTACAGGGACAGGCCTCCTTTTAGGGGAGAGAATACGGAGCGTAGATCTACCACACTGCTTTAATGTGAGTTGGCGGGCTTAGGGTGATAATGTTTTATTTATTAACGATCACTATCAGATGTTGATGATAGTGCCCGACGGCTTAACGTGTTCTTTCTTCTAATCTTAGGTATAACCTAATTGTAAAAGGTGTTGTTACCTTTTCAAAGTCGTTCTACCACGAACGCGTTCGAGCAGAAACTGAATTAAGTGCTCAAGCTCGCAGATTTGAATCTAATAAGCTCATTACACAAGTGACTCGCCTGTTAGCAAGTAATAACCATACAAGACTACTGCAGTTAATTATACGTCCGTACGTTGCACGTAGCCGCGTACGTACCTACGTATGACGACACTGGCATTTCGCGGTCTAATAGAAACGTTGCTTCGACTTAGTTGCTAAGCTCAATTTACTCATGAGATTGATTTCTCAACTGACTTGAGTATTAGCCACGGTTTTATAAAAATACAGTATGGAAATTTTTGGAAAGCGTTTTTTGGTTTCTCAAAAATTGGGAAAAATTTTTTTTTGGGCTCAGAAATTGATGGCCTCTGTGGCGCAATGGCACGGCAGGGCCGATTAAGATTACAAGTTGGCCCTTGACTCCCCTGATCATTCATCTTAGGCTGCATCATCACTTAACAATGATGTGATGATGCAGCCTAAGATGGAAGCGGGCTAACTTGTTAGAAGTGGGACGAAAATCCACACCTCTTGCGGTTTCTACACGACATCGTACCGGAACGCTAAATCGCTTGGCGATACGTCTTTGTCGGTAGGGTGGTAACTAGCTACGGCGAAAGCCTCCCTAGCCAGATTTTCTGTATTGGTCTAGCTGGTGGGAGGCGTTGGCCGGAGTTCGTTTCCACCCTATCGACAAAGACGTACCGCCAAGCGATTTAGCGTTATGGTACGATGTTGTGTAGAAACAAAAAGAGTATGGATATTATCCTACTCAGGTGTGATTGCAGTCAAGGGCTAACTTGTATTAAATGAAAATAAAATGGTCGATAACTTTTAACGACTAGTAGTAGTGCTTTTTGTACCTACAGCTTTTCAGGGAATGTACTACCAGGATGATTATTTCAGCATACTAGCATCATTGATCTATTTCAGTTCGAAGGGTAAAGTCATCGGTACAATTGGAACCACAACTTAAAACCCTCGTCGTTGGTGGTCAAGTTGATGACTAGAGGGCAGCGCATGATACTATATTGATGTTGTGTTCGTAACATGTCCTTTAAGTTGCTTATAGGAGATACTTTTCTACTTAACAACAGCGGTAATTGTTGTTTTGTTGTAAGATAATTGTGAGGCATGTTGAAGTGACAGTGGGCAAACCATATAAGTTGAAGAACAGGTGGTTGCTGGGATTGGCGTGTTCTGGAGAGGAGACCACGTAAAACTAAACGCGGTGTAGGACGCCCACCAGACCGATGGTCCGACGACTTCAAAAAGGCTTAAAAAGTAGCTGCATGAGGACGCAGAGGATCGTGTGTGGTGGTGCAGTAGACGGATGCAGGCTGATGATGAAGATGATGATCAAAAGATAATTTTTCAATCTATTTTCATTTAATTCTGAAATTACGCGACGAATTAAATACTATTTTCGTATTTCCATCCATTTGGATATTAGGCTTTAACATTTTACTGCATTCTAATCGGTTATATCTACATTCATAGTTACTGTCAAAGTTAAATCAAAGTGCATGTTGTAGCCTCGATAACAGTATTAACAATGCACCTATGCGATATTGTAAAATCTAGACATTTTGATTCTCGATCTAAATCACGATAGCAACATTGTTCAGCGAAGTCAGGCTTTATGTGGAGTATTTTTAAAATGAATTGTTGCACAATAAGAGCGTCTGCTTTTAACCTATAGCTATTGGCAAGAAGATAGCGTGTCCTTGCATAAATCTTGTATCTATCTTGTAATGATATATTATTATCAGTGAGTTTTTATTTTGTAAGCTGATTTTTTTAACCAAACATGAAAAAGGAATTGACTTTTAGTATTAACGATTTGATAACCGCCCGGTCAATAACAGTTTGAACTTATAAATTTTGAAAATAAACGTGATATTAAATATCGCGGAGCCGGCGGAATCGGACCCACATCTTTTTGACTGGCGCGGTTAATGCGTTCTACCAACTGTACCACGGATCCTATACTCCGCAAATTCTGCACGACACCACGTTTGATTTTTTACAACGCCTTACAGGTTAAGGCCTGGAATGCCATATAGTATGAAGTTGGTAGAGCGCTCTGACCGCGACAGTCAAAGAGATGTGGATTCGAATACCGCCGGTTCCGCAATTATGAAAGCATGTGTATTATCAGCAATGATAATTTCTTAAAGTGAAAGTTAAAAATTAAAAAAAAATTGGACTTATATTTGAAGAAATTAATTACAAATTTATAATTTCATTAAAGACACCCAAAAATTAACCAATATCTAAATAATGTATACAGCAAATTAAGTAGACCATTTACTTTCATTGCAAGCGTATATGTCAATAATAATTTTCAAGGCAATGTCATTAAACTGAGCCATGTCCTAAACTATAGATAGCCGTGAACTAGTATAACCCAAGTATATTTTAAGTAAATACCTCTAAAATTAATATTCTGAACCGCTCGGTCAATAATTACCTTATCTCACTGATATTTGAATCTGTATCGATTAACCTCTGTTGAAGGTCACCTACATTTGAACATCCTTTAATTTGGATCAAATTTAAACTTAATAAATATGCAATATAAATTATGATGATTTGAATTTTTATATTTATGAATAGATCAAGTTACCGGTACAGAAATATTGACCATTCATCGTCTCGGTATGCGCAGATCGGGATTGTAGCTAATAATAAAAAGTGTATGTACCTAAATAATCAGTAACAGCGGTAAACGGATTATTAATTATTATGTAATTAATATTTCTTATCCAAAAATGTTGACAAAATAATAAACTTAAAATATCTATACTCGGAATTTTAATTCGATTCCAGATTTAGTGTAGAAATAGTGACGTTGCGAAATTATTCGATATGGAAATGGAATATTTCCGGATCGATTCTTCTCGTTTATAATTTTACTCTCGTAAACTAAGTATATCAGAAAATTGAATATTTCTGAACCGATAATTTAGTTTTGACCATTAATTAACCATCTGAAACATTTCTTTTATAATTGTGTGTGAAATAAATAAAAAAATTGATCATGAAGAACATGACAAATAAAACAGATAGATGTATTATGGTAATAATTTATTTTATAAATTGTCGTCGTCATCGCTATCGCTATCGCTGTCACTTTCTGTAACATTTATTATAAATGTGTCTGTGATATTGTCAATTAACATATCTAGGCTACTCATTTTTTCCTCTTCTTTGACAACATGGGATACGCATTTAGACCATTCGGCAGCCGTAATTTTTTGAATGCCTTCCTGAAATAAATTTCTCACGTCTGTCAATTTGAAAGTTTTATTATTTTGAGCTACATGCCCCTTTACCTGCGCCCATATCAATTCGATAGGGTTAAGCTCGCAATGGTAAGGGGGCAGTCTTAAAACCGTGATCCCATGTTGTGCTGCCATTTCATCTACAGCGTACTTAGTAAAAGACTCGTTGTGTGGAATCAGTTCTAAAAACGTAGCTTTAACCATATCTGGTTCGTAGTGAATATTTTTATTTAAAAGCCATTCTTGAATGGCAGCTTTTTTCCAGCTCATTTTTGGTGCCGTTTCCAATTTTCGGGAATGGTATGGTGCATTATCCATCACTACAATTGAGTTTGGTCTTAATTTTGGTAAGACTCCAGCGAACCACTCCTCAAAACAAACTGCATTCATCTCATCATGGTAATCTTCACAATTTTTCTTTGCTTCAAAAATCATGAGCCCCTCTTCCAGGAAGCCTTCTTCACTACCTATATGGCTAATTATGAGACGTTTGCCTTTTCCAGATGGATTTTTTAATCCAGTGGTCAGTCCCTCCAGAAACGCTTGTCGAGATGATGTGACTTTCTTATCGACCCAAGTTTTTTTTACAGTATGACCTTAAAATAAATATAGTACATGAACATACACTATCAATATTACTATTAAATTTATGTAAAATGTATATAAATGTTAGGCTTACCTGCGTTAACCCAAGTTTCATCTTGATAATATATATGTCTCCCTTCTCGTCGAAACTGACATATAGATCGCAAGTAACGCTGGAGCCATGTTATTATATCATTTCGATCAATAAGTGTGCTCTTGCATGAACGTGCAACATATTTAAAATTAAGATGCTTCAAAATTTTTCTGAGGGTGTCTTTGGAAACCTTGGGCATTTCGAATCATCGTTCATCACTTGTAAAACCTAAAATAGTAAATTTTATAATAGCTTGGAATCATTACTTGTACATATAAAAGATGTAGGTATAAAATAATACTGTCTGACTGATTGACTAACCTTTGCAATGGTTAGAGGTTCATTTCGGTAAAAGAACTGATGAACAATTCTTCGTATTGCAGAGAATGTAAATTCATCAATTTTATCTTTAAAACTTCGCTTTGGACCAGTTTTTTTAGGAGGAGTTGGCGGCGCATCTTTATTTACTTCCTTCAAAACGTTACAAACAGAGCGTGAGGTTATTCCCAATATGTCAGCAACTTTGCTCATACATTCATTTTCTACCACAACTTCAAAGGCCTCCAATTGCGCAGAAATTTTATTTTTCACGTATTTATAGGCGTTGCGGATCATTACTTTTTCAGTCACAGTGAAAGCTTTTCGTGGACGCTTTTTTCTTGGGGACAAGAAAACATCCGCGTCTTTTTGTGATGTACTTGGCTGAGGATCCATTTTGATGGAAAATCAAAACAAATATATTCACTCAAACTTCACAAAAAACTATAAACGTAACAACAAACACAACGTAACAACACTTTCACAAAAACTCAACAAAATAACTAAATATCGATTCGCAATGAAATAGGATATTCGTGCAGTCAGACTGGGAGAATGAAGCCGAATGACACGATAAACAAAATGGCGATAGCTGCACGAGCGCGCACGGGTTGCCAATACTGAAAAATATCTAGGCATTATAAGTTTTGTTTTTAATATAAAAACAAAAATATTAACTTTTTATGAAATAAAGCAGCGATTACTAATTAATAAATAATTATTTTGAACAATGATGTATTTATTTAAATAAAAATCAATAATTTAGTCTTTAATTGGCACACTGATAGCACACACACTGATTGTTTATCGATTTTTGTGTTCATCACTACACTATTATATGTGGTATCATTATTTCACAAAATGAAAATAGCTAATGTCAAATCTGGAATCGAATTAAAATTCTGACTTTAGTAGAAAAATTCAATACAAGCCCAGAAAGATATTTTTATGTGGAGCTTTAGCAATTGTAAATCTTCGTCCAGGTAAACATTGCCTTTTTTAAACTTTTTTCATCTAGAATTGTTAAATAAAATGGAATACGATTTAGAATTTTCAAAAAGTAATTAAGAATCCCATTCAAAAGATTCTTAATAAATTTAGTAGATCTGTTACGCCTAAATTTTCCTCCGCCTCGGAAGATTTCTATTGCAAATCTGTCAAAGTAAGTTGACTTGAGACGTACTTAAAGATTTGCGTTTGAGTATCAGGGCATGAGTCAATCGGAATATGACCTTTGTTTAAAAAGCTCTAGGTGGTAAAGTAAAAGTGATCAACGGTGAATCCTACACGGATACTGTTGGGGGCGATCGCGTCTCAACGCCCTTCAGATGACTAACGTCTTATAAGTTACACATCCTCTACATGTCAAAACGTCATATCTTTTGCCGATTTCACTAGTGAAAAGTTTTGGATTTCAATAAGTATGTTTATTTGGATAGAAGCAGGTGCTACTTTGTGGAGTTTGGTCATGAATAATTGGTTTATTTTCCGCGAAAACTCGACGAAACCGAGCGTCCAAGCGACAAATGCACCCAGCTCAGATAGGACACTCTACGTACGTTTCAATCCAAAACCGAAGTATCTTCAAGAGACGTTTTAAAAGAACTTGTAAACTAAGCCTACTTGATGTGTGTACACGAATTTTGAATTTGGATGTCGATTCTACAACGTGCAATTACCAAGTAATTAAGTGAATTCTAGAGTCCAGATTTCCTGAGGGGGCTATGGTTTGGTCAAAGGTTTCGTGTAGACATACTTTAATGGTCAAATTCTTATCCCTGTAATACACCAGTTAAATGGCCCACCATAAAGCCACATTGGAATAGGAGGGGTATGGAGCTCAGACCCACCACGCTGCTCCAAATCTACATAGGCTAACGCGCCAATTAATTGATTAATTATGTTAATTAATTGTCATAAATATTTTACTAAGAATTTAATTAATTTTATTTACAAGTTAAATTGATTATTTTGATTAATGACTCAAACTATGCTTATATTTCGCAAACATTTACGAAAACGAAATCTTGGTTCTATTATACATTTTGACCTCTCAACGCATTCACATATTATTATTGTCGTAGTATATCCGATTAATTTTGAGCCCAAGTGGAGCCCTTAGTCATGAGCTGATAACACCGCGTTGCATAAAACGCGAAAATAGTCGGACATACTCCTACGGTAATTCCGTCAGTTTTAGCCATTTTATATCTAAATAATATGGTAAATGCTCGCGATAGTTTAAAGTCTAGACTCTAGCATTTTCACATTTTGATAGTGTGAGTGTGTGTTTTTGCTTCAAATATACACACAGGGTGTGATCGCGTTGAGTTGCTTAATAAAAAAATAAACAAAATTATAATGTCGTAACGTTGGATTGATCTTAACTCGCGTCTAATTGAATCGACATACAGGTATTAATGAATTCATTAGTTAAGAATGTATAGGTACTGTATATGATCTTTTTTATTGATAAATACTTAGGTAGGTACGTTTCCGTATGGACGTGATTAAATTATTAGGCGATGATGCATTTTATCAAAATTATAAAAACTGATCTAATGTAAGTAAGTATCTACACCACGACTTAGCTTTATTTAGGTATTTTTTTTTGTTTTTTTTAGGACAGCTTGTGCTTAATTTTAACGAACGACGAAGTCCCTGGCGTCCGCTAATCTATACATATAATAATATAGTAACGAAGTCGATTAAATATAGTAACGAATGTCCATTAAATTTTTTTGAAAATAATAAGTGATATAATATGTATTACATAGGTAATCGATACAGACCACAAAACGTTTTTAAAATTTTTGTCTGTTTGTCTGTTCGCACATCACTTAAAAACTACTGAACCGATTTTCATACGGTTTTCACAGATAGATGAAGCTTAACTCTGGGGAGGCATTAGTCTTTATTTCATAGAGATCGGACGTAAGAAAAAAAAGTTATTCTAATAAAACTGAATTTTACTAAGGATATGTCCTTTGTGAAATTCACTTCTCAATTCCGCGATGAAAGTACTGAGTGAATTCAAATGAAACTTGGTACGATTAGAGTTCATACTACGAGAAAGGATATACGATACTGTGTATCCCGAAAATCAGTACCGTTTCGTTGATTCCACGTGAACAAAGTCGCGGGTGTCCACTAGTAGGTAATAAACTTAAAGCAAATACGATTTTAATTTCGCAAAAAGAAAAACTGCGCTTGTAGACACATGCCACTCAATAAAACGACGAAGCCCAGATAATAATAAACTAGAAACAAAAATAATAATATCTGTCGCAAATAATAATCGTAATTGAATCTTGTTCCTCAAATGACTTGTTGGGTTTACTTGTCGCCTTCACATTTATTTATTTCTGTTAGGTCAGACATGTTATGAACATGTCAATAGGATTTTGTCTTATATGTATTTTGTAGATAACATTATGTTAATATTAGCTGACCCGGCAAACGTTGTTTTGCCATATATATTTGTAGGAAACATTTTTTAAAAGATAGGGTTGATCATGGATATTTTTGAGAAAATTTATGGTTGTATGTGTGTGTCATGTATGCTTAAAAAAACGATTTTTTTTCTAAACAAAAAAAAATTAGATGCTGTCCCATTCGCAGACCTAACCGATATGCACCCAAAATTTCACGAAAATCGGTCTAGCCATTTCGGAGGAATTTAATTACAAACGTGACACGAGATGTATTCGATTTCTTTTTTCAGTTCCCACTACTTTATCTTATATATATATACTACTAATCTTATCTTTTTAAGTTTTTTTAAACTCGTCTGATCTAGGGGCGTCATGGTTTTAGTTTAAAATTTTGTTGGTTTTAATTGAGGGTGAGGCTTTTTACGTTGTACAGTTACTGATTTATAAGTTAGCTATAATTGTTGTTAAATTGCTATTATACAGATGATAGTGATGATTCATCGACTCATAATTCTATTATCCACTCTGATTATTTTATTGGTTTATTAAGTTTGAAGAATTTCGACACATCAGTCTCAAATAATAATTCAAATCTTCCGCCAGCATCCATTCGCCATTGGAATGCCATCTTGTGGTTTTTCTTTATTTCTATTCTTAGTGAAACGCAGCAAATAACTGACGTCAGCTATAACGTCAAAAGATTGCAAGAAACCTCAAGAGCTCAATTTAAACTTAAGGAGTTGAAACTTTTTAACACCATATTTAACTCGACTACGTCCTCAACACCTCAACCTCAACAGTAATAAAGCCCTGTAATTAAAATTACACAATACATGTAAACTATTACCTTATACATCGATGATATTAGTGAATAGTAGGTACATTCTTACAGAGAAATAAATATCTTTAAACTGATGTATGAATTTGGGAAAAACTTGAACATAGATATTTAGTCTAAACTAGCACTAAGATATATATATTATATTCTGTACTTATTCCCTTGGGAAAAAGATTTACTTGGACAAAATCGCAGGGCAATCTAGTAGATATTATATAAAAAAAAGCTTAAAAGACTTTGATACCGATCTCCGATCACTCCAATAAAACATGTAAATGAACCGGAAAAGTATTTTAATTAAATTGTACGAATAAATGTCCGTGAACGATTTCATCTGATACGTTCACAGATCGTTCCTCCCTTTCCCCAATAATTTAGTACACTGCAACCGCCAGTGGCCAGGCATACTGGCATAGTATACCTAAACATAATCTGCCGGTATGTAGGCAGTACGACAAGTTAGCTTATGTAATTTCCTGACAGGTCTCTAGTAAGCAATACTATCTAAATTATTGAAGGCTTTTACAAATATAGGCAAATCTAAAATGCAGTTAGTATGATTATTGAATTGCATTGTTCCATTATATGAGTTGTATTTCTACATATAATCCTTCATATTAATGAATGCCTTACTTTCGCTGTTACTTGCCAAAGGCTTCTTCTGTAAGAAATGTTGAGTGTATGTATTCATTCAGCTCCTATGATGTTTGATGGGGTATATTTTTTAAAACCAGATATTAAGTCAAATTCACGGCTTAACATGTTTTTAAAACCTAATGTTTTAAAAACATTTTTAATTTATATCTATTTAATAAAGTTGTACGTAAAATAAATAAACAACATAAAACTCGCAGAATTTCAAGAAAAATTGCAAACAAAACTCATGGAAGTAACTAGAAATATAACCAGTAATATTGACTAAAATCTTTAAATTAACCAAAGAAAACTTGTTACAATGGGAGCAAATAGTTTATTTTAATCAATTAAAATGACATCACTTAGTATTTGAACGCAACGTATTCTGTTCCTGTCACTTTAATGTCAAGGCTACGTGAATGCAGATTAAAAAGCAATTTCATTTCATAAAAATAAGATTCAAAAATTAAATCTACGAAAAATTAATTGACTACCAACTTACAAATTTTGTCAAAAATACATAAATCAATCACAGTCAACCTCATTAGTCACTGACAGGGTTATGTTTATCACGAAAAATGAAAAAAAAATGAAAATAGATAAACGTCAAATCGCGCGCTTAGATACGCGCGTGCGCCGCGAACGTAGCGGTTATACTAAGGCATTAACAATGATAAAATAAGCAAAGCTTTTATGTAACCTTCGGCTTGAAAGCCGCATTCTTGACGGTTAAGCGTGGTTTGATGATCGGGGATGTCGCAAGCGGCACTCTCCAAATAAACGTTGCGTTTGCGTTGACCTTTGCAAGGTTTCTAATGGGTAATTGTGTTACTGAGTGCGCGCGTAATGTACTCACCTACATCTAACAGGTTCTGTCGGAGGTTCTATCGTGTATCGGAGGTTTATGAGGCTTTATTGTTGTTTCCGACACCTTGATGTTACGTAACTGGAGGGTAATGGTCAGTGTATACACACCTTGCTTTTTTATTATTCATTACAAGTTAGTCCTTGACTGCAGTAACACCTGATGGTAAGTGATGATGCAATCTAAGATGGAAGCTGGCCAATTTGTTAGCAGTAAGAGGAAATTCACACCCATTTCAGTTTCTACACGACATCGTACCCGAACGCTAAAACGCTTAGCAGTACGTCTTTGTCGGCAGGACGGTAACTAGTCATGGCCAAAGCCTCCTATCAGTTAAATGCCTCCCACCAGTTGGTTCTTGATATCATGCAACAGTACTATATTATGAATACATAGTTTCCTAATCATCCTATAGTCCTCGTCTCACATCTTTCACTTATTCTGTTTTAATAACTGGTTTTACACATATTATAGGATTTCGCTCCTTAAGAACTTGCCACTTACTCCTATCCTATCGATGCCAACTTACTATCTTTTTTACTACAGTGATAAGTTTACACTCGTTAATTGTGATCTCGTTTGGTATTAAGTGCCTATGCAAACTAGCGAGGTAGTTTACTTGGGATGGATTGAAAGGTATAGTTTTTTCAACATATATATACTAAAGCCAAACTCGATTGAGAATGCTTGTCAATAAACAAATAAAAATGAAGGTAGAAATCACTTATCATATTACACCTATTTTTTTAAATTAACTAGTTCATGACGAATTCATGATAATAAATTAGATTAGTAAGCTTAAAACTAATAATTATTTTCAATATCTTTTATATAAGATTTTTTAAAATAACAAAACATAATTTTAAATTTATTAGGCATAAAATATGTTGCATTTTCTACCTTCATTTTTAATTTGTTTGTTGACAAGCATTCTCAATCGAGTTTGGTTTTAGTATAGGTACTTTAACCCTGGCTGGTGTCAGTGCAATCATATCAAAACACTTATTGGTGGTAGGGTGGTAACGAGTTATGACCTATACTTGCAAGCAGGGCAACTCTGAGTGAATTTAGAAAATATCTACAAACAAATACAAAATAAAGTAGGGTTAGTTGCACGCACCATTCATACAAGAATGCATACAGAAACAAAAATAGATTATAATCTGAAATACTTTTATAGGTTACATTTTATACCAAAATTACCGTACGACTGGGATCCATACTGGTAAAACGCGGAGTAGTTCCTAAGTAGAAATTTCAACCATAGCATGAGCAAATGCGTAGATAACCCATAAATACTTACCAACCTACTTGTTTAAGATACCCTAATTTACCTCTCACTACTCTTGTGTTCTTTTAAAATCATTTATATTATAAGGAAATAAATACTTTTTGGCTATATGGCACCTATCTACCATATAGATTCCTTTATTATGGCTTTAAAGGACCGTCAGCGAAATATTCATTCCATCCAACGTTAGGATACCTATTAAACTTTTATAGTATGGTTTCTATCTACTCTATAGGTTTAAGATTAAGGCTTTAAAGGAAATATTAAGTACAGTCAGTTGGTTCACTGACTACGCTTGCCATATGTTTAGTATCCTGTCTATTAACTTCGTACCGTAAGTAATGAACGTATTAATACATACCAGTGGTCGTCTGCAATGTTTGGAATTAGGCTTGACATTTAGTTTTGAATTTTTTAGAAAAAACTACAGTAAAATCCAAAACATTATTTAAATAATTTAATCACCTACTTATTTCCATTAAGAATTTATTTCTTGAAATATTTTTAAGAACTCCTACGCATCTAATGTCTAATGCATGATTTATTATCAGTTGACAAAGAAACTTGTCATGAAATATACACGTAAGATGGACCGGGCCTTTAAAGGACTGCGGGGAATCAATTTGTGAAACAAAACGCTTAACCAAAGGTCAAATAAAATAAATGATCTACATTCGGATAAATGTCAAGACTGTGCATCCTTGGACAACATAATTATTACCATATACAAACAAAACAAAATAAATAAAACAAAGTCCCTTGCCGCCGCTGTCTGCCTGTTTGTTCGCTATAAACTCGAAGAATAATGAACGAATTTTCATGAATTTTTCAGACAGAGTGATTACTTACATTGGTTTTATTGTATAATTTGTTATGGTTTTGTGTGAATTTGCTCAAATATAACATTAATTTTTGAATGTGTCGCAACGCCTGGGAGCTTTCGTTGAAAACTCTGCATTTGAGATGGTACAAAGCAATGCATGTAATGATTCTTCCTCTTTATTGCGGCTTCAAAAATCATATAAGAAAGATAAATATGTATCTTTTAACTTACTCTAACTACTATATACTTTAAGTTACTATAATTTGCCAACTATTTTTTCTTTAAAAAAGGGTCATGTACAATTTTTTTTGTGTTCTTGGAAGATTGTAATACATTATTTTCTCCGCGGGCGAAGTCGCAGGCCTCTATTAGTATTACCATATAACTAATGGAGATACATCCTATTAACATATACGAAGGCTAAAAATAATTAAACTGATAATTACAAATACAACAATGAAAAAACCGAACAAGTGCGAGTCGGACTCGCTCACCGATGGCCCCGTACGAAGGCAAAAAAGTTTCACAGCATTATGTCAAAGTTAAAAAATTATGATTTACTCGCAAATGTGATTTTTCTCTATGCTTGTAGTACATGATGGTATTACTTGCCAAATTTTAGAGTTCTAGGTAAATATCCTATGAATTTTAATTTTTGTAAGCGGGCGAAATCATCGTTTTTTTTGCGGCAAAATATAGCCATATTGTTTTTATTTATGTATATATATATAGCCATAAGGTTTAATTTATGATTTTTCATAGCATCATGGTACACTGTAGATCTATCTTCTTCTTTTTCCATTCTGGTGTAGGCCTCCTTAAACCTCTTACATTTCTTTCTATTTTGAGCTGTTAAAATCCAATTACTATCTAACTACATGGTGACAATTTAACTAGATACCTCCACGTGATAAAGGGTCCTGCCCGAGATAAAGGGTCTTGACAAACAGTCGGATGAACGGACGGACGGATGAACCGGGCGAACGGACAACAGTGATTCTATAAGGGTTTGGTTTTTCCCGTCGAGGTACGGAACCCTAAAAATATTATCGGTTATTATAAAAATGATCAATTTTAACCTTGACTTAAAAAGATGTTCTTTACCACGAATTCAAGCATCGGTATGTCTTGTATTACCTTCACGATTATGCAATTAAAATACACTACCCCACAAAAGATTCTGTATAATTACCTATACGAAATTACGTCTGTAATGATATCGAATCATCTACTCGTATCTACTAATTTTTTATACCTACTAAGTTTATAAGGTATGGTAAAAATATTCTTTTATAGTAAAGTTGCCGGTAGAAGTGGCATTGGTCGCAGAAAGACTTGGTTGCGTTACATCAGAGAATGGACCGGGATCGCGAGTGCCGCACAATTGTTTCGCCTCGCGTAAAATAGAGAGGAGATAGGAGGAGAAGGAGGAGGAATACGTCCTATATAGTGATGTGCTATATATATCAATCTTAAACATAAGTTATGCTTCATGTGCCTGTATCTACAACCTCTAGATATTCCAGATAGATCTGCCGCGCACATGTAAAACTATGGTATCAACTTTCTGCTGCGGTATTTTCTGCCCATTTTCACATGAGGGTATTTAAGGGGGCGAATAAACCAATTCCTCACTAAGCGATGCATTGGCTGTGCATCTAGTGTTGCGAATGTACATGGACGGTAATCACTTAACATCAGATGACTTGCACGCTAGTTTGTCTGCTTTAATAACGATATAAAAAAAAATACAAAAATACTCATTGGCTGCCGAAAGAAGCGTGGTACTTCCTAGGTGATTTCGATTACTAAGTTCGATTTGGTTCGGGTAGTTTTTCTTCTAAGGATTTTTTAATAAATTCTAAGCCCGGAGTCAGGTAGTTGTAAGTGTTACACCACCGTGCCTCATAGAGTACGTGGCAGTCAGTCCAGTTTAATAATCAAATGTATACATGTATTGGAGTAGCGTGGTGAGTATAAGCTACATATTTTCCCTCTCCTTCCCTGCCACAAAAATAGAAATGTATCATAACGTTTAATATCTTAACTGCGTCGTATATTAAAGGAGTCATCACGATATTTCCGTTAAAAGATACAGTTATTAAATTTATATCACTCTCTTCCATCGCAATGTCAGAAATTCAGGAAATTGTCAATACTGAATAAATTATACGAGTATTATTATCTTAAAAGGTGTGTGATATTTTCTGATATATCAAGTTAAAACGTAGTTCAATAAACATTTAAAACATTTCACATTTTGCGCGGATTTTATGTTAACCTTTATTACTCTATAATTCTGTAAAAATGTAAGGTCGTATGAGTGCTTATAGTGACAATATTATCTGCTTAAGGTATTTATGGTGCTGTTCATTAGTATTATGTCTGTATATCATTAGCTTTTCCGGTATGATTGCGATTTCATTTGATATGTTACTGTTATATGCTGAGGTAATAAGCTTAGTAGCTAACATTGTAAAGCCTGAGTACATGATAACAAGCGACTTTTATTAAATGCCATATAGAATAGGTAAATATCCTATCACGCGGTCGGTGTTATGGAGACATGCCTAGAAAAAAATAAACTTCCTAGGCAGAATCCTGAGTGAGATATGTGAATTTGCTTAAATCTGTAAGAAGTCAACTCTTTTTGTTTATTTTAGTATGGATTTTTTTAATTTAAAATAATTATTTTGTACACAGAATTGTGTTAACAAAATCGAAATTTTTAATTTTCATTTGTTTTATATAATTTGTATTGTTGATATAATTGTATTTTGCCTAGATTAGTATTGTAGAAATGGTGTATTTTAACAACTGTATTTTACATTATACTGTGAACGTTGTGGAAACCTGTAATAAACTGAGCATTTACGGAAGTTACCATTGTATAAATGTAATATTAACATGTATTAGTGTATAATATCATGTGTATCAGTGGTCGGTTTTCCTAAATAAATAAATAAATAAATGTATCGGTACATTTCGGGATGTTATACCTAAAACATTCTCTATCAAACTGCGAAAGATCTCGTGCCTGGGAAATATTTTGCGACGAGACAAGTAAATATTTGCTACTAACCATCATGTTTGGAAAGATCTTAGGGTAAACAGGAGTAGGTAGAAGAAAGGTGTCTTGTCTATGAAACACAATTAAGTGGACTGGCTTTATGCGCGTCCTAAAGATTATTGACGATTACTAGAATCAATGACTTGTCGTGCCTTCCGAGGCACATCAACAACTTTCTAATTCCGAGATCCTATTAAAACGCAATATTTTTATATCCCGACTGAACAAAGCATTGAACCAAAGAGGCAGTTCGTTTTCATTACACAAAAAAGCGTAAAGAAAAATAAAAAAAAGAAAATAAAGGCGAGTACGTAATTCGAGCTAATCAAGCGAGAGCAATAAAAATCTATTCATCTCAAAAGATTCAAAAAGGTCGAAGTATATCCGCTTAAGAGCCGTCCAAGTCAATCTAAAGGACGCTACTTGAAACAACGAATAAAAAATACTGGCGGCTATGACTATGAGCAAAAATACTCGTGTCTTGGACATTTCGTGACTGTATTTAAATATGAAATTCCCTCGTGACTTATCCAACGCGTATATCGCTACTTGCAACTAACGGATAGGTAGAGTTAAATGGTGGTTTTCATTGATACGCCACTAGTCTTTAGGTAAAGTTCGTAATTTCACAGTTACCAAAATAAATATTAAAGCTTTTTGAACTGCAATATTTGTGTCAGTGTTGTTCTTTTATAAACCCTAATGTATAAAGAGTCCCAAAACCCAAAATCCAGCTTTGGACTCCCCTGCTATAAAGTATAACTAACCAGGGATCTAGGTCCATACAAGTTTCTATTGACATGGATGTTTTCAAATCATAATTTTGCACCTTAAAACACAGATATAGGAATCAAAAGTCAAATTTAAAATAGAATTGAATACGGGCAGTGCGGGTGTGAGCTGTTCATGTATATATACTAATACGTATGAAGCCAGATCTGTATAGAATTCGTATTACCTGCTGCAATTATTCCTTACAACATCAATCAACTTTAGACATTTAGTAGACCATAAGTGCTATTACCCCGAGGGTAAGTATGAGTGTTAAACGTGTTCGTTATAGAAAATCCAGTTCCATCAAGGTTCCGAGTAAATTGACCGCTTTCAGCGCATCTAGCGAGTGCAATGTTCTCCACCACAGATGTAAAGGCCAAGGTCTTTAAACTAGGGCTGTGTGCCATTAACTCAACTATAAGTGCCTGGATGATTGGGAATACCTGGCGATTTTATTACGAAAAACAAGGACAGACAGACCGGTCTCGGAATAAATGATAAAATGCGGTGCAATTATACCAGTCCTAATTGGAGATCGTCTTTCTTTCGTATCGTGTCATTCACAGGAGTCCCGAGGCCGTGGAGGCGTTGAAATAACTTATTTTTATTGCTGGTCGGAGGCGGGTTTTTTACTCAAGAATCAACTTAGCAAAAAAATACATTTAGGTAGTGGACCTTTTGATGCAAATGTAAAAAAATATTTTGAATAGAAATCTTCAGCGTTATCCGAATGAGGACTCAATTTAAGGAAAAAATATTTAACGCTAACCAGGGATTTATTTTTATGTTTTAATTTGAATGGTTTGTTAACCCATCAAATGCCAAGTGATGCATACTAATATTATATATATAATATAACTAGCTGACCCGGCAAACGTTGTTTTGCTTAAAAAATAAAAAAAAATTTGATGAAAATTAGATAGTAGCCGATTCTCAGACCTGCTGAATACGCATACAAAATTTCATGCATACAAAACTGTGACACGAGAATTTTATATATTAGATATTGCTTTTATTCGAAGAAGTGCAATATTTATATATTCCTGACTGGTAACCTGCATGGCATCCTACTTGGGATAAGGGTAAATTGTTTGGCAGTATGTTTTGGCCGGCATTAGTCTAACCATCCGCAATGAATGTTCAGAGTAAAAGCTAGCAGTTATTTTGTAATAAACCCTCGTTTGTAATAAAAATCTTAGTGATAGTGCTTGTCCGAAAAAACCTGTTAATATTAAAGGTACCAAATACCGTAGAGGTAACTAAGGTACTAATTACTGCCGTCAAAGTGTGTTGCTGGACTCAGATCTGAAGAATATGGTGAAGACCTAAAGACCTTTAATCAGTGTAAGGGTGAAGATGATCGGCATATGAGGCTAATCAGGCTGACACGTGAAGGGCATTGTAAAGTGTAGTATTTGTATGCCCACGAAGAGTGACTCTGTTATAGGTAATGATTTTCTAATCATCATTTTTTTTATTTATGTTGTATGATGTTAGGTGAAGATGCAATCTAAGATGAAAGCGGGCTTGTTAGAAGTTGGATAAAAATCCACACCTCTTTAGGTTTCTGCAAAACATCGTTTCGGAACGTTAAATCGATGATGATACGTCTTTGTAGGTAGGGTGGTTACTAACCACGGTCGAAACCTTCCACTAGCCTAGGACCAGTTAAGAAAATCTCAATTGGCCCTGCCGAGAATTGAACCCAAGGCCTCCGTGTTATAATTCTACTGAACCACGAAGGCCGTCATCAGGCGCATTACCTGTTAGTTCCCTTAAATTTTATTTCTTATAAAAAAGTAATATTATAGAGAGTGATGCTGAAGGTAGGCAAGTGATAATTTAAAGAGAAGGGTTCTATCCTTACTAATAATATAGGCGAAAGTTTGTATGTGTGGACGGATGTTTATTACTCTTTCTCACAAAAACTACTAAATGAATTTTGATGAAACTTCACAATGATATAGCTTACAGATCAGAATAAGACATAGGCCACATTTTATCCCAAAATTCCCACGGGAACGAGAACTACGAGGGTGAAACTGCAGGCATTCAGGTGAGGCGTCTAGTACTAAGTATATACGAGTGGGTTTAGGTCACATTTGGTGCAATCGGACACAGAATGTGTTCCTCAACCTTGGTTCAAAATCGACCGGTTCAAATGTCACCAGCGGCGAGCGTCCCAAACTGGTTACATTCTAGATAGTTTAAACACTATGCTCGTTTTGTACGGTCTATAAAATATAATAAACAAAACTGCACAGAGGCGTATATTTTATGACGTTCTTGACTTTTGGTTTTTACAACCACAAATTATATATTGAAAGTATTTTTATGCTGGATAGGCTTGACTATAATCATGCCTGGTGAAAAAAGATCTGAGTTGAAGCGCTTTTGATAAATATCTATTACATATTAGTTTGAAGGTACTTAAAGGTAGCAAATATAAATAAAGAATTAGATTCGAATTATAACAGCAATTTGGTTTATGTTCTACTTATTTAAAATAGTTCAAGGTTTAAGATCTTTATTGAATTGAAACTTTTGAAGTGAAACTTCTTTATCGGGGTTTGAAAAAAATTTAGTGTAACACTTTTTCGCGCCATCTTTGACTTATGGAAGTGACGTGATAAATATATATATATATATATATATATGTTATATTGAAGTGATCAGCAAAATAAAAGGGTTTATTTTAATTCTAATTCCAGTGAATTTCTAAAAAAAGTAAGTAATTACATCTCTTTTTCTAATACTTAGATGTAATTATGGTATTTATTTTTCCACGTTATTTAAAATTAACCTCAGTTTTTGATTGTATTTTTCAATACACTAACACGTGGGTGTAATTATGGTATCAAATTTTTCTAATACTTGAATGTTCATAAGTTAGTTAGTTTCACTTCTTACGAGTGTACGCTAGTACACGCACACATTTTTTTCTCAAAAGAATTATAATAAATTCACTTGTATGAGAAAAACTATAATAATTAATCTAAGTAAACTATTTAACCAAGTGTACAATAAAAATTAGGCTTACATAATACTTATAATACATTATTTAATTGTTAAAGTACCCGCACTTTCAAAGTTATATACCTATTACGAGGAACACACGATTATAACAGAACAATGATCAATGCTTACTAGATACGACTTACAGTGATATCTTATTAAGTAAATAAAATTTTAATTTCTTCTTGAAAATAAACATAGATTTTGCTTCTTTTATATCGGATGGTAGTTTATTGAAATCTGTGCTCCTTTTTTTTTACCATTTTTCACAAATAGCCTTTAATTGAGAAAGAATACAATAAGGAACTTAAGCTAACTTATCCTAATAACTATACAAATCATGCCCACGTGGAATGGTGGCAAGAATACTGGCTGCATTTCCGCGTTGGATAGCCAGGCTAATCCTTTGCGCAAAAAATGAGCCAGCCCTTCGGTCACCAGTTGAGGCAATTAGGCGCGGTGAAATGTTACGGAAGAAGAAAGCACTGCGACTCCATGGCCCAAGGGTCTCCACGGCAAAAGGTACAAATATGTAACTCTCTGTCAGAGAGGCATACTTGTGCCACTTACCGGTTTCAGCCTTTTCTGCTGCGGCTCCCGGTCTTGATTCTGTCTCCCTGATATGACACGGAGCCAATGTGTCAACGCAAGTAGCGTCCCACATTAGGGCCCGTCCCACTTCCCAGGGAACCAGCGTCAATCCATTAGGTCTCTTGCCATCATCCCGGCTTATTCCTGACGGCTCGATTAGCGCAGGAACGTTTATGGTGGCAAGAGCCCTTTTTATTATATCATTAAGAGAGCCAAATGTGCTCCTTCAAATATAATATTTTAAGTTCCCAAGCAGATTACTGTATATCGTGTTTAGGGTTATGGCAATAGGCAATTCGTTAACTCCGTGTCTTTAAAAAGTAAATAAATATTTTTTTTATCTTATTTTATCCTACTCACTTTTTAAAAAAGCTATAAGCTTTACTAGATACTATTTTAAAAGAATATATCAAACCTAAAAACAATTTGTAAATTGACTTCTGTGAAAGAATTTATAAAAGCGGTATCTATGCGTATTATGTCAAAGCAACCGGCTTCCGTAAATAAAAACTGGGGCAATTATATTAATGAAGAACACGGAAAATCTATTATGTGATGAATTGGAAAAATTAATAAAAATAATATGAACAAATGACCCAGGAAGCGACCTAACATTTTCAGTAGGTCAAGTGACATTCATTAAAATTTTATTAGGCTATGTCCAAGCGGACGTGACGTCACATAGACGATAAAGAGATCAATCAAGACTGAAATAGTTTCCCAATCTACATAATAAATTAAGATTTTTAATGCGCGAAGATGTTTTAAGTTAATTATAGGTCATCTTCAAATATTTCGAAATAGGTCAACTATATGGCAATATATAACATTATGTCATCTCATATCATCAATAACAGGATGTATCAGTATGGTATTTTTTGCTGATTTATATTATAATTAATTTATTATACAATCCATATTGTGCATAGTAATTAACTATTTAAGGCCGGTCATAAAGTAAAGCAATTCGTGACACGCTTAGAGAGGTGAGGCGTTAAATTTATCGATAAGGTGATAATTAACATAATTAAGATTCAACAAAAATATCGATATCCATCAACCTTAATATAGATAAGTATTATTATTACAGATAAGTACATAAATTAGAATATACTTAATACGAAAGGTACTAAACGCATCTTTTGTAAATAAAAGTAATATATTGCAAAGGATAGACAGGAATACAATATCAGATTCGTTCTTACAATGAAAGAACGAAAATTACACGAGCTTCTATTATAATATGAAGTTTATTTTCATATGTAATTTTTTTTACCACCTATAGATAGTAGAAGGATTTCAATTCACTGGCCAAAACTCGATCGTAATATAGGTTTGCTGAAGTTTCCATGCATATTATATATTAGTGACACAAAAATTTCTTTTTCTAACAAGTAGTATTTTGGTGTATGTATTTTAACGTTATTTTTCTTTCTCTTTAACGCCTAATGGTAAGCGAAGATGCAGCCTACGGTGGAACGCATATGGTTAGAAGGTAGCTATTCCATCTTACCTTGAAGATACCAACATTATATGTGGTAGGGAATACGGACACTGGAAGGGCATTCCATACCTTGGCAGTGCGTATAAGGAACGAGAAACTAAACCGTTTTGTACGTAGCAAGGGATATAAACTATGTATAGTGCTAAAAACTTATCTGACCCGGCGGCCAAAACTGGAAATAACATCAGTAGCTGTCACTCTTTTGGTTTCAGCGACCACAGCTACACCCTCACCGGGCCAGATAACTTTGTAGCACTATTGGTGTGTAGATCTCTGCGACGCCTAGTAGTACTATGATAGAACGGTAATGGAACTAGATCAAACAGTTCTTACACTCTCCGAAACATATCTATATACACTTTCTTTCAATGTTTATTAAAAGTCAAATATTAGCATAATAATTGCATATAGTTGAAATGCATAATTTTTTTATTTCCTGCAAGTATAAATGTGTATGTAGAGGAATCGTATTGTTTTATAATATTAGCATTATAGCTAATTGGTAGCTTTATTAAATAAAAGTCGATATTAGGCTCAACAGTGTTATCGATATTATTTTGTGGAGAGTGTTTAGCCATCACTAGGAAACAATTTGTTGTTAAGAACGTGTTATTGTTAAGCGTAAGAACATTTCGACAAACGAACAGAACGCAGTTGTATTTAATTATTTTCTGCTATGATCACGCCTACTTTGCTGACAGTAGGAAAACATGCAAATATTTTTTTCCATTGCTAATATTGGTAGCCTTTATATGCCAATCATGACATAGGAATGTAACGATCGTTAGAACTTGTAATGTATCAAATGTTATTGTTTTAACATTTGTTTTTGTTAGTGTGTTGTAGTGTTTCTGGTTAATGCCCTTATTGAACATGTTTTAATTAATCAAAACGTAAATGTTTATTTTAGAATTAATATACCTATACTAAAGTCAAACTCGATTGAGAATGCTTGTCAACAAACAAATTTAAAATGAAGTTAGGAAATGCAACACATTTTATGCCTAATAAATTTAAAATTATGTTTTGTTATTTTAAAAAATCTTATTTAAAAGATATTGAATATATTAATTAGTTTTAAGCTTACTAATCTAATTTATTGTCATGAATCGTCATTAAGTAGTTAATTAAAAAAAATAGGTTTAAAATGACTAGTGATTTCTACTTTCATTTTTAATTTGTTTGTTGACAAGCATTCTCAATCGAGTTTGGCTTTAGTATACAGATTTTCATTTTCATCATCATCAACAGCCGATGGACATCCTCTTCTGGCTTTTAATAGGGACTTCTAAACACAACGATCGCGAGCTGCCTGTGGCCGGCGGCTCCCTACGACACGTTTGATGACCATCTATTTATACTACATTATTTTCCCAAAAAGTTTTACTTATAAATTTTTCTTTTTTGGTTCTACGACTAAAAGTTACTTATAGAAGTTCTAAATAATCTTATTGACAACAAGAAATGTTAACTTAATTTTTTGTGACAACTATAGTTCATCAGATAAAACATAAAAACCATTTGAACACCATTTTCAACATGACAGCTGTGAGACAAGGGGTTTCAACTTCAAACGCCTAGATGAAAAATTAAATTGAGTCTTTTGAGAGATACCTACATACCCAAATGTAACTTTTCAATGTAATTCCAAAGCTCTCAGAACGAATATAAAATCGATAAATTGTACTCTGTATCACGACATGTGTTTAATTTTGTAGAAGCTAGTACACATCACAGAACACCGAAGGGACGTGAGTTCCCTTTGTGTGTTTTGTAGACTATATAATGGAGAGTGTTCTGATGAGCTGTGTAGCCTAATACCACCGTCAGGATTCTCTGCCCATACCTCACGCCGCAGAAACAAATTTCATCCTCACCATCTGGATGCCTGGTATAGTAGGACTTTTCTGCCACGCACTTCTAAGATATGGAACGAGCTTCCATCCTCGGTGTTCCCACATTCTTACAATTTGGGGATTTTCAAGGGGAGAGTTAATAAACATTTCAAAGGCCGGCAACGCATCAGTGGCGCCTCTGGTGTCGCAGTTGTTCATGGGCGGCGGTAGTCACTTCACATCTGTGTGCCTAGTGTGAGATTTTACCAAAACAAATCGAAAACTTCACATTCGCGTTAAGGGCATATTTATATGGAACTGAAGCAGCGCCCCTGGCGGAAGTGAGAGAAAACTCAACACTGACACTCGCCCATTTGAGTTTTCTCTCACTTCCGCTAGGGGCGCTGCTTCAGTTCCATATAAATATGCCCTTAACGCGAATGTGAAGTTTTCGATTTGTTTTGGTGAAATCTCACACTAGGCACTCAGGTGATCCTCTTGCTCGTTTGTTCGCTATTTTTATATATAAAAAAACATACACATTTATTGATTCAATAAAGTTGATTTTTAAATAATTTCATAGGTAATATTCAATCCGAAAATGTTACAATATACCTATAAGATTTGGAGCTGTCCAAGTCAATCTAGATTTTTTGCCGATAAATGCAGACACTGAGATTTTTTATAGTTTAATGTGTTGGCGTTTATAGTTATGATCTTATTAAAATACGCTTATAAACCTGTTAGACACAAAACGCTTTACAACTTAATCCTGCAATAAAAATAAAATTGAAAACAATCTCAAAAGATTTAAAATTTGATGAAATTTTGGATAAGTACCTCTTTAATATACCTACTTATAATGTAATCTATACTAATATTATAAAACTGAAGAGTTCGTTTGTTTGTTTGAACACGCTAATCTCAGGAACTGGTTTGGATAGTGTTGGGTAGTCCATTTATCAAGGAAGGCTTTAGGCTATATAACATCGCTCTCCAACCAATAGGAGCGAAGAATCAGTGGAAAATGTGAAAAAACCAGGTAAATTATTAATATTTGAAGGTTAATATCGCACCTATATATATAAACAGGTATTAACTCAAAAAAGCTCATTTTACAGGAGAGGCAAAAAACTGATTGCCGAGTCCCTGTGCATTGCAGAAGTTTTCTGTATAGATGTATGAACTTTATTTTACAGCTAAATGTGATAAATATTAAGAATCTTGGGTTTTAATAAAGGGCTGGGTCTTAATAATGCATTTTGATAGATGCTTCCTTATAGCTTATCAATTTGTGTATATATTTTTGTATTATTGTGAGTTGAACCCATTTTGGTGATTTTCGTTTTAAGTTGGCCTTCCTTTGTATTCACCTTGCCAGTAATACTGGTTCAACTCAAAATGTTTCATTAATTATCTCAGCACTAACTATCAAAATGGGGACAACTCGAAATAATGCTCCATCAAATTTCAACAATATGGGTGTAACTCAAAATAACTCCAATTTGTTTAAGCCCGGTACGTGCATTCCACTTGTAAATTTGGTCCCAACTGGCGTTGTCGCTGTTTTGGATGCGAGGGGGGTGGGGTCGCTCGTTCAACAATATAGGTATACAAAGATATCTAGCGTCGAATATTGGTAATAATTTTGAATCTGATTTATTGGTTGAAATGACGAATTCAAAGGTGTTCAGAACTCAAAAATCAAGAATTTTGCATTACTTCCCTTTAGATCTAGGGGTGCGATATGATATAATAAGTTCTAACGCGTAACTTAGGCTCTTTTTATTTTTTTGTAACCTTATTTATTTTAATTCCACGCGGAGAGCGTCGGTAGCATCCGCTAGTACTTTATAAACGAAAAGTCTAGGCTTCGATTCGTAGGTCATCTGTCATCAGTATCATCCTTTAAAAGGCCTATAAGGGGGAGCCCACACATACATAAGACAGGGGATACCTCTGACCTAACAATTTTCCTTATTACGTATTTTCTGATTTTACTGAGATTTTCGGGAGTGAAAGAAAATCTTAATACTCAATTGGTCCGACCCAGGGTGCGAACCTCCTGAGTTCGCACCCTGGTGATCCGTAACCTCGTAGGCTTACAACTATGTAGATCAATGAGATAGAAAAACTAAAAAGTATTATCAATTTGCTTACGATAACTATTCTCCGCCTCGCCTTCATACGAATGGCCGCTATACTTTTTACTCCTACCTGAAACAATAAAACAAAAATCCTTGAAACTAAATAGGTAGCTAGATTGTTAGAGAGCTTACACACAACAATATTTTGCCGGGCAGTTTTTGACACGATAACCATTTTTTGGTCAGAGGATCAGTATTGCCATTCAACGTAGCAATGCTACCAGCCTTCTGGGCACTTTAATCGGAGGATTAACTTTGACGCCTAAACTTTTTACTCTTTTTTATATTGTTTTATATGTATGTAATTTAGGTTACTGTAGTGGATAAGCATTTACTTTTTTTATTTAATTTATTTATTATTTAGCTTATTATCATTCTATCGTATGATTCGACATAGTTTGTTGCCAAAATATTTTACAACGGTTGCAAAGCGGATGTAACGGGAATCGGTATTCTCCAATGACATTTTGTCATATCTGAGCGACAGTCGAATTGAATGTGAGACAATCGAAAAGATGTAAGCGAGTAAGCAAGATGTTCGTATGATGTATTTTTTTAAAAGAAAAAAATAAATAAAAATATCTACAATAAATCTATTATTGAAGGAGCTTTTACAACTGTGAATTTCGTATGTTGATTATTTCACTTGCATTGCATGGATTGCAGTATCGAACGCGCAATAAAATATTGTCGTGTGTTGAGGTTCTAATGAAGATGATGTGATAAACCAAATTTGTTTCTACGGCCTTAAATCCGTTAACATTTTGTCCGTCTAATTTGGAATGATTTAATGGCGGATCTTCGGTTGAAACGGCAAAGTATCATATAATATTTACATAAAATACACTTTAAAGCTATTTTTATGTATCAAATCCGATTTCTTACGGTAACAGTTCAAGTACGGTTATAGTTGTATAGCCACTTGAATATACTGATCTACTCAAACAAATTAAGCCTTAAGAGGATTATAAGATAGCTTGAATCAAACTTAAATAAAATACGAGTAGGTGTATAAGTATATATTTATTTTTATGCTGTATATACTAGTGCTTGGCTACGATCACGCCTGATTTTTTTTTATCGACTACAAGTTGGCCCTTGACTGCTATCACACATGATGTTAAGTGGTGATGCAATCTAAGACGGAAGCGGGCTAACTTGTTAGGAGTAGGATGAAATCCACGCTCCTATCGGTTTCTACACGACATCATACCGGAACTCTAAATCGCTTGGCGGTACGTCTTTGTCGGTAGGGTGGTAACTAGCCACGGCGAAAGCCTCCCTCCAGCCAGACAAAGACAAATTAAGAAAAATCTGCCCCGCCGGGAATCGAACCCAAGATCTCCGTCTTATAAATCTACAGCGCATACCACCGCGCCACGGAGGTCGTCAAAATGCAAAAACGCCTGATGGTAAACGAAGATGCAGCCTACGGTGGAACGCGCTTGCCTAGGTATTTACTCTACACTTGAAGATACTCAAATTATAGGTGGTAGTGAAAACAAGAGCTGGGAGGGCATTTCATAATTTCGATGTTCGAATCAGGAACTAGGAACCAAAACGTTTTGTTTGCGTTCATGGTATGTCGACTAAACTTCGTATAGGTGCAGTCTACTACGATGCTTTGTCCTATGGTATAAAAGTAAGGGGGCCCTAGATCAAAATGTTCATGAGCAAAAGGTTATTAGAAGTTCAAAAAAAAATCTGCTCCGCCGCTTGCGGGGTATTTGAGTACTCAAGCAGGTCGGTGGTCAGGGCTCCAGATTAAAGAACCTCCTCACAATACGCGCCCTTTTAACGACTACTGCCTTGTGTATCCGACCCTTGATCCAATAGCCAAGTCAAAGCTTCGTTAGATGTTGGTCATAACTATAATCGTTATAGATCTAAACCTAAAGTGTATTGACTTGTTGTTTTTCATCTATTTCAATAAATGTACCGCACACAGTTGCTTTAAAGAGTTTCGGAATAATATTCCATGCTAAAATATTTCGAGGAGTATCGGAATAATATTCCATGCTATGATATTTCAAGGAGTATCGGAATAATATTCCATACTATAATATTTCGAGGAGTTTCGGAATAATGTTCCATGCTATAATATTTCGAGTAGTTTCGGAATAATAATAGGGGTTAAAGAATGGAATTGCCGTTTTATTATAATAGGTACTTCGAATTGACATAGAACCTTCATGGTTTAAGATTTTAAAGTGAAACTTTTTCACACGGTACCTGTGTAGTTCTTCTTTTAAAAAATGTGCAACATTCGGTTATCAACTTTCAGTTGTTTTTTTTATTCAGCTTAGACAATAAAGATGGATACTTCGAAAATTCGTGTGATTTTTGAATACAGAAACAGCTCGCAATATTATTGTTGCATTTGGAGAGGGGACTGCTAATGAACGCACTGTGCGATTTTGGTTTAATTTTTCTTTCGTGATGGAAACTTCGATTTGAAGAACGAACCACGCGGAAGACCGCCCACACAGGTGAATAACAATGATTTGAAAGAGATAGTGGTAACAATCATTTGCGTCAAATCAATAAAATAAAAAATATGAAAAATGGGTGCCTCATGATTTGACTAATCTGCAGAAAGAAACGCGTTTTGGAACTTGCGTTGCCTTGTTGAATCGATACAGAAATGAAGGAATATTGGATCAAATTGTGACATGTGATGAAAAATGGATTCTTTACGATAATCGTAAGCGGAAAATGCAATGGCTGACCCCAGGTCAGACGCCGCAACAGTGTTCTAAAGCAAAGCTTACCAAAAAAAAGTTAATGGTAACTGTTTGGTGGTCTCAGCGTGGTGTTAGTCACTATAGCTTTCTCCGATCTGGTCAAGCAATAACGGCAGATGTCTACTGCGCCGAACTCCAAACAACGATAGCGAAACTAGCAGTGAAACAGCCCCGACTTATGAATTGATCTTCACCATTATTGCTCCTTGATAACGCGAGACCTCATACAGCACGAGACACCGTTTTAACTCTACAGGAACTGCAATTAGAAACCATTCGTCACCCTCCATATTTACCAGACCTTGCTCCAACGGACTATCATTTTTTTCGTGATTTGGACAATTTTCTACGTGATAAAAAGTTTTCTTCTCAGGAGGCAGTGCAAAATGCTTTCACACAGTTTGTCGAATCTGGATCACCAGAGTTCTATCGCAAAGGCATAAATGAGCTTCCTATTAGATGGCAGCAATGTATAGATAATAATGGTAATTATGTTGATTAAATAAATATGTTAAATTAAAAAAAAAACGAATTTTTATTTTTCAGTACAAATCGGCAATTTTATACTCCATACTATAATATTTCGAGTAGGTTGCCTCAATCAATCTCGGCAGTGCGTTCTCCGTGTATATTTTAATCACTTAAAAATCCATCGACCTGAAACGTTACTTGGTAGAGTCATTCGGGTCAAGTGTGCGCACTTTACTGTTTACAGCCTCACAGAGCAGAACCAAAGCAGAAATTGGAAAATAAAAAAAATTTTTCGAAAAGAATGTTTATTAGCCTACAAATTGAAACAGAAAATAAAACATCCTGTTCTATAGTTATCAAAAAAAATCAAAATTTTGATAGTAAGTCGGAATGCGGACACTTGACCCGTATTGCGGGTAAGTGTACGCAGCCCTGTGGGGTAAGTAGACGCAATAGGGTAAGTGAGCGCATTCGATAAATAATCAATATATAACAAAGAAATTTAAATGAAACTTGGATCATCAAACAAAAAAAAGTAAAGCCATCTTAACGAAATATTTAGTTTTCATTTAAACACAGTCAAAAGTATCTTAAAATCTAACATTAAGTCTTGCAATGGAGATCTATCTGTTATTAAATCTTCATGAATATTTTTATCTCTAGTACACAAATAAAACAATCAACACTACAGACAAAGTATTTTAACATTAAACCTGTTGATATGAATGACAATATCATGATATTGTTCAAATATTTGAAGAATTTTAAATCAAATTAGAAGAATAATCACAAACAAATATAATATTATCACCTTCCTGAGAAACACACAATTCATGCCATCAATCCTTATTCTTTACGCATTGAATCCATTCTTCTGTTGGTCAACATATTTATCTTAACATAGGTAACGGGGAATAATATTGGGCTAGGTCTAACTTTAAAAGGGGTTTTTCTTAGTTTAAGCGCGCGGGTAAGTGAGCGCATGCGCACACTTATCCGCGCACACTTTACCCAGAATGCCTAACATCAAACAAATGACCGCCGACTTGCAAACACTCAACTGCACCTTAAATAATGATTTAAAAAAGACAGGAGAATATGCACTTCATAAACTAAAACGTTGCATACCGTCTTCACATAACAATTTTAGAAGTATTCGTGTTTTCCGACACGCTAAAAAGTTGAAATTAAATCAACAAAAATACTTTTTTGACAATTACTAACAGAGTGCACGTTGTAAGGCGTTTGGGCATGTCGCAACTAATTCACCTTACCGGTGCCCCTGATTGACCAAAACAAACTCCTCACCTCCAGTGCCCCTTCCTGGAGATAGAAGCAGTGCGCTCACTTACCCACTGCGCTCGGTTACCCCGAATGACTCTACTGTGTGATTACGACATGCTCTACTTTACTGACATTCTGCTTTTTACATATTTTTTTTCACTACATTTCCCTGGCAAAACATGGAGCTAGTACTTCAACTCAAACTCAGTACAAGATGTTCTTTATTTAGTAATTATCTTTTTAGTATTAGACTATATTGTTTGTACACTATCGCGGTTTCGCCCAAGTAGTTCCTGTTCCCGTGAGAATATCTGGAAAAAATTCCCCTATGTCACTCCTCATGAGTCTGGCTATCATATCATAGCCAGACTCATTGTACATACAAAAGGGTTTTTTTACAATACGATTGGTAATTTCAGAGATTAGCCGGAACAAACAGACAGTCAAAAAATGAAAAATATGTTATTTTGGTGTACGTACTACCGTATGTCTATAGGTATGTATAAGTAAAAACGGTTATTTCAATATTACAGACAGACATTCCAATTTTATTTATATGTATAAATTATGTTAGAAGAAATGTACCCTACGTGGTTTCGATCACGAGGTCCTTCCTGGGTTCAAATCCCGCGTCAGGTCACGGAATGATTCTGAGTTTTTCATTCTACTATGAAATTGTCAGTAGGTTCTAAGCCGGAATTCGGGAAGTTAGTGGTGTTCGATCACCTTGCCTCGGAGAGCACTTAACGTGCTAGCCATCGGTCTCGGTCACTATCATCAACATCTGTAATACCCGCGATGGAGCAACGTGGTGGGTTTATGCTCCATATCCTCCTCTCCTAAGAAGGGAGGCCAGGTAGTGGGCTGTTTTGAAGCGTTTGAGACATGCGCATGGAGACTTGAGGTGGACATGCGCATGCTCAAAGTATTGTAGACTGACAGGGTGCGAAACGAGACCTTAACCTGTCCAAAATCAGGAAGTTCTGAATGAACAATCTGCCTAACTGCATAAAGGAGATAAATATTATAAAAGCATTTAAGGTATCTCTTAAGTCCCATGTCTCTGCAAACTTAGATAAAATATAAATTAAACATTGTTTTTAAAATTTACTAATAATGCATGATGTCTGCAAAATGATTGTAATATGTAATCTCTATTTAAGTGAACTGTACGTTCTTGTGGAGAAATAAATATCTTTAAGCCGAAATGAAAAGTAGAAAACTTCAGTATCCGAGACACAACATGCGTCTTGACAAGTATCGGATCTTGCAGCGTATCTATCATTTAAGGCAAGACCCAAGGAAGTCAAAGACCTGGCAGACGACGCACCTCGGCTCAAAAAATCTCCGCGAGTGGTATGGAATGAGCACCAGATCGTTCCGAGCTGCCGCCTCTAAAGTCCAGATAGCCGTAATGGTCGCCAACCTCTGCAGAGGAAATGCCATTCGAAGAAGAAGAGATGCAACCTAAGCAACTGCAGTAAACGAGACAAGCTCGTGATACATCTCAAAATTCTATGATGCCGTAACTAGTGCAGTGCCAGCGGTGCCCAGGCTCAGGGCGCAGACCCTGGAGGGGTGCAGAAATGACGACCTCCGTGGCGCAGTGGTATGCGCGGTGGATTTATAAGACGGAGGACCTGGGTTCGATCCCGGCGGGGCAGATTGAGACTTTTCTTAATTTGTCTTGGTCTGGCTGGTGGGAGAGGCTTTCGCCGTGGCTAGTTACCACCCTACCGACAAAGACGTACCACCAAGCGTTTTAGCGTTCCGGTACCTACAATGTCGTGTAGAAATTGATAGGGGTGTGGATTTCACCCTACTCCTAACAAGTTAGCCCGCTTCCATCTTAGACTGCATCATCACTGAACATCAGGTGTGATAGCAGTCAAGGGCCAACTTGTAGTCGATAAAAAAAAAAGACCATATACAAACAATAACTTATTTAGAGTCAGTTACAAGACTGTAGGACACAGTTACGCTCGCTGGCACATTGCGCATAAAAGAAATGTTACGGCGCTATGATCCACTAAAGTGGTAAAAACAGAAATAATATATAATATAAAGAAATAAAAATATATGACAATTAACTGCAAAACTGAGGTTTGTGTTTATTTTTTGCGCAATTGTACTACAAAATTGTTATCTCGTGGCCCAGTGTCTGGATGTCCTCCGCAATACAGTGCTGTTAGAAACACAATAATAAATGTAAACGCTGCCCTAACAGCCCCGCACGATTCAAAAAATTAAACTTCCCTAATTCAGTTCATTTCGTGGGAAACCGAAAAAAAAATGTTAAATTGTTAAGTGAGCTTTCTTAATATTTAAATTTTACAGAAGTCTGATTTTTCAGGATCTTAAGGTCTCTATGATTCTGAAAAATCAGACGTCTGAAGACCTACAAAAATATTAATCGTAGAAGTATTATACAACATTTATGTTATTTATGTTATTGTTATTTTGTTATTCTAACCTTGTATATGGGTTTAAAAGTAACAACTCATTAGCGCGATGTAACTCGAGTGTACTGCCATCTATAATGTGTGTTTGAAATTAAGCTTTTAACAGACTTAAAAAAGAAATTAGTTTTTCAAAAATTGTTTAATAAATAATTTTTTTTATGATAATAAGTGTGACGTGATCTTAAAAATGAGTTTCCAAGCTTCGCGCGCTGGTGTGTTTTGCGATAAAATTCAGCTTGAAGTGAAACCGTTTTATATAAACAGGGTTAGGGTTCATTCACTGGAGTCCGCTAAAAGAAAATAAGTAGAGCGGTACTGCATACAATACTGTTAGCGAAGTATTTGTTATTTGATGTTGGTACCAGTTTGACTCCTACGTCGAGTTATGGAATAACACTGAGTATTTCTTCCGTCTTAGAAATGTTTGGTAAATTCTGAGCTCGGAGATGAGATATTGGTGATGTTACACCGCCGTATCCCGCAGAGAATGTTAAGCCCGGTCATTATCATCCATATTTGATAGGGATTGTTAAACAATCAAACGAGTGGCGCAGTTAGTGGTGATCCTGCTTCTGTGTCCTAGGCTGTGGGTTCGATTTCCTCATCTGGAAAAGTTTTTGTGTGATAAGTAAGGATGTTTTCCAATGTCTGGGTGTTTATCTATATATTATTTATGTATGTGTAATATATATAAAAGTATTATATATATTCATATATAAATATTATATTATAAAAGTATTATATATATACATATATAAATATCAGTTATCATGGTACCCATAACACAAGTTACCTACGCTTACTTTGGGGCTATATATGTGTTTATTGTCCTATAATATTCATAATATTTATTTATTTAAACCTAAGTCAATCGGCCTGCATTGAAGGCTGCGAGTTCATAGCCGACTGTAGACAACAGCGGCAAGGGACTTGTCGTAGCAAAATTATTTGTTTATATGTATGGATCGACGTGTCGCTCGCTTTGAGAGGTATTTCATAGATAAAAAACATACCTACATACAAACCAGTAGTGCTGATGCAACGCGTTGTCTGCTACGTATTTACATGATTATATGAAAACGGAAAACGGATTTTGACCGCCTCCGCGGCGCAGTGGATTTATAAGACGGAGGTCCTAGGTTCGACTCCCAGCTGGGCCGATTAAGATTTTCTAAATTGGTCTAGGTCTGGCTGGTAGGAGGCTTCGGCCGTTGCTAGTTACTACCCCACCGACAAAGACGTACCGCCAAGTGATTTAGCGTTCCTATACGATGTCGTGTAGAAATCATAGGGGTGTGGATTTCATTCTACTCCTAACAACTTGACCCCGTAATATCCTAGATTGCATCATAAGTAATTATCAGGTGTGATTGCACTGAAGGGCTAACTTGTAATTAATAAAAAAAATTACGGGTCGTTAGCTAGTGAGGGTATTTCATAGAAATATTCGTACGTACAAACCAGTATTGTCGCTCGGACATGTCGCCTACAGTTGTCGGCAATCAGCTACGAACTCGCACCCTAACGCCATCTTAATTCTTTCTCACTTATAGAGACATTTCATTACAATTTTAAGATTCTCCGAGTCTTTGCAAACCAAGAAATTAGGAACTCTAAAGCCTGGCAAGTCTATTGTTACCGTAATACCGGCCGCGTACGGAATTAAGCGCTTATATTGTTAGGGTAGATACCTAAGGGTTGTTGCCATACAAATACATAGAAATTAGCAGTGTCAATGCGACACGTTGTTTACTGCTGTCGTCTACAAAATACAGCTACGAATCCGCACCCTTCATTTATCTTAATTCTCTCTGACTTATAGAGACATTTCATTACAATTTTAAGGTTCTCCGAGTCTTTGCAAACCAAGAAATTAGGAACTCTAAAGCCTGGCAAGTCTATTGTTACCGTAATACCGGCCGCGTACGGAATTAAGCACTTATATTGTTAGGGTAGATACCTAAGGGTTGTTACCATATAAATACATAGAAATTAGCAGTGTTAATGCGACACGTTGTTTGCTGCAGTCGTCTACAAAATACAGCTACGAATCCGCACCCTTCATTTATCTTAATTCCCAGAGACATTTCATTACAATTTTAAGGTTCTCCGAGTCTTTGCAAACCAAGAAATTAGGAACTCTAAAGCCTGGCAAGTCTTTTGTTAGCGTAATACCGGCCGCGTACGGAATTAAGCACTTATATTGTTAGGGTAGATACCTACCTAATGGTTGTTGCCATATAAATACATAGAAACTAGCAGTATCAATGCGACACGTTGTTTGCTGCTGTCGTCTACAAAATACAGCTACGAATCCGCATTTATCATAATTCTCTCTGACTTATAGAGACATTTCATTACAATTTTAAGGTTCTCCGAGTCTTTGCAAACCAAGAAATTAGGAACTCTAAAGCCTGGCAAGTGTATTGTTAGCGTAATACCGGCCGCGTACGGAATTAAGCGCTTATATTGTTAGGGTAAGTCCAAAGATTATCTTTGAAGAAATAATTTTAAAGCCCAGACTGCAGACTCCAGCTGGAAATGGGTCAGAGCTCTAACGATGCTCCTTTCTTTTACACTTTTTCGCATCCATGTCGCTGTGTTGAGTTTCTGCGCGTTTCCATTGCGTGAAAAGTTATAATGAAGATTGATGACGATTGAGTAACTTTTCTATCGTTGTTTAATAATGTATGCAATTTTTTGCACACAATCTTTTATTTTATACTATTAAGGAAGACACTTGACTTTTCAAACAACAGCCAAAGGACCTACTTGTAAAATACAAGCAACAAACAAATATGAATATTAAATTATTCAAGAGTAGATGCGAACACTTTTTTGACTCGATCATATTTAAATAAAATATTTTTACTTGTTTTATTACATTTTGAAATAGACAAAACAATGAAACGTAAAAATGAATATTTTCAATACTCTGACTTGCAGCGCCAGTAAATTATAAGCGAAGCTAAGTTCGCTCCGTTTTCGGAGACATTTTCAAATACAAATCCTATTTTTAAAGTCTGTTAAATGTACATTTGTTTAGGCTTTTGGTAGGCTAGGTTACGAAACTGATTACACGTGTTTGTATAAAAAAATCAGGATCGCTAATAACCAGATAACGTTTTTAAACGTTAGGATAGTACTTTCTGTCAGTATAATAAGATAAAATTCGTACCGGTTAAATTATCGTAACGATAGCGGTCATTGGAAACGCACACTTTGTTGAAAGCTGCCGGCATTATGAAAGAATCCAACCCGTCGGGAAATCAGTGGTACGCCATAACGTTGAGATGAAGTGCGGTTAGGACGTCAACGTTCTTGTGAACTGATGTTTTAGAACTCATTTACGAGTTATTGCATTTGCTTTTAGATAAAGAGGTTTGCCCTCGAGTAATGTTGCTTTTCTCTCGCAGTTTCAAATCAACATATCGTTAACATACGACAACTGGTTTTTGAATGGAAAGATTTGTTCCTAGGAGGTTTCTCACGCCTAGGCAGTAGGCTCGTCTTTCTTGAAATTAGATCTACCCGAATGTTCTATCTATCGTAAGTTATAATACAACTTTTATATATTGTTAAACATTTAATAGTTGTTGCATTAGCTTAAAGAAGTTTACTCTATTAGTATTTTTACAGGTAGTGACAGTGAGGACCGTTTACCTATTAACAGAGATACTCGTAGGATATATAGATAGGTACATAGGGTATTAAGTACTTAAAAAAATTTTAACAAAAAATAGAACCGACTCAAAACGCACTGAAAAGTAAAAAATAACTGTGTCATTTAGTTGCTTTAATTTACTTAAGCATATCTATGAAGTCGGTGTCAGCCAAGTTTAAGAAACATTTATTTTACGTAGTAAAGCAGTTTGTGGGTTCAAGGTAACGTCCTTAAAGTAGAAACCTTGGTAGTCAAAAGGTTTTTACCGAATTAGAATAAAATATCAAGGATTAAAAATTAATTTTGACATTTAAAATACAAAACAGTCATTTTTCTTATCTCTATAGAAAAAGTAATTTTAGCTGGAGAATATAAACTATTTTTATATTTTTGAAAATTTTATCATAATTTGTGATTTTAACTTTAACTTTTGATACCAACAACATCAAAGTTTAATAAAAATATTGGTTCTAAAGAAGTTTCCCAAATGCTTAGTCTACTTCTTTCCTGCAATTGGTTTATCATAAACGGGTAAGTAATTGTTATATTGAATCCGACTTAGGTACTAATTTTTACCCGACTGCGTCAGAAGGAGGGTTATGTTTTTCGAGCGTATGTATGTATGTATGTATGTATGTATGTCCATTTCTTCGGCACGCGCTACAGTCTAAACGGCTAGACGGATTTTGACATGTGAGGTGTCGTTGAATTTGTAAAAGTTGTGGCAGTGACATAGGCTATAAACATTTTCAAAATGGCGGCTGTAAATGGGGGAAAAAGGGGGGATGTGTGTATTTCTTTCTCTTATCTTAGCAATATGGGTGTCAAATAAAAGGTCGTAAAAAGACCATTTTAAAAATATAAATATCATATCATATTTATATTGCCGTTTTAACAAAAAATGGCAAAAAGTGTACCAAGTGTACAGTCTCATTACTATATCATAAGCTAAAACAAAAAGACTCAAATAAAATTATTATTATAAAAACAAAAACCTGACTGCTTAGAAGTTATGAACTGAAAAGAGGAAAACAAGGATCACTATATCTATATAAAATTCTAAATACTTTATGATGCTGCAGGCGGGGACAAACGTAGTTTTGGTAGATCTACCGCAGAAATAAAGTATTTTGTACCCGCTTGCATCTCCATAAAGTATTTAGAATTTTATATAGATATAGTGATCCTTGTTTTCCTCTTTTCAGTTCATAACTTCTAAGCAGTCAGGTTTTTGTTTTTATAATAATAATTTTATTCTTCAAGTGTATTGAATATTCAAGAATGATATAGGTATATATAGGTCATGCATATAGTGCAAATATAGGTCGGGAACGTTTTACAATTTTTTCTCATTTAAGGATGTTTGAATTCTTTTGAATTTGATGCCTTTTGAAGATTTCTTCTTAATTCGATTAAATAACATTCCGTAAAGAAATCTAAGTGTATTCACATCGGCAAGTCTTACAATTTCCATAGTAGGAGTAGGTAGAAGTCCTTTATTAGAGTACCTTAAGTAGATACTGTAGGCAGGTAAAATATCTGACCATTGAATATTAATTTTAATTATTTATTCATATTTTTACCAAAGCTCGTTAAATTTTACCGGGTTAGATATTTTATATTTTTCACTTAACATATAAATTAATTGTTCATCTTAAGGGGAAGATATTCAAAAGTACGAGAGCTTTTGTAGTACCTATAAAAGGCTTGTTACGTCGGCATTACAGCTATAGCGCTGACGCAGCGCAAAAATAGAGATAAATCATCTTCAGAAAAATATTAAGTTTGTAAATGTATTTTTGAGTCGTTCAATACCGCTTATATGCCGTAAAGGCTTCACGGAATTGTAAAAAAACATCTTGAAGTCGCAAATAATCAACGAAGAAATTTATTTAAATTCCCCTCGCAACCTTATTACTCTAAAATATTCTGAAAAATATTTGATTTTTTTGCATTTTCAGTTTTATCATAATATTAACTAATCTGTGATATGCAAAAGTAACAAACCTTTGTTAAATAAACAATAGGATCCGATAAGTGACGTTGTGAACAGATTCTATAATTTAATTTATTATTGCATTGCATTTAAACCACCTCGACTCCAGGACGAGACGTATTTTTGGTAAAAGGATTTATGAACAAATAGCATCTTTGTGCGTAAATACAAGTTAACATTGTTTCTTATCGAAAGATTTTCATATAAACTGCGTATCTGGAAAATAGCGTCATCACTTCGCAATTTTGTTAAAAGCGACGTTTATTAATGTATGGAAAACTAATCTTGATTTATTAGTTGTACCACCGTGTCAAGGTTAATACGAAACGAAGATTCCGTACTGATAATGAAATATTATAATGAGTCCAAAACCAAATTGGATTGGACGATTAGGCGTAAAACCTTGCCTTGTTAAAAATATTTTGATGAATGCCTGATAGGCCATTTAAATATTATTTTTATTATAACATAATTAAAACCTTATGTTAATAAAAAAACTAAAAACATAACGGAAAATCCGGGACAATAGATGTACCTATAACTAATCGAATACATATTATTTATACCTAAATGCAAAACACCACTAACACATAACAAAATATTTTAAACTACACATTCGATTAACTTGGAATTAAGCAAAATTACTCCTTTTGTGATGTAGACCCTCACTGAGAATGGATTTCTTGATATTCACACGCGAACGAGCTCTTCGTAGCTGAAATCGCTGGGAGTGGCCTGGAGTACTAATGTACTTTAATCTAAATAAATAAATAAATCTATCGGGATGAATGCTTAATTTCCTCGAACACTTAAGCTTAGACGCAATAATTTTATTTTCAATTCTTCAGATTTATTTTTAAAAAAGATTTCTTAAAATAATAGAAGATACTGGTATGTAAAACATCCAAAAAATATATTGTTATTTAATTATACCACATAATTTTTAAGGACACTTTAAGGTTGTTTCTTTTTCGGTTTTTAACTATTTAATAGGAATCGCAACAATAATATTAATACCTAATAATCGAAGGAAATGTCACCTGACCAACTATTTTCGAGCCAAGCCTGTAAACCAAGCCAATTCTAATCTAAAGATCTTTTTTATTGTTTTATACTTTTTAATGAGATTATGTCACAATTCAAAATAAATAAAAATTCTAGAAGATATTTAAAATGGACTAAGGTCTGTGTCCACCAAGATTTCGGTTATCATAACCAACGGTTAACATAAGCTAAACGTAAAATTTACTGTTCACGACAACCCGTACGCCGGTTAAGGATGTAAGCTCGGTTAAGATAACCGCCTGGTTTACGTCCTTAACCGGCGTACGGGTTGTCGTGAACCGTAAATTTTACGTTCAGCTTATGTTAACCGTTGGCTATGATAACCGAAATCTTGGTGCACACAGGCCTAAGAGTTTAATTGCTAGCTCGTCGTTTAGCTCGTAGCTAAAAGCTCGTCAACTTTATTAATTAACGATTAGGTTGCTAAAAATATGTTATATTCTGTTTTTCGTAATATTTCACCGCGTCTAATTGCCTCAACTGGTGACCGAAGGGCTGGCTCATTTTTTGCGCAAAGGATTAGCCTGGCTATCCAACGCGGAAATGCAACCAGTATTCTTGCCACTATTCCACGTGGACATGATTTGTATAGTTATTAGGATAAGTTAGCTTAAGTTCCTTATTGTATTTTTAATATGTTATGTAGTTTGGAGTTTGGAGTTTTGCAAGTAGATTGGTTATACACGGGGCTAGATTCTCAAATGTAAGAAATAAATTTCTTGTAATTTACTACTAGATATTACGAGAAATCATGTCAAGGGTTGAAATTGTGACTAAATGACTGGCAATTGGGTTATTATATTCATATTATGCTGAGTAAAATATAAAAAATACGGTTTATACCTGGACGCTTGACGTTCACGACTAGACCAGAGGTTTTCAAAATGGGCGCCCTGATGGGTAGTAGAAAGTAAAGAAGGACGCCGTTAGTCGATCTTTAATAATTTTCCGAATATATTTCGTGAACATCAAATCCTAAAAATGTCATCAATAATAATAGGTATAACAAATAAAAACAAAGTAAAGTCGTCTGAATGTCCCAATGGTTACAGACCCATTATAAACCTAATAACCATAATTTCTTAATAGTCTGCATTTCTAATATTAAAAAACACAAAACGATTAGAATAGGGTTTTTTTCTCCATAAAAACAAGAAGCTTAATATACCTATTTGATAAACATTCTTTATTTTCTTTTTTTTATAAACTTGTAGAGTCGATGAACTAATTAAGAGGAAGGTCGAGACATCCCGCGTGGAACCTATCTCCGAACATAATATAGAAATTACGTTATATTTATAGCAATAAAACAGCAATTTTAGAGATCCTTGGAATATTTCTGTTACATTTGATTTCTGGGTGACCGAGTATCGTTAAATGTTTTCATTGATTCAGCGTGCCGGGTCCAGCGTGAAGCAAAGAGGAAACCTTGGAGCTTGGGACTTGTGACGTTTTACATAATTGTCTAAAAACTTTCAGTTGATCAGTCTCTTTATGTCAGCCTATTTAACGGTTCACTACGAAGGGGGGAAAGAGATGGAATATGGAGACTAGTCCCACCACGCTGCCCCACGCTGCTGGGTTAGCGGGCGGGAAGTTGCTGATATTGAGCAAGACCGACGACGGTGTTTGTCATTTCACGGTAAAAAATTTATGGAAAATTTCTTAGAAGAAAGAAAAACTCAGTATTATTCCATGCCCCAACCTAAATTTTCAACCAAGGACCTCGTTGTCTAAAGCAGTACTTCTGGGCAAACCAGGTAGATAGATATACAGAACCATATCGTGCGTACCTTGCAACAGTAGCTCCGTAAAACAAATAAGCGCTGAGTACTAGATGGAACAGGTTGTGAGTATCAACGACCTTGCCAAGGTCCCGGCGAATGTCATAAATAGTGGCTGAATAGCTTAGTGATAATGTGAAAAGAAATGTAAAATGTTCGTGGCCTTTTTGCGTCGTTTTACCGCGTAGTTATGGACAGTTGATAATTTATTAAGTTAGTTACCAACGTCTCACGCAAAGTATAAAGGAGATTCCAAAATGATTTGAAGAATAGGCCTAACCTTTGTACTATGTAATAGTAAAATAATACTATTTTTGATTATTCAATCTACGTATTAACCCTTATCTCTTTACTCATTGAAAATTATTACATTACATTACATTATTCTCTCCACAAATGCAACACAAAATTATTTGAAAGGCTGAAAGGGTGCCATCTTAAAATATCCCGAAAGTATAGGATATTTGACATTTTTTTGAATTTATTTTGTACCTAGAAATTTAATGTTACAAGTTACAAGAAAGAGACAAAATTAAGTTGGACAAGGAAACACATATCTTTATGAGATCTCTACCAGTGACTCTTAGTAGTGGAAGAAGATTATAGAAAGACGAATAGGTACAAGAAATAAAAGAAGGAAACCTTATTCCTAATGCTATACTACTAATAAAATAATTAATACATAAATACATTTTCTCATTCCATTGTTTTGTTTTCAGGTTTTAGTAATGTTAAACATATATTTTAACATTTTAGTTTATAAATTTTAATTATACCTTTTTTTATTTAACCTTATTAGAAGGCGCCTGCGGTTTCACCCGTGCAGTTTTCATTCCCGTGAGAATTTCAGAATAAAATGTGGACTATGTGTATTCTGAATTATTACCTAGTTTATTGTGAAGTTTCATCAAAATTATTTCTGTATTTCTTTCGTGAAAGAGTAACAAACATCCACCCATCCATACAAGTTTCACTTTTAAAATATGAATATTAATAAGGAAGGATTTTAGACGTATCGCTAAGCGATTCAGCGTTCTGGTACGATGTCGTGTAGAAACTGAAACGGGTGTAGATTTTCGTCCCACTACTAACAAGTTAGCCCGCTTCCATCTTAGACCGCGTCCTCACTTAACATCAAGTGTGATAGCAGTCAAGGGCCAACTTGTAGTCAATAAAAAAAAAGGATTTTTGACACCCCTTATTTGACCTAACATTCATGAAATTGACACTCGCAATCTTTTACAAGTTTAGAGGCTGCACAATCAATTGGCACATCATGAGATGCTTGTTCAACACAAATATTTAACTGACAAATAAAAACTGATCTCATATGCTTTACAAAATCTTACAAAATCTACGCAAATATCATACACATTAGAAATTCTTTGCGCCAAGAAATAATCTGTAAATATAGCACATACGAGTACGTTTACAAAACAGTTTTACGTAAAGTTATAGATCATTTAAATTTATAACAACTAAATGTTATGTTTGTCGTAAATCGATTGTTATTTTAAAATTTTTATGGGCGATAAATTTGGACGACAAACAATTACTAATGGCTGTAATAAAACACTATAAAACATATAGAACCTTGTTATCTTACCGAAAACAAAAAGATCTTGTCAAGAATGAGAAGAGAGACAGGAAAGGCGTAAAATATTGTGTTTCTACCTTCAGAATATATGGAGTCAATTTGCTCGCTCTCAACGCTTTGTAAACTGTCATCTTCGCCGTATTCCTGGACCTCTGGCGGTTCAGCCATTTCTGGCATATCTTGCATTTCTGTTTCCTCTGGTTCTGGGTTCTGTACTTCTTTGGCCGATTCCCTTATCGTTCGCTCCTCGGTTTTCTTTACCGGTAGAATATCAAAGATGGATGGAGCTCTTACATTCCCGCTGGCCAGTCCCAATTTCTTCTGAATATATGCCTCCAGGATCTGCTGTGTAATTTTATTCTGCCTCGCCAACTCTTGGGGGCCTGCGGGGAAAGGAGAATGACAGATAAAAATGACTGCGCGACAAACCAATTGTGGAAAAGTTCGGAGGGACAATTTGATAGCGAATCGACGTCATTTTTATCTGCTTCCCCAATTTCTCCGGTATTCAAGGGGTTAGGAATTTTATAAATATCAAAGGTTTTAGTTTCTTGGTTTATTAATAATAGTAGTTCTGTTAACAGGAGCCTCCGAACTTCACACGATATGATTTATAATAAAATAGTATGGGTAATGGTACATTAGATTATTCTAGCTTCTATGTACAGCTTGGCAAAAAAGAGTAAAATAGTATAATATAAGAATTGACTTCCAGGTTTTCAGGTATTTTTTTTACACCTTACTAAGCTTCCACAGCTTCAAAATTCATTAAGAGAAGTTCTGGGTTCGATCTAATCTATTGTCGTGCCCATTGCAAACAAACACATCTAGCGAAGTTAGTGCGAATGTATTTCTTTTTCGACTACAAGTTGGCCCTTGACTGCTATCACACCTTATGTTAAGTGTTGATACATTCCAAGATGGAAGCAGGCTAGCTTGTTAGGAGTAGGACGAAATTTACACTCCTTTCGGTTTCTACACGACATCGTACCGGAACGCTAAATTGCTAGGCGGTACGTCTTTGTCGGTAGGATGGTAACTAGCCACAGCTAGACCAAGACAAATTAAGAAAAATCTCAATCTGCCCTGCCGGGAATCGAACCCAGGACCTCCGTCTTCTGAATCCACCGCATACCACTGCAATACACTTGATGTAATATATAATGTATATGTGTATTTTATGTACGTGAACTATTATAATACAAAAAGTCGTCGTATAATAGCTGTGATACACACAATGCAGGTAGATTTTTTTTCTTTAGTCGAGTAGTAGATTACCACAGATTTCGTGACCGTAAAGTGTAAAAAGTTTTTACTACTGTGAAATAGGTCGAAAATAGTAAACAGTTTTCTTATTACTATACCAACAACGTTCAAGGCACTATGATCTAATATAGAGACTGCTGTAGCCAGGTTAACGACACCGGATTATTCATGACTTTTAATAAAAAACGCCCCTGAACTGCCCACGGCCAAAACATTGTGATTCCGGTCCCCAACTATAAATATTACAACTTTCTAACAATATGCCAACATCATAAATCTTTGTCATAGTTAATCCTATCGGCCTAATAAGATTTTCTGGCCACAATACCATTGTTCCAGCTACCCGTAACAAGAACAATAGAAGTTTTATCAGATCGCTTGTATAATTTGTTGAATGCAAGGAAGCTTTTGGTAGTTAATCAGAGGAACGCGAGGAAACATCGGTACATGAGGGTGAATTACATATAGACCTCGTATTGTCTGAAGGCAATGCTTAACAAGGTTCAAGGTTTATTTTCTTGTTATCTGAACGGATTACTCAGTTTACAAGTACGGTAGTAACTGACATTGGTATCGTAACAATCGGTATTTAAGAATGTTAATAGTGATTCGCGAAAATAGCTGACTTAACCAAGGAAGACTAATTATTATTTGAACTGAATATTTTTTCATTAATAACAAAAAGCTCCAGTTTCTGAAGAATAAATAAAAACTGTTTATTTCTCTGAAAATCAAATAATTTTGTAAACAGCAATAACAGTGCTGTTTTTATCTTATTAATCATCTCCAAAACGGCCTATATGTTTGATGTGAAACTATACCACAAATAAGTACCATATTTTGCATCCTAGTTACTGAATAATTATTGATTAAAGTAAAGCCTTACTAATAATGTAAAGACGAAAGTTTGTATGGATGCACTCTTTCGCGCAAAAACTATTGAATGGATTTTTAATGAAACTCCACAATGTCACATATCAAAATAGCACAAAGTCTACGAAATTTCCACGAGAACGAGAACTGAGGGTGATGAAAACGCGGACGACCTCTAGTAATTTTTAGGATGATAAAGAATTAATTCATAATTAATATCTTAGAGAAACTGTCAACATGTAGAGGAATCAGTATTCGAGGTCATTGGTATTACTAGCAGACTTAAATATAGCAATGAGTAACTGATTTGTAATCTACGTACCTATATTTTGTTGCTTTTTATACCTATGCTTAATCTATAACATTTTTTAATAACCTGTTCATGCTCAAATGCAAATAAGACTTTATTTTGTTGACTAAGCCTACTTACAATAGCCTTCTTAAAAATCAAACCTTTATGTTTGGAGTGACTCTACCAATATATTTATTTGAAGTAGGCTTCGCTTACTTTACAAACACTTAAGATATGAAATATGTTCGCCTGTACTGATTTTAACTATATCCGGTTTGATGACACATCGTTCAGAATTCAGTATATAACAGAGCAACACGCTCTGTTCAAAAATGAATAATTTATAATTTAGTAATTCACCTGATTTTTAACTGACGAAAAAAAACGGAGGAGGTTCTCAATTCGACACGTATATATTTTTTTTTTTTTTATGTATGACCACGCATAACTTTTTACAGTGTTGTCCGATTTTGATAATTCTTTTTTTATTAGAAAGGGCATACATCCAAGGTGGTCCCATTGTCCGCTTGTTAGGATCTGCTGATGATATCCTGGGGAAATTGAAGGAACTCTTCAAATTTTGGAGGCACGCTTACAGCGATTTCGGTTTTTGACTCGGTATCGGTAGCTTTTTGGCTACTAGTGCTATATAATATACTATGACAGTATAGTACGAGTACGCTACGTGGCGATAAATCACTAAAAAGTAAGAAATAAAATTTTTTAACAAAAAATAGAACCGACTCCAAACGCACTAAAAAGTAAAAAATAACTGTGTAATTTAGTTGCTTTAATTTTCTTAAGCATATCTAGGAGTCGGTGCCAGCCAAGGTTTCTACTTTCAAGGACGTTACCTAGAACCCACAAACTGCTTTACTACGTAAAATAAATGTTCCTTAAACTTGGCTGGCACCGACTTCATAGATATGCTTCAGTAAATTAAAGCAACTAAATTACACAGTTATTTTTTACTTTTTAGTGCGTTTGGAGTCGGTTCTATTTTTTGTTAAAAAATTTTATTATATTGCTTGCTTGCAGCAATACATTGCCTATCTATTGTATAGGGAGGAATTTAATTACTATTAGTTGTAAGTTTTAAAACATCGATTCTTGAAGAAAATGGAAAATTTTAGTATGATATTATTGAAATCACATGACGAAAATATCACAATAATCTTAAATTAACAAAGAGATTTAAAAGACTTGTAAAAGGCGTTATCAAAATTGAAGCATCACAAGATATAACTAATCCTGAGCTTTATTTAACTGCACGTAACAACTATAATCGATTTTAAATCGAATGACTCAATTCACCTCTTAATCGTTTGATCTATTGTTAATCACTTTAATAAAATACATAACGAGTTGCAAGATTCCCATCACGAACGTCGAGATTTCCAAATAAATGTTGTGATTCGGCAATAAACAAAAATTTCGCAACACTCATTTCGTTTTTGGAAGAAGATGCAAATGTAATAAGAGTTTCGCGATTATCAAATAAGGTTTTGTTAACGTTCCAACCTCGTTGCTTGAGACCTAAAAAAGAATCATGAGCTGCCATATGTAAATATGATGACATTGACCATGTCGTTTAAAAATTTGGAACGTTTTATTTCGGCATATTATTTCAATATTTGGAAATTGCTTTGCTATGAATTCTCTTGGCCATAATTAAAGCTTTTATCTGTAACTAAATAATTAGGTAATACCACTGAAACTCGAATTCATTTATTTCACGTACGCTGTTATGACTCATTAATTTAAGATCTTAGTTATCCTATATAGTAGAAAGCAAAGTCTTATTGGAAAATTTAATTAGAGTTTCCGCACGGTAAGATGACATGAAAAAACTTTATCATGTAGGTAGTTGTAGGGCATTAAAACTGTACCATAAACAAGTTTTTATTAATATGGGATAAATGAATGTACCAGACTTTTTAAGTGAAAAATAGTCGTCTATCAACAGAACAACACTTCGTACTTTTGTAGGGCATTCAAGAAACACATCCTACAAAGTGCCTCCCTGCCAACAACCAGAGACTCTATAACAAAACGCTCTACAACTCATAAAATACGTATATCTTTATTTTAGGTCGTAGCTTTTATGATGTAAGTAAGTTAATTATCATTTATGAGTAATATTTTCTGAGGTGAATCACCATAAACCCTTGCATCAACACGAATAAAATAACCATTTCCCTGTCCCATTCGTTAAGCTTTTATCTCGTCGTCTCTATAACGTCCATCAATTAGGATTACTAGAGATGAGTTTTATACGAAAATGAAATGAAGACAAGAGGTCATAATTAGTAAATTTTATGTACCATTATCATCACTTGTGCATACTAGTAAATTGGACAGAATTTGTATTAAAGGTGGCGCAGTGGTAAGCGCGTTTAACGATCAACTGAAATACATACACACACACGTACACCTATCCTTGTGATTATTAAATAATTTATTTCGATAAGGATTTAAGTTTACTTCTATAAAAAATGACGTAAACGTAAGCATCTATACAATCAAATGATTTTTTAAAACACAAAAGGTTATATATCTGCAAAAATATAAAAGATATATGCTATCGCACACTTTGTGTACAACTTTTTAAGCTGCATAAAGTTTTCATACAATGTTTTCAATTATATCCGATAGCTAAGGCAGCGTACGCGCATAAAGCCGATTTATTAAATTTTACGGTGCGACTCGCCCGACAAAAACTGTTATAACTCTAGAAATATATACAACACAAATATAAAACATAGCCTATGACACTTACCGATAAAGTAGCATTCTATTGGTGAAAGAATTTTTAAAATCGGATTAGTAGTTCCGAAGATTAGCTCCGACAGATCTTTATTTACAAACTTACAAACTTTACCTCTTTATAATATTAGTATAGATAATCCAATAGTTGTGTGTTTAAACGGGCTATGGATATTTTATTTACTTCATGCGTGTCGTGGAGTAAAAATTTGTCTATGTACCACACATCGAATCTTCATACCGCTCGTCGATAATATTTGTGTACGAATACTACCTACTATTGCTGAGTCTTTGGCTTAGACACACACAAATGTTTAGCTAGCGGTCTTTAACTGCGTGTGAAACCACGCGTCAAAGCTAGTAAGATATAAAATTAAGCGTTTGATACTGCCACACTCTCTCCAACACTACAGTTATTTTAACTTGCAAATTTTATGATAATAAAAACATCGCTAAATGTCTTAACAAGAAAATGATACTAATTTCATATGTAAAGAAGACCATTAAAATTTTACTAGGTTATGTCACCTGCTTTGCCTGTGGAATAGCAAAGATTTTCTGCGATAACATTTTAATTCAATTGTTATTTATATATAATGTGTTTTTATTATGTTGTTATAAATATTTATGTAATAAAAATAAATTAATAAGATGAGTGGTAAGACACGCCGAAATGAATAAATAAATCACAGAGACACTTCTCTTCAAATTTTATTGAATTGGTACAAGTCGTTGATATATCTGACATTATTATATCGCGAAATTATTATTTTTCACTTTGACCTATTAAAATAATAATATTAAATGCATTTATTAATTTATTCATTAATAATTGCACGGTGGTCAAAGGTTAATGGCGATAAATTATAATATTAGTCCAATTAATATAATTAATTTAGATGTCACCAATTAAATAACTGTGGCATAAAAAACATAATTCCCATGAAATGGAAATATGAATAAGGAGCAAAGTCAATTTCAGAGAAAAAATTATCATACGGGGCCGGATGTAGATCAAATAAAAATCTGTATCTTGGTTGCAATCCGGTGACCTCTTTGGGGGAGGGTTTTGTCTGTGCATGTGTTAGAGAGATATTACGGGAAACATATTAAGGAGGACACTTTAGGCATATATCGTGCGTGTAATCATCCTGGGAAATCCCTCAGACATATAGTTTCTGGGTGTTCTCATCTCGCTGATGGCGAATACTTGCAGACATTATCAAGTAGCCAAGATAATCCATCAAGAACTTGCTCTTCAGTATATCCTTGTCGATTTTGAAATGGCTTACTATAGGTACGAGGACGACCCCGCGTCAGTTCTTGAAAATAGCAGTGCGTTGATCTACTGGGATCGAACGATTATCACTGACAGGTATGTTTTTTTTTATTTTATTTTTATCGGTTACAAGTTGGCCCTTGACTGCTATCACACCTGATGTTAAGTGATGATGCAGTCTAAGATGGAAGCGGGCTAACTTGTTAGGAGTCGGACGAAAATCCACACCTTTTCGGTTTCTACACGACATCGTACCGGAACGCTAAATCGCTTGGCGGTACGTCTATGTCGGTAGGGTGGTAACTAGCCACGGCGAAAGCCTCCCACCAGCCAGACCAAGACAAATTGAGAAAAATCTCTATCTGCCCCACCGGGTATCGAACCCGTCCTTATAAATCCACCGCGCATACCACTGCGCCACGGAGGTCGTCGAATGTAGATGTTGTAGCCAATAGACCTGGTATAGTGATAATCGATCGATCAGTGCGTCGTGCAATGAGTGTCGATATTACTGTTCCTCATGACGATAATCTGGTGAAAGACGGAAAGAAAAAAGTATCAAAATACTTGGAACTTGCTCACGACATTACCGTCATGTGAAATGTTAATTAATAAGTTAATGGTCTTATAGCGAAAAGCTTTGACCAACATGTTTAGAACTTAGCTTAGTTATTAGATCAAGGGTCGAATACAGAACGTTTGGGACCTCGAGATCCTCGATCCTCGAGAAAGGTTTTTTTTTAAATTTTGAATAATGTTTTTTTATACATTTTTATAAATATTGTTGAAAATTTATAAAAAAGAAATTGTAGGTGTGATTAAACAGATGTATTATTTCAATGTTATAAACAAAGGAATTGTTAAAAATTTTAATAAGAGAATACTTATAATTATTATTTATTTAATTAATTATTTTTACTATATTATTTGAACGAACAAGCAAATAGGTATTTGATAATTTGCAGTTTTAGCTAATAACTCCAACATACAAAAACAATCTTCTATACATAATAATGATGACTAACTCATCACGAGATCTCAAACTATAGACATTGACTAAAAATTTAGCATAGTTACTCCTTTCACGATGTAGACATTCACTAAGAAATGATTTCCCGGTATTCCTGTTCCCACGGTATCAACGAGGGTAGGCTTATGCACCAATATTCAATCTAAAGATCTCTCTGACTGATAACACAGAAGATCTTATCCAAAAATATGTCTTTACTATTTCAAGTAACTTTGTAAATATAACCCTTAATAATAACTTCGTAGAATAGTATATTTATAGGTTTCAAAGTAAAAACACGATAGACACGATGTTATACGACCGTGCTGCCATCTGTCATACGATAGATATTTTTTTTAATGACTACAAGTTGGCCCTTGACTGCTATCACACCTGATGTTAAGTCATGATGCAATCTGAGATGGAAGCGGGCTAACTTGTTAGGAGTAGGATGAAAATCCACACTCCTATCGGTTTCTACACGACATCGTACCGGAACGCTAAATCGCTTGGCGGTACGTCTTTGTCGGTAGGGTGGTAACTAACCACGACGAAAGCCTCCCACCACCCAGACCAAGACAAATTAAGAATAATCTCAATCTGCCTCGCCGGGAATCGAACCCAGGACCTCCGCCTTATAAATCCACCGCGCATACCACTGCGCCACTGAGGTCGTCAAAAACAAAATCCCGAATGTTTAGAAGTAATGAACTGAAAAGAGAAAAACAAGTATCACTATCTGTATGAAATTTTAAATACTTTATGGTGCTTCAGGCGGTGACAAATTATACTTTTTTTTTTGCACAGTTTCACGATATAGACATTCACTAAGAAAGGATTGCCCGGTATTCCTATTCGCCCGGTCAGGTGTTCAGGTCTACAATTCTAAAGATCTGTCAGACGGATAATCATAAGACCTTATCAAAAAATATGCTAAATTTCAAGTCAATCGATTTTGTATAATCGAGTCAATCAGTTTAAAAATACTTCGTAAAATAGTATATAGGTTTCAAAGTAAAAACTCGATAGCGTGATGTAATCCGACCGTGCTGCCATCTGTCATGGGTTTGAAACAACGGGTAGTGCATGCTGTAACTGTGTTAATTTTATAAATAATTTTCGTGAATTTACTTTATTTTAGGACTTTTTTTTCAATGTTATAAGTTGTAACTTCGAACTTCGACCTTTATGTTTGTTTTAGACAATAATGTAGATTTAGATTCAAAATGTATGTGTCGTTCTATGTAAAGCTGCTCTTCTCCACACGATCTGCCTTCCGAACCGGTGATAGAGTCACTACGTACTGACAGACTTGACGTTTCAAAAGTGCTTGAAAAACCGCCTAGTTGAAATAAATGATTTTAATTTTTTAACTAAGACTTTCTCTTAAAATACCAACTAGATTATTATTTTCTAACCAAAGTACTTTCTGAAAAAACTGACACGTTTTTTTTTTAAATCTTAAAACCTTTAAAAAAAGGTTTTAAGATTTTAAAAAAAAACGAACTTGTGTACGATGATCTGGTAATAGTGAAGATGATTATTAAGTATTTTTAATATGCGCTTTAAACGAAAAATCATGTACAAGTGTCATTAGTTAGTTAGGTTTTAATTATTATTTCGCCCGCGCCTTTGCCCGCATTAAATATAATAATAAGCACTTGCGGATTTGCCCCTTTTTATTAAAGAAAAAATGGATATAGCATGCTAGTATAAAAGTTAGATTCGGATTGTTTGTAATTCTAATAAAGAGGTACAATCTTTCATACCTTGTTATATTTGAAAGGGCTTAGTCAACATTATCTGTCAACTATCAGATGTTTATTGTAGTACGGGGACCGACGGCTTAACGTGGCACGGGGATGTAACACCACCAACTTCCCGACGGGCTTAGAATGTATCGATTAATTATTTCTTAAAAGAAAGGAAAATTCACAGTTACTGCACAACCCGACCGAGGATTCAAACCCAGGACCTCGCTTCCACTATTAAGATTTTAAATTAAGCAATCCATAATTTGATTACAACAATTTCAATTAACCAATTGCACTTGATCCACTTAATGCGTTCTAAGTCTTAATATAGTACAATAGACCATACGCAGATTAAATACTTTATGTAATTTTAAACCATACCTGAATTAAGATAAAGTCTAAAATCCTAATCGCTTTTGTGATATTTCGGATCGTAAGCTCTCGACATTCTAATGACAACTTCAATAAATCTAAGCCATTAGTTTCATTCAATTTCATTCATGATCGAATGGAGATAGTGGAAGACTTCGGGCGCAGCTGTTGAACATTACATCTATTTTTTGACGGCCTCCATTGTGCAGTCATATGTGCAGTGGATTTATAAAACGGAGGTCCTGGGTTCGGTTCCCTGCGGGGTAGATTAAGATTTTTCTTGAGTTCCTTTTAAATGGTAGTGCTCAACCTGTATAGTTTTACTGTCATATTTAGTTCTCGTTTTCGGTAGTCGTAATTTACTATAATAATAATATAACTGGGAATTTGTTTTAAAAGTAATTTGTGTGTGCGGTTGTATTTTTCTAATAATTAGATAATATGCATGTTTTTAATTTATATAATTGGATGAGAGAAAGTGTGTCAGTTTTTTTGTTTTGTGGATCAAGTGCAATTGGTTAATTGAAATTGTTGTAATCAAATTATGGATTGCTTAATTTAAAATCTTAATAGTGGAAGCGAGGTCCTGGGTTTGAATCCTCGGTCGGGTTGTGCAGTAACTGTGAATTTTCCTTTCTTTTAAGAAATAATTAATCGATACATTCTAAGCCCGTCGGGAAGTTGGTGGTGTTACATCCCCGTGCCACGTTAAGCCGTCGGTCCCCGTACTACAATAAACATCTGATAGTTGACAGATAATGTTGACTAAGCCCTTTCAAATATAACAAGGTATGAAAGATTGTACCTCTTTATTAGAATTACAAACAATCCGAATCTAACTTTTATACTAGCATGCTATATCCATTTTTTCTTTAATAAAAAGGGGCAAATCCGCAAGTGCTTATTATTATATTTAATGCGGGCAAAGGCGCGGGCGAAATAATAATTAAAACCTAACTAACTAATGACACTTGTACATGATTTTTCGTTTAAAGCGCATATTAAAAATACTTAATAATCATCTTCACTATTACCAGATCATCGTACACAAGTTCGTTTTTTTTTAAAATCTTAAAACCTTTAAAAAAAGGTTTTAAGTTAAAAAATTATATAACACATAAATGCTTTGGAAAACATTACGTAGATTACATCCTTATTGTTCTGTGATTGCGTTTATGCCTATAACCGAAGTGGGACAGACAGTTATATAATAATTAGGTGCGAATTTTCTAAATCAATCATATCAAATTTCCAATGAAATACATAATTTGGAAAAATATTCTGAATTAATAAGTAGTTCGATTCGGTACCGAATGATTCGAATCAAATTATAGCCGAATTATGTTAAACTTAATGAATACTTTACGCGAACATTAAAATTTCTGATGTCAATTTACATATAGAAATATTACATGTTATAATTAATTATACATTAGTTCTATTTACTTGTTAATTTGTTTAAAATCTTAATGAAATGTTATACGAGGCGTTATGCATTAATTTATAATTAGTAAAATTATCTACATTGCTATGCCACATTAAAATTATGCAATAATGTGCAATTTGATTAATATATTAATAAAATTCTTAAATTATTGATTTATGCAGTTTAATTGCTTTTATATAACCATAAATCTCTTAAGTATCTAATTTAAGGACATATTTAAAAGGTTACATATTTGTTTTATTATTATTTTATGGATAAAAAACATGTTCGTAAATGTATACATGCGGTATATTATTAATTAGGTTATGTTGTTAAAAAAAGAATTTTTTAAAAGAGATTTCATGGAGATTTCTGCAATATTTCTTACAGCCTCTACTGCTCACTCGTAGTTAGAACTCATTAAATTAAATATTTTTTGCATGAATTTCTGTTTTTATAAACATCTTCACAAAATTGTCTTATTAGTTTTTACAGAACCGGTTTGGGCCCAGCGATTCAATATCAGAAAATTTTTTAAGTGTTTTTTCTTTTTAATTTCATTTATTAAAAAAATGGCCTTTATTTTTAAAATGAGTAATAGTCGCTTTCCCCTCCAACTAATTGTACTTAAGAGTGGATATCCCCTCTCCTAAAAGGAGGGAGGCTTGGCCCTGTAGTGGGTCGTTAACAGGCTGATAACGATGATGATGAAGAGTGGGTATATCAATAGTCCAACAAGTAATTTTTGTAGCCGTGACCGCTCGGTGTTGAGACCCCTTTACCAAGGGGTTATTGACGGTCCGACATTTTTTAAACAGATTAAAAAAAATTATGCTAGCAGTCTTTTTGTGTTAGACTGTGATAGAGTTTGTAACATTCTCTGTAGAAACGGACGGTATCGAAGAAACATTATGAAGGGGCTCTTACTCCGTTACATAAGCGTAAACAGCTGATACTTTTACGTTACGCAAGCTTTCTATTACTCCTATTCCTATTTGATTCAGACGAACTTGAACTTAACCCTTCTTAGTAGTTACAGATGCTGTGCTAATAATAGAACGGTTCATCCGTTCTAACTGACCTTTTCAAGCGAAAGTAGTCTTAATTAAGAGATGCCGGGTAACATTTACGTTAGAATCAAGTTTTCAAGAAATGGATTATTAAAGCATCATTTTTAGAAATTTGTAACTGGACGTATTAATTATCTTTTTTATATAATTTTAAAATTTGAATATCTTTCGTAGTAAAAAAAAGTTTTACCATGTTTTTCTTAATCTCATAACTATGTAACGTATGTTTTATGTTTTCTATTACCAATGAAATCAAAACATAAAATTAAAATTAATATTATCTACCGGTACCGAAATGTTTTTTAAAAAGTTCCAACCGTTTTAAAATAAAGTTTGTAGATAAAGCACCTAAGTACGGCCAGACAAGAAAAATACAATACCCCCATGTCGGGGAAAAACAGAACTAATTTATTATATTACTAGCAGACGCCTGCGACTTCACTCAAGTAAATAGTGTGTTGCAACCTTCCAACAACACCAACAAAAAAAATGTACGTAATAAAAATGGATAAGTAAAGCAAGTAATCCTCGAAAGATATATGCAGCATTTTCGATAAAAGCTCACAGGCGGCTTAAATTTTTAGACTTCAAACAATAATTGTCATACTAATTCATCAAATTTGCATAAAACCTTAACAGATTTGTATACTAAAACCTTTCTTTGGAATCAGTCTATTGATGAAAATCGCATGACAGTCCGTTGAGTAGTTCTTTGAGTTTATCGCAAATAGACGGACAGACACGGCGGGGAACTTTGTGTTATAATATTAGTATTGTAAAGCAAATCCTATGCACTGACTGCTAAAAATACCCCTAGTCCAGATTTTTTATTTTCTTGGTAGTGCTTAGGCATACCCAATATATTCAATATGTTAAAACTGTATTAAGTATACCACTATGTAACAAATTTACTTTAGAATAAAATCCTTAATATCCTTGCAAGGTTGTCTGGTTAATTTACAAAAAAGTGGTAAATAATTGATTGAAAATCGATTAATCGCTAATTTATCTTTATTTTATTCACAATTATCTTTTGTCCCCTATAACTGTATTTTAACTAAAATCCATTGCCAAAATTAGTAACTTTTGACACAAATTGTAATAAATCAGTCCAAATATTAAATGTCAATGATAAATATATAACAATTGATTGCAACAGCGATGTAACTTCATACTGTTTAATTTTATCTATATTTTATTCATGCTTGGTTATTTAAATTTTGTCGCTAATAAAATACAATAAAGTTGGTTAGATTTTAGTTCTAAATGCAGTTTCAGTCCATAGATTATCTATTTTCATTAAGTTTTATATTAAATGCTTAATAAATTAGTCAAAATATTGAATACCAAAGATAGGTATACAACAATTGATTGCAACTTGGCGATGACTATGTGGTATTAATTTAGTTTTATCCTTATGTAATTCATGCCATTTATTTTGATGCCATATTGACGAAAATATCTGCATTGTATGAAGTTGATTAGATTGTAGAACTAAAATTAGTATTTTGACGCGAATTGTAATAAATCTGTCTGAATATTAAATGTTGATTATATTTGAATAATGGAGATGCTTCAGGTGATCTAATTGATGTTGGCGCCTCATTTAAATTGGATGAGGTGAACCAGTCACCTTATAATAATGATATGCTGAAAGAATCAAATGACCCCGCTTTATATTTCGATGTTTTGTCGAAATTTTGATCTGGAAATTATTTCTATTTTTAGGGTTCCGTACCTCGAAAGGAATCCTTATAGGCTCACTTTGTTGTCTGTCCATCTTTTTTTTTTAATTTTTTTTATCGACTACAAGTTGGCCCTTGACTGCTATGTGATGATGCTATTTAAGATGGAAGCGGGCAAACTTGTGAGGAGTAGGATGAAATCCACACCCCTTCGGTTTCTACACAACATCATACCGGAACGCTAAATCGCTTGGCGGTACGTCTTTGTCGGTAGGGTGGTAACTAGCCACGGCGAAAGCCTCCCACCAGCCAGACCAAGACAAATTAAGAAAAATCTCAATCTGCCCCGCCGGGAATCGAACCCAGGACCTCCATCTCATAAATCCACTGGCATACCACTGCGCCACGGAGGTCGTCAAATCAAAATCTATGTGTTCGTCAAGCCCCTCTTGTATAGGAACACGTGAAGTATATACAGTATATCAAATATTATAGTCAGGTTTATACTGTCCCTTGGAGCTGTGAAAAAATTAAACTTCTAAGCCAACGCAATCAATACAATTACAGCCGTTTATGCCGCAAATTTTCTACTTCCCTGAACACAGCATCTTCTAATTTGGTACGAAGCAAAATCTTATAGTACAGATTAAAAATACTTTTATACCTTTAAGCTGTAAGAAACCCCTGTGTTGCAATCCAGGGAATAAAGTACTATTCAAATTTCAACCAAATCTGTTCAAACCTTGAAGTTAGTAGTATAGAAAATGTAACAAATATATACACATAAGTTTCCTTTCGCTTTAATGATATTGTGTGATGAATCATTCTTCTTTATTTCCGATTCATTCACGTTTTAATAAGAATGTTGTACCTACTAACTGTATGGTATAAAATACTGCAGTTCCTGAGAATTGCAAATATAATAGACGTATTCTGTAAAACAGAGGGTCGAAACGACCTGCAGGCAATTCTAGAAAGTTAATGGGTACCACCCCTGCAGTTTGTAGGTTAACGACTAGGAGGGTTAACTTTGCTCATGCGACGCAATTGTTTGATGAACGCTATTGGAACTGGGTCACGCCACCCTAGTACAATTCACCTGACTTTATACAGGAGTTCCCATTCCACTACGAGAGATTATTTCTTAAAATACAAGAATCAAGAACTTTACATTCTGATTTTATTTTGTTCAAAATCTCTGAAAATAAGCAGAACCTACACCTACCTAAGAACTTAAGTGAAAGTCTTGACGACCTCCATGGCGCAGTGGTATGCGCGGTGGATTTATAAGGCACATGTACAGAAAAGTTCCAGTTTTACCCTGTAAAAGAAATACTGTAAGTACCCTGCAGTACAACATAAAGAAAGATCGATGATGCCTTTCCAGAAAATGTTTTCTATTTTTATCTCATGAAATCTTAGATTAAGTCAGTTTTTTTCATTTCGCTAATAGCTTGTCTATCCATTTTACGTCATTCGTATACCAGCAATATCAGGCACAGACAAAAAATGCCAAGAGTTCCACCCAAGTGCTGGCTCACATCCAACTTCCCACAATACTAATTTATGTACGGCCTGGTGAATAGAATTACTTACATTGAGAATGAATGACGTTTCTAGTGCTTTGATTGTCATAGAGTTAAGTTTTAGTATTGCTTTGAAGGCATTCATAACCCTAAAAGCGTCTATACCTGACGTAAAGGTTAATATTAAACTAAGGTTTCAGAAAAAGTCCTTGTTGTGTTTAGAGTTTAAGTTTTTTTTTTTATTCTATTCTCGATTCTGTCGTTATTTATTGTACGACATCTTTGTACTCTGACATATATAAATACATAAACATATACATACATATAAACACGCTATAATACAATATATTTTTCTTTATTTTTTTTCCTTTTCTTTTCGTTATTTATAATTTTTTTTAATTTTTTTTTATTATTTTTTTTTATTTACTTTTTTTTATTTATTTCTTTTTTTTTATTTTTTTTTTATATTTACATTATTTTACCGTAGATCCATTTGCCTTTGCTGCTTTCTTTGCTGTTATCTGAGCATATTTCAGGAAGTGGGGTCGACACTCATTTACATTGATTGCCATACTCAGACTATCCAAACATAGCGTCAAACCCATTTTGCATTTACAGTTGAATCTATCCATTGCGAACCGTGGACATTCCAATAGAACTAGAGTTTAGGTTTTGCATACTAAGTCTGAAATGTAGAGCTTTTTTCTTTCAAAAAATTCTTAGAAGCAGTTCGCAGTAAGGAAATTAGTGGTAGTTTGAAGAGCATGTTGAGCCGTTGGTCGCGGTCATTGCTATAATAAAAATAATTCGTCTCTATGGCTAAGTATCCATCTAGCACGATACGTAAGATAAAGAGAGACAAGATAGTTATCAAAATGTGATGTAATACAGACTACACAGTAAAGTGCAATTTTAGTTTTGCTGAAAATTAGAACATAGGGCATTCTTGCTGGGCTAAAATAGTAACTGTGCAGAGTATATCTTATTTAAAAAAAGTCTGGCTTTTAGGTAGACATTAGAAGTAAGTCAATAATGGTATGGTATGGATAAAAAAGGTACATATGCGTATGTAAGAAGGTGTTTGCTATGAAACGCTTGTTATACCTACTAAAGTGTTTGAAGTCAAAATGTACTATGGATTACACCAAAGTAGTAGAAGTACAATGTACAATCGAAGTCGATTAGACCACACATTTTTAAAGCCCAATTTTGGCTTCGCTGGAAAGTGGAATATAGAGCATTTTCGCTGGGCTAAGAGAGTAACAGTGCGGGCCATTTCCGGTCACCCCAATTCGCCGATAGGGGGCGCAGATAATAGCAGTGCTATGCCTACTCCTGACTGCACTGGCTTTGATCCAACAGCGAATTTTGCAATGCACAATCATACGGCGTTTGCACTTTCAGAAGCTTAGAGTTATAAATCTTCTGATGTAACTGCGAAAACTGAATGTGAAGTTTTACTATTGTTAGAGCTGATAATAATTTATTAGCATTAATTTGCAGTAGCAGAGCCATCTGCAATAATTTTTATTGCTAATTCGATATTACAAAAAACCCTCTCAGTAGTGTTGTTTCTAAAATTAAATATATTGTCCCTATGTTTAATCGCCTAGTATTCTTCTCTCTCAACTTATAAAGCAAAGTCTCCTTAGAAGTACACAATATATAATAATATATGCCGGATATTTAGCGGACCATAAAAAAGGTCCATAATTAAAAAAATATGGTTTTATTTTAAAGTCTACTTATTACACATCTTTTGTTATTTAAAGTTTCATTTGTTTTACTTAAAATGAGATTACATTAAGAACAGATTTTGCGCGTAAAGGCTATTTGTGAAAAATGGTACATTTTTGAAGTGAAACTTAATATTAAAATAACAATTAATTAAATTAGAAAAATGGTGATTAATATCGCGTAGTTAGTCCACGTGCTCTTATTAAAGTTTCTACCCGTCTAGGAATACTGAGAACAATGTTATCGATGGTCTCCAGGGATAGTCTCCCTGGGATAGTAGACCAGTATTTCAATCTGGTCTTGTAATGTGAGACATCAAGGAACAATTAAGACTTATCGAGTGGCCAGGAAAGCACGAGTCTCATGAACGACACACCACATTTTCCATGAGGAAAAAAAATATATATAACATGTGTGTTGGAGCCTGGAGGAACATTGTTGATAAGCGAGTAACATGACTGATACTTCTGATCTCAATTTAAAAAGCGATTATAGTTAGCAGTGTAGGTAATAATGATACACTGACCGGTTTTTCATTCCTTGCACGATAAACACACCGACTCAAAAGTAGAAAGTCCCGAAAATTTTGAAAAAACTTTTTGATTTTGATCTTTTTTCATATTACTAAATTAGTAAAAAAACTGAGGCGTTTTCACAATTATAGGTAACATTTAATTCGGCTTTTTTATCATCGGCATTATCTAAGTTATTTTTTCGCTCTCCTGATTTTCAGGCTTTTGGCAGGTGTGTAATCTCATACAGGGCACTGGACCGACGCGTGATCGCGCATCCCCGACATAATCTATGCACAGTTTAGAATTGTTGAAACTTGGAAAGACGCCAAGCTGCACCATACGCGGTTACTATGGGCGCGACAGGGCTGAAGTGACACGGCGTGAGAAATTCCTCATTACATTTCTACGTGAGGTATATACATAACAAACGTAAATAAACGACCGATTTTTAGCTGTACTATCATTTCATTACCGTATTATTAGCCGGTTTATCTCTCGTAAGGAAAAATGGTGTCTGATTTTTAAGAACTAGGTATTCATTTGTTTCTGTAATTTCGATGGCTTAACTTTACAAAGAGGTAGCACCTGGCATAGGCCGGCACCGACTTCTAGATATGCTTAAGTAAATTAAAGCAACTTAATGACAGTTATTTTTTACTTTTTAGTGCGTTTTGAGTCGGCTCTATTTTTAGTTAAAAAAATTTATTTCTTACTTTTTAGTGATTTATCGCCATGTCACTTAGTCGTACTATACTCTCATAGTATTACGGCACTAATAGCCAAAAAGCTACCGATACTTACACAAAAACCGAAATCGCTGCAAGTGTGCCTATGAAATTTGTAGAGTTCTTTCAATGGGACTATCTTGGAAGTGTGCCCTTTCGAATAAAAAAGAATTATCAAAATCGGACAACTCTGTAATAAAATTATTATTATAAAAACAAAAAACCCGACTGCTTAGAAGTTATGAACTGAAAAGAGAAAAACAAGGATCACTATATCTGTATAAAATTCTAATTACTTTATGGTGCTGCAAACAGGGACAAAATACTTTAACCTGCGGGGAAAGAAAGATTTACCAAAACTACGTTTGTCCCCGCCTGCAGCACCATAAAGTATTTAGAATTTTATACACTTATAGTGATCCTTGTTTTTCTCTTTTCAGTTCATAACTTCTAAGCAGTCGGGTTTTTTGTTTTTATAATAATAATTTTATTTAAGATTTTTAAGTTTTATGGTATAGAAATGAGACGGTAGACTTGGTATACTTTTTGACATTTTTTGTTAAAACCGTAATACAAACATGATATGATATTTATATTTTTGAAATGGACTTTTTACGACCTTTCAATTGGTACCCATATTGCTAAGATAAGATAAAAAAACATATACATCCCCCCTTTTTTCCCCCATTTACAGCCGCCATTTTGAAAATTTATATAGCCTATGTCACTATCAGAATTTTGACAAATTCAACGACACCTCACATGTCAAAATCCGTTCAGCCGGTTAGGCTGTAGCGCGTGCCGAAGAAATGGACATACATACATACATACATACATACATACATACATACATACATACATACATACATACATACATACATACATACATACGCTCGAAAAACATAACCCTCCTTCTGACGCAGTCGGGTAAAAAGTTATGCGTGGTCATACATAAAAAAAAATATATACCTACGTGTCGAATTGAGAACCTCCTCCGTTTTTTTTCGTCGGTTAAAAAACATTCACTATGTTGCATCTAAACTAAAATTATAAATTCGAACGTATTTCTGTCCGTCTGTTAGGTTATCACAGTTAAACTGATATTGATGAAAATTGATATACAAATACTGGGATCTTAAACAAAAACATGGGCTTTTGTTGCAAAAATAAAATAAGATATAACTTTTCTTAAAAGTCTGTAAAATTTGTACATTGGCTAAACTAGATTAGAGTTACTACTAACTGACAGTTTAGCAAAGCACTTTTAAGTATATAATTATTCTTCAAATGAAACTTGAATGTGAATGCAAAAATAACTTAATTACCTATTAGGATGTATTATAACAAAATCGATATAAATGAAAATGTTGATATTTAGAGCACTTGACCTAGAAACAATATGGATTAATAATAAGATAATTTAAAATATGCAAAACCATCCTTGTCAAGGCCATGAATTGATTTACATTTAAGAAGAAGATACCTACTCAGACGGCACACATAGAATATGCTAGAAAAAAAAGCAAATAAGGAAATTAAAAATGGTTATTTATTGACGTCGGGTGATAACTTATTGAGTCGATTCCACATTAAAACGTGATTTGCTGACCTATATTTTATTGATGGAGACCATATTGCTCGTTTTGGAAATTGCCTCTTGCCGGAAGTAACATTTGATACAAATTTACATAAAGTTGTATAATTTGTGTAAATTATTTATTATTAATATCACTTTTTGTAGTGTTTATCGTTGGAATCTTTTATACATATTAAAATCACTACACTAATTGAATTTTTTCAAGATATTTACTATTTGTGTAGCAATTGAACCTTATTCATTATCATTTTTTTCATGAACTTACGTAACTAAATGTCAAAATTGAAAATGTAAATCATATTTTCAAATGACATTTATTTTATTTACAAGTATTACCACAGAATTGGAACTCGGTGTGAAATCCTAATAATGGATAAAAGATTCGGGAGCATTATTTCTTTGGATAGTTTAGAATTAGACAGCAAAAAGGATTTACCCTCGAAAGATAATGTTGATGAGAAAATGGTTGACACAATCTTGGTGCCGTTTTATGAAAACGACATACTTATTAAAGTATCTAAAAGTAATAAAAAGAAACAGAAAGTTAACAACAAACCCTCAAAAATAGATCCATGTTTAGGAGATTCACAGCAATGCAACGGCTACCTCATAAACAAAAATTTACAAAAAGGTAAAAAAATGTCCTATTTAGAAATGTTTCGAAAACAGTTTTCAGGTAATATCAATGAAAAGAACTCAAAGAATACTTCAAATGAAATACGTTCGATATCTCCTGAATTTGGCGACACTGAAAGAGAGAGTTTTGGAGAAGAATATAATAATAATAATACATTTACTGATTTTTATAATACAGAAGCTTATAACGAAGTGTATTACGAACAACTGATACATCCAGATGTTGAAGAATACTTAGAAGAATCTTTTGATGACGGTTTATGTTTTAATGATGATATTGAGGTCAAAAATCTAGAAGATTTTGACGATAACAACCTTCGAAGTATCTCAGAAGTTTCTAGACCTCGCCGTCATACCAGACGCACTACAGCACCAATAAATCAAAATATAAAATTGGGTGGATTAGGTCCAGACGTAGAAAACATAAGACCGAGACTAGAAAGAGCTAAAAGTCTTCAAAGATATTCAGAGAAGGTCCGAATGGAAAACCGCCTAAGAATGTATAAGAAAGATATGGAGATTGAAAAAGAAAAAGAAAAAAATGCTGAAAAAGAAAAGTCTGCTAAACATAGACGCTCAAGCGACAAAAATAATGACCAGAAAGGTAAGAAGACTTCTTATTTAGTTGATAAAACGTCGCAAGCCAAAACATCGGTTGACAAAAAATGTACCAAAAGTCATCATAAGTCATCTGATGAAAAAGAACAACATTCATTATCAAAAGACAATAAGCCTACAGATGACGGCAAAAATCCAAATGAAAAGGAATCAAAACCTAACCGGGTAATAGAGCGGAAGCTTCTTTCAGCTAAAGAGAGTCTGCAGAAGTATATAAAACCAGGATATGAGACGACCAGAAAAAAGGCAAGTGCCAGAAGTCAGGCTACGAGCGCAAAACAAAAAGATAACAATGTAGTATCGCCAGTAGAAATTAGATTTACTGTTAATGTTGGTGGTGTTCGGCCATCCAGTGCACTGAAATCACTTGAAGAGAAACATCGTATTTATCAAGAGAAGGTGAAAGAGTTCACCATGGAACCAAATAAGGGTTAAATCTTTTGTTAGCCCAGAGTTTTGTTATTGTTTATTTAAGTTTCGTTTTATATCGTAGACAAAATTTTATTTTATTTAGAATTGTTATAATAAAAATAAAATGTGTACTTCAGTTTCGATTGGAATACATTTTTATTCCCACTCCTCACGGCCTGGTTCACAGAATTAAAAATAAGACTTCCATAATTTACTTTTGCTGATTCGAAGTAGACCTCGAATCTACGCATTTATGACACCTTGGCTTGGTAAGTTTAGGGTTACAGTGTTTGAGTTTGTAACGACTCTACTGATAATGTGGAACGAACGGATCAACGTGCTGTACAACTGACTTCCTTAGTCAAGTCTATTACTGAGAATTTGTAAGAACAAAAAAACTACTTATTTAATAAATCTTGTAGGTATTCATAGCCCGATACAGGAGTCGTCTAAAACCTCAGTACGAACATAGGTACCACTGAGATAAAGAAGCAATTATGAATTACGGAACCCTTCGAAATAAAAGTACAGTTTTAATCTTCTCGAACTATTATTATAGATAGGTACGTAGTTGCTGTGATCAAGCGACAGACCATCGACGAGAGAAAGTGTTCCGACGGACGTTCGCTTTCAACAAATTGGCACTTCATTTCGGCATTTCTTTCCAATGAATTGGATTCAGATACGTATCGGACACTCCTCATAATAATTTGAACCATTTACATACGAAGACCGAATTGTACACTTTTTTATTTGTTACAAATTAACCCTTGACTGTAAGCACACGTGATGGTGTGTGTTGTTACAATTTCAAGATGAAAGAAAGCTAATTTCTTAGTGGAATGAACACTCTTGGAAGTGCGTCTTTGGCGGCGGAGTAACTAGCATCGCCCACCAGCCAGACTAAGAATCGGACTTAGGATTTATAAAAAAATCCACCACGCACGCCACTGCGCGACGGAGTCTATCTACGTCATACATCCTTCGACTTCTTACAACGACATCAAATTAGTAGGTATTTGACTCAAACGAGAATCCAATGTTGATGAGCATGCCCACAACTATAACAGACTTATGACGTCACAATTTCACGCTCCATTAAGATCTATAGGCGAACGATCTGAGGCTTATAATAAAAACGAAAACAATAAATCTTGCGTAATTTGGAACGCAGTTTAGTTATAAACGACAATATGCCAACACCGATTTTTATGTGGTTGTGATTAAAACATTTTCTCGAAGGCCAGACAGTGCCCAATTTATCTGTGTCTTCAGCAGCATCAGTCGCTAATCCGATCGCTTTCAATAAATAAAAGCGAACGAACTGCATTTAGTTAATGAGCAAAGCCTAAAGCCTTGAAGACTTAAATAACTGCACGAAACAATGGCAATCGGCCCTATCATAATGCAAACCCTTCTAATTGAATTGCTGTAGCAAATTTCGTTTAAAATCGATTACCGATTAGGCAGGGAAATATTAATATTAATACAGCAATCAGATTTCCTGTAGAAATCCAAACTGTTTGTAGTATTGATATGTATATAAAAAGCAGTGAAAGAAATAGATTTGCTGTATAAAAGTAAGTAAAATGAATGTGATACGGATATTTTGAATCATAAGCAATTATCATTTGAAACATTCTAGTGAGACTCGATCCGGTTGTTTGTACAGGGAAAGTGGAGTAACTTGTATTGCGATGCGAGATGCAAATTATAATTTTTGTAGGTCTGACTTTTATAATTTAACGCGCAAGCAATTCTGTAATGATGTTTTAATAAGTAGCTAGTGTGAGCTACATATTCGTCTCTATCCCTCTTCTCGTCTATTAATATCGTTTAACATTAATCATTAACAGCCTATTTGGTGCAGGACAAGGCTTCCCTTCTTGTAAAGTGCATCTGCAGTTTAAACACACTACTCCAATGCTATTTAATGAAGTTTAAAGATGATCTGCAGTTTCAACGTTCTATTCCAAAGATAATAACTGAAGTTTAAAGATGGTGGTATCTTTAGCTCTATAGTGTACAACGAACTTCCTTAACAATCAGATAATATAAACAAATTGTTAGAATAAAACTGCCTTTTCTTATTTATTACTGAATAAACTTTAATTTAATCAAGCACACGTTACTGCGAGTTACAAGAAGGACCGGAAGTAGAAGGTAACAGATTAAAAATATAGAATGAATATATCAACACAGTTAAAGAAACAAACTATCTGTTAACATAACTCGGAGGATTCCAATTACATAGTTTAGTTATTTGATGTTACTTATTTCTAACACAAATCTTAAATCATATAGGAAATTCCGACATTAAAGTCAGTCTTCTCATAAACTTTACGATCTGATTCCTCTATCTTCATACTACCACAGAATGGCAAAACGCCATGAAATTTGGTATCCTTTTGCTGTTGACATCCAGAAGGACCAACGGTTTCATGTTTTCACGTCATCGTTTCTAATTACAACTGCTAAAATGTGAAATGCCTTTCCAGTGTCAGTATTCCCTGACACGTATGATTTGTGCACCATCAAGGCAAGAGTGGATAGGCATCTTCTAAGCTTGCTCCAGCCTAGGTTCCATCTTTGATATTCACCAGGGTGATTGTAGTTTAGCCTATTTAGTATAAGAAAGATGACTTTAATTTTGATTGCTTATAGTTTAAAAAGTTTAAAGTTTCATCACATCCGGTCTTGTGGTAATTATTTTATAACCTCCCAACCTTTCGACTCAAAGTGGGTTGATATAATTAAACAAGATAAAACAAACTAAGAGCACAAGAATACAACTTTTACTTTGCCCTTGATACGTATTCTGAACCCCGGTGTACGAGTCCAGACGTAGTAACCGAGTGACGTAAGGTTACATTCCTTCGTTGATTCCAGTTATCTTTTGCCTACAAACTTGTTTATCTACTGGAAATAGTGAAAGACTCTTAAGTATATATATAAGTATGATAGCAAGTTAATTAACTATTTCGTTGGTCGTGGATTAGAATGAAATTTTGTTTGTATATTAGAGTTGGTCTCCAGATGGACTGGAAAAATAATTAAACTCGGTAGATTTACCTTATGATACCTTCAAATAAGTTATTTTCGTATAGGTATATATAATCTGAATCTCGGAAACAGTTCCAACTATTTTCATGAAATTTTGTATGCAGGTGGTTGCGGAAGCGATTAATTGATCTTCTATAGAGTGTATAATTTCCAAAAAAACATCTGAGCAAAGCTCGATCAACCAGGTACTTGTAACAATTGTCGGACTAGGCAAACCGTAAGTGGAAATTGCGATTGACTTAAAGCATTTTGATAGGTTTTCAAGGAACGCGTCCTACGTACTCGTAGTACCGCCATACTCGTATGTATGTCAACCTGAGGCGTAAGTGTTAAGCATTGTGTGCCTTTAATAAGACCGGTTACAGGTACACTACAATACTGTTTAGCGACAAAAATAAGTAAGGTTGTAGTACTTCCCCAGACGAGAAACGACGACCTCCGTGGCGCAGTGGTATGCGCTGTTATAAGACGGAGGTCCTGGGTCCCGGCGGGGCAGATTGAGATTTTTCTTAATTTGTCTTGGTCTGGCTGGTAGGAGGCTTTCGCCGTGGCTAGTTACCACCCTACCGACAAAGACGTATCGCCAAGCGATTTAGCGTTCCGGTACGATGTCGTGTAGAAACCGAAAGGGGTGTGGATTTTCGTCCCACTCTTAACAAGTTAACCTGCTTCCATCTTAGTCTGCATCATCACTTAACATTAGGCGTGATAGCAGTCAAGGGCCAACTTGTAGTCGATAAAAAAAGACGTCTCCGAGATGACGTCGTGATTGCGTTTTCATAAAAAAACGGCTTTAACATAGTTTAGCTTAGGGTCAATTAGTGGCGTCTAAAATATATATGCAATAACTTATATATCTATATATCAGTATAAATCGTGCTATCACGGAATATAATGTTATTTAAACCGTACCCGATACCTACATGAATGAAGCTATTCCTATTCACCTTTCAGTGCTAAACGTGTGATCTAGGCAATGATGTCCCTGTACCGGATTATAGCCCTTATTCCGTCACTTTATGAGGTCATTTTGCGTATCAGAGATGTAACTTGACCGCAAACGTGTTATTATATCTATTATATCATTCCCAATATACTTAGGATGCCTTCACATGAGATTACAATTTACGAATCGGCGATAATTTACTTACTAGCACTATAATTATCGATAATTGATCCAAACTATGTGTTATTGCTTAGACATAGATACTACAACTTTAATTGGATAGTTAACTAAGTTGAACTACTTAAAAAAACTAAATTATCGAGATAGATACACGATAAAATACTTAGTAGGTAACCTACAGTTGATTTTGCGTCGGAGCTTCAATGCATCAAATTCGTTTTCTTTGAAAAAATAGCTCGTTCAAATACTAGCGAGTTTACTAGGGTAAAATTTGACTTCATCGGTCACCAACAGATCGTGACCGACGCAAACTGCTCTACATGCTCTCTAAAGCATGAGGGGAGCACGACAACAAATCCATAATTCCTACTGTAAATTCTGATTCCCGCAGGACTAAATGAAATTTTTTGAGTTGTTCCGGGTTACCCTGGTGGAAGGCTTTAGCCATGGCTAGGTACCACCCTACCGACAAAGACATGCTGCGAAGCGATTTAGCGTGATGGTACGATATCATTTTATCTCCTAGAATTAATTGTAAACAAATGTGAACGCAGCTTTAGTCAATTATAGCTCTATTTGAAGAGCGATGCAAGGCCACTTTGTCGTATTAAATATCAATAAATATAAATTATAATAACAGCCTATTTCGGTGTTTCTCAAATCCTCACAACCTTTGACATTCGCCTATTTAGTAACATCAATAAGCAATATCAATTTTCAGTATTCGTACATTAAAAATAAAATAACCATATACTTGTATTATATAAATTGAATGCTTTTTATGATTTAACACGAAAATCAATTAATCGACATTAATCTTAATTAATCAGTGCCTACACTGTAAAGCTGTCTAGGCCTTTTGATTTGTTTTCTTTGATTATTAATTATTTGTAGGCTTCATTGTTTTACTATTATAAATTTATAATATTCTGTGATATTGAGTTACCGTGGCTCAGTCAGTCAGTTGGACTATTGCTTTGTTATCTGTTTTACAGATTTTAGACTTATTAGAAATGTTTATTGGTCGTGTTTAAATGAAATGGCTATTATTTTATTTTTGTGTCTCAAAAACAAAATTTTATAAGTGTCTTTTAATAAAAAAATATTATTATAAAAGCAAAAAACCCAACTGCTTAGAAGTAATGAACTGAAAAGAGAAAAACAAGGATCACTATATCTATATAAAATTCTAAATACTTTATGGTGCTGCAGGTGTGGACAAAATAGTTTACTACCTAGGAAAGAAAGATCTACCAAAACTACGTTTGTCCCCGCCTGCAGCACCATAAAGTATTTAGAATATTATATAGATATAGTGATCATTGTTTTTCTCTTTTCAGTTCATTACTTCTAAGCAGTTGGGTTTTTTGTTTTTATAATAATAATTTTATTTGAGACTTTAGTTTTAATTTGTGGTATAGAAATGAGACAGTACACTTGGTACAGTTTTTGACATTGCTTGTTAAAACAGTAATATAAACATGATATGATATTTATATTTTTGAAATGGTCTTTTTACGAGCTTTCATTTGATACCCATATTGCTAGCATATGGTCCCCCCTTTTTTCCCCATTTACAGCCGCCATTTTGAAAATTCATATAGCCTATGTCACTTCCACAATTTAGCCGAATTCAACGACACCTCACATGTCAAAATCCGTTCAGCTGTTTAGGCTGTAGCGCGTGCCGAAGAAATGGACATACATACATACATACATACGCTCGAAAAACATTACCCTCCTTCTGCCGCAGTCGGGTAAAAAAAAACAATTAAACGTGGCCACGAACCCCAGTGACGAACCATGATGGTTCTAAGCACCATGGGTCTAGACCTGGCCTTGTGGTGTGCCAATCAAAATACATAATATAATAAAATAATGATGATGAAAAGCGTGTTCAAAAAAGTTGCTTTTTACAGTGACAACTTCTTATAGGAAGGTAAACTGCTTCGTTACGTAACGCTATACGGCATCAGTCTGTCTGGCATCCATTTCTCTTACGCAAAGGCTCCTCCTCTCACACTCTAACTCTATTAATTCTGTGGGGCGTCACGATACGCACACGTTTTTGGAAACTGATATATATATACTTAAGGCTTTTGCATAAAAATATATTATACGTTGTCATTCATCTCTCTTTCACACAAGTTTATCAAAAAAAAATTGTTACATAATTTTCTCGCCACCCCACGTATGTCACGTCCCTTCAGTATTCTGGACACGTTCAAGTTATCACTGCAGTTAGTGGAGCAATTCGAACCGTCACGTGTCGGCATGAATGCTATGTTGGATTATGGTAATACAGTTCTGGTACACCATTGTGAGAGGAAAGTAGAGCGTGTAGCACAATACTAACTTAAATGTAGGTAGTGCACCAACGATGACGGTGCGATGACGTCATCTGAAACTTTAAAATAATAGCTCTTCTGCGGGATGTTTCAACCGAGAACATACAAGTTGTAGAAGAGCTGTAAAACATTGAGGTTTTTTTTCAACTACAAGCTGGCCCTTGACTGCTATCGCTCCTGATGTTAAGTGATGATGCAATTTAAGATGGGTGCGGGCTAATTTGTTTGGACTAGGATGAAATCCACACCCCTTTCGGTTTCTACACGACATCGTACCGGAACGCTAAATCGTTTGGCGGTTGGTACGTCTTTGTCGGTAGGGTGGTAACTAAACAACGCATAAGCCTCCTATAAGTCAGACCAAAACAAATTAGGAATATTCTCAATATGCTCCCCCGTGAATTGAACCCAAGACCTCCGTCTTATAAATCCACCGCGCATACCACTGCGCCACGGAGGTCGTCAAAAATGGAGGTACGTTAAAATTTAGATTATAAATAAACTAATTTAGACAGGTTGATCAGATTAGTTTACTCTTTTTGTCTATCACTATCTGATGGAAAGCCTTTATGTGTCATCACCATTTTTCATCATTACCTACTGCAGCGCCCTCCCTACTTATACAAGTGGGGATATAGATCTTAGTCTCACCATGGTGCTTCAATTTTGGTTTACGAATTAGGGAATAAGTCGTTACTTTCGTACAAAAACCAAGCACATTTTTTCTTATCCGTCATTATTCCTTGATAATGAGTAGGTAGGTAAGATTCAGAAATTAACAAGTTATAACTTGCCTTATAGTAATTTATGCACCATTCGGATGACTTTTAGTGCTGTAGTAATGACAAAATCCAGTAATGGTTTTTTTTTATTTATCCATATTATGTCATGGAACTGACTTTTCTGGGGCTATTAACGATAGGGATGCCTTGTTTTCATAATGCCAGATAAAAAGTGGAAGTATTTTGATATGTGGTAACATACCGCATTGTAATTAAAGCTAATTGGATTTATTCGAGAATAAATTATTTTTATAATACATTTTATTTTTATTAATTGTTAGTCAATCTAATAAGCTGGTATGGTTTTCGGGCTTTTTTTTATCGACTACAAGTTGGCCCTTGACTATTATCACACCTGATGTTAAGTGATGATGCAATTTAAGATGGAAGCGGGCTAACTTGTTAGGAGTGGGACGAAAATCCACACCCCTTTCGGTTTCTACACGACATCGTACCGGAACGCTAAATCGCTGAGCGATACGTCTTTGTCGGTAGGGTGGCAACTAGCCACGGCGAAAGCCTCCCACCAGCCAGACCAAGACAAATTAAGAAAAATCTCAATCTGTTCTGCCGAGAATCGAACCCAGGACCTCCGTCTTATAAATCCACCGCGCATACCACTGCGCCACGGAAGTCATCAAAACACAGGAGGACTTAGTAAACATAGTTAGAAATTACCCTACAAATATAATTATGCTATAACGTATAACGTATAAGCATAGTATTCTCTGTTACAATGACACCTTATAAAGAAAATTAAAAGTAAAAAGTAGCAGGTGTTATGGTACATTAGAAAGTAGCAACGCCTTTAAAATTTCTAACGAGAAATGATATATCAAAATCCAATCTAATCATAACGACGTATTTTAGGATCCCGTAGTTGAGTGCAATAAACCTAATTATATTAATTGCGTCAATGAGTGAATGATTCGACACAAATATTCAAAGCAGCAGCTCATTTTCTAATGCCATTTTAGCTCCATTTCATTCTATACCTTGTTTTTTCTTACGTACATTACCTTGTTTTTTCTTCTAGTCTAAGATTCGTGGAACATTCTTGCAACTGACGACGGGACACTAAACTTTACCTATTTTAAAAAAATTCTTCCCACCTGGCACTATATATCGATAACAAGTTTCAAACATTTTTAAATTAATTCTTTTATATACAATGTTATCCTCGGGAACGGCTTTCATGAAATTTTGCTCGAGGAATCGATCTATTTTAATTTTTAGAAAACGTATTATTTTCGAAAAAAAAACCAAGCTCGGCTAGCGAGGTACTTGTTTACAACCAACAAGTTTTGTAGAGGAAACAATTGGCCAACTCATCATGATGAAGCTAGCTAGGTTTTTTTTTATTCATTACAAGTTACCTCTTGACTGTTAGGAGTAGAATAATATCCACACCCCAGGACGTCCATGTTATAAATCAACTGCGCCTACCACTACGCCAAGGAGGTCGTCAAATGCTAAGTAGTAATTGTACAAATGTTCCCTGTATTCTGAACTAAAACTAAAAAGATTTTATTCTCTATCATTTATTAATTTACAATTATTTTTAATTTTCAACAATGCTATAAAACAATTATAAAGACACTACTAAAAATTTATAAAAAAATCTAGTCCGCCTGCTGCGGGGCCTGGGGGTCCAAGCAAACGGAAATCAAGGCTCCAGAGTGAGGAACCTCGTCACAATACGCGCCTTTTCAGGAATAACCGCCTTCTGTTTCCGACCCTTGATCCAACAGCTAAGCGAAAGCTTCTTAAGGTGTTGGTCGAAGCTTTTCGCTATAAGACCATTAACTGAAACGACTATAGGAACAATAATCGTCGAGTCAACATTCCACATGGCGGTAATCTCGTGAGCAAGGTCCGAGTGTTTTGATACTTTTAAATAGATAATTATTATTACGTACACATATGTGTGCACAATCATATCTATTCTGTTGTGAAAGAGACACTTGTAACCGTCACCAAACTATATAAGACTTCCTTATTATTTGTATTAGTTGTTATAGTTATTATTTGTTATAGTTATGATTTGCCCACTGAATGCAAGGAAATGCCGTCGTTACATAACACAATTTAGCACATCTCTCATTAGTTTCATTCACAACTCGTCTTCACCTACACTTTATTATGCATTTTTTACACATCTGATTTCTATTGCAATATATTTATATACATACTTTTACATTTGAATTCTGAAAGTGACATTTCTGTACATATAATTAGGTCAATATAAATAGGCTACATTAACATGCCAACCCGCATTTGAGCAGCGTGGTGGGTCTACGCTCCACATCCCCTCTCCTACAAAGAGGGAAGCCTGGCCCTGTGGAGGTCCGTCAAACGCCTTATAATGATAATGATGAAATCTACTTTAGTTGACTAATTTATAGCAGAAAGATTCTTTCTTCTAGATATAAATTATAATAAAATATTAAAATCTAATACCTTTAAAACAGCAATTCTTGTATATAATCTGAAAAGGGTCTCACGATTTTCATTCAATTTACAGTTTCGTTATATCTCGAATAGATAAAGCAGCATGTTCAATGAAAGCTCCCACCTAAATTTCTCTGACTTTCCCAATAATTATGATACGACGTCATATTTCATCCAATTTACATTAAGCCTTACCAAATTATATACTAAAGCCTTCCTCTATCTAAAGTAAACCACATGACAGTCCATTACGCGGCGGAGGATTTTTTAGAATATGTCAGGGTTTTAATTACTAAACAAATATTTTGATATTTTTGGACCTTAACTCCATAATTAAAAACCATGAATCGTTAAAATTCCATTAGTATTGTCCAAATTGTCAACTGTCAGTCAACATTCAAGTGATAAAATCAATGACCTTTTCTTAAAACCCGGGATGAACCTCTATATTGGTGCCATATAGTAGAGACTAGCAGTCGCCCGCGACTTCGTCCGCGTGAAAACTTCTTAGGTACCCTTTTAATTTTAAAGACAGACTTTCATACAAAGTGTGCTCTTTCCCATCTACCCCTCTCGATTTAATTTTTTTATAGTTTCCCGTCAACCAATATTCTCCGTCCTGTCCCGTGTACTAAAGATCTGCATTTATGTTAAACATTGTACGATATTACAGTACATTAACATTAACAATATACATATATTTATAACTCTTAAAAAAATGCATTAATTTCGACCAAATTTGATTACCATAAAAACGGTTCTATTTTGAAAAAAAATTAAAAAAAATAATATTCGCCGTCTTTTTTACATTTTCCATTATTTCTTCGCTCCTAATAGTTGCAGCGTGATGTTATATAGCCTAAAGCCTTCCTCGATAAATGGTCTATTCAACCAAAAAGAATTTTTCAATTCGAACCAGTAGTTCCTGAGATTAGCGCGTGCAAACAAACAAACAAACTCTTCAACTTTATAATATTAGTATAGTTTAGAAGGCGATGAATCGCTCGTGCAAAAACCGGTAGCCTGTAAAATGTGGGTAAGTAAGAGGCTAAGCTTGGCTATTAATACAATACTAGAAAAAATTATAGACATCTATAAAATATTTTCACGAATGAACATTTGAATAGCATTAATTATTATATCAAGAGCGAAAAAGGAAATCATCCAAGTATGTTTTAAATTATACTTAAATCCCAAGACGGATTGGACAATATACAACGGGTTGTTTTGACAAAAACAGTTTTAACTGATTTATAGAAAAAATGTTTAATTCAGCCCGTGACCCATGTGAAATCCTATATCTGTATGATGTTTCTTGAAAAAAAAAAAACGTGTTTCGAAGCTGATGAACAACGGTTACAAAGCCGATGTAACAGATACCTATGGGTATTCTCAATGACATTTTACCATATTGGACTCTTATAACGGAAGTTGGGACGATCGACGAGAATGTAAGCGAAATGTTCGTACGATGTTTTGTTTTTCTTGAATCGACATACAGTATTTCGATTCTTGAAAAACGTCAGTTTTGAAGCCCATGTACAATGGAAGAATAGTGGATTTAACAGATATTTTTTTTATCTGCAATAAGCTCGCACTTGACCACGATCTCACCTGATAGTAAGTGTAGATGCGGTCTAAGGTGGGGCACGCTTGCTTAGACAATGCCTATTCACTCTTGTTTTAAAGATACCTAAGTTGTATGAATTAGGAAAAACTGATATCGGAAGAGCATTCCATATCTTTGCAATGCGTATAATAAATCATGACGCAAAACGCTTTGTACGAGTTCTGGGAACATCAACGACATAGGGATGAAATCCCAGCCGGTGTCTTGCAGTGCGGTGACAAAAGGGTGAAGGAGGAACGAGGTCAAACAACTCCTGAGAGCACTCTCCGAAATATGCCCTTTAAAATACTGCTAAACTTGTAACTAATCGACGATGATCAAGGCTGTAGAGATTTACCAGAAGTGGTTCAGAGCTAATAAGTCTTCTGGCTACCGGTATTCTCCAATGACATTTTGCCATATTGGACTGACAGAACGGAAATTAGAACGATTGTCAAGATATAAGCGAAATAAACGATGTATTTTTTCAAAAACCGACATTAATTTGACAGCTGTTAAGAAATTGACCTATACGCATAATTGGATTCACGGTGATATTTCATCAAAGAAGCTGGTTAACTTGTTATTACACAGCGCCGTCTAAACATTTAGATGAATAGAGTAAATTTGCAAAACCTAAACAAGTCCCCTTTAGGTTACTTACAGACCCGTAGACTATTAATCAACTTAATTTGATTGCTGACTATTAATTTTAATGTACAATGTTCTATGTGATAGATATTACTTTAGGTACACTTTAAAACTGTGATTTATAGCGAGATAACAAAGTGATACGAATAGCTTAATTGAGATTGACGATATCACTACTTCATTTATTTATTTTTCTGACAGTAATACTTTTGTCTGCCTTTTATTTATTTTACTTAAGAAATTCTTTATTACCTATAATTCATCCTCGTATGACATTTAATTTATTGCAGATAAATCTTTCCTTATTTTCTCTTTTATTTATATATCCGATTTTTTCACTTTAGGTATTGATTTGAGGAATGGCTTTGCAGTTGAACTACGCATGTTAATATTTCTGTTCGTATGTTACTTGATACCTTTGGTTCATTTATATTTCTTTGTTTAGTTTTACTGCACAGAATTCAAAGATTCTTTTTCTTTAGTATTGGTGTGCTGTGCTACATAAAGTTATTTAGATATGTCAATTACTATTATTGAATGCAATCGCCTTTTTTATTTACGTTAAAATATTATAAACGTAACGTAACCTAAGAAAATATTAACGTAAACACCGAGTTTGAATTACAATTTTAAAAAGACCTAAAAATAATACATCTTTTTGGTTAAAATTAGAAACAATTATGTATGAATAAAAACATTTTTATTTACATTATAAATTACATCAATACCGTGTACGCTTGCCATCTCATTCCATTTTAATTTGGACAAGATCCGTGAATTTTCAATTATGTTGTCTTTGTCAGATGTTTATTTATGTACACAGTTGATTCAAACATTTAACATTTACATACTTCATCGACCTCCATTAAAGTATAACAATAGGAAAACTAAAAATAGCTGAAAATGGCCTTAATAAAAAGGAAAGCCAATAAAAAGCAAGGTAAGTACAGAAATAATAACAAACGGACACAACAGAGCCAGATCTCGTGTTTAAAGTGCCACATAAAAATCGATACAGAAACGTTACGGCGAACCGATGCACGAAACTGTCATAAACGCAAAACGTTCCGATGTCCCCACGCTACTTTGAGGCAATTTTCCTTTCACCGAATCATTTTGAACCTTATGGAGCTGAAGAAAGAGTAGAAAATCACATGGATAAAGTTAAACCATTTCCCGCGCAACTTGAGGCACGTAACAAATTGTTATCTGTACTATCGGCCTACAAACCGTAGGACTGTGGCTATAAGCTGTCCCTCAGTATTTGCATAAACGCGACATTGAAGAGAATTGCTCCAACTTAGTTACAGAAAAAAATTGAGTCCGCTTACTGCTAACGTTCAATCCAACGACACATCACTAGAATGACAATTTAAAGTTAATAACCAAAATATTACCTACAGATATGTATTTTTTATGGAGGAACATCATCCGTAATTTTTAGTTACCTTTCATGTTTTTCTCTTCTCTCACATTTAGCGGAAATACTGTCGTCTATGCTAAAAGTAATTATGACAGTTGCGCAAAGAATCTAGTATTTTTCAGACATCTGTCAGCTTCAATAAGCAATTAGTTGTCTTTAATCTGTACAATTGGGGTTAGTTAGCAAAAATTTTTTTAATTTATTTCAAGTAGGTTTCATTTACAGTTTCGAAACGTCAAGTTAGACTATTTTTTAGTAACTCTACCATTTAATACTACTCTTACTATACCGTTTCTTTGACAAGTTCCAGGTTCAAAAATGGCTCAAGATTGTAGGGAAAAGAGAAGTAGGAAGTTGTTGTTGGCTCTTTAAACTATCTCAAAACATTTGAACAACTATTCCGCTTGAAAATTTAGACCAAATTGAATTTTAATATTTTTAATTAAGGAAAAGTTAAAATATTACCATTGCTATAACTTTGAAGAATCTCATCTCGAAATCAATAAATTATAAACAAGAATGAGATATATTGGAATTCTATTAGACTTAGAATTTAAAATTAAAAACAGTCTTGATTACAGATGTAAGTGATACCACGGGTCATTAAGCAATTAGAAATTTTGGTTTAGTTATTTTAGAGAAATATATTTTTATTGTTAGTAAATTTACATTCGATTATAATCAAACTGATTGTACGAACACGAGCGGTTGTAATAAAATAAATACAAATAATTATTCTTATAAAGCAAAGGGAGTTAAAACATTATCCTTTAAGGAGAACTTAAACCAAAAGTGATTGTAAGAACGATTTAAGCCAATTTTCGAAACAGCACAGCCGAGTTTGTTAGGTACATTGTCAGATCGAGACAGGATAGCTTAATAAATTGCAGCTAAAACAGACTCTGTGAAAGTGAACCAGATTCGCTTAACGCATATTTGATAGTATTTGTCTTACGTAAACCAAGTAGAGTATTTGGCGTGATTCAGTATTCAGGTAATTGGGTACTAGACACTAGTCTATTAGATCCTAATTTGAGTGAATAAGTTACTTTATTTTGCTTCCTATTCTGTTGTGATCATATTTAAATACACAATTAGTCAATAGCTTCTAAGATTTTTATAAACTTATATAACTCTTGACTTCGATCACGATATAGGCTGATCGCAAGTGGTGAAATCTATTTTGTGCTGGAAAATGTAGAGTACTTAACAATGTATGTAGAAGATTATTTTTAATAGACCCTTATTACACAATAGGTAGGTAGGCAGAACATAGATCTCATTTGACGCCGAATATCACTTGTCAAACTGGAATCATTCTTTTGGTACCTATCTTAAAGAAATCAAGCAAAGTTGTGCAGTACTGCTACAGTTCGTTCGCGTTAAGAACGCAGTGAGCGCCGGCCAAACCTGGCTCCCAAACGAATCAAATATTTTCAAATTACAAGATCAAGCTCACAATGTCCACTTGACGGCATATGCGTAGCTTCGAACGCGAAAGAAAATTATCTTTTAAAGTTTCTATTAAAAATACTAATATAAGATAGGTAGGTAATGCTTATAATTGTGACTTAACGTCATTGAATTTTCACTTTCTTGTAAAAAATCAATTAAGTAACACAGTTTCGCCGTTACGAAGGATTTTAATTATTGCATTGATCGTAAGATCTAAGAAACGTGCGATGTTGAGGTCAAAACAACAGATAGGTAATAAATCAATAATGAATTCAATCGCACAATAATTATACAATCAAAACCCTTATTAACTAGTTAAGTACGAATATGCTTCCTAGTGTAACGGAGTACGAGAACGTAAGAAGATCGTTGAAGCCTGAAGGTCGACATCATTAAACACCAAAATCTATATATATGAATAACATTGGAGTGTCTGTTTGTAATATTGAAATAATCGTTTTTATTACATGCATATGAATATATGAACGGTACATGCACCAAAATAACATTTTTTTAAATTTTTGTCTGTCTGTTTGTTCCGGCTAATCTCTGACATTACCAGTTGGATTGTAAAAAAATCTTTTGCACATGATAGCCAGACTCATGAGGAGTGACATAGGGTAATTAGTATCCTGATATTCCCACGGGAAAAGGAACTACACGGGTAGAATCGCGGGTGACCGCTAGTCTGTAATATATCAACGAATCTACGCAATTATAAAACAATTATATCCAAGGTTCACACGTAGATACATCAATAAAATTATATATCACTTGTTAAAACTATGAATTAGTGTTACAAAATTGTTTCATATACCACTGTATTAATTAGTAAAAGATCACACGGCAATTTATTACTCAAAATGGTAAAATCTAAGGCAATAAATGTGTGATACGATTGAAACAGCGATGATCTATAAACGCGATTTAAAGTAATAAACTTTGCATCTTAACGATTTTATGAACTTTTGGATGGAATAGATAATTGTTGTTAATTTTATTAACAATCCCAATCAATTATTATCACTATAACTACATATTATAAAATAAAGTCCCCCGTCGTGTCTGTCTGTCTATCTATTCGTGATAAGTTCAAAGAACAATAGATAAACGGATTTTCATGCGATTTCCATCAATAACTCCTGGGGAAGGTTTTAGTATATAGATTGTTAGGGTTTTCTGTAAAGTGGCTGGAATATAAGGATAACTATGAAAAAAGTCGCTCGCCTGGGATTGAAAACGCTGCCTAATCTCTTTGAGTTACATCAAAACAATGGAATGGAATGGAAGAATTGTTCCTTGAATGAAAAAGTCAGCTCTTCCATATATCTATCTTTTAAGAGTAGCTATATTCATTATTCTCCAAAAAAAGGGGTCATGTATATCAGCTTTTTTAACCGACGAAAAAATACGGAGGAGGTTCTCAATTCGACACGTATTTTTTTTTTATGTATGACCATGCGAGATTTAATAATTGTTATTTATTAGAAAGGGCATACTTCCGAGGTGGTCCCATTGTCATCATGTTAGGATCGGATGATGATATCCTGGGGAAATTGAAGGATCGCTTCAAATTTTGGAGGCACGCCTAAAGCGATTTCGGTTTTTGTCTCGGTATCGGTAGCTTTTTGGCTACTAGTGCCGTATAATATACTATGACAGTATAGTACGAGTACGTTACGTGGCGATAAATCACTAAAAAGTAAGAAATAAAAAAATTAAATAAAAATAGAACCGACTCAAAACGCACTAAAAAGTAAAAAATAACTGTGTCATTTAGTTGCTTTAATTTGCTTAAGCATATCTAGGAGTCGGAGCCAGTCAAGGTTTCTACTTTAAGGAGATCACCTAGAACCCACAAACTGCTTTACTACGTGAAATAAATGTTCTTTAAACTTGGCTGGCACCCGACTTCATAGATATGCTTAAGTAAATTAAAGCAACTAAATGACACAGTTATTTTTTACTTTTTAGTGCATTTTGAGTCGGTTCTATTTTTTGTTACAAATTTTTGGTGTACTTGGTTGCAATACAGTATTTCGCTCACAGCCAAATTTGCCGGCATCTTTTAGGTGATTATAAAATTTTAAAGCGCTAATGCTCCTAAATACCATGATAAACTTATTAAAGTTTCAGTTATAACAGTTATTATTCATGAAACTCTAATAGGTTCTACACAGCCTGAAATGCGTTTCTCTGAAATGTATGTATGGAATAGTAATTTTGCGGTTCCCATACATATATGTGAACAAGCATTTACAAGAATTATTCCATTTAGCCAGAAGAAGAACTTCAAAGAGAGAGACGAATATCTTAGGGCTAACGCTAAAACTCGCGCGGGTGCACGCTCGCGGGTGTATAATGAAAAATAGTATGGACAGCGCAGGCGCGTGCGGCGGATTGTTACCCGCGCGGCGGGCGGCGGGTACACGGCGCGGGCGCCCGCGCGCGCTTTTGTTTCTACAAATCAGACGAGCGCCGCTAGATGCCACGGTCACACGCGTCAGGAGCTAGGTACAATCATGAACATCGATACAAAGCGCGTAATAATTGAGGTGCAATTTCGGCCAGTATTATGGGATATGGCGAATGAATTATCGAATTCTCCGCTAAGTAACCTATTTGTCAAGAACGGGTTATGCAGTTGACGTTTTTTCCATTTATGTCTTTTTGCCAAATAATAAATTAGTAAATAATCCATGGTAATCTACTCGACACAACTGTACACGCTCGACATCAAAATTATATTAGCAGCGCTAACTGAGACGGGCGCACACGACGGGTGCCCGCGCGAGTTTTAGCGTTAGCCCTTAGCATTTCATGGAAAGACCGTGCGGGCGCCGGACCCATCGTGTCACAGAGAGAAAAAGTCTAAGACTTGTGACACGGATGTAGGCTTTAGCATTTGTGACCAAAATCGGAACCAATGTACACTGACCAGTGTCACCAGTCACACCATAGAAAATACATAAATGCCATTAAATCGATACAAATTGCTGATGTGTTTTATTATAAACATTTTAATTAATTATTTATAATTAAAACTAAGTCATCACACTGACAGCATTATGTATTTTAATATTAAATCGATCGGGTCACCGCATTTTAGTATCGATTTCCTTTCAACTGCGTATCGCATGTCAAGGTTAAGATGGCATTAGGTGTATGTATTAGAATTATTATAGCGCTAATAAGAACCTGCCTTGTTAGTCTAGTGGTTAGTTTATGTTCGATCACGAGGTCCTGGGTTCGAATCCTGGCTCTGAGTTTTTTATTTTTGTACAAATTTTTCAATAGATACATTACAAGCCCAGAGTCAAGTGCTGTTACACGCCTGAGGTTTAAAGAGTTTAACATCTATAACGTTTACTCAACGGAAATTGTCATTAACAACTGATAGGAATCAACATCAAGACGGAGGTCCTGGGTTTGACTGCTATCACACCTGATGTTATGTGATGATGCAGCCTAAGATGGAAGCGGGCTAACTTGTTAGAAGTGGGACGAAAATCCACACCCCTTTCGGTTTCTAAACGACATCGTACCGGAACGCTAAATCGCTTGGCGGTACCTCTTTGTCGGTAGGGTGGTAACTAGCCACGGCGACAGCCTCCCACCACCCAGACCAAGACAAATTAAGAACAATCTCAATCTGCCCCGCCGGGAATCGAACCCAGGACCTCCGTCTTATAAATCCACCGCGCATACCACTGCGCCACGGAGGTCGTCAAAGCCTGCCTGCCTAAGTTATGTTTGTTATCAAAACAACTAAGAATAGTCTTAGATAAATTATTAATGGCGAATATTAATTATGGTTATGTCTGCCAGTCTGCGGTTTCACTTGCGTTTGAAACTTAAATTTATCCTTCGATAAGTGTATTTTATTCCGTTATGATGTCTTAGAATGACGATGATTCGTTATCTATGCAGTTAAGTAACAAACAAACGCACAAACTAGAATTGTGATTTATAATATAAGGAGTGTTTATCACAGAATAGATAGGAAGAGGAACACAAAGTAAAACAACTAATGTAAAAGATAAACTACTTGAGAAACTTTAATAAACAGTGCTGTTCTGTTTATTTACCTAATAGTTCAAAACGAATGCAATGCAATGAAAAAAAAAATTTAATAAAAAATTAAACCGACTTCAAAACACACTGAAAAGTATAAAATAAATGCGTCATTTAGTTACTTTACTTGTTAATAAAGTTTAAAGAGTTCCTTCGATTTAACTAAGATCTCATCATCAGATCCTAACATGATGACTATGGGACCATTTTGAAAGTATACCCTTCTAATTATTTCTAATAAAAAAAGAATTTTCAAAATCGGACTATTATGTGACTATGCGTGGTAAAGCATAAAAATCCCTATCTCAAAACTACTAAACCGATTTTGATGAAAGTTGCAGTGTACCCTAAGTTGAACAATACCTAGTACAACAAAAAAAGAATTACTTAAACTTGACTTGTAGTTCCGGAGATATGCCTCCACAAACATAAATACATACATACACGTATGAAATTTGGCACATTTGTTCAGACGCTGATATAGAATAACATATGCGAAAACTGGGCTGTTCTGGAAACATTACATACATACGGGTCGATTTGATAACCTCCTTTTTTTGAAGTTGGTTAATAAAAATTATTGTAAATCGATACAAATAAAATATAAAGATTAAGTAAAATCTAAACAAAAAGGCGGTAGCTGTCAATGGCACGTTGAGAATGTCGAAACAAGTGAAAGTTGTCGTGCTTCCTTCTAAATATTATTAAGTAGTTAGAAGTGTATTCAGCCGGCGCTCAATCAAACTGTAACGGTACAAGGTTATCACGATCGTGTGAAGTTTTGTTTGATAGGTATACCTCCATTTTAATTCACCTGTTAGAATATTGGCGCAGATAATTGCTTTTTTTATTGTATAGGTTGAGTAGATTTTTCTTCTGACTGTGTAATTGCCGTGGGCTCCATAACTGGAACACAGCGGCGTCCAAGGGGGGGTTTGGGCGAGAGCAGAAGCATCGGCAGAGGATACCCGAAGGTGGGAAAGAGGGCGGAACGCCTCTAAGAGCGTCTCGGCTTAGACGGATCAGAAGGATAGAAAAACGAAAACTTTCATTTAGGGTGCCACATTAGGTACTTTTTAGCAGTCTGTGCATAACAAGAAGAAGTACTAGTTTCTTTTATTCTGCAACATGGAGTTGATTTATTTTTATTGTCAGGTTTTAATAATTTTAATTGAAAAATATTCAAAAATTTATAATAAATCCTTACTAATATTATAAAGGCGAAAGTTTGAACGTATGGATAGATGGATGTTTGTTCTCTTTCACGCAAAAACTACTATCTAAATGGATTTTGATGAAATTTCACAATAGTATAGCATTCCGAATATTTATTTCCTGTTCAAATTTTAAAATCGAAAGAAGAAGAAAAAAACTGGCTTCAGTAGCAGAAATGCAGGAGTGTGAACGGCTTGAAGCCGTTCTCCGATCTGAGCTTCATATTAAAATTCCTCTCCTCTAAAAACTCAACCGTTTATGGTTCCATCATTTTTTTCAAAAGTTATTGACGTGACAACGTCTTATAATTCGATAGAGCCGGCTGCACGCACGAAAAAACATGACGTCATACGTCGTTACCTCGCTTTGAGGCGTTCCATGTAAGGCTTGAAGTGCAAGCGAGAGCGCGGAACGAGCGACAAAGAAGCACAATCGGCCTTTGCGTTCGGCAGCGTTCGACATCCGTCTAATAAATATAATTATTAAATATATTAATTTTAAATTAAAAATTAACATATTTATTATAAATTTAAAATATAAATTTATAAAATCAAAATCGATTATTTTATTAATTTAAATTAATATTTATAAAAATATACTTAAATTAAAAATTTTAATAACCAATTAAATGCTACCATTCCATCAGTATTTTCTTAAGACATTATCACGTTCAACAATCGTCAGTAAACGGACTTTACAGACAACCAATTTTTTTTTATCTTCTTCTCCTTCTTAAAAAGGGAAAACTTGTCCTAACCAATGAGCAGATTTACGACCACTTTAAAAGCACATATGAGGTACCAAGACAGGGGAGGCTATATTCAGATCCTCATTCACTAAGGCCTAACAATCCTCTGGCAAACTTTCAAAGTATTCCACCCACCATAGAGGAAATAAACAATACTATCAGGAAGAAAACATCTAAATCTGCACCAGGCCCTGATGGCATCCCCTATATTGTGTACAAAAAATGTGCTTCAGTCCGTAAACATATTTAATAAGATCTGGCTAGGACAACAAATACCAGCGACATTTGGCGAAGCGATTTTTGTCCTCATCCCAAAAAAAGCCGAAGTAACTCATCCAAAGGACACTAGACCGATAGCTCTAACTAATACTATTTCTAAATTATTTTTCAGTATATTGCAAACAAAAATGACAAAGCACATGATAAACAATAGGTATTTCAGGCCTAATCACCAGAAAGGGTTTTTGCCCGGAATTTCTGGTTGCCTGGAACACAATTCACTTCTAGGCGAAAGTCTCAAGGATGCTAGAAAATATGAAAGGCAAATTACGATCTGCTGGATAGACCTAGAAAATGCGTTTGGTTCTGTCCAGCATGATCTATTGACTTTCGCCTTGAGGTGGTACAATTTTCCTGATCTAGTTATTGATTTAATCACTTCTTATTATTCAAAATTGAAATTCACCATAGCCGTGAACAATGAGTACTCAAAACCCCTACATTACAATGTGGGGCTGTTTCAAGGTTGCTGCTTATCCCCAATAGCTTTTAATGTAGTCATCAATATTCTAATAGATAAATTAATTGTTCAAGAAAAGAAATGGGGCTATCGGTTTAAAATCAACAATAAATATACAGAGTCCATCTTAGCTTTTGCAGATGACCTTGCTTTACTGACACGAAACCCAAAACACTGTCAGGAGCTATTGAATTTAGTGGATGAGTTCTGCTCATGGACTGGTGGGCTGAGGGTAAAGCCAAGCAAATGTCACTGTCTATGTCTGGGGAGACGAAATACTAAATTTACATCTTATGATCCGGGTCTCTCTATTAGTGGCCAAAGTGTAACCACCATTGCTGAAGCATTGCCTTTTAAGTTCCTCAGTAGAAAGATTGATTACAAAGGACGCACACCATCCCTTGAGGTAGTCGTCGATAACTTCATAAATGACCTCAATAAGGTAGACCAACAGCCCATTAACAATATAAAAAAAGCGTGGGTCTATGACAACTATCTCACTTCACGTCTGACTTGGCCATTCCTCGTTTATGATATTGGCAGAACCCATCTGGCAAAACTAGATGCAAATGTCATAAAAACATTGAAGTCTTGGTTTGGTCTAGCACTCTCGGCTGACCCATCAACTCTATTCAGAGATTACAATAATTTTGGGTTAAAACTAAAAAGGCCATCGGAACTCTATAAACACCTCAGGGTTACCAGAACGCACATTCTAGTTAAGTCCCAGGACGAACTAGTTGCATCACTTCCTAAAGACGAGGGTGCCGGAAATCTTGACTCTAGGCTTCAATTTTACAAACAATTTATGGCAGGGGCTCAGGTAAATAGAACCGGGTTGGGTGCAAGACGTAAAATGGAAGACCAAGACATAATAAAATCTTTTCTTAAACAAGATGAGGACGACAACTACAAAGTGCATGCCATGAACCTAGAAATGCAAAACGAGTGGTTAAACTTAGGAGAGTTCTGCATCCCTCTGGCTCTGAGGTGGCGCGCCTTGCTGTATGATTGGTCTCCTGCCTTATTGAAATTTTATCTTAATGCCTTTCAACTGACTCTCCCAGATCAGAGTAACCTAGTAAGATGGGGAAAAGCCTCGGAAAAATCTTGCTATACCTGTGGTGAGGCAGTGGGCACTGCAAGGCACCTATTGGTAGGATGCAAGGTGCTCCTGGACAGGGGTCTCTACTCACGCCGCCACGACAGAGTACTAGAAATCATACGTGAAGCTATAAGCCTTTCAGTAGCTAGGGCTCAAAAAGGGTTGACGACGAATAAAAGACAAACTAACTTCGTTAAAGCAGGCTCAAGTACAAATTCCACCCGCAAGCCTTATTCAATTCTGGGCTCTGCTCCTGATTGGACTATATTAATGGACACGTATGATAAGCACTATAAAATCCCGGAAGACTTAGCTATTACGACATCTAGACCGGACATATTTCTTTTTTCCAAACAAATTAAACGTATAGTACTTGTCGAGCTTACAGTCCCGTGGGAAACAAACATCCCTAAAGACCATGTATTCAAAGTGAATAAATACTATGACCTTACTAATGAACTAACCAAAAATGGCTATGTGGTTAGTTTATACGCGGTAGAAGTGGGTGCGAGGGGTATACCAGCGAAGTCTCTCTACAACCTGCTAAAAGACCTTGGCCTTACTAGAAGCGCAGTAAGCTCCATATTGGAACGAGTGTCCAAAGCTGCACTAGTAGGGTCCTTCCGAATATGGTTGGGCAGGGAGAATAACTTGAACAGAGGAGGTGAGTGTTGACGCGCGTCACAAAGGGTACCCTTAAACCTACACCCGAGTCACAAGTCTCGGGCTCTGTTCGGAGTTTTTCTCTCAGCCACGCGATGGACCCGGCACCCGCACGGTGAATTCATGGAATGCTAAGATATTCGTCTCGTCTCAACATATTGAAACTCCTCCTTGACTCTATTTAGTAGCCGTGACTTATCTGTTAAATAAACAGCTTCCTGAATTATATCTCACCAGCGGTCTCATCTCGCAAATGATTTGTTCACGCTAACCTTCGTGCGTGGCATTAGTGTTTGGTAATTTGTTACCGAAATACGTAGGTGGTAAAAACTAAGCAACCTGTTTGTTGTAATTGAAGATTCTTTGCCTTACCTATGACCTTAACCTTTCAATGTGTTTTGAAATAATAAACAGTTTATAAATACCCTACTATTATTAAGTAACGTACGTATTCGTATTTTTTGCACTAAACCTAATCGATTTAAAAAAGGAGGTTTTGTTTGATACGATTTTAATACTCACCGATAAATTAATTATATAGAATAAGAATAAGAATATATTCATTTGAAAAACAAATTAGGTTACACAATGAACCCCTGGCTCATAAACTAGTTAAGCCCGTATCTTAGGCGCCAGTGTTTTACACAAAAAATGCAGTTACAATAGTTAAAAAAAAGTAATAAAAACAATTATATTGACCCAAGTTTATTTATGTGTGGTTATTTAAATGTGTTAAATTGATGTTAATGTACATACAAATGTCATTAACGGTACAACAACAAGTTCAAGTAAAGCTGATTGCAGAAAACAAAATATTTACTGAGCAACATATTCAAAATCAAGAACGCATGTTTAAATAGTTTTTATAGGTACCTAATTTCAAAAACGCATAAAATTATTCATTCATAATGAATGCAGTAAGATCATCATTATCAGGTCCACTACAGGACCAGGCCTCCCATCTTGATGTTGAGGAAATAACGTAAGCGTAGACCCACATAGCTGCTCTAACTCGGATAGGAGGACATAGTCTAATCAGATAATACGCGGCTGTAACACTACACCCTCATTAATTCCGGGCTTTAATATCACTGAAAAAACCTCGTGATCTAAGCCACATAGGCACTAGGCCAACAAGGTAGACCGTAAGATATAATATAATCATAAATTCATTCATTTGTAACAAATACACTAGGATTCTATCAGAAATTAAACGCTTCTAAATGACCTAAACCATTCTAACTTATTACGTTACAGGTAATTTGATTACCCGAGATTACCAACGCGAGCTATAATTTCACGGCAATCTTCGTGTCATGCTGCTGACAATGACTTTTAGGGTTGAAGTCATACAGCAATTAGTTTTAACATTTCCATAAATGCTAAACGTTAAACGGACCAACCATTAAACTATGAAATTGGAATGCCACTCTGTATTTAGTAGAGACACAAGTTCAAGCTTCATTGATCTCTACTTATTGTATAGAGTTTACAAGTTTATAAGGAACTTATTACTTGAGAGCACAAAATATCTTAAAACATTTACCATTGCATTTAGTCCATTTTCCTTGTTCAGTTATAAATATTTCACTTAATAAATGGTTTTCGTTAACCTTAACCATCTTGTGGCGACCTCCTTTAACGCTAAGAAGGTTTAAAATAAAAATCCCTGCCTGGCAAGATGGAAGTCAAAAGAAGAACAATATGATATACAAATATTCGAATCGCCGTACTAAAATTTTCACGATGCAATGTCAAGATATTGAAACGTGAGCTGCCGGCAGCGGATTATACAAATGTTTATTTGTTAATTATTTTTATCTTTTATTTATGTAATACAGTTCTGTTAGCTATCATGTTTTTTCTTTGATCAAGCAACCTTCCCAAAATCTTTTAAATTCTACATAATATAGAAAGGATGCAATCTAAATAGAATGCAAACTCTATACCTTTTATATTTATGTTTAAAATTCTTCAGTACCTAATTTAGTTAGTTTATAAAAAAAATGTCGTTCGTAAAAAGATCGTTTTTAATGGTATCTTTTAATTAGTACTAATTACTCCCTTGGCTAGTATTTTCCGCACTCCATTTAAAACATCGCAATTAAGTCTATTAAATCAGTTGTTTTACATAAACATTATTTAATTTTTACAAACAAGTTGCTGGCATTAAAATGTTGTTTTTTGTTGTTGTAACTGGTGACCCATAAGGTATGCTGTATTTAGAGTAGAGTAGGTAAGCGAGAAGTCAAGAAAACCCTTACACAAACCTAGTTTCCAAGATTTTAAAATTAAGACCTGCTTTCTAGTAATTCAATAACTTCTGTCATCAAAATACTTGACGCAAAGGATCAGCCTGGCTATCCAACACAACAATGCAGTTAGTATTCATGCAAGTATTCCACGTGGGCATGATTTGTAGGATATGTATTAGGATCATCATCATGATTATCATCAGCCTATTAACGGCCCACTACAGCACCAGACCTCCCTTCTTATAGCAGAGGGGATACATTCGGATAAAACTTCTTAAATTGGTCCGTAAGTCCCAGGCTATGAAAATTTTACGTCGCAATTCTATATTACACAAACGATTATGGGAACCATGAACACGTATTGAGTGCAATTAGATAAATAAAATATGCATCGGCATAGATTAGATGTTATAGTTATTTGTGTCAGTGTCTATGACCAAAATAACGCTTTGATATAGGCGATAAACTTGAAGCATTTTTTATCCTAACCTAAACACGGTCAATTTTGTGCCGGTATTCGGATTTTCTTATAACTTGAAATTGTATCAACCTCATTTAGGTCTAGACGAATCGATTCCACCTTTATTGGTAGCTTGGCAACCCGTTTCAGTCACGCCAAAATAAAATTTTAATCCGCCATCATTGCTGCGTAATGCAACAAGTAAATTATATGCGCATGGATATGCGTGTCATAAGATATAATTGCATTAATCCATTTCAATTGCGATGATTATGTTGATGGGTTGGATATGCCGTTAAAAGTTTAATGTGTTTTATGAATCAGTTAGCCTTGCGAAGATGTTGCGCTTTTACAAACTATTTCGTTTGTTGCCATGGGTAACACACTACTCAGCCATTTGTCGGTTTTCCTTCTAAATCTTTTTTTATAGTCAAAATCTCTAACTCTTTTTGACCGACGAAAAAAAACGGAGGAGGTTCTCAATTCGACACGTATAACTTTCTTTTTTTTTATGTATGACCACGCATAACTTTTTACAGTGTTGTCCGATTTTGATAATTCTTTTTTTATTAGAAAGGGCATACATCCAAGGTGGTCCTATTATCCTCATATTAGGATCTTATGATGATATCCTGGGTAAATTGAAGGAACTCTTCAAATTTTGGAGGCACGCTTACAGCGATTTCGGTTCTTGTCTCGGTATCGGTAGCTTTTTGGCTAATAGTGCCGTATAATATACTATGACAGTATAGTACGAGTACGTTACGTGGCGATAAATCACTAAAAAGTAAGAAATGAATTTTTTTAACAAAAAAATAGAACCGACTCAAAACGCACTAAAAAGTAAATTAAAGCAACTAAATGACACAGTTATTTTTTACTTTTTAGTGCGTTTAGAGTCGGTTCTATTTTTGTTAAAAAATTTTAACAATTAAGTTTCTTGTGAATGTTATTAATTGCTTAACGCCTCCGTGGTTTAAATCGTGCATTTTCTGTTCCCGAGAAAATATCGGGATAAAAGCAGCCGAGATGTTTTAATTAACAACAATGAAAGCAAACACACTTTTCATTTAAACCCAAAAGTACAAAATTATTTATTTCAAGTAGGCAATTTCAAACCAACGCGGAAATGCAGCCAGTATTCTAGCCACCATTCTACGTGGGCATGATTTGTATAGTTATTAGGATAAATTAGCTTAAGTTCCTTATTGTATTCTTTCAGAATAAAAAAAAATTCAAGCTAAAAAATGGCAGATCCTGCCAAGAAGCACCGGCAAGAAAGCAGTTGTTCTTCTGAAAATCAATGTTACAATTTCTATTTTTTAATTTACAATTTTCGTTATCCCGTCTTGAGTGTAGAGAGAAAAATTGCTTCCAAGAATCTTTGTCGTTAATTAAATTATTAATTTTATAGTAACCTTTACTGTTTAATTTTACCAATTTTACCAATTTCACTATTAACTGAGTTCTAAAGTAGTTGCCACAATTCATTCCCTTTCCGGTAGATTCTGCTTTCCCACAGTTAGTAATGTCACTATTAACAGACAAAAGACTTTGGAATATTCTTTTAAGTATAAATAAGTTTTCTCAAATAAAGACTTACAAAATTTAGTATACAATCATTTTTCAATCCAAAAAGCCTCATTAAAATAAATTGACTGTGCTAATTGTGTTGCGAAATTAATATCAAAACGTTAATTACACTGAAATATTACGTGAATGTGTTAATATAATTATAAAATATTGTAAAAGATGTTTTTTCGTAACGAATTAAGTAAAACCGAGGAGAGACGGCTACGGACTAGATGCGCAGTTAATTGCGACCGAGGTGGATGTAATCATTTAAAATGTAATACCTTCTTTATTAAATAGCGGAGGGCTATCTGGTCTTAAATAAGATTGTTCTGTACGAAGGCCGAAGTGATGATTATTATATACTAGCTGGCCTATAAACCTTGCCTGTCCGTTGATCACTTATCTCTCAAAAAATTTTTAACAAAAAATAGAACCGACTCAAAACGCACTAAAAAGGAAAAAATAACTGTGTCATTCAGTTGCTTTAATTTACTTAAGCATATCTATGAAGTCGGTGCCAGCAAGTTTAAGGAACATTTATTTAACGCAGTAAAGCAGTTTGTGGGTGCTAGGTAATGTCCTTAAAGTAGAAACCTTGGCTGGCACCGACTCCTAGATAGGTATGCTTAAGTAAATTAAACTATATTGTACAGCACATGTAGCCAAAAAGCTACCGATACTTACACAAAAACTGAAATCGCTGCAAGTGTGCCTATAAAATTTCAAGAGTTCCTTCAATTTTCCCAGAATATCATCATTAGATCCTAACATGATGACAATGGGACTACCTTGGAAGTGGCCCTTTCTAAGAAAAAAGAATTATCAAAATCGGACAACTCTGTAAAAAGTTATAAAATATATATATACGTGTTGAATTGAGAACCTCCTCCGTTTTTTTTTCGTCGGTTAAAAAGCTGACTGAGGACAATGAAAAAGAACCCCATTAAGAGTTTAGCTGTCCGTAGTAAAACCGTAGTACTACAGTAGATATAGGCAAAGTAATTTAATAGCATAACTATCATACCTAGTTATCTATTAATTAACTATCTCGTTAACCAGAGAGTATCATTTCTTTAAATGTGGCTTTCAATCATTAATGACTTACTAAGCTTTTCTTTTTTCAAAAGAAATTGACAGCTTGGTGCATGCACAATGGACGAAGGAGGAGAGTCGAGATGGAGGTTTCGGCTTCGATTCCCGAGTAGAGGGGATATGGAACGTAGACCCACCTTGCTGCTACAATACAGGATGGCGGCCTTAGAGTAATAATGATTCATTTATTAGATCAAATCAGATGTTGATGATCGTGACCGGTACCGGCGGGGGCTTAACGTGCTCTTCGAGGCACGGGGTTGTAACACCGCCAATTTCCAGACTGCGGGTTTGGAATGTACTGAAATTTTCATAGAAGAATTATTCCGTGACCCGACCCAGGAATCGAACCCAGAACCTTGTGATCAAAGCCACATCTGCTAACCACTAGACGAACGAGGCAGAACGACTATATTATCATAATTATATTTTCAAGTAGATAAATACATCTTGAACTACTGGATGACACCGAAATCTCGTAACTTTCTCTATTCCACAAAGATAGAGTCAGTTACATCACAGAGTATAATTTCTTCGTTTTATTTTTATTGCGTTGCAGTGTCAACAAAGCGACGCGACTTTGAATAAGGTTGCCTGTTCTAGCCCACCGCAGACGACAACCCATGTCGTAGCGACACTACTAATTCTTCTTTACGTTTCTTTTTACCCGATGTTTATGTTTTTCGAGCGTATGTATGTATGTATGTCCATTTCTTCGGCACGCGCTACAGACTAAACGGCTGAACTGATTTTGACATGTGAGGTGTCGTTGAATTTGCCAAAATTGTGGTAGTGACATAGGCTATATTAATTTTCAAAATGACGGCTGTAAATGGGGATAAAAAGGGGGGAAGTGTGTATTTCTTTAACTTATCTTTACAATATGGGTCTCAAATGAAAGGTCGTAAAAAGACTATTTCAAAAATATAAGTATCATATCATGTTTATATTGCTGTTTTAACTAAAAATGGCATAAAGTGTACCGAATCATTTCTATACCATAAACTAAAACTAAAAAGTCACAAATAAAATTATTATTATAAAAACGAAAAACCCGACTGCTTAGAAGTTATAGACTGAAAAGAGAAAAACAAGGATCACTATATCTATATAAAATTCTAAATACTTTATGGTGTTGCAGGTGGGGACAAACGTAGTTTTGGTAGATCTTTCTTTTCCCGCAGAAAATAAAGTATTTTGTCCCCGCATCTCCATAAAGTATTTATAATTTTATATAGATATAGTGATCCTTGTTTTTCTCTTTTCAGTCTATAACTTCTAAGCAGTCGGGTTTTTGTTTTTATAATAATAATTTTATTCATGTTTATATTGATACTTCCTTGGTTCTGTTATTAGTCTATGTGGGTTCAGATCACGAAGTTCTGGTTTTGAATTCTGTGTTAGGGTTTTTCTTTCTTCTAAAACTTTTTCAGTTTTTTTGGGAAGTTGGGAACGCCTGTGTCTCGGAGAGCACGCTAAGTCTTCAATACCAGAAATCTTTTCATCGACTTCTTCGTTAAATAATAAAATATTTTCAACCTTAGCCCGCAAACCCGCTTTGGCGCAGCATGGTGGGTTTATAAACTATATATTCCCTCTCTTATAGGGAGGGAGGCTTGGCTATTTAGTGGGCCATTATTTGGTTGCTAATGATGGCGATATTTAAACGACGTGTCGTTCGACTATCTATATTATTTTATAAAGTTACATACAAATCAGTAACATCATTATGACAAGTCGCATGCAGTTGTCGTCTGCTGTCGGCTATGACCCGGCACCCTTTGTAACGGATGTTTGCACCATCGCTCAGCCTCCGGAGGAAGTTCTGCACACCGAGCAGGCTTTTATACCTTTTTGTTAGTGATCGTTGTGTGTAAAAATACGTAAATATACACGTAAGGTCGCTGTGAAAGTTATACTTATTTAATAAACGCATTTTACATCGTTATGTTCAGGAACTAGATCATTGGTGTAGTGGTTAGCCTATGTGGTTTTAACCACGAGGTCCTGGATTTGAATCCTGGTCGGACGGAATGATTCTGAGTTTTTATTTCTTCTATGAAATTTTTAGGACATTAAATAAATAAATAAATATTATAGGACGATTACACAGATCACTATATAGCCCCAAAGTAAGCATACTCGTAAGTAGCTTGTGTTATGGGTGCTATGATAACTGATGAATATTGTTATATATACTATACATAAATACTTATAATATATAGATAAACACCCAGACACTGGAAAACATCCATGCTCATCACACAAACATTTTCCAGATGTGGGAATCGAACCCACAGCCTAGGACGCAGAAGCAGGGTCACTACCCACTGCGCCACTCGGCCTACATTCCAAGCCTAGAGTTGAGAAGTTTGTGGTGATGCACCCCCGTGCCTCGGAGAGCACGTTAAACCGTCGGTATTAGTCACTATCAGTAACATCTGATAGTGATCGTTAATAAATGAAACATGGTCACCCTAAGTCACACATATCCCCTCTCATATAAGGTTATAGTGGGCTGTTAATCCTAACTAATATTATAAATGAGAAAGTTACTCTGTATGTCTGTCTGTCTGTCTTGCTTTCACTCTACAACTACTGAACCGATTTAAATGAAATTTGGTACACAGTAAGTCTACAGTCTGAAAAAGGACATAGGCTACTTTTAATTGCGAAAAAAGGGTTGTAAGGGGTTAAAGGGGGGATGAAATGCTGTATGAAAGTATCGTCATTTTGAAAGCTTAAGACCTATTTCTTAGGCAGTTGATTCGATATTAATAAATATGACATTCAAAGCTTAGAAAAATTAGGCTGCCGTAATAATTAATTCCACGCGGACGAAGTCGCGGGCAAAAGCTAGTAGGCTGATAATGATGATATTCAGGAACTATTTCTGTGTTGCCATGTAAATACGCCGTGGTCGTGTGTCGTCAACCACAAAAAGTATGTAATTTATTTTGATAAATGTGTTTCCATGCGCCATAGTCATGTGTTGTCAACTACAAAAAAACCTTTCATTTCAAGCAAACAAAAATAATGATGCCTGTCTATATAATACGAAAGCACTGTTTGTTTAAAACTTTACCTAATTATAATACCTATAAATAGTGGTCGCCAGCGGTTTCCTCGTTTCCGTGATAATTTTGGAATATAATGTAGCCTGTGTTATTCTGATATGTAAGCATTGTGAAGCTTCATCAAAATCCATTCAGTAGTATTTGCATGACAGAGTAACAGATCCATCAATCAATTTTGACGACCGCCGTAGCGCAGTGGTAAGCGCGGTGGATTTATAAGACTAAGTTCCTGGGGTCAACTCCCGGCGGAGCAAAATAATATTTTCTTAATTTGTCTTGGTCTAGCTGGTGGGAGACTTTCGCCATGGCTTGTTACTACCCTACCAAAAAAGACATACTTCCTTTGCGATTTAGCGTTCCGGTACGTTGTCGCGTAGAAACCGAAAAGTTAACAAGTTAGATTGCAAGTTTGCATCATCACTTAACATCAGGTGTAATAGCAGTCAAGGACCAAGTTACAGTCGATAAAAAAATCCATACATACAAACTTTCGGCTTTATAATATTATTAAGGATCGTTGTATGTACCTATGATGACGTCACTATCACATCAGTAGAACTTGTTGTGGTAGTAGCTTTTCTTCTCATTTTTTGTTGTGACATAAGAAGTTATTTTCGAATGTTATTATCCGCGCAAAACTCCGCCCGTTTGTGACTAAGCTGCGAATAATGCAAATGAATACTAATTTGTCATTATTCAATAAAAAATGTTAATCTTATTTGATTAATATTGCTTAGCAAAGAAGACTACTCGTAGATTTTAACGTTAGGAAGGATAATTATTAATAGTAAAGCGAGAGCCTCGGAGATTTTATAAAAGCTTTAAGCTGAAAGCCCATGCTCGTACCATAGACAAATAAGGAATTTGAAATCTGCCAAGGTCCAGAAACTTGTTCCTCCTAGTAATTTTAACGTGAAAACGTCTTATAGTTCGATAGAGCCAGCTGCACGCACGAAAAAACATGACTCATGCCTCGTTACCTCGCTTTGAGGCGTTCCATGTAAGGCTTATATATTAATTTTAAATTAAAAATTAATATATTTATAAATTAATATATTTATTATAAATTTAAAATATACATTTATAAAATCAAAATCAATTATTTTATTAATTTAAATTAATATTTATAAAAATATACTTAAATTAAAAATTTTAATAACCAATTCAATGCTACCATTCCATCAGTATTTTCTTGAGACGTTGTCACGTTCAACTATCGTCAGTAAACCGACTTTACAGACAACCAATTTTTTTTTTAATTTTTGAGAGCTTTTTAATTTCCAGATATTATAATAATTTACATTACAGAGTTGAACATAAAGCCCGCAAACCCATACTTGTATTGGTCAAAAATCGTGAATCTAAACTCATACAGATAAAAAAGGCATAAGGTCCGTGCTACTTTTAAAAATAAACTTGATGACTATTATAAAAAAAAGTCCCTTCATAGGGTTTACCTCACTATTGAAATAAACAAATCGTTGTTTTCAATCACCGAATCCCCATGCTAATACTCCATGCGTTGTGTGGTTTACCACAAAGGTCCATTATTTCAAAAGTGCAAATATGTGGCGAATTAGTTCCACAGTCTATCACAAGTCTCATCACCTTACCTAACATATATTGTGGCCGTGACCTGGTATTTGGGCTCTGACTGCCCACGTGTGGACGACACGGTCCGTTTGGAGGGTGTTTCGTACAAACTCAAATATTGTATTACGTAAGGCTTGGGTAATGATTGCTTTTTAATGTTGTATTATTTACAATAGATTACGTACCGTTTTTGTTTGACGTAGAAACGTTTCTAATGAGTGTAGTAGTAATACGCTATACTTAAATTATTGTTTTTACCTGTTACATTAACACACTCATACACTTTGCTTGTGTAGTATTTAGAAGTAACTAGCAGACTAGGTTAACAGTGTGTTGAAACTTTCCAAAAGAACCAAAAATAAAAAAGTACGTAACCCTTTTTTTAAACAAAATGGGAAAGTATAGCAAGTTATCTTCAAAAGATAGATATATCCCATCGCGGACATTTTTAGTTCTAATAAAGAGCAAAAATTCTTCCACAGTTTGTTAACAATTTGTTACCATAGACAATACTGCACGATATTGTCTATGGTAACGTAAGCTTGTGTCTGTCGACCGTGAGATGATTTCAAAGGACTAGATTCCAGGCCGTAAAATAAAATGTAAAATGGATATGTTAGAATAGTCGAGTAGTGTATTTTACTGTTCTTTTGATTGATACACAGTATCTATGCATATTTTTAATGTAATATTAATTATTGTAATTGAGTGGTTTTGTAATTCATGTAAAAAGAGCATGTGTCGAGTTTTTCTGACCGCGTCTCTTCTCGTCACGGACTGCATTTTCCGAGGCGGCGGTAGTTTACAAAAGAATAAACAATTTTGAAGACATCGGAATATTATTTCTAGGCCCAAAATTAATAAGTTATTTCTCAAATAAATAAAACAGTGCTTCCTATAAAAGCTCCCAGCCTTAAATTTCTCCGACTTTTTCTGCAATTATCGTCATATTTTATCCAATTCACAAAAAATACTCTATTAATTGGTGAAATCTTCATGACAGTCATTAAGTATTTCGCGAACGGACAGATAGACAGACACGGCGGGAGTCTTTGTTTTATAACATGTAAGGATAGGGATAAAAGACGTGACAACTTACTGAAAATTACACTATGTAACTTAACTGAATAAAGAATTCGACCTCAGCGCTTTTTCCTGTGTTTATCTTCTGGCTCCATCATTGGACCAGTGCCTTCTGCAATCATCGCATTATCGTCTATAATACGCAGGTAAAACAAATTTTTAAATAAATTAATAAAGTGGTACTAACTTATTGCTTTCAAGATTTAAACTACATACATAGAGTACCTATTAACAAAACAAATAAAATCAAAGCTAGTAAACATTTTGAAGCCGTCTGGCGCAGTGTGTAGTGACCCTGCTTCTGCGTCCTAGGCTGTGGGTTCAATTGCACATCTGGAAAAATGTTTGTGTGATGAGCATGGTTGTTTTCTAGTGTCTGTTTTTATCTGTAGGTACATTATAAGTATTATGTGTAATATTTATTTAAATATTGTATAATCAGTTATTATAGTGCCCATTACACAAGCTACCTATGTTTACTTTGGGGCTATATGGCCATGTGTGTCATCATCATCATCATCATCATCATTACCAGCCTGTAGACGTCCACTGTTGGACATAGGCCTTTTTTAGGGACTTCCAAACAAAACGATCCCGAGCCGCCTGTTGCCAGCGGCTCCCTGCGACACGTTTGATGTCGTCAGTCCACCTGGTTGGGGGTCGACCAACGCTGCGCTTTCCGGTGCGGGGTCGCCAATCTACCACCTCGGGCCTCCAACGTCCATCAGCTGTTCTAACTACGTGCCCCGCCCATTGCCACTTCAGTTCTGCGACTCGCTGAGCTATGATGGTTACTTTGGTTCTTCTGCGGATCTCCTCATTTCTGATTCGATCACGTAGAGATACTCCGAGCATTGCTCTTTCCATCGCCCGCTGAGTGACTCTGAGCCTCCTTATGAAGCCCGCAGCAGCCCGATGTGTGTATTTTCCTATAATATTTATTTTTTAATAACCAGGTACATTAGTTAGGTAAGGTAATGTACTTCTAATAAAAAAATTTTAACAAAAAATAAAAACGCCTTCAAAACTCACTAAAAAGTAAAAAATAACTACGTCATTTACTTACTTTAATTTACTTAATAACATCTGTGAAGTCGGTGCCACCCGAGCTTTCTACTTTAAAGACTTTACCTAAACTTGGACGTTTTTATTTTTTGTTAAAATTTTTTTATTTCATACTTTTGAGTGATTTATCAACAACGAAAATATTAAAGAACCTACTCGAACTAAATCATAAGTACCAATATTCACTAGCTAGTTATAACATTCCAACATCCCTACAAATGTGCCTATAAAGTTTGAAGAGTTTTCTCGAGTTTTCGTAGATCTCATCATCAGATCATGACTTAGTTAACATTAAACCAACTGGAATTTATAACATTACAAACTTCTCATTGATATATATTAATCGAGCCCAATCACAAGGTAGCTACTATTAACCGTTAAAGAGCTCCCTCAGCTGTCCTTCTTCATCGCCAGACCCTCAATGACAGTCACAGCCCATCTAAATGTAAAGTTCTCATTGAGACAAATTAATCGAGCCCAAACACTAGGTAGTTACTGTAAACCGTTAAAGAGCTCCCTCAGCTGTCCTTCGTCTTCATCGCCAGACCCTTGATGACAGTCACAGCCCATCTAAATGTAAAGTTCTCATTGAGACAACTTAATTGAGCCCAAACACAAGGTAGCTACTGTAAACCGTTAAAGAGCTCTCTTAACTGTCCTTCGTCTTCATCGCCAGACCCTTGATGACAGTCACAGCCCATCTAAATGTAAAGTTCTCATTGAGACAACTTAATTGAGCCCAAACACAAGGTAGCTACTGTAAACTGTTAAAGAACTCCCTTAACTGTCCTTCGTCTTCATCGCCAGACCCTTGATGACAGTCACAGCCCATCTAAATGTAAAGTTCTCATTGAGACAACTTAATTGAGCCCAAACACAAAGTAGCTACTGTAAGCCGTTAAAGAGCTCCCTTAACTGTCCTTCGTCTTCATCTGCAGACCTTCAATGACAGTCACAGTCTATCTAAATGTAAATTTCTCATCGAGACAAATAAATCAAGCCCAATCACAAGGTAGCTACTGTAAGCGTTACGGAGCTCCCTTAACTGTACTTCGTCTTCATCACCAGACCCTCAATGACAGTCACAGTCCATCTAAATGTAAATTTCTCATCGAGACAAATTAATCAAGCCCAAACACAAGGTAGCTACTGTAAGCCGTTACAGAGCTCCCTTAACTGTACTTCGTCTTCATCACCAGACCCTCAATGACAGTCACAGTCCATCTAAATGTAAATTTCTCATCGAGACAAATTAATCAAGCCCAAACACAAGGTAGCTACTGTAAGCCGTTACGGAGCTCCCTTAACTGTACTTTGTCTTCATCACCAGACCCTCAATAACAGTCACAGCCCATCTTAATGTAAAGTTCTTATCAAGACAAATTAGTCGAGCCCAATCACAAGGTAAACGCAGTAAATCGTCAAGGAGTTCTCTTATATGTAGATCGGCTCCATCATCAGATCGACTCCAGACCTTCATCAAATTGTAGTGCTTTTAAATACTTATCAGAAAAATTAACAAACGTACTTGTTGTCCCTACAATTTTTGAAAGTTCCCCTCGGTTTCTCCAGGATTCCATCATCAGATCCTGGTTTCCTTATCATGGTACCACCACCGGACTATCTATTTTCCAACAAAAAAAGAATTATCAAAATCGGTTCATAAACGACGAAGTTATGCGCGAACACACATAAGAAAAAAAAAATAAAATAAAAATAAAAAAAAAATATATATATATACGGTCGAATTGAGAAACGCCTTTATTTGAAGTCGTTTAAAAAGTATCAATATAAGATCAAATCATTGGTTGCTCCTTCTAGGTATAATACGAAATAAACTTGTAAATATAAAAAACGAAAACTTCTCGCACTTGATACAGCACTTTACTGTTTTGTATTCTTTTTCCATGCCATTAGCTTAAACACCTAATCAGTTGTGTTGCCAATCGAATTAACTTCATCTGAATGTCGTCATTTGCGATTTGCACTTCGAATTTACAACGCATAAGTTGTTTATGATTCCTTAATTATATTTTTTCTGCGTGATATTAATTGAAATAGTATGATAATAATAAATCATCCTTTTCAACTCTGCTTTTATTAAATGCCATAAAATATTTTTGTTTGATATCATAAAATATCAACGGCTGGCATACTTAGAATAAGGAAGAATATTTAATTAATTAATAGATTATAGTAGTAGAAATATATATTTTATCTAATTTATCAATTATAAATTAGACTTCCCAATTTTGAAAAAAATTCCTGGGCCGGTCATGAATGTTGCCATGCGTAATGCGCTTGTAAATTATTAACATTACCTATTAATTATTATGATATAATCCCAGTAGCTTAGTAAATGTGTAGATATGTCATAGAAAATTTGCTCAAAAGCTCTTACAGAGTAACCATCATTAAACTTAAAATAAGTACTTTTATTAACAAATTTTTCTTATGATATTTTTGTATCAACTAAATAAACTAACGTAGGCAGAAGTTTTGAATTTTCGACTTTTATTTCCGAAATATTTTTACTCGAATTTTAGGTAGGTATTGGTTTAGGTTGTTGTAAACCTTCTTTAGCCTAAAGCTAATTGTAAAGTTCAAATATTTTAATCTTAGATAGGTATATTTCAAGACGCACAAAAAAACCAATTTTAAATTCTGACAGATTATACATAACCAGTGGTATAATTTGTCAGAAGTAAAGTTAAGCGAAGACGTTTGCATCATTTAAAGTGTAAAATATATCATCTATCCATAGACAAATAACTTTTGTAAACAAATGCGAAAGTGGACCCAGCTTTACCGGTATCTAGGTATTTTTTAAGATTGTTTAATCTGTAAAAAAACTATCAAGACTGATTTTTATCGTAATATGGGTTTTAATAAATGGTTTTGTATAAAAGGAGAATTAATAATTTCCACTGGGTAGGTGACCGCATAGATTCGTTATTTTTTGTCAACCTCATGGTTTCGCATTAATTATATTCCGAAACAAGTTTATTGTTGTTGGTATTTTTTAATTTCGCCGTTTAATAATTCGAATGCTATCGATATTATCGGCGCCACCATAAAATATTATGGTAAACTTGAAAGCTTCTTTTTCCACCTATAATTATAAAGATATCCCAGACATTCCACTTTTACCTATTGTATATCTACCTTAATTTAAAATTAAAATTTACAAATTAAACGTCAAAAGAAAATAACGTGTTCACTGACAAGAAAATTTTCTCACAGATCAGGATCGACAAACGTTGGGCTCATGTCGTTTTTACCGGTACTGCCACCGATGGTTGGTTATCAGGGAAACGATGATGTTCTTAGATTTTATTCGGTGCCTATGTGGCTACTGTGTATATATTTAAGTGTGTCTGTACCGTATTCTTCCGCCGAAACACCATTGCCTTACTAGAAATGCAGCAAGCCCCATATTAGAATGAGTATCCAAAGCTGCACTAGTAGAATCTGGCAAAATATAGCTGGACAGGGAGAATAACATGAACAGGTGAAAGGAAACAGGAGGTGAGTGTTGACGCCCTCCACTAAAGGGTCCCTTTTAAACCTACACACGTGCCGTATATCTCATGCTCTGTTCGGAGGTTTTCTATCTGCAAACGATAGATCCAACACCCGCACGATGAATCCATGGAATGCTAAGATATTCATCATTCTGTAGGTGAATGAGCGAAAATCGGGACTCGCAATTAACTGCTGCGAAATGGTACCCTGCTTTAAACAACGGTTTCCACTCACTGACGGTGAGCCCATGGTCCATCTGTTTGTTCTGTCAGTAACAATAAAAAATATAGTCGATAATTAATAACACCTCTCAGGGATAAGCTGACATGTTAATTTTCGACACCAGCAATACCAATAAAACTTTTAATTTGTCATTAACAAATGCGCTTTGCCGCGCTTGGCCAGATATCCGTCGACCCTTAATTTATTATTAGCGGCACTTAGATGGAGCCTTTCTACTAATTAATAGATATATGTAAATTGTTTTCACCTGGCATTTCAACATATTCACACATTGTGCTTGAGTATTGTCTATGAATGACCGCAAGACGTAGTTTTCAGTCAATTCAGCGTGACGTCACTTTTTCCGTTTTATAGCTATGTGCTCAGGTTAAAATGATTACGATATTTCTTTTTTATTGTTAGGTGCTAATTTTTTTTAACGAAAGTCTAAGATTTTTAACAGATAAAAAAATGTAAAAGGTTCTCAACTCGACGCGTATATATTTTTTTATGTACCTATGAATGATGGTGCCAACTTCATAGATATGCTTAAGTAAATGAAAGCAACTAAGTAATGCAATTACTTTTTACTTTTTAGTGCGTTTTGAAGTCGGTCGAAACGAACAAATGAGTCATTCTTGAATGACTGACAACATTTCTGGTTACGAGAGATAAGAGCATAGATAATACGCGTCTGCTTTCATATATGTATTGGTCCTCTGTTTACGTTTATTTTATTGATGCCTGGCCCGCGCTTTAGATATATGTAGGCAATTATAAATAGAATACCTATGCAAATGATAATAATATAGGTAGGCAAACAACAGTGCAAGAGTTGGGGATTGAACCCTAGAATCCTTGGATTTAAATCCTCCTCTAAAAGGTAGAGCTAAAATATTAAAATCTCTCACGAAATTACATGCACTCGTATATAATTTTTGTACTCGAATCTGTACCAAGTTAACTGGTTTTGGAGAGTGAAATCACTGTGTCACTAAAAGTAAAAGTGGTATCGCCACCGACTGGCGGCGATCTGAAACTTCGTAATTGTGATATTATGCGCAAATGTGCATAACGACATTGAATTCATTATGTAAAGGTTTGTAGACAGGACCTATTTGCCTTAGTTACCTCCCTAGTTCATATACTTGAACTATTTCGCTCATTGTCATGCTTTTTCAAGGCCAGACCTATTTAATTTCTAAATTGGTTTTAATTTATAATATTCTGTAAGAACTTACAAAGACTTTATCAACTATCATCCCATTGTAACGGCCACTACAGGGAAAGGGAAGCTTAGACGATAGGCAATTTTTATCTTAACACGGTACCCCTATGCGGGTTTGTGGGTTAGGGTGATATATGGCGCAGTGGTATGCGCGGTAGATTTATAGGACGGTGGTCCTGGGTTCGATTCCCAGCAGGGCCGATTAAGATTTTCTGAACTGGTTCGGGTCTGGCTGGTGGGAGGCCTCGGTCGTGGCTAGTTACCACCCTACCGACAAAGACGTACCGCAAAGCAATTTAGCGTTCTGGTACGATGTCGTTTACCGACCAAAGGGGTGTGGATATTATGAAGTTGGCCCGCTACCATCTTAGATTGCATTATCACTTATCACCAGGTAAGACTGCAATCAAAGGCTAACTAACTAACTGTTTTAGTAAATAGTTCATAATTCAATTACATTAGACACGCACGTCAACATGCGACAAAGGTCTTATATTTACTTATACGAAATACAATATAAAAAAATATCGGCATGCTTGTAATATTAAAACCTTTAACTACAATGTTCCCTACTTACCTATAGATAACTAACAAACCGAAAAAATGCCAAGAACCTACGAGGTTCTACCTAAAACTCTACTCACTCTCTACCGATATTTACTAATAATGTTAACAGCTATATTAAAATAAAAATATTAAAAATAAATCAAACACTTACTCATAGTTATTATTTTTATAATAGAGTTTTCATAATTAAAACAACAAAAAAATTTAAATAAGCCATTCTACGTTTGACAATTCAACATTTGCAAATAGGACAAAAAAGCTTCCGTATTCTATTCAACCTACAAAGTACAGACCTATTTAGTCTGCAAACTGACCTTAGATTGCCTGTACACATTCAATAATATTGTCAATCAATATTATGATCTCACAGAATACTTAATAGTGGAAGTAATCATGTGTAGGATAAGTCTAACCCTGCCGAAAGAAGTTCCTACCCCGGCTTATGTACCCACTATCATAATAAGTATTGAGCAATACGTAGTTCCTTAGGAGCAATTTCTTCCTCTACATATTGTGAATATTATCGCTTACGTGAGGACATATCATAAATATAAGTCTCATATTATTTATATTATAACTTTTAAAAATTAAATAAAAGTAGGTAAAGAAAAAAATAAGTTATTGTTATTTTTGTTCAGAAAAGCTTACCGCGCGCACTATATATAATAATCGAAGTGCATATATGTGCATTCGATATATATTCGATTTTTTCCGAAAGATATCCACTTCGGACAGGCAAGTATCGTTGACGATATATCCTGTACTCTATGTATTTCATTCACCCTTTAAATATTTTATTCTTTAATAATAGGTACATTATTAAAGAACGAATTATTTTCGAGTAGGTATAAAGGAAAACACCAATCGTGTGTTCGTGCTTATTTTGAAGGTTTCATTTTTGAAGGTTAAATTAACGTTCCTTATACTTGGATAGCACCGACTTCATCGATACGCTTAAGTAAATTAAAGCAACTAAATGCCGCAATTATTTTTTACTTTTAAGTGCGTTTTGAAATCAGTTAAATTTTTTTATTAACAATTTTTACCTAGTAATTTACTTACCTGAAAATTATTAAATGATATATTTCTTCAATATTTAAATACCCGCAGTTAGACTACCTACTTATCATCGTCTATATATTTCTAAACGACGACGGGAAGAAAGCTATTAACTGTGCGTTCATAGCTTACGAGCTGTTGTAACTTGTAAGCTTATGTAGGTTACCGTGCATTAGAAGTAAGACAATTTATATACATAACACCCTTGCGAAATTATACCTGTAGGTATTTGTTGATTACCATATATGAACGACTTGACCTTAGAATCGGCGAATGTAGCTGATAAGATTATTTACTAAGAACGTAGTATGGTGGTGTGTTAGGTGATCCAAAATCTGGTACTTTTATAGCCTAAAAGATAAGCTCTATTTCGCCACCTTGCTTATATTGCTTAAAGTCTTATGACTGAACCTATTAGATTTTAGACGTTATAGATACATTTATTTATTATGGTATTTAATTCCTATTAAGATATATTTGATATGTTTATCTAATAATATACTTATTAATGTTTGTACACAGCGTTAAAGATTTTCACTTGATATCAACTTACTCGTAACTTAACCTTCCATAAATGTAAAGATTTTACAATAACGACAGAAACACACCTAACAGTTTAGCAAAAAAATTGCAATTTAATGAATATGAATTAAAAGTTATAATGTGAACATTTGAAAACAAAATATTTTTACTAGAAATTCAAATAAGAAGAGGCCCTTATGTAATATATAATGTAGTTGAAGGCACTTAAGTAGATATTATACTATTATGAATGCTAATAGATAGGTACTTAGTAATAAATTACTTAAAATCACAATCCCAAACTTACCGACGTCTCGATGTCCATTCGAAGGCTTTTGTGCACTAGCTAGTAAAACTAGCGACACAATAACAAAAACACTGGGACGAACTCTATTCAGTAAAAACATATTTATTTTTTTTTTAAATAAAAAAAGTATCAATTAACACAATATAAAACCTCTAAGGACAGGCCACTAAGGAAAGCGAAAGGGGTAATAGAAAAAAAAATATTCAAATTTAGAAACTCGATCTCATTTTCACGTGCAGTCGGCCGCGGTCGGGAGGCGCGTGCGGTTCGGCCTTTGAAAACTGTGCTTACTGAGATGTGGCTGCGCCGGCGCAGGTGCTTGCCCGCGCAGAGAAAGATCTCGGACTATTCTCGCGATCCTCTAATAGGGCTGGAGTATATGTATTGGGATTGTTATTATTATTTTTATTGTGTACATCGCTATCTTGTTTGACAAAAAAAGGAGTTAAATGTAAATATACATAACTATGTATATTTTATAGTTATTTTACGGTTCTCGTTTTGTAATTTCCGATGGAATATGAATTTTAATTTGAAATTAATATTTAAGTATGATAATATCTTTAACGTATTAGATAGGTAGATTATGATATAGAACTTAAATTGCCAAAAATTTAATGACCACTTAAAGTTCAGACTTCTTAAGAGAGCATATTTGACTTAAGCCCACCACGCTGTCTCCAGTGTGGTTTGTGGGCTTGGGGTGCTAATGTTTGACTGTGTAAGGATCATGATGTTATTAGTAATGATGAAGACCGATACAATTGTCAGCCTCCGTGGCGCACTGGTATGCGCAGTGGATTTATAAGGCGGAAGTTATGGGTTCATGGGGGCGTAATATTACCTAATTTCCAACAACAGACTGAAAAGTTTTACTCGATTTTTTTAAATTACTTATTTGTATCCTTATATTACTTAAACGGGAACGGAAACTACGCAGGTGCAACCGCGGGCTTTAGTTCTACTAAAGCCCAATTTGACTGAGAATGCTTGTCAACAAACAAATTAAAAATGAAGGTGGAAATCACTAGTCATTTTACACCTATTTTTTTAAATTAACTAGTTAATGACGAATTATTGACAATAAATTAGATTAGTAAGCTTAAAACTAATTAATAATTTCAATATCTTTAAAATAAGATTTTATAAAAAAACAAAACATAATTTTAAATTTATTAGGCATAAAATGTGGTGCATTTTCTACCCTCATTTTAAATTTGTTTGTTGACAAGCATTCTCAATCGAGTTTGGCTTTAGTATAGTTGTAACTATAGGTAAAGGTAGGTAAGATAGATCAAGCGTAGGTCCTCTTTTCATTTAAAAACTCTAATAAAAGTAGTCGCCAACCCTAAATTTAAATTTTCACCATGTCACATATAAATTGCTGAAGCACCAGACAAAAAACTACAACTTGCAAGTTTTTTTTAACTTTGAATAACTATCTCTGTTACTTACGAAAAACTCTCAACTTAAATACTTTTAGAATAAGATTCAAAATGTTGTGTTAATAATGCTGCAAATTAGTAGGTAAATAACTGCCTAAGAAATTAAAAATATCCATAATTTCGTATAGATAGCCTTTGAGGCTGTTATTTTTCTTCTAGCCAATTACCGGTTGTGTTAATTAGCTGGACATCATCACATCAGCTCTTTTACTCGTTTAAGTAGTAAAGGTAAATGCACGGGTACCTAATAACTATTAGACAAGGTCGTTTAAAGCTACGTAAGAAGGATAAAATCTCAATTCTATACAAAATATTATTAATCTAAAATGCAAATAGATAAAACATTAAGTGAATGTTTGTTGTCTTTTCACCAGATACATTATATGAAAAATGTCTGCATACCGTAATTACCGTAAAAATGTAAAAAAAATGAAAATTCTGGTACATCTAGTAACCGATTATTTAATTTTTTGTCTGTCTTTTTGTTTTTACTATTGAACTACCAGTCAGATTGAAAAGAATATTTTTGTAAGTAATAGCCAGACTCATTTTTTTTTATCGATTACAAGTTGGCCCTTGACTGCTATCACACCTGATGTTAAGTGATGATACAATCTAAGACGGAAGCGAGCTAACTTGTTAGAAGTAGGATGAAATCCACACCCCTATCGGTTTCTACACGACATCGTATCGGAACGCTAAATCGCTTGGCGGTACATCTTTGCCGGTAGGGTGGTAACTAGCTACGGCGAAAGCCTCCCACCAGCCAGACCAAGACAAATTAAGAAAAATCTCAATCTGCCTCGCCGGGAATCGAACCCAGAACCTCCGTCTTATAAATCCACCGCGCATACCACTGCGCCACGGAGGTCGTCAATGAGGAGTGCCATAGTTTAATTTTATATCCTGGTATTCCCACAGAAAAAGAAACTGCGTATGTAAAAACGCGGGCGACTGCTTGTTTATATACACATCACTCTATCTGAAAAAACACGGGGCAAATTAAAAAATCTGCATAAAATATAACTGTTTTGATATTAGTTTCAAAACACTTTTATTATGAAAACACTTTTTTCCTGCTTAAGCATAGATGTTTTTTTTTATCAACGACTTTGCTGTCACACCTGATCTTAAGTGATGATGCAATCTAAGATGGAAGCGGGCTAACTTGTTGGGAGTAGAATGAAAATCCACACCCTTGTCGGTTTCTACACGACATCGTACCGGAACGCTAAATCGCTTGGCAGTACGTCTTTGTCGGTACTGACTTTACCGCGTGTTTTTCAGGTCACGCTTTCATTAGCCAGAAGTTAAAAAAGAAAGTCTATCTGTAGGTTAGCTAATGCCATTGACTGATTTTTCTTGTGATTGTCTTGGAATTTAGTATAGTTACTCATTTCGCGATGTAGACGCTTACTATGAAAGAATTCTCGTTACGCCCACGGGAATTGAATATATGCAGACAAGGCCAAGAATTCGAACCCAGGACGTTGTGTTTCAAAGCCACAGGCAAAACACTAACAAGGCAGTCTTTTATTAACTACTAGCGGACACCTGCGACTCCTTCCGTAAGACATTATGTTAGGGATGGTTAAAAAAAAGGAACCTATGTTTTCAGGCTCTAACCTATCTCCGTACCAAATTTTATTTAAATCGGTTCACCAGTTTGAGCTTGATTATATAAAAAAAATTGAGGTGTTCGCTTAGTGATCACATAATCTGCTAAAATGCTGAAAAAAGAGTATAAAGAACAATACAACTCAACACAAGGTAGACAAAGTAAAGAATATTAAATAAATATTTGTAAAATAGCAAGAATACAAAGCCGTAACAGAAAATATGTGTGCTGTCTGTGATATCAAACATCAATGTCATTTGTCAACGTCAAACAAACCTAAAAATAGGTTGATTGCGCGTTCCTCGATAGTGTTGGTTAGTTTTAAAGTGTGAAAATACATTTAATATGTCGGGTTTTACTGAAAATGCGTTAATTCGTAAACTGCAGGAACTAAATCCTAGCCAACAAAGTATCCAGACTTTATCCTTGTGGCTGATACATCACAGAAAACATCACGCCGCTATCGTCAAAACATGGTATAAAGAGCTATTAAAAGGTAATTATCGTTATTATTATTCCTTAAATATGCCTATTAAGTGTTATTCTATCAATTATATCTATCAAACTATAACAATCTAGTCGCATGATATGAATATCCAACGTTTGCTGCTATCGAAAATGTTCACGTGTAATATTTTACCTAGACAAAAATAACTTTAATAAAACGTACCTATGTGGCATAATACACTCATAGAAAATACATGAATACAATGTATTTATTAATACATACTCGTAGCAAAATAAATTAAGTATGTGATGTTGTTAATCAGATGTAAATGTTGACAAGAGTCCAATTACATTGATACAGGTATATACAAGAGCTTAGCTATAGTGCGGTCCAGCCATCGAAAGAATAACCTTAAAAAAAGGACCAATACGTGAAAGTGGTTGAGTACAACCTCTGTTATTACTTACCTTAGCTCTTGTAAGCAAAAACTTTGCCAGTCAATAATGATTCATTTGTTTACGATTGATACAACTATAAATTATTATTGTTTAGAGAATCGTCATTGCAAACTAACACTCAATGATGAAACTATCATAGTCAAATATTACCACTATAACAAAATAGTTCTGAGTGTAACCAGTATACTTACAACATTTGGTGGTGTGGCTGTTAGAGCTGGCTAAAGATTTGGTGCTTACTATACCTATAAAGCTAGTAACAATTAATAATCTATTTGTTTTTGAGAAACAGTTCTCATTTCACATTGTGTTTTTTTTAATACATTAAACATTGAAAAAAATAAGGCAAGTAATTATCGACTTTCAAGTTTAGCATTTCAAAATATTTTGGATTAAAACAAAATAAAGCTATAGATGTATTGACAAAATTCATAAAGGCACTCCTATCAGTAAAAAGTAACAGTTTAATCAAAGTGTTATAGTTATGAGATTCAGTAACCACACATTTACCAAACTTCTAGAAACAGATTTACCAGATTTCTAGAAGTAGTTTTCTAGAACCTACTGCTACATCCACCATAATACAAGCTCCATGAATGTTATATATTAGTTACTCATTCATTTAATTCTAAATTAAATAACATGAATAAACTAATCTCTATTCTTATTGACTACCTAGTGTGGTACTATACGAGGGGTGATCCAAAAGTAGTGATGATCGGTTATTTCCAGTGCACATAAAAATCCAAAAAAAATATATTTATATTGCTGTACTATCCACAAGTTCGGGCTAGAAAAATCATATAAATAGGCCATGATTTCCCGGGGCTACATTAATTTCAATATGAGCTGTCTGATAGCGATCATCAAAATAGAGAAAAGCGATATTAGAGCCGTTACAAAGTACCTCTGCTTGAAAAAAATGTCTACCAAAGACAGTCACAGCGACTTTGTGGCAACATTAGGGGACTCTGCTCGTTCGTATTCCACAGTTACACCCTGGGCCAAGGAGTTTAAATTGGGCAGAACATCCACAAAAGACGAACCTCGCAAAGGACGCCCATCCACATCCCTCACTGAGGATAACGTAAAAAAGGTCGAAAATATCGTGTTGACAGATCGAAGAGTGACCGTCAGGCACGTAGCTGAGGTCACAGGGATGTCATATGGCAGTATCCAAAGAATCTTCACGAATGAATTGCATATGAAAAAGGTGTCAGCATGGTGGGTACAGAGGATGTTAAGCGACAATCAAAAGAACAAACTAATTGACATTTCGAGGGCTAATCTTGAATAGTTTCAACTTGACCAGGAAAATTTTTTGTCACGTTTTGTGACCATGCACGAGACCTGGATCCACCATTTTGATCCTGAATCAAAACAGCAGTCAATGACTTGGAAACGAGCCTCCTCACCCACGCCAAAGAAATTCAAATTGTCAAGTTCGGCGGGGAAGATTATGACCGTTTTCTGGGACGCACAAGGAGTAATTATGGTGAAATACTTGGAACTTACTATGCAGATCATATAAGAAGATTGCGGGAGGTCATCAAACAAAACAGATGCGGCAAGCTGCGCGCTGGAGTTCTCTCACAAAGCTGCATTTGCGATATTCAAGAAATGGGATTTGAATTGGTTGAATACCCTCCCTATTTCCTTGGCTCAAGAAATACCTCCTAATATTTGAATATGATAGAGAAGTGACGGTTGTTGTAGAGGCTTTTTTAGAGAGTCAAGAAAAATAAAAAAAAGGGGAATTTTAGGTTTGGAAAAATGATGGACTAAATGTATTAAGTTGTTAGGAGACTATGTAGATAAATAAAATAAAAATTAATTATAATCATGTTGTTTAATATTAATTATCATTGGATCACCCCTCGTATTGTTTGGGAAACTAAAAGAAAGATTTTAAGACTTGATCACTTGGAACAATATCAACTAGATTTACAGTCCAATACTGCTTGCAAATTATTTATTGAAACAACACCAATCAAAAAACAATTTATTCATTTTATTAATTACTGGTTTTATTCAATTTATTATTTTGTATTTTCCAGCTAAAGACAACAAGCAGCTTACATTTATGTATCTGGCAAATGATGTGATACAGAATAGCAAAAAGAAAGGACCTGAGTATGGGAAGGAGTTTGGGGATGTGCTGGTTGATGCTCTAAAACATATGGCAAAGACTGGTATCAATGCTAAGACCAAGCAGTCGCTACATCGGATACTTAACATTTGGGAAGAGAGAGGAGTTTATGAGCCTAATAAGATACAAGAATTTAAAGTTGCAGGTGAGTGCATAATCATGGTTCATCTAAAGTTTCTGTATATCTTCAAATTTTTCAAAAATGTTTTTTTTTTAATAAGAAATAAGCTCGCGCTTGACCACTATCTCACCTGATGGTAAGTGTAGATGTGGTCTAAGGTGGAACGCGCTTGCTTAGAAGATGCCTATTCACTCTTGTTTTAAAGATACCCAAGTTGTAAGAACAAGGAAATACTGATCTTGGTAGGGCATTCCAGACCTTAGCTGTGCGTATGATGAATGACATCGCAAAACGCTTTGTACGGGTCCTGAGAATATCAACGCCGTAGGGGTGAAATCCCACCCGGGATTTCTAAACTGAGTTGATGAGTAGTGCATTGGAGGTCTTGGGCTTAGTTCCCTTTGGATGTCTGGTTGTGATGAGTTCATTATTAGCCTATTTTTAATATCATGCAGCAATATGTTCTGTGGATTTAGAAACACATGTTGTGGGTTGGATTCTTGGCTGAGCTGATTGAAATTTTCTCAATTGTTGAAGATCTGGTTAGTGGTAGGCTTAACAGGGGCTAGTTATTACCCAGCTGACAAGTACCGCAAAGCTGTTGAGAGTTCCAGTATGATGTTGTAATAACTGAATGGGCTGTGGATTTAATCCAACTCTTAACAAGTTAGCTAACTTCCATCTTACTCACTTACTACCAGGTGTGATTTCAATCAAGGACTAATTTGTAGAGAACAACAAGTCATATAACATTTTTCTTATAGGAAAGGAGCCTAGTACTGTCCTTCTATGTTTAAGTACAGTACAGTAATATCCTTTTTAATTTAGCAAAAGACTCACTGCATGGTCAATGGCTCACTTTGTATATATTTCTATTTCAGTTGACCCCAATGATGCTCAGCCAGCTGTCACAACTAAAAGAAAAACTACAGAACCTGAGGTGAAAGAAACAGAGAAGAAGCCAAAGCTAGAGGAGAAGAGCAAGGAAAAAGAGAGAAGCAAAGAGAAAGAGAAACGTGAAAGGAAAAGGAGCGAGAGTAAGTCAGAGAGTCACAATGACTCCAATGTTAGCCCCAACACACCACCTGGAGACCCGCCGGAACCTGAAGAACTGATAAAGGTATATTAGTTTGACGATTTTGAAAAATATGCTTGGCTAAATTGGAATACTTATCAAATGAAGATCATACAGGCTCCATACATTTGTGGGCCTTTTCTTAAAGTTCCAGCCAACAAAGATTGTGTATATTGTTCGAACTCTGTATTTATTTCATAACCCGACCTAGGAACATACCTAATCTGAAGCCTCTAACCCAGTGATTCTCAACCTTTTTTTTGTTGCGGCACATATTTAATGATTTCAAAATTTGGCGGCACACAAAGAAAAAGATAAAAATATTTACTTACTACAACACACTGCATAAATAGTTTATGACAAAAATTTTAAATACACCAAGAGCAACACCCCGCTTTGCGTCGCTAATACGTTCCTGAAAAATGCCACGCAAAGTGAATCACAAATTTGGAATGCGAATAATAAAATAATTTATTTTTTGTGGATTTAAACATATATTCATGTTAAAAATATTTTTCTTTTTAAATGATATAATTTAATAATATTAACATTATTATATATTTGCAAAATTTGGCGGCACACTTTTGAAATTTGGCGGCACACAAAAGTGCCGCGGCACAGTGGTTGAGAATCACTGCTCTAACCACTGGACTAAAGAGGCAGTAGTGATTAGTCAATTACTGTAACCTGCAAGAATGTAGGTGTGAATTTAATAGTTATTGAAAGTTATTCATTTTGGGCCTTTTCTGTTACTGTCCCTTCTACAACTTTGCTGCCATTTTAACTATTGCTGCAAATGGCTAGTTGTAACAATATGTACCATGTTTCTTTCAGTTGGCTAACACTGTAGTTCAGTAGTTAACTTATGTGGCTTCAGATCAGGTTGGGCTGGGTTATGGAATAAACACTGAGGTTTATCTTTTAGTACTTTTCAGTGAAATCTAAGCCTAGAATCAGGAAGTGGATATTGTTACACCCCTGTGCGTCAGTGCGAGCATTTTCAGCAGTCAAATTATTCACTATCATCAACATCTGAAAGTGATTGTTAAATCTGACTGTCTGTTGGTCTTTTGGTTAGCCCAAGTGGCTACGACCAAGAGGTCTTTGGCTCAAATCCTAGGTTGGGTTGTGGGATAATTCCAATTTTTGTTTCCATCAAAGAAATTTTCAGTAAACCTGGAGTAGGGATGTTGGTGATGACACACCACACTGTCTCAGAGAGCCACTTAAGCGGTCACTATCATTACCACCTTATAGTATTATTGTTAATGAATTAAACAGTATCATACTAAGCCTGCCAACTGGCAGGCATAGTAGGTTTACACTCTATATCCCTTCTCCTACAAGGAGGGAAGTGTGGCCCTGTAGCGGACGGTTAACAGGTGATAATCGCCCTATCGCGCATCGATGGTGCTGCAATGTGTGCCCTTTTTATTATTTTCATGTGTCAATAAAACATAGCACAAGTTCTTCGAAAAATTCAGTGATTACATATTATTAAAACCATAATTTCTATTTAAATAAATGATAATAATATAATAACATTATAATTATTACAGTATTACAACAGTAAATTAAAAATCTATTCAATAAGAGAAAAGGTAAAAAATACAATTCTTTAATTAATTTATTATTTATATTTGTATAGTTTATATTCGTTTTATTTATAATATTTCGGCTTTCTGTTAGGGAAATAAAGGTTTTGTAAAATATTTCGTTTCAATCCTAATTGATCACTGGTTAACTAGATGGCGCTACTAGTACTTTACATCGCGCTTTCGTTTGTCGTTTCAAACAAGTACATGTTGGCTGGTTGGCTATGGTCAAATTGTCAAGCGCAAACTAAAGCGCGTTCCATCTTAGACTGCTATTTTTGACACGCATTAGTACGTTTTCGTACTTGGCGGTAGAATTCAAACATACTGATACTCTCATCGATTCGATATTGATAGCAATTGATATTATTATTTATTTTACCGCCCTTGTAATTTTCATTATTCATAATTTCATATCAAGGCAACGAGAACTGTGAGTAAATTAATGAAAAAACTTTTCAAAATGGCGTTTAAAGGAGAATGCCAGACAATGTATAGGACTTTAACCCACTAATAAAAACGTACTGAACAACAATGTATTATGCATCATTTTATTGCATTTTTTTTTACTATTTAATATAAATTACATTTAAAAGCTCTAGAACTCGGAGTATTCGACAAGGGCCTAACGTTGGTTATCGTCAATTTCTGTATTGTTGTTCCGAATAGTTGTCACACTGACATGACAGTCGCAAGGCTTCATGAAACACATTTTCAAACAGGCTTAACGCCTCTGGATACTAGCCTTTTAAAGCCCACACTTGGTGAAAACACAATAAAAACGATTTAAAAGACTAGAACCCAGCGCAACAATAAAGATTTAAAAATGGGTAAAGAGTGTAAATTAAAAGGAAATAACAAAAAAGTTTAATTACATTTTTTAACGGAATTTTATTCCGAGGTCCAACAGTAAAAATAGCTTATTGTAAAAAAATTATATAATAATAGGATATTTTTAGTATATTTACAATTTGTGTTCTTTCTGGGTTAGAATCTGGCATTCTCCTTTTCTGCCGTCCTAAAATTGTTAAAAAAACTAGTGTAGTTCTTTACTTCAAAGCTACGGAATGCTACTTCTGTCGTTCCTTCTTTCCAGCGCTGGGCTTCAGTAAACTAATTTCAGTTATTAGTTGGTCTAAAAATGACATGAAAAAGGGGTCAACGAGTTGGTTTCTACAATCCTGCATCTTTGGGCCACTTTCGGAACCGTATTATTAGTTTTTATTCAAGAAATAATATTATTATACATACATAAAATCACGCCTCGTTCCCATAGGGGTAGGCAGAGACTACATCCTTCCAGTTGCCACGGTCCTTGCATACTTCCTTAGCTTCTTCCACGCTCATTATTCATTTCATACAAGATCGTCGGTTTAGGGTACTCTTGACCTGGCCATTATTTAAAATGTCCTGAATTTGGTCCAGGAACATTTGCTTAGGTCTTCGCTTTCCAACATTTCCATTCACTCTAGCCTCATAAATGTGAACTTATTTTAATGCGGTTTTCACCAATATGACTGCTGAGGAAGGTGTTATAATATAAATAATAAAATATTAAGGTTTTATGGAAATGTCCAATCTGACAACAATATTAAGTGGGAGTTTAATTGAAAACGCTGCCTTTCTAAAAAGTAAAAAAAAGGAATTCTTTGAGATATAACAATGGAGTAATTGATCCCTTTTAATAGGAATATCCATCTTTGAAGGATATTTGCTATTTAATATTTTTTTTTAAAAAAAACACGTACAATTTTTTCTTTGATGTTCTTGGATGGTTGCATACACTATTTTTCACGCGAGCGCAGTCGTGAGCGTTAGCTAGTTAATATTTTGACCTTATATATGAAAAAAAATATCTTCAATTTTCAGGCACTGCTAGAGTTGGAATCCAGTGCTTCTAGCGACGAAGCTGTCCGGGAACGCATCGCTTCTCTGCCGCCAGAAGTATCCGAAGTGCAATTATTATCTAAGTTAGAAGGTAAATGCCTCACGAAAGTATTCAATTGTACCACACTTATCTACAAAAACATTATTTGTGCATATAAAAATAAAATATCGTTCGAGTCAATTGTTTCATTTATTTATTTATTTTTTAAATAAAATTCTATAACTTTATCCTCCGTTCTGATCCTTTTATCACAGCATTTGTAGCATTTGCTTATTAATGTTTTCTTTTCCAAAATTGGCATAGACAGTGCCAGCACAAGTTAGAGAAATATTTTATTGAGTGCAAAATTATTTAATCAATCCAAAGGTAAATAAAACTGCGATTGCACTAATTGGAATCAAACCAAATACTATTGTGATGCATAAAACAATAGATGCTGCACAAAAACTAATTGAATTTTCATTGAAAATAAGTGCAAATTAAATATTTGTGCAAAACCAGTTGCTCACTCCTAAGGATTGTCTATAAAAAAAATTCAAGAATGTCAATCAGCTGAAATATTAAAACCTTCTCATTCATACTTACATTTTTTACCCGACTGCGTCAGAAGGAGGGTAATGTTTTTCGAGCGTATGTATGTATGTATGTCCATTTCTTCGGCACGCGCTACAGCCTAAACGGCTGAACAGATTTTGACATGTGAGGTGTCGTTGACTTTGGCAAAATTGTGGAAGTGACATAGGCTATATGAATTTTCAAAATGGCGGCTGTAAATGGGGGAATAAAGGGGGGATGTGTGTATTTTTTTCTTTTATCTTAGCAATATGGGTATCAAATGAAAGACCATTTCAAAAATATAAATATCATATCATGTTTGTATTACGGTTTTAACAAAAAATGTCAAAAAGTATACCAAGTGTACCGTCTCATTTACTATACCACAAATTAAAACTAAAAAGTCTCAAATAAAATTATTATTATAAAAACAAAAAACCCGACTGCTTAGAACTTAAGAACTGGTTTTTTGTTTTTATAATAATAATTTTATCTATAATATCCTTTCCTATAACCAGGATATTTTATTGTTCTATATACTAATTGTATGCCATTGAGTTATCTAGTGATTCAGTTGTTGTTTGAATAAGTTTAAATATCATCTTAGATATATGATAGACTATGATATCGAGCTCAAATAACAATTAAGCACACAAGTGTTTTGTTTGAAAATCAAATGTAGTGCACACTCAAAACACATTATCAAATCTGCACAAATTGATTCAATATTCAAAACGTCGCAGATAATTCAGTAATAATCCATGATGATAATATAAAATAAAAAAAAGTTAAGAGGTGTCAAGGGACACCCGGATGGAACGAAGTTCCTTTCGATTAATTAGTGAAGGAATTGTAATAAAATTTTATTTTTTTAAGTAATAATAATATTTGTTGTTGTACACCGAAACACCAAAGGGCGCCACGAGAGCGCAAGACAGCATACAGCGCGGGCGCCCCGCCGCTCACGCGCACACACATCAAAGGCGGCGGCAAGATCCTTTGATCAAAAAGTGTCGTGACAACTTTTCGTACGAATTTTTTCCGTCTAGCCCCCTTTCACAACGCGCGATAAGGAACTTCGTTCCAAAAATTTCATAATTTGATATTTTAGTTACTTATTTTATATTCATAATAATGCAATGCGAAAGGAATAAAAAATAAACTCAGTGATGCTTTTTTAGAAATGACGCCTATTTTGTATCTTAACTGTTGATTCAGTTGTTAGTTTGTGGCTTTGGATCACGCAGTTCTAGGTTAGAGGTTTGACTCGAGCTATGCCTGTAAATTCTAGGCTTGACCTAGGCACGCTCCCGTGTGTCCGAGTGTTAATCCGTCGAACCTGGTCATTAATATCGATCGTTAAAGAATGAAACATCGCCATAAGCCCGCCAATGCGCACTGAAACAGCGTGGTGGGTACAAGCTTCATATCCCCTCTCCTATAAGGAAAAAGGCCTGGCTCTGTAGTGGCTCTTATTAAGCTGATAATGACGATTATGATTATGAAAACAATTAAAAACCAGAATATAATATCAAAAGTAGAACATGTGGAAATCATTATCTCCTTTGTGATTTTCCATTCGATTGAAGGTTTTATTATTTATTTCAAAGACACTAATGACACTTAATTCATATCTTTCATGTATCACATTAGATATATTGTAGTGAATGTAAAAAAACACAAAAATAAATTTTTAGAATTTTGTCTGTTTCTTTGTTCAGGATAATCTCTGTAACTACCTGTTGGCTGTAATTATCTGAGACTTTATTAAATAAACTGGAAAGATTGCAAAACCTGTGTATTAGATTTATGTTTGGTGTTCGTAAGTTCGACCACGTGTCTCTATATCGAGCTCAGTTAGTGGCTACTAGGGAAATTTACACGCTCTTTCGCTTCTTTATTCTATTTTATACTATCCTCCAACGCCGCAATATTTGAAGGAGCGGTTCAAGTTTCTGGGTAGCATTGCTGAAGCTTGCGGGTCAAAATGATAATAAGTTGCAATTTCCAGAAACTGCAAATATATATTTTGTCTTATTACTATATTTTATGTATTGTTAATATGTAAGTGTATGTAGTATATTTATTATTGTGTTACACTACCCGCTTTCCCTCATTTAATTACAACTGTGCGAGTCTGAAGGAGATCTTTCGCTTTTAGCGATAAGGCCGCCTTTGTACATATTTAAGCATTGTACTATATATTATTTTATTTGTTATTCTTTCTATGTGTGCAATAAAGATTTTATCTATTGGATTGTAAAAATTGTTATTGTATATGACGGCCATACCTATGAGGAGTAAATATGACTCCACGCACGCTTATGAATTCTAGGAATCTCACTCAGCTTAAATAGACCCCATCGGGTCCGAAGTTTCTCGACCCGAGATATGGTTCTCACAGGAGAAACTTTAGAGATATTCCGTCCGTCTCGTTCTTTTTAACCGACTTTGAAAAGGAGGGGGCACTAAATTCTTCTTTGAGGTTGTTTTTTAGTAGGGCTTAATTAACAGAGCATGTGTTCTTGCTTGCTTAAACAACCTTATTATTTATATAATATGATCGGAAATATTGCTCTCGCTTTCACCCCAACGTAACGAAAGAAAGCTATATTTTTGACAGCCGAGTGGCGCAGTGAGTAGTCACCCTTCTTCTGCGTCTAAGGCTGTGGGTTCGATTCCCACATCTGGAAAAATGTTCGTGTGATGAGCGTGGATGATTTTCTGGGTTTTTATTTATATATATTAGAAGTATTTATGTATTATAAAATATTCATCAGTCACATGAGCACCGACCACACGAGTTACGCTTACTTTGGGACAAGATAGCGATGCGTATATTGTCCTATAATATTTATTTATTTTATCGCGACAATTGTCATTGTCTCGGCACAAAATTATATCTTCCGGATTAGGTTAGGTCAACTGGTTAAGTGATTTACCTTGGTTATGAGATTTATGCACGCCAATCACTCACTATAACCGTCATTTTTTATTTCAGATAAGGAATCAGCACTCAGTCTGAGCGCTGTAGTGAACTCTGCGGTTGAACTGCTGGCCGAGTACAACCTGAGGCTTTCCGAGGAGTTGGAGAAGAGAAGAAAGGTCGCCTCCATGTTGAGGGATTTTGAGCAGGCGCAGAGGGAACTTGCCAAGCAGGCGGAGGCGAAACTTGAGGTGATATACTCTACCATCATCATTATCATCATCCTCATCATCATAATCATCATATATATCGGAGGTCCCGGTATATCACGTCCCGGTTCGATTCACGGCAGGGTCGATTAAGATTTTGTAATTGGTTCAGGACTAGCTGGTGAAAGGCTTCGGCCGTGGCTAGTTACCACCCTACCAACAAAGACGTGCCGCCACGCGATGTCGTGTAGAAACGTGGAGTATGGATTTCATCTTATTCCTAACAAATTAGCGCGCTTCCATCTTAGATTGCATCATCACTTGCGATCAGGTGTGATTGCAGTCAAGGGCTAACTTATGATCAATAAAAAAAGGCCCACTACTGGGTCAAGCCTTCCATAGAGAGGTGATTTGGAGCTTAGATTAACTTCGCTGCTCTAATAATGGTTAGCGGGATTGAGGTATCGTCACATTTTGTACCGAACTCTATCAAAGTACCTATACTAAAGCCAAACTCGATTGAGAATGCTTGTCAACAAACAAATTAAAAATGAAGGTAGAAAATGCTACACATTGTATGCCTAATAGATTTAAAATTATGTTTTGTTGTTTAAAAAAATCTTATTTAAAAGATATTGAATATATTACTTAGTTTTAAGCTTACTAATATAATTTACTGTCATGAATTCGTCATAAACTATTTAATTAAAAAAAATAGGTGTAAAATGACTAGTGATTTCTACCTTCATTTTTAATTTGTTTATTGACAAGCATTCTCAATCGAGTTTGGTTTCAGTATAGTGTGAGCTGTTTTTCCGAGTCGATGCGTTAAACGTAGCGGTTTTTATATAGATTTGATGCGGCGCTGTAAAATTATATCGTGAGAAAATGCCTCAAATACCAAATGATAAAGCCAGGGTCAGTTTTGCTTTCCGACTCTGACTTTGTTTCGAAAAAAAGCTCAATATTTCACAACCAGATCTAGCACTCTACCTAGAATCTTGTAATTCGAAGCCACTTCGGTTATCTGCTAGACCAACCAAGCATTTAAAGTATGTTTAATAATTGTCATTTTTATTATTTACAGGAATATAACATAAAACTGCAGAAAATCTTCGAAGTGAAATCGGAAGTGAAGTCCCACATAGAGAACTTACCCGACGTGTCTCGCCTGCCCGACGTGACGGGCGGCCTCGCGCCCCTGCCCTCCGCCGGGGACTTGTTCAGCGTATGAGAGTTAATGTGGGACGATGACGAGTTGTAAGCTTTGTACGAACACATGCCTCGATACACATGCCTCGTAGTGCATGTCATGGGACTCATGCCTCGTGACGCATTAATGTCTAGTAATGTATGCCTCGATACACATGCCTCGTGACGCATTAATGTCTCATAATGTATGCCTCGATACACATGCCTCGTGGTGCATGTCATGGGACTCATGCCTCGTGACGCATTAATGTCTAGTAATGTATGCCTCGATACACATGCCTCGTGACGCATTAATGTCTCATAATGTATGCCTCGATACACATGCCTCGTGGTGCATGTCATGGGACTCATGCCTCGTGACGCATTAATGTCTAGTAATGTATGCCTCGATACACATGCCTCGTGACGCATTAATGTCTCATAATGTATGCCACGATACGCATGCCTCGTGGTGCATGTCATGAGACTCATGCCTCGTGACGCATTATGTATAGTAATGTATGCCTCGATACACATGCCTCGTGGTGCATGTCATGGGACTCATGCCTCGTGACGCATTAATGTCTAGTAATGTATGCCTCGATACACATGCCTCGTGGTGCATGTCATGGGACTCATGCCTCGTGACGCATAAATATCTAGTAATGTATGCTTCGATACACATGCCTCGTGGTGCATGTCATGGGACTCATGCCTCGTGACGCATTAATGTCTAGTAATGTATGCCTCGATACACATGCCTCGTGGTGCATGTCATGGGACTCATGCCTCGTCACGCATAAATGTCTAGTAATGTATGCCTCGATACACATGCCTCGTGGTGCATGTCATGGGACTCATGCCTCGTGACGCATTAATGTCTAGTAATGTAGGCCTCGATACACATGCCTCGTGGTGCATGTCATGGGACTCATGCCTCGTGATGCATTAATGTCTAGTAATGTATGCCTCGATACACATGCCTCGTGGTGCATGTCATGGGACTCATGCCTCGTGACGCATTAATGTCTAGTAATGTATGCCTCGATACACATGCCTCGTGGTGCATGTCATGGGACTCATGCCTCGTGACGCATTAATGTCTCATAACGTATGCCACGATACACATGCCTCGTGGTGCATGTCATGGGACTCATGCCTCGTGACGCATAAATGTCTAGTAATGTATGCCTCGATACACATGCCTCGTGATGCATTAATGTCTCATAACGTATGCCACGATACACATGCCTCGTGGTGCATGTCATGGGACTCATGCCTCGTGATGCATTAATGTCTAGTAATGTATGCCTCGATACACATGCCTCGTGACGCATTAATGTCTATTAATGTATGCCTCGATACACATGCCTCGTGGTGCATGTCATGGGACTCATGCCTCGTGACGCATAAATGTCTGGTAATGTATGCCTCGATACACATGCCTCGTGACGCATTCATGTTTAGAGATGCATACCTCGATACACATGTGTTATGGTGCATGCAGGACGCATGTAACGGGATACATGTCAAGAGTGCATGATTCACGATAAACATTCAGGGCGAAGTGCCTCAAAACCTTTTCTTCGTGAAACTCGCCTGGCGCAATGACTAGTATACCGGGTGTAAGGGGCATGATCACGGTAACTTAAACTAGTGATTCAGTTCATGATTCTGAGTTCCTTAGCGTTCAAAGTTCGTCGCCTATTTCATGATTTTGCAATGAACTGGCAATGTAAATGTAATTTTAAAACTCACGTTAAATCAGCTGTACTACTAAAAGTCCGCATTGTCTGCAATACATTACGGACAGTGCGTTAACTCGTGCGCTCAAATATTTCGAAATTGGTAACCACGCGTTTCCAATATAAGTGGTTTTCATAATATCGTTCTACTTCACGACCTCCGTGGCGGAGGCGGAGTGGATTTATAAGACGCAGGTCCTGGGTTCGATTCGATCAGATTGAGATTTTCCTTAATTTGTCTCGGTCTGGCTGGTGGTAGGCTTTCGCCGTGGCTAGTTACCACCCTACCGACAAAGACGTGCCGCCAAGCGATTTAGCGTTCCGGTACGATGTCGTGTAGAAACCAAAATGGGTGTTCGTCCCACTCCTAATAAGTTAGCCCGCTTCCATCTTAGACTGCATCGTCACTTAACATCAGGTGTGATAGCAGTCAAGGGCAAACTTGTAGTCGATAAAAAAAAACAATAATTGTAGCGATCACAAACGTCGTACATCACGAAGTTTTCATGAACATACCCCTTACACTCGGTATTCCTTGTTATAAACGCATTTAGAAATGCGACGCATGCTTCGACGACGACCTCTAGCTGTTCTTAATGCCTTCTTACTATAGAAAATTCCAAAAAAGTCCCAAATAAACTATATTATTTTGAAGTTAACGCGCTACTATCTTAAGCTGCCATTGCTACTTACCATCTATACTAAAGCCAAACTCGATTGAGAATGCTTGTCAACAAACAAATTAAAAATGATGGTAGAAAAGGCAACACATTTTATGCCTAATAAATTTAAAATTATGTTTTGTTAGTTTAAAAATCTTATTTAAAAGACTATATTCATTAGTTTTAAGCTTACTAATCTAATTTAATGTCATGAATTCGTCATTAACTAGTTAATTAAAAAAAATACTACCTTCATTTTTAATTTGTTTGTTGACAAGCATTCTCAATCGAGTTTGGCTTTAATGTAGTGAAATTGCTGTCAAACAAAAGTAGATCCGTCTAATTAAGCGTAGTAGATTTATGGTCGTCAAAATGGCGGTTCATAGTGCATTAAAGCAGTGTTCGTACAAAGTTATTTACACTCGTAAATTGGACTTTCCTTGTTTAGTAATTTTCAACTACACATTTGAGAAATTCGGTTGACAAAATATAAAATTTAAAAAAAACCATCCTGTTAAAAAATTCTCCGCGTATTGTAAAAAGTTGGGAATTTCTAAACAAACAAAAATTGTTATAGATGTGTTAATATCCTAAGCAAATTATATTATAAAGACTACTTCTGATTACAGATAATATAAAACCAAAATTCAATTAAACATAACTGGATCGTATGTACTAAGTGTGACAATACTGTGACTTGACTATAGGCCTGTACTGTAAAATAAAAATTAATGTTGATCTTACAATAATAAATAGGCCAATTTAAAATAACTTCGTTTTTAAAGATAATTCTCCATAGAATCCTAAGATAAGCACGAAGACAATCTTGTGTAAAGAAAAGTCATACCCCGAACCATATAGATTGGCAATAAAGGGCGTTGAACCCTAGAATGTCTTTAAGAGCAAAGCAGTAAAGAAACGACTACAAATGTTGACAACATTGTCAACATTGCCAACCGGCAAAACTAATTTTTTTTTTCCTAATTACAAGTTAGTACAATCACACCTCGTGGTAAGTGATGATGCACTCTAAGATGGAAGTGGGCTAACTTTCTAGGAGTAGGATGAAATTTACACCCATTCTGTTTCTACACGACATCGTACCAGAACGCTAAATCGCTTGGCGGTACTTTTTTTTTCGGCCGAAACCTCCCACCAACCAGACTTAGACCAATTTAGAAATTATTAGTCGTCCCAGCCGGGAATCTAACCCAGGACCTCTGCCTTATAAATCCACTTGGGAAATTGGGAGTTATACTCACGCAGCGGATTGCAAATAAATACGTTGGTAAGAGAGGGATAGATAGTAGATTCTCTACTCCTTAGTTATTAGTGACTTTCGAGGGGTCATTGCCCTTTATTGCCAAGTTATATGGTAATTAAGGTTAGGCCTCCAAATGACTGTGAGTTTGTAATCTAATCAGGTGCGTTTACTGTGTATACTTGTGACCTACAGTATTTCTATACGGATCGGGAGAGGACAAACTTGACTGAGTCTATAATACTGTATCGTGTACTGAACTTCGTACTGAATAGTACAAGAAAGCATTCGCTATCGTTACTTGTGTTATTGCTACTTAAATAGCTACTCTATTAGGGTAGCATTGGGTTGAAATTTGCTTGTGATGTTTATAAATATATTATTCATGTTAACTAATAAATGCGATTAAGGTCGCATATTGTATAAACAAATTACAGCAATACGTAAAACATATAATTGTACACCAATTAAGTCTACGTGTTAAATTGATGATTGATGATAAATGACAAAAAAAACTTGTTGTTGTAAAGAATAAATAAATGTATTTATTTTTATTACAATTATCTATGTCACAATACATTAGTGTAAAACTCATAAAAAGTTGCAAAATATTCACTTTTAACGTTCGTTTTTCGAATATTGGTTGCAATTTTTCTTTTTTTTTTAGAATAATTTTAACGGCCTGGAATCAGGTCATTTATGGCCTAATTACAATTTGACATTTAACTCTCACAGATAATAAATGTTAAGAAACGATTGTTTGAGTGTTTATTATACAAGAGTGTCAAAAAATATGTAGTTTCATAGTGTACTTTATCAAATCTCATTACAATAAAACAGTTAAGCGAACAGTGACTAATTTTAAGTTTAATTTCAAACGTCGTCAAAATTCAAGTGAGCTGAGATTGTGTTTTTACGTTTTTTAATAAGTTGTTTTTTAAAACTCTGCGACGGAGTTTTCATTTTTAAACTCATTTTATTTGTTTTAATTCGTAAAATAACTAGCAGACGAGAATACCAAAAGAAACCAAAAATTTGGGAGCCTTTTAAGGAAAGAATCACTATATCAAGCTATCCTTAAAATATGGATATATGCCACAGCAGACTTTTTGTAATCCCAACAAAGAGAAATAATCCATTCCATACATTGTTGTACTATATCTCAAATGGTTAGGCAGCGTTTTCAATAAAAGCTGTCAGGCCGTGCGGCTATGCCAACAATTATCATCATATCTTAGCCTACCTTCACAAATTCTTGACAAATAATATTTTAAAAACTTCCCCAGGAAAATCCTATCTATTAGTAAAAATCGCATAACAATTGGGTATTTGATACTAATCGAAATATTACAGTTTAAAATTATTTTTTGAAACTTGATTCTGTAACAAATAAAATATGATAAAACTACTTAAATTGATCAAAAAAAATGTGTGCGTGTACTAGCGTACACTCGTAAGAAGTGAAACTAACTAACTAACTTATCAACATTCAAGTATTAGAAAAAATTGATACCATAATTACACCCACGTGTTAGTGTATTGAAAAATACAATCAAAAACTGAGGTTAATTTTAAATAACGTGAAAAAATAAATACCATAATTACACCTAAGTATTAGAAAAAGAGATGTAATTACTTACTTTTTTTAGAAATTCACTGGAATTAGAATTAAATTAAACCCTTTGATTTTGTTGATCACTTCAATATAACATAATGGCGCGTAACGGAAAAATGTGACGCGTAACGAAAAAATGTTACACTAAATTTTTTTCCAACCCCGATAAAGAAGTTTCACTTCAATAAATAAAAAGTTACAAGCATTTGAATATTTCTGATTAGACGGAGACAGCATACTGTGATGTGACGTCACATCACAGTATCGCCATAGTGACTTAGTACAAATATTCGATTTGCGAGAAAAGTACTGAACACCCCTACTCCTAACATTTAAGTGGCTGTAACATATCAGATCTTTTTTGGATTTTTATTATTTTTGCACCGTACGTTATTATTTTTATCCTCGTTTATAATAAACTAATAAAATGAATTGAGTCAAATACCCAATTCAAGTAGTCTTTGAGTTTATCGCTAACATACAGACAAATGCGGGGACTTTGTTTTGTAATATGTAATGATTGTATATTTAAAGATTAAAAGACTTGTGTGTTTTATTTCACTTAAAGATGTATTGGTAATTTCGTCCTGTAAACCAAATAATAGTTTAAAAGGATTGACCTTTTTATTTAGTTCAGTTACGGGTGAGTTTTTGAGATGGACATCTTATGATACTCTTGCCATTTACTTATATGTACTATAACAGAGGAAGATTCGTTTAAAAAAAATAATTTTTTTGATATGCTCAAATTCGATATATCAAAAATAAGAGTAAACGCGAGGGTAGCTCTCAAAAATTCATCCTGTAAAGTTTAGTTATAATTGTTAGTATGCTATAATAAATAAATTTTGTTATATTAACAATTGTTGTTTTTTTTTCAAGAAGTAAGACAAAAGATATAGATTTTATCTATATTTCTCTTGCAATTCGCATTCCCAGACGTTGATTGATATGCAATGAATGAAATTTTGTCTACGGAATCCTAAAAATGATTCATCAATATTGGTTTTGTAGAGATGGACCTACAATATTGGTCCTATCGATGTTTTTGATATATCTGGAAAACAATTTCGGATCGAAATTATAGTAAAGTCAATTCACTAAGGCCCACCGCACTATTTGTCGCGAGAGAAAACAGAAGGGTGCGGAGAGTACAGTTCGAACATCAGTCTTGAGTCGACTACGGCTCGGTGTACACGGGCTATTGTAGGTTTTGTCGCTGCGTGTCATGACCGAACGGAATGATGCTCTACTTATTTATTTTGTAATTATATTTATAATGTCAAAAAAACGTATAGTATGATGATAAACTACATATTTAAATGTGACTTAGCCAGAAAAACCGTTCCGTTGCCCATTCCTTCAGGTTGACCGACTCGACTTTCATTTATCTACAAAGGTCACTTGATTGGCATGTTACAGCCGATAAAGATTTTCTAAATTAGTCCAAGTCTAGCCGGTGCGAGGCTTTGGTCATTGGTAGTTACCATCCTGCTGACAAAGACGTATCGTCAAGCGATTTAGCGTTCCGGTACGGTATCGTGTAGAAACTGAAGGGATGTAGATTTCATGCTACTCCTAACAAGTTAGCCCGCTTCCATCTCAGTTTGCATCATCACTTACCATCAAGTGTGATTGTAGTCAAGGGCAGACTTGTAATGAAAATTATTATATATATATATATATAATTATATATATAATTTTGATGTGCATGACCAACACGACATATTCATTTAAAAAAAATAGGTTAAAATGAAGTAGAGCATACTGCTAGATAAACATGACATTCTTGTTGTCTTAACTAATTTAACACACGTTGCAACTCGTCATGTAGTAATAGAACTCACATTCTTGCAGTTTTGAAAAACAAAAAACGACGAGCCTTCGTGGGTTGACTGATCTATACCTACTAATTTCTCCGAGATTGACATTTATATTATTGTTTTAAAAGACAGAAATAAAATTTATTTCGAAATAGTTTGATATTTAATCTACACCTATTTTTTACATGTCAGAAAACTGTCAACCTTGTTTTGTATCCAAACAAACAATTTTTTTGAAAAATAATTACTTCATTTTTCACTCATCGATTTTTTGATAATAAAAATGAGTGAGAGTTTGGTAAGATCATATTTAGAAAACTCTTTTCACCTGGACTTCTCAAGAAATACCACTTTCTGCATCCGACCCTTGATCCAACAACTACATCGAATACAAAATATAATCATTATTATTTGTACTCGATGAAACATGCCTACATTCAATACAAAACAAGTTAGCCCTAGTTTGCAATCACATCTGAAGGTAAGTGATGATGCAGTCTAAGATGGAATGAAACTTGTTAGGAGTGGGATATTGTCCACACCCCTTCGGCCTACCTGATATCGTACCGGAACGCTAATTCGCTTGGTGGTATGTTTTTGGCCGTAGAGTGTTACCTAGCCTAAATCTAGGCCTCCCACCAGCCAGACCTACTCTAATTCTCCAGTAAATCTTAATCGGCCTTGCCGGGAATCGATCCCCGTGTTTTCAATCCATCGCGTATACCAATGCGCCATGGATCCCGTAAAAACGACAATGCATCTATGAGTAAAATATTAATTTTATATTTTCTTTTTGAATTGCTAACATCTTATAAAAAGATGAACACCGGATACACGCACGAAAAAGCTATATTCATTGTCGCGTTCTGCATGGTGCTTTTAGGCCTGTGTGCACCAAGATTTCGGTTATCATAACCAACGGTTACCATAAGCTAACTATAAATTTACTGTTCACGAGAACCCGTACGCCGGTTAAGGTAAGGGTAAGGTACGTAAATCGGGCGGTTATCTTAACCAAGCTTACGTCCTTAACCGGCGTACGGGTTGTGAACAGTAAATTTATAGTTAGCTTATGTTAACCGTTGGTTATGATAACCGAAATGTTGGTGCACACAGGCCTTAGTATATCGCATTATATATTTATCATGTACCTAACTGAATGTTTATTTTTTACAGAGCAGTCGCACAAAAACTTCAACTGAAACTAGGGAAACGGAGTCAACTGTAGAGCCATTAGTAATTTGTTTTTATTTTTAGCAGTTTTTGTGTATTTAACCTGCTGAAAGCTTTTACGACGTAAAAACGGTATTGTCCGGCCTGTTTGACAAGAAAAATTAACAAATACGCCTTCATGTGGAACTAATTCTTTTTATTAGCATTCTATAAACAAACATTGTCGCAGGGAGCTATTGACAACAGGCGGCTCGGGATCGTTGTGTTTGGAAGTCCCTAAAAAGGCCTTTGTCCAACAGTGGACGTCTACAGGCTGGTAATGATGATGATGATGATGATGAAACAAATTGTTAAGTACTTGTGGCGTCCCCAATCAAGGCATTTCATTTTTTTATTTTATTAAATTCTAAATATTCTGTTTGTTGTACAACTTAATTTTTCATTAACGGCCGAGCACGGTAGAGATTATTCGCAGCATCTCGATTCTGTAATGAAATTCGACAGTGCAAGTCTTGACGTTGACTAACACATACAACACTCTCTGTCTAACACGATACTTTAGATATAGATTAAATTCAGACTTGGAAGTGTCTGGTTTCGTTGCAGAATTGACATGATGGACTGTCTTTACATGCTCTCTAGTCTCCACAGATCACTTTATTTCCACAGTTAGCAGACCGATGGACCAACAACATCACGTACGGCCAACTGGTCATGTCATCGTGCATCGGCATCGTGCAACTGTGGTGGCATCCTTACGTGCACGACTTCCGGAGACACCTGCCCTTTCTGTTCCTGTACAACGTGTTGAGTGTGCTCGTCGTGTATCCCGCGTTTTATTTGGAGTTGGCTCTAGGTGTGGTTACGAAGAAGGGTGTCTTGAACTGTTGGGATATGGCACCCATGGCCAGAGGTATTTATTTTGTCGCCGCAGCAGCCAATCCGCCTTTTTCAGCTCTTCATCGACCTCTGACTAACCTTAGTGAAACAGCACCGCAGTCATTCCTTGTTACTTATGAGTAGGTTTTAATTGACTGGTCTTATTTCCCTGCTGTTTAAAATTATGCCCTTAAAATTACAAAACGGAATCTCGGTAACCTAGGTATATGTTACCTACCTATACCTAGGTTACCGAGATTCCGATGTTTTTAGAAAATCGTTTGTCCACCGCACCATCTCCGAGAGCCTTTACGCTTTAAAATATGCTGTATATTTTAAAATCCATATGCAGGCGTTGGTCTGGCAATGATAATGTCTAGCGCGTTCATGGCTCTCTCCCTCGGGGCGGTGAGCGCGTGGAGTCTGTCCATGCTGGTGCACTCCTTCCACTCGTTCCTGCCGTGGCTGCACTGCGCGGCAGCAGCCAACCCGCCTTGCTCGGCGCGGCATCGCCCGCTGACTAACGGCAGTGAGACACCGCCGCAGTCGTTCTTTTTGTAAGTAATCACCGAATTAACCAAAAATAAATTAAAATAATCAGAAAAATTTAGTAAAGTAAGCTACATATAACGTTGTATGAATTTTCTTGGCCAATATTTTTTATCATGCAGATAGGTATAAGCAAATAGTCTTTGGATTTTTAGGTGACATCGCCTTTATTATTATAGATGTATTCATACATTGAAATTGTTCCGTAAACCTTACATATACTGTCAAACGCAGAATGAATGACGCATGGATGATACAAGATTCACAAGTTAAGCGTCCTACCCGCTTGTTATTTATTCTGTGTTTGTTATTATACCTTCTTTCTGTGTATGTAACTGTTTTGAATGAAATGTATTGTAAATGTGATCCTGGGAACGAGGAATGTCAACTCACTGTGATACAGCAAATGCTAGTACGGGAGTTGCCGTGACTGGGACCTAGGCTTACAAGCACATACATTTTCTGGGGCTAATTATTATTTGTAAGTACCTACCTCAAAATTGTAAGCCAGGCAATAAATAAATAAAATATAAATAATAAATAAATAAATAAAAAATAAATCGCCTAGAATATATTCATGTTACAGAACACATTAGTTCTGAACTAAGGCAAAGGCCTCATAATTTTAAAGGTAACCATGTCTTTTAACTAATATACTTACAGCGTTTCTGGTTGACAGCAAAGATGAGCATGGTGATTAGAGTCGAAGTCGTGCATTTGTTTTGATGTAGTAGATTTTTAGGTAGGTACCTGGTTACACATTGTTTGATATTTTTACAGTAACTTCGTGCTAAACCTCAAACGCGATGGTTTCAATGGTGGGCTGGGTAACGTGGTTCCAGATCTGACGGTGTATTACATCATATCCTGGGTGTTGGTATATTTCATCGCTTGCAAACGGATATACAGTTATTCAAAGGTAAATTACTATACTAAAGCCAAACTCGATTGAGAATGCTTGTCAACAAACAAAGGAGACTGCCGGACTGCTATTTAACCCCTGGGGGCCTGACAGTTGACAACTGCTGTCAGTGTCAGTTACGGGCGTAGTGCCCTCCCGCTCGCGCGCTGTTTTCTATTTCGGTCTGATTCGTTACTCTACAAAAAATTAATAAATAATCTTCTTTTAAGCCATATTTTGCCATTCTGTAAAATGTAATGACTTGATTGATATATTTCCTAACTTTTATCTATCAAAATGTTGATATAATCAAAGCTTTATATATTTATTTTACGGGTACAACATTTTGAAACTATGTTGTGCGTTGGATTACGAAAAATAAATGAAAATACAAACAAAGTCTAAAGAACTGGTGTCTATGCTATCTATTTATTGTAAACAACATAACAAAAACAATTGGTATGATCACCATAAAAACACTTGAAACACGATCCACCCGACACTTCGAAATATAAAAACAGCTAGGGATGTGTTCTTTTACTTTTGGTAATTTTATCGACAGTTATCCTTTTTGTAAGGTATTATTATATAATGTAAATAAAAATAAAATGATTCTAATTTTTATTAATTTTTACTTTTAACTACCTAAAGTATTTTCGAAATGTTAGTGTAGTTCTAATTTTTATTAATTTTTAGATTCTAATTTTTATTAATTTTTACTTTTAACTACCTAAAGTATTTTCGAAATGTTAGTGTAGAACAACTCATTTCTCTTGTTATTTAATTTTACATTTTTTTAATACACCGTCATGACGGAGCAGGTCTTCGTCGGCGCTAATCTCAGCCTCATCGTCATAAATGAGGATGAGGATATCGGCCGGCGGGTTTTTGTCCTCTCGCCAGTTTTCTGCCATACTGTAAAATAAATAAATGAAAAGTTATTGTCATCATGTGAGCACACGGATCTTTTAATTTTTTTTTTTGTTAAAAAAACTCTAAACATAAATTTTCAAGTAGCTTGTATTTGCTTTTTATAATTAATTTATACAAAATACAAATATAAATTGAACCAAATTTATCGACATCTTTTACACACGGCGATGTATCGATACATCATTATGTCCTACTTTACAAACAAACGGATTCTTATTGGTTACCGGTAAACCGTCCTTAGCGCTTCACAAATAAAGACCAAAATAGCTCGTTTTACCAATACCAAACGAAACTGTTTTGTTTGGTATTGACAGACCAAAACGGTCGCTTTGAACTCAAGAAACGTCAAATTTTAGTTGCACAATAATAAATAATTTTCTAATATTTTACAATAATATGTTAGTAAATACTTATGTAACCTACTTCCAAGTAAATTTTATACATTTTTAGTAATATTTACTATCATTCACATGCGTAAATAAGTCGTAATTCGGGAAGATACATATCAGATGTTTTCATGATTTATTTAAAATTTTCGATGTATTTCTTAAAACAAATAACGTGAAAACAATCACTGTATGCAAAATAATGAGTTTTGTAATAAAAATTGTACTTACATTCAATAAATTTGCACAAATCACGAAAAAACACTCTTATAATTTCACTTTCGAGCACTGTCCAATAAGATTAAAAATAAACACAGAATAATACCAATTTCAATGTCAATGTCTTGGAAATTTATCACAGAATATGAAACAATTCTTTTTTTAAACTAAAACTTAGTTTTTAGCGCCTAATAAAATTAAACCTTCGTTGAGGCCCGCGGCAGCCCGCGGCTACCCGGGTAGCGACGGAGCTATAATGACAGCTGTCATTATTTGCCTGACGGTTGCCAGGGGACCCCTCGGGGCTGTGAAACTTTAATATAAATTACATTTAAAAGTTCTAGAACTCGGAGTATTCGACACGTTCCTAACGTTGATTATCGTCCATTTCCGTATTGTTGTTCCGTATAGTTGTCACAATGACATGACAGTCGCAAAGCTTCATTAAACACATTTTTACAACAACAACAACTCAACTGGATAGCCTTTTAGAGCCCCCTTTTGATGAAAATACAATAAAAATGCTTTAAAAGGCTAGAACCCAGTGCAACAATAAAGATTCAAAAATTCGTAAAGAGTGTAAATTGAAAGGAAATAAACAGTTTACTTTTTTTAACAGAATTTTATTCCGATGTCCAACAGTAAAAATGGCTTATTGTATGACATATATATAATAATAGGATATTTTTAGTATATTTACAATTTGTGTTCTTTCTGGGTTAGGATCTGGCATTCACCTTTAAAATGAAGGTAGAATATGCAATACATTTTATGCCTAATCATTTTAAAATTATGTTTTGTTTTTTATAAAATCTTATTTAAAAGATATTGAATATATTAACTAGTTTAAGCTTACTAATCTAATTTATTGTCATGAATTCGTCATTAATAAGTTAACTAAAAAAATTAGGTGTAAAATGACTAGTGGTTTCTACCTTCATTTTTAATTTGTTTATTGACAAGCATTCTCAATCGAGTTCGGCTTTAGTATAGGTAATCTATGTGTCCTGTCTTGAGAGACTTTCTGAACTAAACTCCAGGACAGATAGAATACTTTATTGCCAGTATTTCATAATGTGCACTATGGTCAAGTGCCCAGGACACTGCGATCGTTGGGTTCTTGCAACAACCGTTAAGCAATATTTCATGTGTTTCATACTTTATCGTTTTCTAAAGTTTTTATAGGGATCACATTAGCCTTATATTCTTAGGGCTTATATGTTAGAGCGCCTTACTCCTATACTATTGTAGCAATGACGTGTATTTTTAATTGTAGCAATTTTAATACATACATACATACATACACGGCTTCATGCCTCGTTCCCATGGGGAAGACAAAGACTACATGCTTCCATTTGTCACGGTTTTAAGTAGGTACTCTTTCTTATTTCAGTTGGTGCTGTTCAAGGACGTGTTGGCGTTTTTCGTGTTGATTTCCAGCGCGTTCGGTGTAATGCGGCTACGCGGCGCTTCCAGAATGTTCCAAGAGTGTGACTGGAGTGTTCTATTTGAAGGAATACATGTAATTTTAAAATAACTTGTAAATATCGTTGTACCTAATAGATTCTTCGAGCCCTGTAGTGGGTCGTCAAAAAGGGATTGACGCTGATGATATCTATTGTGTCGCAAACAGTATAATACTTACTTATGTATTGTCTAATTGTAACTATAAGTTAATATTATGGAGGGTAAAGGAAAGGAGGATCATCTGTGTATATGAAAAAGTGTCCGTCAAAATGTATTAAATTAGGATGGCGCCACAGTTGCATCAAAGTAACTCTCAAAAGAAGCGCCAAATATTGTTAGAGTATATTTTTTTTGTTTTGAGATTTACGTCCACTTGGACAACTTTTCACAACACAAATTTAGCCATAACTGTTCTGTTATTCACTCACTTTTTCATAAAATTAAATGTTTATATATCAATAACCGTACTATTTACTGTTTACGAACTAAAATCACTCTAAACGCACGTTTGGTTATAATTCTGTAAGGTTATATTTACCACAATATTTTTTAGTCGATAATGACATTAAATTTTTTAACTCGGCATACTTCAATTCATCTACGATTGCTACATTCATACCATACCCTGTGCATCCACTAGCGCGATTGTGGAGGATTTTTGAACTGTTATTTAACGCATACAACTGGACACTTTTTCAACTATTCTCCCATATAAGATGACTCTCCTTTCCTCTACCCTCCATAGTTAATATAAATACTTTAAAGCGTGATTAGTTAACGAGCACACACCTACATCCAAAGGCGGGCGGCGGTTCTAGTCCTTTTAGGATTAAAGTGCAACAACACCCTAGCGCCCTCTAATAGATACGTGAAATACATCGACGTTGTTACCATCCAGATATGGCGCGAAGCTTTGGAATATGCGTTGATACAAATGGCAGCGTCGCAAGGCACCCTGGTGATGCTGGGCTCATACTGTCCAAAGCAGAAGCAGGTGCTCGCGAGCACGACGATGTTCGCGTTCGTCGCGTGCAAGCTCGCCAGTGTTGCGAGTGCGCTGATACTGGGCGCGACGCATGGCGCTTTGTATAACGATTATGACAATAGTACTAATATTTGGAAAGGTGAGGTTATTTTATTGTTATAGAATAGAATAGGGATGTTACGGATGCTGAATTGTTTGCATCCGCGAATGCGAAAATCAATTAGGTACATGGGTACGAGAAGTATTTACATGTCAGATAAATATTAGAACACAGAGTATTTTATAACAGAGTAAGTATGAAGCTCCGAAGATTTATAAATTGGACAAATAATAATATGGCCTGAAAAAATCCTTTTTACAAGCTTTTAGGTATTTAACTTGTAATGTAAGTACGTAAATATGTTCGAGTGAAATCTTGCAGCTCAATTTGAAGCAGATAATTTTAACCTCAAATTTTGTATAGGTACACGTTCATTTTTTATGACAATGCATGGTTAACAGTATTACCTGTGTTGTGTTTGTTACTGTAACGGTGTGGACTTCATCCTACTCCTAACAAGTAAGCCCGCTTCCATGCATCATCACTTACCACCAGGTGACATTGCAGTCAAGGGCTAACTAGTACTGAATAAAAAAAAACGTCTCTACTTAACGTTTGATCTTTATATCTTCAACACAAATAATAAATGGACTCAAAATATTCATTTTTATTCCAGGCTCATCATCAGCAATGATATTGTGGGCGGATTATGCTGCAAGGATACCGGGCAGTCAAGTTTGGTCTGCTCTCATATTTTTCACGCTTTTCGTGCTGTCAGTCTGTTCTACGGTAGGTTGTAAAGAGTTAATGTCATTATTGGAATCTGACCTACGGTCTCTCGATGAGAACATAACTAACCTAAAAAATGAAACTTCTTTAAGGCGAATACTCCTTTTACCTTATCCAAATAATTTAAAACCCAGGAACTGTTAAGGTCTGCCAATGTGTAGAATTTGTTTGTAACTATTAAGCGTCAGCAATTGTAGGAAACGTTATTAGCCCTCCTCTTTGCTTACGTAAACATTGGTAGGTATAATCTGGCCAGGAAAACATAAATCCTGATATGAGAGCGCCCTAAGTACTGTTTAGAAGTCCGTGCATAGTTTGATATATTATTATGGTTAAAGAAATTACCTAGTTTCGTTTTATTTAGCAATTTCGTTATTTTCCGTTCAATTCGTATTTTTCTGGTCAGCTAATAATATAAGTAAATAAATTGATTCCAAGGCTCTGCTGGTACAGACAATCATGTCAACGTTCACCGGTCGCTCAATACGGAAGATAGCGTGGGCCTTCCTCGTACTGATGTGCGTGCTGTTCGGGCTTATTGGCATCATCACGTTATGTACACAGGTAATATCTTACTATTCGAAATACCTACCTACGAGATTAAAAATTACCTAGGTATTTATACAACTAGTACAGGTGGTACCTATAATAGGTAGATAGCAACAAGCAAAGCTTACCTTACCAAAAAGGGCGTCTCACATAGTTCAGTTCTAAGACCTACTTTCTATTTTTGTTACGCATTGTTTCACTGCAAGTAACCTGCTTATGAATGCAAGAAAACTATTTCAGCCTTTTTTCATGTTAAAAGCTAGCGCTTGAAAATCTAATTAAACTGATGCAGCCTACGGTGGAATGCGCTTGCCTATAAGCTTCACTCTCGACTTGAAGATACCCTCATTGTAGGTGGTAGGGAAAAGCTGGAAGGGCATTCCATCAAATTCCAATTTTAGCAGTTTGTATAAGGAACGAGGAACCAAACTGCTTAGTAACGTCCAAGGGATATCAACTACGTAGTGGTGTACATCTCTGCGATGCCTAGCAGTCTTACGATAGAACGGAGATGGAGGAACGAGACCAAACTGTTCCTGAACACACTCTCCGAACTAAAACGTTACGTTACGCAGTTAACTATTTACTTATTTATATATCCTTAGGGTGGCATGTACATTCTAAACTTCTTAATGACGTGGCCAGTCTCAAAAACCCGGAACCCCATAGCAGCGGCCGTGGCTATCGTCGTTACCTACGTGTACGGGCAGACCACATTTTGTGAAGACGTTTACTTCGCAGTGGGTGAATATCCCTGTGTGTTCCTGAGAATCTGCTGGGCTTTGACGCCTTTTATATTCCTGGTAAGATTTCCTTAACTTAAGTCTCCACTCAAAACTAAGTCTAAGTCAATCATAATAATTTATTTTAAATAAGCTAGCAGTTTTGAAACGTCAAGTTAAACTCTGGCCTGGAGCTAAGACTATAATGATCTAATGAGTGTTTTTCGAGCGATGTTTCACTTATTCACTAACAGATATTATTGATGAGTGATCGCCAGCTCCATGTTCTCCGAGAGTCCGAGACTTTGGGGACCACCAACTTCCTAAACCCGGGTTAAGAATTTCTGAAAAGAAATAAAACCTCAATGTGCCTTTACCCATACCAAGATATAACTCGTAATCCGAAGCCACACTGTCTTCATCTTCATCATTATTATCAGCCTATTAACGGCCCACTACAGGAGGACTACCCTCCTTATAGGAGAGGGGATATGGAGCGTACACCCACCACGCTGCTCCAATGCGGGTTGGCGGGCTTAGGGTTATGATGTGTCATTTATTAACGATCACTATCAGATGTTGATGATAGTGACCGGAACCGACGACTTAATGTGCTCTCTGAGGCACGGGGATGTAACACCACCAACTTCCAAACTCCGGGCTTGGAATGTACTGAACATATCATAGAAGAATGGAAAAGCTTAGAATTATTCCATGACCTGGCCCAGGAATTGAACCCAGGACCTCGTGATCTAAGCCACATAGGCTAACCACTAGACCAACGAGGCAGTCACTGACACTGTCTTACGGCATTAATAATGAGGCAGAGGCCTTACGGTATGGTACGATAAACGTACCTACTGTTCCACTGTACGATTAGTAAACCACCTACTCGTACGTAGGTACTCCCCTACACTTGTTAGGTGCCTGTTTAATTCCTAGGTGACGTTTATCACGGGAATGTCGTCTTGGTCACAAACGGAAGACGTGACGGGCTGGTTATTGGTGATGCTTCTGTTGCTGCCGATAGCTGTATACGCTCTTTTCTACCTTGTTTTCAAATTCAGAGTACGGGTATGTTGTTATTTCAAACGAACTATTACGACTTAGATATTTATTATTCCAAAATAATACTTCAAATTTATTGAGACACACTTACGTGATAAATTAGAAAATTGCGAACCCAACGGAATTCAAACTCGCGTCTCTCTTTGGCTTTCTTGGCCAGAGCACCTTATCGCTTAGCCTACGGTGTCTGACTGGCATCGGGCCCGAAGTTGTTTATTTTATATCCAGGTTCTAGTTGTTTATTTTATATCAGGTCTAGATAAAAAAAATCTGTATAAGTCTTAGGGCTAACGCTAAAACACGGGCGGGTGCGGGCGACCGCCACGGGCCACAAATTCGCGAGCGCGTGCGCCCATTTCAGTTAGCGCTGCTAGTATAACTTTGATGTCGAGCGTGTACAGTTGTGTCGAGTAGATTACCATGGATTATTTACTAATTTATTATTTGGCAAAAAGACGTCACAGGAAAAAACGTCGACTGCATAACCAGTTCTTGACAAGTAGGTTACTCAGCGGAGAATTTGACAATTCATTCGCCATACCCCATAATGCTGGCCAAAATTGCACCTCAATTATTACGCGCTTTGTATCGATGTTCATGATTGTACCTAGCTTCCGACGCGTGTGACCGTGGCATCTAGCGGCACTCGTCTGATTTGTAGAAACAAACCCGGTCGCGTGTGCCCGTCGCGGGCGCCCGTGCCGTGTACACGCCGCCCGCCGCGCGGCGCGGGTGACAATCCGCCAACCGCGCCCGCGCTCCGTCGCACGCGCCTGCGCTGTCCATACTATTTTTCATTATACACCTACGCGAGTTTCAGGGCTAACGCTAAAACTGGCGCGGTTGCACGCTCGCGGGTGTATAATGGAAAATAGTATGGACAGCGCGACGGAGCGCGGGCGCGGGTGCGGATTCGCAACCGCGCGGCGGGCGGCGGGTACACGGCGCGGGCGCCCGCGACGGGCACGCGCGAGCGGGTTTGTTTCTACATCAGTCGAGCGCCGCTAGATGCTACGGTCAAATAAATATTTGTTGATTTTATTGAATAAAATTATACTAGCAGCGCTGAGACGGGCGCACGCGACGGGTGCCCGCGCGCGGTTTTGTGGCCCGCGGCGGTTTTAGCGTTAGCCCTTAATCGGATATACTGTGGATATAAAAATAAAAAGCCTGTATGTTCGAATCCCGTCGGTTCCGCAGTTTTTGTTAATTGAAAGAATATTAATTGTTTATTTATTTTTTCCAGAATATCGTGGCCAATGAAAAATAATTTTACTAAAAAAGTTAATGCCAATAAATAGTACTTAAATGTTAAAATACTATTCATAGTTTTGGTGGTGAAATAAATAAAAAGAAAACGGTTCAGAATGACACCATGTTTTATTCACAAAATTTTCATAACACCAATTTGTAACCAAAATAAAGGGTTATTTTTATAATTAGTCACACACACACGCCCACTTCAACAACATAGGAATCTGATTGTAACGGACACTAACATTTAAATATTAATATTCTCTTTGATCTTTTCGCAGTCTGTTACAATCAGCAGGAGTTACTATTTACACATCCAAATATATAAGTATAAAGAAAACCATAAACCATTATAAGAACTGTAACTCGACTAGTTAAAAAAATAGTTATAATTTCAAAATAAATATTAGATGACATACTGACAATTCTGTAACATTACTAGGACCAAACAAGTCAAATATACAACATACAAAACATATTTTATTTGATCCTTTTTTGAAATATTCTTTTAAAAATCATTAAAAAGTCGTCAGTCGACGTTTTATTAAAATAATGAAGTTTATAGGTAAAATAATAATTAAGATTTAATTAGTTTCGAGTTACAGTTCTGCACTGAATAAAATACTCATTTATAAACATTGGGAAACACTCCTTTTTTAATACAGCCTTGGATCTTAAAAACTAAATTAAACGTAACTTAAATAAAGAACCTCTCATAAAAAAGTAATAATAATTAATGATAAGTATACTGCATACCTTTTTTAATTAATCCTAAGTAGATAGACCGCTGACATTGCAATATATAGATTCCAGATTTTGCACAATAATTATATTCGATAATATTATATATATATTTACTATTGCACATATAATTTACAGCTATTTCGTATAATTTTAGTTTTCATAGTCTTTTCGTCGATATTTTTTTTCATTGCATAATATATTTTGAATTTTATTTAGACTAGAAATTTGTAGTGCACTTCGGTCGCAGTACCAAATTAGAGCAGACTGCGGATTCAGAATGCAGTGAGATATTTTTACCGAGTCGCTACGTAAATCTCTAAAGTCAATCTATATAGAAATTAAAGCGTTTTCTAACGTCACAACTAGCTGGCGTCGTTTTAATTCAATATAAATTGACGTAAGTTTTTTACGGAGTGACTTGGTAAAAAAACTAACACTGTACTCAGAATATTATTCACAGGAAATACGTAGGCGATAAAATCATACAACCATTGTATGATTACAAAAATCATACAACCATTGTATGATTACAAAAATCATAAAAAGCATTTTTTGGCAGTACATATGTAGTCGTAATCTGCCCTAATTTTGCAGACCTTTAAATCGCACACAGTAACTTTAAATTTTTATAAAATGACCATCTTAATAGAACTGATATATTAAATAGGACGCTATAGAGTGCAGTTGTCATGTGTTTCATTAAATATTCGAACCTTATGTTTATATATTAACAGGTAAACAGAGAATCAAGCCACATGGCGACATTTTAGTAAAAATAAAATCGGTACCAAAATCATCTCAGTAGTAATCAACATGGCAACATTATTGAAAATAATTCTTGCAATAATGTTAAACAACGATTTACAATATAAAACACTTCTACGTAAAAGTTCAGCTTTAATATTTTTCCCATTTTTAAATTTATAAGGCACTGGTTAAATGAGATTCTAAATTTAAACATAAGAAATAAAAAAATGTCGAATTTTAAGTCCATATAGATTCCTAGAAAGTCAAAATTCATAGGCAAAACGTATCAAGTGTACTGTCGCCATGTGTCGTGATTGTAAAAAAGTTGCAAGAGAAATAATAAGTTCATAAAAATATGTATAAATCGTGAATAAGCTCATGTGTTGCACGAAAAATATACATTCATATACAATAGAAACACTTTATTTTGGTAGTTAATAATTTATTTATTTTGTTAAAATGAATTTTGCCACCCTTGCCTCTTTTGAACATACAGTAGGATCAACTTTCTGGAGAAGCTCCGATTTCTATATTTTTATGTCGAATCTAAGGCCTGTGTGCACCATGATTTCGGTTATCATAACCAACGGTTAACATAACTTTACTGTTCACGTCAACCCGTACGCCGGTTAAGGACGTAAGCTCGGTTAATATAACCGCCCGGTTTACGTCCTTAACCGGCGTACGGGTTGTCGTGAACAGTAAATTTTACGTTCAGCTTATGTTAACCGTTGGTTATGATAACCGAAATCTTGGTGCACACAGGCCTTAGTGACTTTGTTATCGAAATCAGATTTTCACGGAAAATAGCAAAATAAATGAATTATTTATCTATACACATCAAATAAATTTATGACAAAAATAAAAATTTAGTCACTAGTTTTTTTGGTGTCCATATGCTGTTTTTGTAATATTTAATTATATGTAAGCATTGGGGTAGGCAATCAACCTGCGTGGTGGGTGTACGCTCCATATCCCCTCTTCTGTAAGGAGGGAGGCCTGGCCCTGATAACGATGATGATAATGATTAGCGTAGACAGACGTAATTTAAACTGAATCTTTGCCATTTCAATTTATTTTTTTCACATTTAAACTAATAATGTTGAATTGATAACTACGAAAAGTAAAAATGAACGACTAACAATGTCATCAGTTATTTAATATTTCCAGCCGCATTAATAACTCTTGTTAGTGATCGTTAGGGAGTAAAACATCACAAACAAGATTAGTATTAGTTAAACGACTTAAATATATAAGTCTGTACAAATTTTAGTAAAAATACTATCTAATGATAGTCTAGAAAGTAATACTGCGACACATAAAAATATCAACTTGGTATATTCCAGCAGTAATTTTATTTATTTTGGCACATGAGCTTTACGATTTACACAAAAATAAGACTTCCTAAAATTACAGATATATTACCTTCATGTTCACTATTTTGATCGGGTAGTATTTAATTAATAGTAATAATAATTACTAGCTATATGTATCAGGAACATTTACTAATCTTTAAGACAAACTATACATTAATAACAATGAATTATATCTACAATGAAATGGAACAATGTGGCTACAGTATGAGAATTAAAAAAAAATATTTACAATATCGTGAAATTACTAACTGAATGTAGAAATCAACTGAAAAATAAACTGAAGTATAATTATATCATAAAAATCATTGAACACGCCCATTTACAAAATTATAAATTCAGTAAAATTTAGGATTTTCAAAAGTACAATTTAATAGTAAAGTTAAATTTTTTAATAATATTTTATATTAATTCAATTTAATAAATAAACAGGCAGCCTATTTAGAAAGAGTATTGTATTTTTCCTACGATCCTATAATACAGATTGGGGGACTTGCGTTCAGTCTTTTTTGAAAACCATACTCTGGTAAAAACTCAAAAAATATGAAAGAATAACTGCAGTTTATTTTGTTTTTCTTTTTCTGTTGGGGACTGACCAAATTTAATTTTGTGATACTTTCTATATGTCGTATCAAATTAAATAATTTTTGTTTATAATAATTCAAGTACCGCCCCTTAAAATAGTATTAGTCAAAGGCATTTACACAATTCAACTGCTCATTATGTATTTAAAAAAATAAAACCAGATTGTATTTCTATCTTAGTAAATTTTGCGATAAAGCAAAACAACTAATATGTAAAATATTTAAATAAAATTACTATCCCACAAGGATATTATACTTCCATTTTATAAATTAAATAGAAGCACAGTAATAAACATTGTAATAAACAGTTAATTTGTACAAGTGGAAGTACTCAGTTTAGCAATAATACAGTTAGGAAACGAAAGTATCTACACAAAATAACTTTGTTACTGCGTAATACAAGAGTCCATGTCCATATCTAGGGACCTAGAGTATCATTGTTATTTATAATTTTTAGCTAATTCTATGATTCGAAACCCAAAATAAAATGGAGCCAGAAAAAATACTGGGTCGCAGGCTGTGGTGTTACTTAGTTAAAATCATAATAATAGGTGCCAAATAGCTTTTACACTGCACCTTATTTTTACATTTGATTACATTAATCTAACTTTTATTCAATCCAAATAGTAATTTATATTTTCACTGCTCGAATTAGTCCTTATGCGTTACTTATTCGATTGGAAGTGTCAGTCGACTTTATTTATGAAGAAAGCACATTGCCAAAATTTGCCCCAGGCTGTCCAAACTTATGCTCATATTTAATTGATTTATTTAAATACACAATGAATTTTAAACAACTACCCATGTTTCATAGCAATCACTTGAAAATCTATCAAAAAAATCAAAATTTCAATCGATTTTTTGTGTTCTGAATCACGTGACCGTCGTCGTAGTATGAAAAGTCAACTTTTTACTGCGACTGCGTAGCTACATACAACATACAACTAAGTTTTTCTGTAAATAGAAAATGTGCACTATTTAATGACATATATATCGTTACTGGGCAGCCTGGGCTGGGGTACACTTCCATACAATTTTAGACAATGTCCTTTTAATAATTAAACTTTCACTTGACATTTTACATGGAACTTCGTTTCTCGGCGTTTGTTTTTACCTGTCATATAATATGGAACTTTAGAAGCTATATTTAGGCACGTAAAGCAAGTAAAAAATAAATTCTTGGGCGGAATAAAATCCAAAAGTAGGCGATACGTGAAAAGCTAATGGCAAAAACCTAAGATATCAATATAATTAAAACTAAATTTTTTCGACTTGCAATAAAAAAAAGACAACAAAATCTTATACACAATGTGTCAGCCGTCATCATAAGACCGTTACTGATGAGATAAACGATATTGATTACAATTAACACCATTTTGTGCAATAAAATACTTAAAATGTCAAAACAACTACAATCTTGCACTTAAATTCGTATCCATCAAATAATCACTTTAAAAATGAAATGTCCAACACTGGGATATGCAATAAAACTGCCGAGCCAAAAATACACATGACAACATTTTATTGTGGAGAAGTAACAACAAATTTCATTACTTGGATCATTATATTCTCAGTTAAATCTAAAAACAAACTATTTACAAATATATTAATTATTATTTCATTACCATCTATTTGCATTAAATTTTGTGAAATCTTTCAAGTTAATTTATTAGCAACAATTAAGAAAATAAAACCAACACAAATTCCGATGTTGAAATGTAGCTATCGAGACATTACTGAATTGGCCACTCGTATCCTGTGACTGTAGGTCATACTACATCACTAGTATTTTTTTTTATTTTTTAATAACTGGCTCCGAGTCTAGCCTTTTTGAAAGTGATTCAAAAACCACAGGCTAACTACACTACAGTATGGTATATCAATCACGTTGAAAATATTCTCGATTTATAAATTTTATGTTAATTAGATGCGAGTTACAACCTACATAGATTAGGCGTAAAACCTTAAACAATTTATAACTTATCAAACGAGAGTTTATAAACGTTTTAAACACATTTACGTTTGGTCAATTAATCGATTGATCTAGTATATTGACGATCAAATCTACATTGAATGGGCTAGCTACCATTTTGTAGTCTCGATTCATTTGCACACATGAAACGAATAAAAAATAATATTTATTCGCAATAACTTTCTTTCTTCTTTATTCAACAAATTCTGGAATTTCTCTACCAGGCTAAAAATATTTAGAAACAAATTATGTTCAAATATTTGCCATAATGATGTATGTATATTTGGCTCAGGTGTTTTTATGGTGATTAACAAATTGATGGTGATTTGATATATAATTGAATTAATGATTCATAAATATTGCCTACATCACTAACTATTCTATGAGCTACCCAAAATCCAGACTAAACGAATAACAACCAAGTTATACATATAAAAAGCTTAAAATGTTAATTTTATATAACTCTGTACCAGAACATTACAAAACTAAACCTATACAGTCAAGTTGGGTAAACTTGCTTTTAAAAGTTATTTTGACAACTTACAACACACTAGCAAATTCATTATTTCTAGAAGGTTTATTTAGAAATAAAATAATACTCTAATTAAAATATTCGAGCAGGCTTCGGATGTGGCGCTAGACGTTAAAACATTGTCGAAATCTAATGTATTTCGCTTTGATTGTGGGGGCAAAAGAGTGATCGTCACAGTAGCTTTCGAAGCGATACTGTGGCGCGATGATATGATGCAGTCGGATCCGCTGAGTTTTACTGGGTATCCGCGTTACTTACTACATTACTGCGAGTCCCACATACTGCGCGGAGGGGATACGTAAATGCATTTGCCACTGATAAAAAAGTGATGACTTTTCCTACACAAGAAGGCTTTCCTTGGATTTGCCCAAATTTAGAGGTACTTGGGGGGGGGGGGGGGGGACATATCTTCATTTGTAGTCCAGTTTTAAAAATTGAGTCTTTAAGAATGTGTTTGAACACTATGTTTAAACTGTTGACATGTCCACGTACTGGATTCTAAAATCCAGGGTTTTCATGCGTTTTGTTCTGGTTTCCAAATTTTAAAGATGGCAGCCCTATCTATACACGACACATGTCTAACAACGCATCCTAAGCCTTACAGAAATGCAAACAAAACAATCTACTTCAGTGTATCATACATACAATTTAAAAGCAAAGTTACCCCACTCGACCGTACGACTTCATTATAATAGTTATTTCTTTAAATTGACTATAATTATACGACTATATAATATTTTTTTACAATTGGACTCAAAACCAAATTGCGTTTTAGATCATTTTTTAACACTTAAGTATAAAAGCGCTATTTAGTAGCAAACACAAAATGTTTTTATTATTGTTAATTCTTTTTATTTATTTATAATATTATCATACTTATAATTTGTTACTAGCAAAATATTTTATTTTCAAGAAGGCCATGATATATATTGCCTTTATTTATTTAATTCTAGTATTTAATTTAGTACTTACACATACAAATGAAAACACGTGATTTTAATTAATTTAATTTAACATCCAAACAACAATATTTAATGTGAGATCATATTGTTCACTATCACAAGGTTGGCGGTAAAATACATTCATTAAATGTTTTACACATTTATTTAATCATATTTTTATATTATTTAATAAAACATCAAATGTTTAATTATTCTCATGCATTTTGTTTCATGTAAAGTAATACTTCCCACTGAATTTTTTAAATCTACGCATATCTCATATTTTGTCATTAAAAAAAAGAATGCCGAAATCTTTATTTTGTAACGTATTGTGCATATTATAATTTTTATATTGTCTGTCTAGTTATAAGCCTATGTGGCTTCGAGCATGAGGTCCCGAGTTCGAACTTTGAGTTAGGTTATGGAATAATTGAATTTTTCTTTTTTAATGGAGTTTTTATTTTTTCTATGAAATTTTCAGTACATTCCAAACCCGGAGTCGGGAAGATGGTGATGACGATAACAGTACCGTGCCTCGGAGAGCACGTTGAGCCGTTGATTCCTGTCACTATCATCAACATCTGATAGTGATCGTTTATAAATGAAACATTATCACATTAAGCCTGCCAACCCGCATTGGGCAGCGTAGGGCTCCATATTATATCATACCCTCATAAGGGGGGAGGCCCGGCCGTGTATTAGGCAGTTAATAGGCTGACAAACTCATAAAAAAATCGACATTCTCCTATAATGACATAATATGAACAAGTAGATTGTCAGAATAATTTAAAGACATTTTGGCGCCAACCCAGTTCCATACCAACCAACTTTTTGAAAACGATCTTTAAAGCAGCTACGCTTCAACTAGTAACACAATATTATAAAATATTACAAATCAATCGCACGCCTGTTAAATACAATTAAAACATATTATCCAACCATTGGTGAGCATTACTTAATTTGTTATAGCTTTTAAGTCCCATTTGAATACAAAAATGTAATAACATTAAAGAAATGGACATAATAGTCCTCTTTAAAGATTTGTACATTCTGTACGTTTTCAAATATTTTTGGCAGTAAATTAATTTATATATTAAATTTAATTCAATTTGCAAAGAAATTGACATATTTCAATAATCGAAAAGTGATTGGTCCTGTGATTATATTATGTTGTTTCGGATTACAAGTTCCTGGGTTTGAGGCCTGCGTCGGGCTGTGAAATACTGAACTTATCTTTACTCAAACAAATTTTGGGAAGTTGGGAAGTTTTGAAGAAAATTATTTTTTGTTTCATATAAAATCATTTTTAAAAATATATATTTATTGTTTAATTTTTTATTATTATAAAACTATTGATCAAACTTGCATTAATGTAGGAATCATATACTCAACAAAATTATTAAATTTCACAGGGTTACAATTATTGTACCCATTTTATTGAAATATAAAGTGCTGTTCAAATATTGAGTCCCCTCAAAATAGATAAAATACAGATATAAATTTATAAATTCTAGGTAAAAAAAAAACAATATTTAGCAATTATATTTCATTGGAATACTCTATACATTCATATAGATAATATTTAAGTAAGAAAAGTTCCTTGTAGAAAGGAAATGGAAATTATTGAACCCATATGGAGCCCTGAGACATGAGCTTGTTCTTTATTCTAATATTCTTTTAAGCCATTACGGATTAATGCTATAACATCAGCTGGCTAAAGAAAAGAAACGGCATATACACCTCTGCTTGAGGATTAGTCAGTGAAATTATTACTATACTCCGAACTAAAACCATATAGATTGATAATAAAGGGCATTGAACCCTCGAAAGTTGTTAAGAGCATAGAAGTAGACAAACTAATAGTGATTTTAATTTATTTATATATTTATAAGTTACAATGCAATCAAAGATTGAAGACTCGGTAAGACTAGGATAATAATCCCTATCATTCGGTTTCTACACGACATCGTACTGCAACGCTATAAAGCCCGAAGCCGAACGGCCGAACCTCCCACCAGCTAGGCCAGAACCAATTCAGAAAATCTCAATCGGTTCTACTAACATCCATGTTAAATACACCGGTTTTCGGCTCTACCGGGAATCAAAACCAGGACCTGTCTTGTAAATCCATTGCACATACCACTGCGTCACGGAGGCCTTAAAAAAATAGTTACTAGTTTGTTCAGTTACTATGTTTACTATGTTACTATCTCCTATGCTCTCAGCAACATTCGAGGGTTCAACGCCCTTTGTTGCCAACCTATATGATTCAGACTGAAGAAATTTTCCAATGACATACAAATTAGCATCGCCTTTTCACCTCCGCTCACTTCGCTACAGATAGGAACAGATCTCAGAGATGATTTTTTTTTTCGAATAACATTAAAAACATACAAACACACACCCAGAGGCCAACGGCGAGATAACATATAATCTATTTACCTTCAACACTTATGATATAACAATTATTATAAACTAAACGATCCACAGTTGTCCATTCTCATATCATATCACAATAACCAAGGGCACATCACACCGTCAGTCCGTCCAGCACCGATACTGTGTATAAGCACTGCTGTCCATATAGCATTGCAGCGGCATGGTGGGTTCACACTGCATATCTTGTCCTATAAGGAGGAAGGCCTGGCCCATAGTCGGCCGTTAATAGGCTGATAATAATCCATATAGCACTTTTTACCCTACAAAAATTATTTACAAGATATGTTAGACTAGAGGATGCCCGCGGTTTTACCCATGCCGTTCTAATTCCCGTGGGAATTTTTGGGTTAAACTGTGGCCACTGCTGTGCGTCAGTGGTGGGTTAATCCAGAGTGTCAGCTGACTCAATACAAAATTTTATTAAAATCGCTCCAGCCACTTGGCTTAGCCAGACCGAGACAAATTCAGAAAATCTCAATTGGCCCTCCCGGGGATCGAACCTGTGACCGCGGAGGCCGTCATTTGATAAATAATGAAGCAATGCAACATGGAGAGAAGTGTTCACATTGACAGATCTCACAAACTCTAACCTAAAGTCTAGGACGAAATGTTTTGTTTACCAAATTGTTCCACTTTGCCTAACTATCCCATACAATCCAATATTAAAATGCAATCTGGCATAGACGCTCACTTTATTTTTAAGTAACTAACAATCGGATACTCAAAGCAAATCAAATTTAAGTACCTCTCGTCAACTTATTTTGAATGTTTACAATAAAAATCTGTGAAAAGAAAGTTGACATGAAACTTATTTAAATTTGATTTGTGTTTGAGTATTCAGTTGTTTAGCAAGTTTGTACCTATTACAAACATTGATGCAATCATTGATATATATATTTATACATAGTGTTACTACATACCCTAGTAATAACAATCAATGCATCAATTTTCATAACAGGCAACATCCTTGATGATTAACAATACAAACAAAAAATTATTTTTTTTGTTTATGGTATAGTTAATTAAAATGTTTAAATATACTTTTTATATAAAAAAAAACAAAGCAAGCGCCTTTGTTCCATATTACAATATACAAATCTTTGTACTTCCCATAAATTTTTAATATTTGAATATTTCGCATGAACGCTGCCACAAATACAAGAATCATGCATTTTTATAATATAGAACACTAATTTTTTTTATATTTTTTCATAATATTTATAACACAATTCCATATTGTCAAAAACTTACAACTATTAAAAAAAAATGAGCCAGATAAAAATATAACGTGAAATATATTTTCATAGGGTAATTTACAAATATTGTATTTACATTAAAAATATTACGATTTATTCAACACAACAACCAAATGCAGTATAAAAAGAAAACGCACGTTTTTAAATTTCCAATAATATTTACAAGCACAATAAATGTATAAATAACTTGAAATTTCATGACTGTCTCAAATAAATTCCATTAATTAAATTTGAAATGAAATTAAAAAAATATATGAATAAATAAATGATATTCCCCAATTTGTACTCTATACAAAAGTAAAACATATTTACAGCTATCCCTATTTATTTACAGACAGTTAAATATAGCCATTAAAACAAAATTATAAATTCCTAAAAACATGAAGTGCAGTTTGGTATAAAAAATGACAAATTAAGAGACAATTCGGTAAAATTTCACGTTTTTGTGCCATTAAATTAAAATAAATTCAAGCAATATAGAGTAAACACAGTCTTTCTTAGCTGTAGCTTATATATAATCTGCATTTCATTATAAACAGCCTGCACTAAGCTTATACAAAAGGTTAGATGTTACAATGTACTTACATAGCGTCTTCGTTGTGCAGTAACTAACATTTGACAGGCACAGATAACTTATAAATAATTCACTTTTTAAAGTCACTTTCACTTTTAACACCGTGTTTATCTTCACATCACTAGCGTCCCAAAGCTTTCTAAAAGCTTTGTTAGCGGCAATGTAGTAGAAAACTGTTATATTCTGGTTTGCCAGTGCTTTATGTTGGCAGCACTGCAGTATTCTGATTTGCCAGTGCTTTATGTTGGCAGCATTGCAGTATAGTCTTATTCGGGTTTGCCAGTAGCTCTGTGTGGTAGCAAAGTGTCGTGCCTACGGTACATCAGTAAGTATGGCATTCGTGGAGGTTTCGACTTCAATACCTGAGCGTCAGTCACTTGTGTCACTGTTGAATCATCATACCTTAAAAAAAAATTATTAATTACAAATATTGTCTATGGTTAGGTTAGTGTTGTGCTTTAGTGTTAAGTTTTACTCAGTCAAGTTTGTCTACATGTTGAAGTGAATTTGTCACTTTCAGAGACGAAAAATAATAGCATCATTGTAAATATGCTCTGTATGGATATTTCTATTTGTTTAAACTTTAGTAAGCATTTTATACAAATATGAATGACTTTCTGATAAATCAAAATTAATGTACTGCATTCCTCTTTGCAATTTACTTAACGACTACTAAACAGATTCTCATGCGGTTTTCACTGATAGATAGAATAACTCCTAAGGAATGTTTCAACGTTTTTTGTAAATTGGCTCGATATGACGATAATAAAACCAAGTGTCGTCGCGCCTGCGAACATTATGCGCTGTCTAATCCCTTTGAGATATATCAAAACAATGTATGGAATAATTGCTCCCCTTTAATAGGACTACAAAAATGCAATGGCATCTTTTTATCACCTAGCTCTACTCATTCTTTAAAAAAAAAAATTTCACATACAGATCTTGAAAAATTACACTCACTATTAATTTCTACAATTAAAATATCAACTACCTGATCCATCCCGCTTGTCCGTGGAAAGTATCAGTAAGGTAATGCCCCTTGACAGCTTCCACACCCTCGTGGTACACCACAGCAAACAGCTTGTACAGTCGTTGCTTAGTGGTGTGCTTTGACGACATAATCTCTGTAACATTATAGTCTGTTAATTATCTGTGGTTACTATGAAATTGTGGAGAATAAGAGGTGAGCTTACTCAGTCTGTTTTGTCAACATTAACAACAAATCGTTCTTCAGAGACGAAAAATAAATGTACACATCATTGTAAATAGTGATATTAATTCCAAGAATTAAGATTGATTGCAGAAATAATTTCTGAATGTAAGTAGAACCCATGATAAAAATCATCAGCACATAATTGCTCCAATGGAAATATTATTTTATAACATTCATCATTATCATATTAACAGCCCACTACAGGGCCACGCGTCCCACAAGATGTCTATTGGCGTATCTTTGGCGATCTAAAAAAATAATTTTAACAGTAGTGTTATAACTGCCTCATTTGTCTAGTGGCTACCTTCAAATCAAATCAAATCGTTTAATTGCTGATACAATTCTGTACTTTATGGTATTATAATCTTGAAAGGTAACAATTGTATCACGCCCAATTGGCATGCAAAATTAAATCATTATTAAAATTAGATGAATTTTACAATCAAATGTTAATACAACAACATACAACATTTCATCCCCCCTTTAACCCCTTACCCTTTTTTCGCAATTAAAAGTAGCCTATGTCCTTTTTCAGGCTCTAGACTGTGTACCAAATTTCATTTAAATCGGTTCAGTAGTTGTAGAGCGAAAGCAAGACAGACGACAGACAGAGTTACTTTTGCATTTATAATATTAGTTAGGATATGTTCTGTTTATTTATTAATAAATAATATTAATAGTCAATCAAATATTCGATGTACCTAATGCCATGTTCCTTAGTCAACACCCTAGGAACCCTTACAGTTTATTTTATATAACGAAAATATGTTTAAATGAAATTAACAATTCCTATATATATTAAATTGAATACAAATGAAACTCTTTGATAAAGTCTAATAGAAATATCAAATGTCAAAATAAATTTACAATGTCAGATTAAAATACTCATTCAGGTCATAATATGTATTCTTCAGAAGAAAAATACGGAGATTATTTTTAAAAGTAAGTAAGTTTAGTTTCTATTCTTCGATCACTAGGTCCTAGGTAATTCAGGGCCGGATCACGGAATAATTCTGAGCTTTTCATTCTTCTATGGAATTGTTAGTTTATTCCAAGCCCAAGTTGGTGGTGATCATCAATAAAACACCCCCGTGCCTCGGAGAGTACTTTATGCCGTCGGTCCCGGCATCTGATAGTGATCATTGATAAGTCAAACATTATCATCCTAAATCCGCCAACCCGTATTGGAGCAGCGTGGTGAAAAGGAGCCGTGGCCCTATAGTTAATAGGCCGATAATGATGTAATTTTCTCTAGACGAAATATCTCTTCGGAGCTCATCTCAATGTTTGAAACAACATAAATAAAAATAATAACTTACTGGGATCAATCTTAAGGTCGATCGGTATATCCATGCTCTTGACTATCTTAGCAGTGTGTCCCTCCGCGTCTAGTTGGAAGCACTTCAGATGCAACAGCAACACAACGGGCAGTTGCTCTAGCGAGAGCTGTTGCCACGCGTCCGACACTCCTTCCAAAGTGTCCTTGCCGGCGAGCAGCTCTAGAGCATCCTTTACTGTTGTTGAGCGCTGTAACGTAGAGAAAGAAATAATATTAAATTTTAAATATGTTCATCTCAGGTAGAAAGTTAATTTTTTTTTATATTTTTAATCACTTAACTTAAAAACTCAAAAACTATGATAAAACTTAAATCATTAAATTTTGGAACATTGTTATGCACTGCCAACTTAAATAAATTTGCCAGACCTTTGTCTATGAGTATGGTGATTTAAATTTTCGAACGGACCAATAGATATAATTTTTAACCGACGAAAAAAAAACGGAGGAGGTTCTCAATTCGACACGTATATTTTTTTTTTTTTTTATGTATGACCACGCATAACTTTTTACAGAGTTGTCCGATTTTGATAATTCTTTTTTTATTAGAAAGGGCATACTTCCAAGGTGGTCCCATTGTCATCATGTTAGGATCTGCTGATGATATCCTGGGGAAATTGAAGGAACTCTTAAAATTTTGGAGGAACGTTTACAGCGATTTCGGTTTTTGTCTCGGTATCGGTAGCTTTTTGGCTACTAGTGGCATATAATATACTATGACAGTATAGTAGGAGTACGGTACGTGGCGATAAATCACTAAAAAGTAAGAAATAAAATTTTTTAAATAAAAATAGAACCGACTCAAAACACACTAAAAAGTAAAAAATAACTGTGTCATTTAGTTGCTTTAAATTACTTAAGCATATCTAGGAGTCGGTGCCAGCCAAGGTTTCTGCTTTAAGGACGTTACCTAGAACCAACAAACTGCTTTACTACGTAAAATAAAGGTTCCCTAAACTTGGCTGGCACTGAGTTCATAGATATGCTTAAGTAATTTAAAGCAACTAAATGACACAGTTATTTTTTACTTTTTAGTGCGTTTTGAGTCGGTTCTATTTTTATTTAAAAATTTTTATATTTTTTATTTTCTTATTTATTTGTTTTACCAACTGACGGTGAAGTCTGTAAGGCTAACGGGGTGTCCTGCGGAAAACTTAACGCTTTTTGTATACTGACCTCAATATCAAGTTGCAGGGTGAAGAACGGCTGCACGGCGTCAGTGACGTCATGGTGCGGCGCTCGGTGCAGTCGCAGCCGAGTCCTGCCGCGGAATATGTCTGCCACGGGCGTGCGTCGGGCGGCCCATCGGCGTTCCACTGCGCCGCGGTTTCGAGGCCCCATAACCTTGAAAATTAAATTAATTATTTATTAATAAATAAAAATAACAAGCTTTATATATTAATTATTACAGACGCTTGTGACTGCGTGCAAAATAGTATACTGCCTTCCAGGAATATAAAAAAACGTGACCCTTTTTTCAAGTACATGAAAAATCCAATCAAGTATAGCAACTATCGTCAAATGATACCGCCGCGGACGTTTTGTAGTTCTAATAAAGGGCAACAATAAATAAATTACATACATTGTTTTGTTATATCTCAAATAAGTAGCGTTTTTTCTATCTGTCAGCATCTTTCAAATAAGCTCTCAGGCGGTGCGATTATTCCAACATCATTATATTACATAGCCAATCTAGACAAAAACCTTAACAAATTATATATTAAAACTTTTCTCAGGAATCACTATATCTGTTGGTAAAAACAACAAGAAAATCCGTTAGAGTTTATGGCGAACAGACAGACCGACATGGCGAGACTTAGTTTTATATGTAGCGATTGACCACAAAACGGCAAATCTATATACAGAGCAACTGACGCTGACTTTGGAGGGATTGCAAAAAACATGTCCTATAAAGTGCTGCTCAGTTTTAAATCAACCTGAGGCACAGATGTTAAGCCTCAAGTGTAAAAAAAAATCTATAATTTCATCTGCGACCATGCCCTCGTGAGAAACCTCCTCACAAGACACACAGTTTCAACCAATGACTACTTCTTTATCCGACCCTTGATTCAACAGCCAAGTGAAAGTTTCCTAAGATGTTGGTCCAAGCTTTTCACAATAAAACCATCGACTCCAAATAATGACAGTTAACATTGTACAGGGCGGTAATCTCGTGAAAAATGTCCAAGTATTTCGGTTTGGTTGTACGTTTCACAACTCAGTTTCATTAGTTAACTAAATTGTACTAAGATTATGTATGTATTAATAACTTACCTTCCATTCATCATCATCGTCATCCTCTTCAATCGGTTGTTCTTGTACAACAACGCCATTAGGTTTAGTGGTTGTATCCTTTGGTTCTTCAGGCTCAACTAGCTTTATTAGCTGTAAATATATAATTAATAATTTATTTTTTTTTTCTGCGAATCCACCCACCCAAATCAGACAAAATCCTTAGATCCTCAAATGTGTCTACTATGTTCAATTGCATATTCATTCAAATAAAATTATTAATAATATGAACTCTTTTTATAGATTGCAGTAAGGTGTTACGATCTTTCTATGACTTGGCGGTGGCCTTTGACCACCCGGAGTCTCTGCATTCAAATTCGTTTATTTCAAGTAGGCTTATTACAAGCACTTTTGAAACGTCAAATTGGAATATTTGTAGTGACTCTACCACCGGCTCGGAAGGCAGGCCCTGTTGAGAAGAGCCGGCAAGAAACTCAACAGTTGCTCTTTTTATAATATTATCAATTTTACAATATTAAGTGTGTTGTTACATAAAGTTATTTATTTATTTTACTTCCTGTGTGAAGTTGAAAGCCAATCCAATTGCCTTTGAACATCTTCGTCATTTTAAAATTCATCGATAGTATAATAACCCTGACTCAGTAAGTGAGTTTTAATACATTATTTAAACTTATGCAATGGCAGATATAAAACTGAATTGGGCATCTTGTTGTAGAAGAGTACACCCAATCCTACGAAAGATTTTTGTACTTTTCGGAGGCGATAAGCTGATATGACTAACTTATGTCCATTTCAAGGAAGACGATCGTCTTCTTGCCGCAATTCTCGGACTCAGCTCGGCGTTTTTCTCTCTACCACACAATGGACCTAAGGTATTCGTCTCATAGGACCTTAAAAATTAGAAACGCTTAAAAATCTCACCTCAAGCATTTCATCGTTAAGCGAGTTGAGCAAACATCCAAGAAACTCCTCGGCGTCTTCCTGGCGACCTTCCTGCGAGCCTGGGAAAGGTCGGAGTGCTCGGAGCACCCTCAAACCCGCAGAGCCATCGAGCGGAGGCCCGGCGGGCACCGCGGGTGCTCCAGCACCAGCCGCACCCACTTCGCCTCGAGCGCGACGTGCAGAGCTGGCTAATGGACTGAACTCGTAGCAAAGTTCCACCCTGGAATATTTCATAAAGGTTATTGTACAAAGGGTGCAAGGTAATAGCCGACTACAGACGTTTCACAGCGACACTACTATTTTGTCCTAGTATTTATATGAAACCCGCCCGCGTGGTAAATAGTGTGTTGCAAACTTCCAAACAACTAAAAATAAGAATTATAGTCATGCTTCATCTAATTTACATAAAATCTTGACAAATTATAAACTAAAACCTTTCTCAGATACAACTCTATCGATTGGTGTAAGCCGCATGACAATCCGTTCAGTCTTTGAGTTTATCGTGAATAGTCTGACAGACGCGGCGGAGGACTTTGTTTTATGATATGTAAAGATACAAGTATTGCTCATTTAAATGTATCAAATAAATAATGAATTTGTGTGTTGAGCTGTAACTGCCAAATCCTCTTGAATTTATTTTATATATAAATTTTTTTAGAAATTGTACTTCCAAAAAAAATTGGTTGTCTGTAAAGTCGGTTTACTGCCGATAGTTGAACGTGACAACGTCTTAAGAAAATACTGATGGAATGGTAACATTTAATTGGTTATTAAAATTTTTAATTTAAGTATATTTTTATAAATATTAATTTAAATTAATAAAATAATTGATTTTGATTTTATAAATTTATATTTTAAATTTATAATAAATATATTAATTTATAAATATATAATTTTTAATTTAAAATTAATATATTTAATAATTATATTTAATAGACGAATGTCGAACGCTGCCGAACGCAAAGGCCGATTGTGCTTGTTTGTTGCTCGTTCCGCGCTCTCGCTTGCACTTCAAGCCTTACATGGAACGCCTCAAAGCGAGGTAACGACGCTTGACGTCATGTTTTTTCGTGCGTGCAGCCGGCTCCATCGAATTACAAGACGTTGTCACGTCAAAAACTGAGCAAAGCTCGGTCAAGCATGCATGTTCACGCTTAGGAGGGTACTCTAACAATTCCCGGCGCAAGAGCAACGCCGGGTAAAGGGCGCGCGCGGGGGGCGGCGTGCCTCACCGTTCGGCTGCTCGCGGAGACGCAGTCAGCTACTAATCGTCTCAGCGTATGCGTGTATTGTTTTTTGTGGGCTAGAGACGTATTGCAGTCCGTTAGCAAACGCTTCGGCTACGTAGTCTTTTGTGAGTGACGTGAATTGTTTTCCGTATATCGAGTGTTTTTTTTGCGGTCGCATTTTGTCCTACGTGGCATAATTGCATGCGACGTGTGCTGTGTTTGAACTTGGTTGAAGGGGTGATTGACTCGGCGATACAGACCTCTACAAACAATCATTCCTCACACACTTTCTACAACCTACTTCCGAGATAGGATAAGGTAACCCGTAAGTTTAATAACCATTTTGACCCCAAGTACATCTCGCAGGCTCTTGTAGGCGAACCGGCCGGTGAGTCCTTTTCCCGGCGGTTTAGCTTATGGACCCCTAGACCTTCTAACGGGAAGGGGAGTGGTCAAAACAATGTACTATACTTACATGGAATCAATGACAGGTGTGCTGGACTTCCCTCTGCGCGTCTGATACGGCAACGCCTTCAGCATGTTGTAGAAGGGCGGACAAGCGATCAGCGCCTGCAGTATTGCGTTCACGTAGCAGTAGTTGGAGCGGTTCGTGAGCCCGCGCGGCAGCAGGGTCACCGGCCGGTTGTCGAGCTGATACTTCGAGAGGAACTCTGGAAAAAGATAAGTAACATAAAGGACCAACAGCTGCACAGCGGAGCCGCAGTCAAAAACTAGTTTTAAATGTTACTTAGGCAAAAAATATGGGCCAAGAATGTAGCTGGACTTTCAGTTATTTAATTTAATAGTTTAGTTTTTATCACTAACCAATGAATGTTTGTAAAATAAAGTTATATTTACCTCCCATTCTATAGGAATTAGGGTCATCACTGAAAGGCGAAGGCTGAATGGGAACGGCAGGCGAGTTTTCCTTTTGCACCGGTACATCGCGAATTTCTGTTGCAGCAGGTGTTGTTACAGGCTTAGTGGGCGGTGTGGAGTTCACATTGCTCACAGCGTTCACTGAAGTCTTTTCAGAATAAGATATAGTGGGCGCAGCGGAGGTCGCCGTCCTAGGGGTTGGAGAACTTTTATCCACCACGGTGGTTTGTAGTGGAGAAGCATCAAAAGGGAGAACCTTAGCTACAGGTTTTGGTATATTAGTAGCTGGTGGCGTTAGCGTCGTAGTGCTGGGCGGTTCTTCTTGCACGGGAATCGACGGCGTGGTTATCTGCTGTGTCACACTAGATGGTTTGTTGGAGAACAAACTCGCCCACGACTTCCCTGGAGCGGGCTGAGGTTGGGGCTGCACAACCGGAGGTGGAACCGGTTCTCCCCGGTTCCTCGGTGTTGGAGGTGGGGGGAAATCTGATGCTGTGGGCGCTGGAGGGGGAAGCTGAGGCACTGGCGGGGGTTCTACCACTGGGACAGATTTCCGCGAATGACTGAACGGGGACTTATTAGTCACTATAACGGGTGGGCCTTGAGCATGGAGCGTGATAGAAATCGGCATTGGCGCCTTGCTCGGCGGCAATGGAGGCTCCCGCTTAATATGCTCAACGGGCACAGTTTTCTCTATCTCTGTGCTGTCACTCGATGGCGAGCGGTTGGCATTCCCCTCGCGTTTCTGTCTGTTACCGAATGGTGCTTTCGGAGTAGACACAGATTGAACTGGCACAGCTGTTGGCACTGGGGCTTTTGGCGGCTGTTTGCCTGTGGAGAAAGGAGCGGTAGGTCCTTTCAATGCCTTGGCGGGTACTGGGGGCACTTTGGCCGCTGCTTGAACTGGTGCAGCAGTTGGCGGAGTAAACGTTTTAGCCACAGTATGGACTTGATTGACTTCCTGAGGCTTTTCAGTTGTCCATGTGGGTTTTGTTGGATCTGTTTTCAGTGTTGGTGATGTTTTTTCAGTCGTCACTGGAGGTTTAGGTGCCTCTGTAGGTCTCTGCTCATGTTTGGGACTGCTCGGTCCTTTAATTTTAAGATCTTTGATAGGAAGTGCTTCGACTGTACTCGTGGTGGGAGCAGACGTGGTAGCCGTTACAGGTTTTTGTTCTAGACTTTTCTCAGGTGTGAAGTTTTTACTGTGGTGTTGGCCGAGGACGAAGTTTTTCGCGTGAACGTTAAACTGATGCGGTGTCGGTTGATGTGGAGGTTGTTGGTGTATGGGCATCGGTGCGGGGTGGTGTGGTGGGGGGATGTACATAGGGGGCATGTATTCAGCGCCGCCTTCAACTGGCGGGGCATAAGGTGACGTAATATAGTGCGCGCCGGCGTAGTAAGCGTCCACTGCCTCCTGTTCCATGACAACTTCTTGTTGATACTCATCTGGGCCCTTATCCCCCGCGTCGCCCTCGACCGGCATGGGGTACTCTTGGTAGTATGGGGGGTACGCATACGGCCCGTAGACTAGAGGCTGGTACATCGGGAGATGGTACAACGGAGCTCCTTGCGCCTGAGCTGCTGGATAATACTGTGAATAAGGAACATAGTACGGAGGGGGTTGGGGCGGTGGTGGGGATGGGACGCGTTTGCTGCGGCGATCCTTCCTGTGGTTTCTGTGCGGTCGTTCCACTTGTGGCGGAGGCGGCGGGACGTATTGCGGCTGCGGCGGCTGGTAGTACTGGCCCATGTACCCGTGCACATTGACGTTTGCTGTGACCTGTAACAACATTAATTACAATTATGTGCATTAGACATTATTGTTTGTTAATAACACAATACAACTATAATTATTTTGAAATATCAGTAATTGTTTAAAAGAGATGTTTGTCATGGACTCTATTATTTATTCCCTTGAACTAGACAAAAGGCCTTTGCTGGGTGGGTGTTTGAGGCCCTATGAATCCCAGTCCAGTTGGTATCAGTATCTGTGCTGGCTGCCGGCTACAAGCTGTGGCTCACATAGATGTTGGGCGGGTCGATGGTCCACTGGTGCGGCGACTGCGCGTAACCTGTCCCTGTCGGTGCGGCAGTCACAGTATAGGTGGTGCAAGCTATGCTTATTGTACCTGGCTCACATAGACGTTGGGCGGGCCGATGGTCCACTGGTGCGGCTACTGCGCGTAACCTGTCCCTGTCGGTGCGGCAGTCACAGTATAGGTGGTGCAAGCTATGCTTATTGTACCTGGCTCACATAGACGTTGGGCGGGCCGACGGGCCACTGGTGCGGCGGCGGCGGCGGGTAGGCGGGCGGCTGCGCGTAGGGCGGCGGGTGCGGCGCGTGCGGCGGGCCGGCGGCGCGCTGCGGCGAGTGGGGCGCCATCTCGCACTCGCCGCCGGACAGGCTGTCCAGGCTGCTCGACACGGTCGGTGGGCCCGCCGTGCTCGATGAACAAGATGAGAGATCTGCGGACACGACAAACACACGTGTTACTGCTATGTATTACCTAAAACTGACGAAATGGCAAATACTTGGATATTTAATTGTAATCTTTTTTATTTTTTTTAATCTACTATAAGTTGGCCCTTGACTGCTATCACACCTGATATTAAGTGATGCAATCTAAGATGGAGGCGGGCTAAATATATCCTCTAGTTGTGTAAATATCAAAAATATAATTATTTAGATTGTACTTTATAAATACTATATGATAGACATAGAACCAGGATGTTCCACAAAAAGATGTTACTTTTGGACATTGATACTATTTATTTCCTTCAAAATATAAATTTTATGAATTAAAGTGAAACATATAAATGTACTTTTTGCAATACACGGACGCGAGTGAGTTGTACTCGTGGTTGAACGTGTATATTTTTTTTATCGAGTTCAAGTTGGCCCTTGACTGCTATTGTGCCAGATGTTAAGTGATGATGCAATTTAAGGTGGAAGCGGTTTAACTGCTTAGGAGTAAAATGAAATCCACGCCCCTTTCGGTTTCTACACGCACGACGCTTGGCGGTACGCCTTTGTCGGTAGGGTGGTAACTAGCCACGGCGAAAGCCTCCCACCAGCCACACCAAGACAAATTAAGAAAAATCTCAATCTGGCCCACCGGGAATCGAAACCAGGACCTCCTGCTCACTGCGCTGCGGAGGAGGTGGAACAAGTTTCTTATCTGTCAGCTGGGTTCCAGTGAGTGAATGAAAGGGCGAGTGAACTACGTTACCACTGGGAGTCTATAGAAAACTCATTTATTTTGAAATGTCCAGTCTTTTTAGAATTTTAGCGAGAATAACAATTAAGAAATCAATAGGAAAAGCACCACTCTTGTTAACCTTCTTTACATGGTTAAAAAAAACGGGTTCAGTTAAAAGGAATAAAAAAATACACCTGTCAGAATGAAGTCAGTGACGATCGTACCAAGGTTCCTTTGATGTGGCAGATGTTCATTATTTATGCTTTATCATTTAATGACCTAAGGGATCTGTTTTATTGCCTGCTATTTAATAAAAAATTAATTAAGTACTTAACATTTACAAGGTTAAAGGAAACTTTATCATTAAGTGCGATCTTTCATGTTTAAATTAATATTTTGATTTTTTTCAGTATATTGCAATCAAAAATGACAAAGCACATGGTAAACAATAGGTATTTCAGGCCTAATCACCAGAAAGGGTTTTTGCCCGGAATTTCTGGTTGCCTGGAACACAATTCACTTCTAGGCGAAAGTCTCAAGGATGCTAGAAAATATGAAAGGCAAATTACGATCTGCTGGATAGACCTAGAAAATGCGTTTGGTTCTGTCCAGCATGATCTATTGACTTTCGCCTTGAGGTGGTACAATTTTCCTGATCTAGTTATTGATTTAATCACTTCTTACTATTCAAAATTGAAATTCACCATAGCAGTAAACAATGAGTACTCAAAACCCCTACATTACAATGTGGGGCTGTTTCAAGGTTGCTGCTTATCCCCAATAGCTTTTAATGTAGTCATCAATATTCTAATAGATAAATTAATTGTTCAAGAAAAGAAATGGGGCTATCGGTTTAAAATTAACAATAAATATACAGAGTCCATCTTAGCTTTTGCAGATGACCTTGCTTTACTGACACGAAACCCAAAACATTGTCAGGAGCTATTGAATGTAGTGGATGAGTTCTGCTCATGGACTGGTGGGCTGAGGGTAAAGCCAAGCAAATGTCACTGTCTTTGTCTGGGGAGACGAAATACTAAATTTACATCTTATGATCCGGGTCTCTCTATTAGTGGCCAAAGTGTAACCACCATTGCTGAAGCATTGCCTTTTAAGTTCCTCGGTAGAAAGATTGATTACAAAGGACGCACTCCATCCCTTGAGGTAGTCGTCGATAACTTCATAAATGACCTCAATAAGGTAGACCAACAGCCTATTAACAATATAAAAAAAGCTTGGGTCTATGACAACTATCTCACTTCACGTCTGACTTGGCCATTCCTCGTTTATGATATTGGCAGAACCCATCTGGCAAAACTAGATGCAAATGTCATAAAAACATTGAAGTCTTGGTTTGGTCTAGCACTCTCGGCTGACCCTTCAACTCTATTCAGAGATTACAATAATTTTGGGTTAAAACTAAAAAGGCCATCGGAACTCTATAAACACCTCAGGGTTACCAGAACGCACATTCTAGTTAAGTCCCAGGACGAACTAGTTGCATCACTTCCTAAAGACGAGGGTGCCGGAAAACTTGACTCTAGGCTTCAATTTTACAAACAATTTATGGCAGGGGCTCAGGTAAATAGAACCGGGTTGGGTGCAAGACGTAAAAAGGAAGACCAAGACATAATAAAATCTTTTCTTAAACAAGATGAGGACGACAACTACAAAGTGCATGCCATGAACCTAGAAATGCAAAACGAGTGGTTAAACTTAGGCGAGTTCTGCATCCCTCTGGCTCTGAAGTGGCGCGCCTTGCTGTACGATTGGTCTCCTGCCTTATTGAAATTTTATCTTAATGCCTTTCAACTGACTCTCCCAGATCAGAGTAACCTAGTAAGATGGGGAAAAGCCTCGGAAAAATCTTGCTACACCTGTGGTGAGGCAGTGGGCACTGCAAGGCACTTATTGGTAGGATGCAAGGTGCTCCTGGACAGGGGTCTCTACTCACGCCGCCACGACAGAGTACTAGAAATCATACGTGAAGCTATAAGCCTTTCAGTAGCTAGGGCTCAAAAAGGGTTGACGACGAATAAAAGACAAACTAATTTCGTTAAAGCAGGCTCAAGTACAAATTCCACCAGCAAGCCTTATTCAATTCTGGGCTCTGCTCCTGATTGGAGTATATTAATGGACACGTATGAAAAGCACTATAAAATCCCGGAAGACTTAGCTATTACGACATCTAGACCGGACATATTTCTTTTTTCCAAACAAATCAAACGTATAGTACTTGTTGAGCTTACAGTGCCGTGGGAAACAAACATCCCTAAAGACCATGTATTCAAAGTGAATAAATACTATGACCTTACTAATGAACTAACCAAAAATGGCTATGTGGTTAGTTTATACGCGGTAGAAGTAGGTGCGAGGGGTATACCAGCGAAGTCTCTCTACAACCTGCTAAAAGACCTTGGCCTTACTAGAAGTGCAGTAAGCTCCATATTGGAACGAGTGTCCAAAGCTGCACTAGTAGGGTCCTTCCGAATATGGTTGGGCAGGGAGAATAACTTGAACAGAGGAGGTGAGTGTTGACGCGCGTCACTAAGGGTACCCTTAAACCTACACCCGTGTCACAAGTCTCGGGCTCTGTTCGGAGTTTTTCTCTCAGCCACGCGATGGACCCGGCACCCGCACGGTGAATCCATGGAATGCTAAGATATTCGTCTCTCTATCTATTGAAAACACTCACTACACAGTTTACTGAATTAAAATATAATAAATAAAACTATAAAGTTGCAAGACGTTAGTAAAAAGTTAGTTTTAAACTTGAAAAGTCACTGCAGTTCTTTTTTTTTAAATGTCAAATGTCATAAATTCAGAGAGCCGCGACATCTCGTCTAAACTAAAACACCTACCTACTGGCGGCTTTGTGAACGGCCTAAACATCTATACTTAATAGTTTTGATATAAAATCATACTATTTATGAGGAGTATCTGGTCGATTCAGTCATTTTTTGGAAATACTACAACCATGCTTGTTTCAGCCACCGAGTAATTTTGATCCTGAAGTTAATGGAGTTACTTATTGAACTGATAAGGTAACTGATACTTAGTTATTCTCGAAAAATTAATTATTTATTTATGACAACCGAAACGAAGATCAATTTCATGCCAGTATTTCCACGAAAACGGGGATCGCCCAGACAAAATCGCAAGTAGTTGTATGTTATTAAAGTACTTTAGAATCTGTTTTCTTACCTACAGCAGGATCGGTCCAACCGACACTCGCGGCGGACACGGTATCTGGGTGTTTCTTGAAGAGCGCGCACTGCAAACTGCTCAGCTCCGCTTCTTTCACATCTGACAAGTCTAGGAACTCATATTCCTGTAACACGCCACACATGTTCAACAGTGAGCCTTACATCTACCAGCCACCTTTGCATCCAGTATACAACTGTACATCTGTCTTTGCACACATTGAAAACACAAAATAGGCCACAATCGATTGTACTAAACACTCAAACTATTTCAATAGACTGTACTAAAATTACAATATTACAAAGCACCAGAAGTGGGATCAACACAATACAAAATATACAATTTTTAAGATGCCATGTACATATGACAATACTTATATTATAATACATAAAATAATTATATATTAATTTAAATATATAAATATAGTAATAGCGCAATATCGCATAATTCCAATTATACATCATTTTCTCTATATTCAAGCTGATATTTAATGAAAATGTATCCACATGTTGATTTGAATGCAATGAGTACTATTTTGTTTACAATATGTGCAAAGTCATTCTCCTGTTACCATTAAGTAATAAAGAACTACTAATATATTATAGTAATATATTACATAGTGCCATTACTAGTTGTCGTGTAGGAAGAATTTTGTCAGCATTTATAAAAATAATTCCTCGAGTTGTGTAAAATATCTAAATATATTTAGATTGTACTTTATAAATACTCTGTGAAATATAAGTAGACAGACGTTCAACCAGAATGTTCCACAAAATGATGCTAATTTTGGACATTGATACTATTCCCTTCAAATAGATTTTATGTATCAAAGTAAAGCATGTAAGCATGTACTTTTTGCAAAGGCGAGTTAGATTTACTCGTGGTTGAATGTATATATGTACATTGCCACAAAGTACTCCCAATAAGCGTTGTGGAAACAACAAGCACAAGTGACCGTTGCGCCGGCTCGGTCCCAACTGTTCGCTCCGTCAGACACGCACACTACAGCAATGTACATATACACTTTCAACCACGAGTATAGCTCACATGCCTTCGTGAATTGCAAAAAGTATACCTTATATATTGAAATATTTACAGATAAAGATCTCGTGTCATGTAGAAGAAAGGATGTCATACTAAATATTTTACTAGCAGTATATTTAAAGTTAAGCAATTGCTTTTTTCTGTGCTTGGTATTAAATTAGGAAAATAGCCAGTTAAATTAGTAGTTAGCAAACATTCAGCATAGCATGGGAACCTGTTTTGTTGCTAGCTTAAATTCAATCGAGATTTTTTTGTGAGAGATAATGTCATGTAAGGAATTAAAGTTCCGTATCAGTCAAGTCTTAAGTATATTTTTTTATTTACATAAAAGAAGTACACCATTCATATTTTATTAAGCATAAACAACATATAATTTTTAATATTACGAGTAGGGTTGCCAATTTGTATAAAATAAATATTGTATGAACTTAATAAGTTATCCTAAGCACTTTGTACACTAAGTTTTACTGTTTGTTTTGGTATTTTTTAAAGGTTTATTATAGGAATTAATGCAATATTTGATTTTGTGTTCATGGCTATGTAATTTAGAGGGAAGAGTTTCTATCTTACTATTATTAAAGGCAAAAGTGTGTGTGTGTGTGTGTATGTTTGTAAGTCTTTACGCACAAAACTACTGAATACATTTTGATAAAACTTCACAATAATATAGCTTAAATATCAGAACAACACTTAGGCCACATTTTATCCTGAAATTCCCACGGAAATGAGAACTGCGCGTCTGAAACCGCGGGTGTCCTCTAGTTAATGATAAATTGAACACAAAATAACAGATACACATTTAGTATGTCAAGTTTTTATATAAGTTCAGAATGTTGTCCTTTGACAATTTTTTTTTTATTTATTTTTATATTGGTATATTTTTGTATCAAATAAATGATTGGCATCCCTAAAGTAAGATCCAAAGTGCAACAACACATTTCCACACAAATGTGCATGCAACTTAATGCCAGTGATTTATTTATAGACAGATAAGTCTACAACCTCTTTATAGCAAGGACAAGCAAACAAAACAAATGAGAATCATTGCAAATTACTGCAATTACTTTTATAAATGTCCATTTATAATAAGTTGAACTGCATTTATTATCAGATGACTTGAAATAATTTAACTAACTTGAACCGACTAAACTTGAAAAATAGAAAATAATATTTTTTAATTGAGAATTTGTTCTGTATTATTCCTGTCACTGTACCTATAGTACCAGACTAGCCAGTCTGGGGGAGATTATTTAGTAATAAGACTGCCTTCGCATATAACATATAAACACATAACATCATGCCTCATTCCTTTAGATGTAGGCAGAGACTAAATTTTTCTAATTGCCACACTCCTTGCATACTTCTTTAGCTTCTTTCACATATTAATTCTTTCATACAAGTTCATCAGTTTAGGGCACTCTTGACCATTTGTTTTATTTGTATATAATCTTATTTTGTAAATGCAATCAAAATTTGACATAAAAAATTAAATTATTTGTATTGAAAATAATGGATAAAAAGAGCTTGAGGATAAGCATTTTCTACTCTCTGTGGACAAATTGTCCCTCGCCCATGCTAGAGCCCCGCAGAGTGGTTTTATAAGATTGATACAGTTAGTACAAAATTTGGTTTATAGTGTCATGTCAAGTTAGTAAAATATGACTGTTATTGTGACATTCTTAGTGTCATTATATTTTTAGAGGTATTAAATGTTAGTTAGTGCCTCAATAAAGCAAATTAAGCAACTACTGTTCTTTATCCAAGCTCATTGACCCAAAGGCCTAGGATATTTATTTTACTGTGCTTGTGAATTTGATAGCTTAGCAGTGGCACAAGGATGTTTGGATAACCTCTGAAGTTTTACTCTGCTTAAGTGGATGGAAAGAATGCTCTTAGTATCGCTATGATATCCTTAAAATATTAATTCTTGAAAAAAAAAAAATACATAAGAACATCTCACATCTTGGTGATCTTTCCACCTTCAACTGTCAGTCCAATATAGCAAAAGGTCATTGGAGAATACCGATTTCTGTTACATCTGCTTTGCAACTGTTGCACATTGGCTTCAGAATCAACATTTTTTTCAAGAATCAACATACAGATCAGCTAGGTTATCAAGACACCCTTGTTATAGTTATTGGTATGTACATCTAAATGTCATAAGAAATCAGGTCCCAAACCCTCATAGGCCTGCCTATTATAGCCTCTAAGAAATTCATTTTGGACTTTTACATCCCAAAAATCTTCAAAAAGTGATTAGGTACTGTGATTATTAGAAAAAATTTCACTCTAAAAGTAGTCTACTTGTTGAAGCCTAATTTTGTTATTTGAAAAAATAATTTCATTCCGCTTGTAAAAAATTTACAAAACAAGTTTTATATTGAGAATACATGAATATTTTTACATCTATAAAGTTAGAACAGAATATTGATTGGGTTGCCTGGACTGGTATTAAAAATGAATATTTATATATTTGGTAGTACTGTAAAAACTGAATCTTAGCTAATATTAAATGATAATTAGGCCAAAATACAAGCTTTTCATGGTATAAGTCCAGGTACAGAATCTTTATTCATCAACAAAGTTTTTTGCTTGATGAATTTGATTTGGGCGTCCTAAACAAGGTGCATTTGGATAGCTTTAATTTTAGGTTTACCACAGAGATAAATATCTTAGCATTCAATGGATTCACCATGTGGTGCCGGGTCCATAGGGTGGCAAAAAGAAAAAGCCAAACAGAGTCTGAGAATTATCACCACTACTTCACATAAAAAATCAAGTAACTGACAATTCTTTTTTAATGAATAAATTTGATTTTAATTACTCATTTCACTTAACTTTCATTTCATTTTGAGTGGTAGTTGAATATCAGATAGCAATGTAGGTTTAAAGTTTTACAGAAATTGGTCTTAGTTATGTTTGTGACTTTATACATTTTAGCCATTAATTTATTGATGACATTCCTAACTACAATTAAGTACTAAAAACACATGATTAGGTAAACAAACAGCTGTCAAACTAATAATTTTACAATATTTTCATTTACCTGTTTTTAACTTTTACAATAGAAACTATTATAAATAATTCGAGTTGAATCAAGATATAACCAATTTATTACACAGAAAACAACACTGTTGCATCACTACTACATTGTAATTCACTAAAACTAATTGTCATTTTACTTAAAAGATGTTGATGCAATGTTGACTTAACTAATTTTTACAGTACGCTAACAGTTTATTGTATACAAAAGGTATCTCGAAGATATATTTGAAATTATATCTTCAAGAGTGACCTTGAAGTGAGGTGCAAAAGAAACTGGAATGACAATCCACTATCAAACTTTGAACCTCGTTACTGTCAAATTTATAGGTTATAGCACTTTACGCATAAACTAAAAATAAAGCGATAAATACACTATGTTGCAACTATATATAAACTGATAATTATACTATTTTATAAGCGTTATTTTATCATGCATAAAATATATTATGTAACTGGGTCCGTGCCGACTAAACAACAACAAAACCATGTACGAACATGTGGTCGGTCAAGTCGTGTAATCCGATGCAAAAAGTGAAAATGACATACCCGAAGACAATGTTTACCAAATCGCTTCCATGACGAGCACTTTCCGTTAAATCATGAACAACATTGTCAAACTCTCCCTTGTTAGTACTCGAATAAATGTGCGGAACGAACGGAACACAAGTATAAGATGGCGTAACAACGCTCGGCTCGGTTGCCGGGTGCCATGTATTGACAAATCAACAAACCGTGAGTGCTTCTATTGTGAGTTAATGATAAGAAACCCCAGTCTACTTAATGAAAACTATTAACACTTACCTCCCACGTGCACACAATTTCTGGAAAGAGATATTTTTTCTAATGTAATGGCCAGTTTCAATATCACCAAAACAAGAAACAAAAGCCAAACAAATTTTTTAAAGAATACTGCAACTATGCAATCCTTACCGTTTTCATCAAATCCATGGCCTTTTACAGAACACCATTACGAATAATATTATTTTAAATATTACATATGTAAAGGGACTGCGACGTTGGGGAATAAAAATCTTGGAACGGGATCAACGTCGAGGCCATGCACTCACCAACACATAACAGGATGTGACAAAACGCGCGCCATTTTCAACTTTATTCATCTGAACCAATAGAATTGCCGTTTTTAAGCCATAGACACTAATTTTGAAGCTTACCTGTTAAGTTGTCACACTTGTTCGGATGTTAGTGCTGTGATACATTACATTATACAATTTATACGTCTACGTTTTGTATAATTGGTTTTTGTATAATGTTATTTAAAATAAAAGACGCAATTTATAATACAAATTTTTTAACTTAATCTATTTTTAACTATGTTATTCTCACATGAATTGTATTCAGTTATATTTCGAAGTGAATTGCCTGTATAAAAGTTATCTTATAAGAAATAAAATAAACTGTCAATACAACAATTTGTTTAAAGCTTGGCGCCAATATTTAAAATATAAATTTTTTCTATAATATTATGTGAATCAAGGCTTTTATATCACATTTTTTACGCACGGCGAGTGTTTGTCATCACAAAAGTAGAAAAGGACCTAGCCTTTTTATTACTAATTTGTATAATAGTATATTAGTTCGTCTGAGGAAGTATAATAATAAATTGTGACCTATGAGATTTTTATTGTATATGCTTACATGCCATTACAGTACCTCATCGATGAGGTGGCGTGGCGCAACCTCCGTGGCGCAGTGGTATGCGCGGTGGATTTATAAGACGGAGGTCCTGGGTTCGATTCCCGACGGGGCAGATTGAGATTTTTCTTAATTTGTCTTGGTCTCGCTGGTGGGAGGCTTTCGCCGTGGCTAGTTACCACCCTACCAACAAAGACATACCGCCAAGCAATTTAGCGTTCCGGTAAGATGTCCTGTAGAAACCGAAAGGGGTGTGGATTTTTGTCCCACTCCTAACAAGTTATCCCGCTTCCTTCATCTTAGACTGCATCATCACTTAACATCAGGTGTGATAGCAGTCAAGGGCCAACTTGTAGTCGATAAAAAAAAATAAAAAAAGCTACTAGTTATTATTTGAGTGACATTCTTTTATGAATCGATGAAAAATAAATTTCATTTAAATTATTCTGGTTTAGAAACCTGGCTAGCCTGCCCAGAGTAGTCGACCCGAAATCGGGCGTCTCAATAAACTCTGTAAAAATCATTCCGGTTTACAAAATTAATTTAAACAATAAAATTATAGCAAAACCCATCAGAAGACACAGGATAGGTTGTTTATATATTCTCATAGGGAGGTCACACAGGAGATTATTCTATAAAATTTTCAGTTCAAAGCAAAGGTGTCGAGATGTTAGTGGCGTTCCACGGAGAGCACGTTAAGCCGTTGGTCCCGATCACTATCACCAACATCTAATAGTGATTGTTAATGATTAAAAAGTTATCACCCTAAGCCCTCAAAACCGCATCGGAGCAGCATGGTGGGTTTCTCCTACAAGAAGAGAGGCCTTTCCCTGTAGTGGGTCGTTAATAGGCTAATAATGATAATTCATACCTTTAACATTAAAACAATAATTGTAGAATTTTAAGAAAAGAAACATTGATGGAAAATTGCATGCGTCATAAGCTCAGAGCAAGAATGTACTGATTGTGCCTCTCTATCACTTGCTCTACGCTCGCGCTCGCACGCAGGACGTGACAATGAGTCTTGATTTTTTATGCGTATATCCGGCGTTCATCTATTTATAAGATGTTATCACTTCAAAATGAAAATACAAAATTAATATTTTACTCAAGGTGCATTGTTGTTTAGAGGCCTCCGTGGTGCAGTGGTGTGTTCGGTCTAGACTAGTTGCCACCCTGCCGACAAAGACGTACCGCCAATCGATACGATTTCGTGAAGAAACCGAAAGGTGTAAAGGTGTGTGCCTTAACAAGTAACACGCTTCCATGTTACATTGCATCATCAATTATTACAATTAGATGTCATTGCAGTTAAGGACTAACTAGTAATGAATAAAAACTAGATTTCGTTCAAACCAGCTTTCATTGGAAGTTTGTATGATAATGTACATCATATATCTCTCGCGCAAACTATTAAGCTTAGAAAAAAAATATTTTAGAAACCTCAATATCATTCTTAAAGACCTATTGTTAAATATTCCGCACATATGGATTTTCAGGTCTAAGTATTGGAAGCCCTTAAAATTTTCATTGTTATTTCTATTTTTATGTAAAAATCTTAATGCGATTGATCGTTCACAAATCTACTTACCTCAACAGTATAAGTTTTTATAGTTTCGGTAAAAATGGCGGTGACAGACTTCACGAATCCAAAACATGTAGGCAATTTAATCTGCTCTTATAAAGCTGTCTAGATCGAGGCTATCTAATTATTTCGCGTAACAAAAATGTCCCGACGAGTACGTGAGTCACACCACCTGGCTCCGATCAAAGTTCGTATTATAGTGTTCTTATCTGAGCAAATATTTTATTGGACTGTTTGCTCAGGTCGCCCAAATTCGACTTTTACGTGATGCGTTGCTAAATTATTTGTCTAAGAGAATATTTATGGGGTTAAGTATTATTGCGTTATAAGTATAGTTAGATCGTCATAAGAGTTAGCGGGTTCAAAGCTACATTCGCATTTATTTTCCAGGTGCATTCCGTGGCGTGCACAAGATTTTTAAATAGGGTAGGCATTATAGGTACTATCTACACGAAATGGAAAATTCCTCTCCATATACGAGACTTTTCAATATGTCTTTAGTGTATGCAGTGCGATTGTGTGTGTGTGTGTGTAGTGTACAAATTAATTCTGTGCTATAGGTAAATCAGTTTGGACAGCCAAATAGACGCGGGTTCGTCCCGTCGGTTCAAATTCTTTATATTATGTTTATTATTCAATAGAAGTTTCGAAATATTGCAACAAAAGAGCGCATTAAGAAACTAGGTATAAATGCAATTCTTTAATAAGTCCATGCAATACACCCTACCTAAAGGTTAAAGCAAACTTAATAGATGAGCAACAGACTGGAGTTCTTATGGATTCCTTTTCAATTTGCTTTTACTTTATATGCGCTTGTTCCTGCTTGTTTACAGGGAAATGAAATAATAAGGAATTTCCATTGAAATGTTTTTCAATTGAAATTTTGATTAAACAACTAGTTTTATATGCGACTTAGGTATTTGGTTTTACCCCACTGCGACAGAAGAGCGGGTAATGTTTTTCGAACGTATGTATGTATGTCCATTTCTTTGTCATGCCCTACAGCCTAAACGGTTAGACGGATTTCGACATTTGTGGTGTCGTTGAATTCGTCAAACTCGCGGTAGTGATAGGCTATATAAATCAAAATGGCTGCAAATAAAGAAACAAGGGGGGACATTTTTTTCTTACCATAGCCTTACCTTATATTATATGGGTATCCAATGAAAGGTCGTGAAAAGTCCATTTCAAAAACATATAATAAGTAGGTACCGTTTTGACAAAAACTATTAAAAAGTGTACCAATAATATTACCACTTTCTAGCAATGTTTTAAAGTGAGACTAAGAAATAACATTGCAGGAATTGCATTATATAAACCACCATAAAGTAATTACAATTTTATATTATTTATTGTTTCTAATATGACTAGTATTTCTAACCAGTCGGGTTTCTTGTTTTTATAATGATAATTTATTGGTGGTTTTTTTAGTTCGGCATAGTTTGGTGCATACCTACTCAATAGTCATCACCATCATCATCGGCATTGAGGCGTGTGTATGTATGTATTAACACATATGTGTATGTATGTAATAACGTATCCTATAGTGTCCAAGGCTCATCTGTTAAAGACGGCTGTGCTACTTCCAAGGAATAAATAAAATCTTTTAGACGCGAGACGCAAAGACGAAGGTAGGTTTTAGTTTCAGTGCAAATAGCATCCTAAGTGGGTAGTTACATATTTTACATTCCTCCTAACTGCTAAACAACCACGTAAATACTGTGTAATGTTCATTGTACGCTAAGGAGTCGCAGGTTCAACCTCATGAGTCTATTAACTTCCTATTTATTAGATTACAAATGTTAAGGAATAAGGCTAAGCATGTAATCATGAAATTATACTACAGAGTAAATGAGAATACTTTTTGTATGATAATAAGTAATAATATAGACCATGTATTCAATGTGAATAAATATTGTGACCTTACAAATGAACTAACCAAAAATGGCTATGTGGTTAGTTTATACGCGGTAGAAGTGGGTGCGAGGGGTATACCAGCGAAGTCTCTCTACAACCTGCTAAAAGCCTTGGCCTTACTAGAAGTGCAGTAAGCTCCATATTGGAACGAGTGTCCAAAGCTGCTCTAGTAGGGTCCTTCCGAATTTGGCTGGGCAGGGAGAATAACTTGAACAGAGGAGGTGAGTGTTGACGCGCGTCACTAAGGATACCCTTAAACCTACACCCGTGTCACAAGTCTCGGGCGCTGTTCGGAGTTTTTCTCTCAGCCACGCGAAGGACCCGGCACCCGCACGGTGAATCCATGGAATGCTAAGATATTCGTCCCCCCTATAAAAATCATTTAATAACGCAATTTTGTTTTTTATTTTACTATACAGCTTTTGTACCACATTATTATGTTTTCTTCAGCCTTTTGGCGATTGTGAAGTAACAATATTCTAATCTCTGGTTCTCAAATTCATTTCGTCGAACGCTTTCGCCAAAAAATCTTTTTAAATGAGCCACCGCTCGCTTGAAAACTCTTTGGATCCTTTTCGTTTAATTAAAATGGTTGACTTTGAGGAAAATGCTTCTGAGGTGGCTTATTTGGCTACAACACTTTATTGAAAGTAGGCTTTTTAATAGATAAAATATAAGAAGACTAACTTACTCCTTGTGTAGCTACTGTTGTAAAGTAAATATCTCTTCAAATTACAGCTAAAACATTTTTTAATATGCAAAAAGGGTTTAGTTACTATAGTCACAAAAAATTACATTACTTCTATAGTAGAAGCTAGGAGAATTTCAAATCCTACAGTCTATGTTTTTTGAATGCAAGTTGGCTAATGGGTAAGTATTCCTTTCTTTATATTTTCATTTATTTTTTTAGTATTCTTTTATAATATTTTTTTAACCGACGAAAACAAACGGAGGAGGTTCTCAATTTGACACATATAAATATATTTTTTTATGTATGACCACGCATAACTTTTTACAGAGTTGTCCGATTTTGATAATTCTTTTTTTATTCGAAAGGTCATATTTTCAAGTTGGTCCCATTGTCATCATGTTAGGATCTGATGATGATATTCTGCGAAAATTGAGAAAACTCTTCAAATTTTATAGGTACACTTGCAGCGATTTCGGTTTTTGTGTAAGTATCGGTAGCTTTTTGGCTACTAGTGCCGTATATATATAGTACGTTACGTGGCGATAAATAATAAAATTACGTGGTTATAAAATAACTGTGTCATTTAGTAGCTTTAATTTACTTAAGCATATCTAGGAGTCGGTGCCAGCCAAGGTTTCTACTTTAAGGACATTACTTAGAACCCACGAACTGCTTTACTACGTTAAATAAATGTTCCTTAAACTTGGCATCACCTTCATAGATATGCTTAAGTAAGTTATTTTTTAATTTTTAGTGCGTTTTGAGCTGGTTCAATTTTTTGTTAAATTTTTTTTAGTATTCTTTGATGGGCTAAGCAGATGGTGCACCTGATGATTAATTGAAAACCATGGTCAATAAAGACCAACACTTCGCAGAAATAAGCATATACTTCCCCGGGTGAACTTTGTCACAAAAAGCTCTACTATTTTCACTCTATCTTTGTTTTATTTATCTATGACTCCATGTGTGATACAATGTGTATCTACACTGTCTAGAAATATTGCTTATACTTTATGATGAGTTTACGGACTTCAATATTGTTTCTTTGTTTATCTTGCTATGCATTTGTTTTGTAGTCAAACACAATCTCGATTCTTTATTTCCGACTGCTGATACAGTAAAATATAACAACAGGAGTAGACGATGATACGATACCAGTAGTATTTCAGTTCATACCATATGTAGCACATATAATATCATATTATGTGTAGATTTAATTCATTAAAAATATTTTTTGTCTCTTTCCTTCCAATTATAGTATCATAAAGTCAAGAGGGAATAGACAATGTATTAACGAAAAAAGAAATTAAAACTATGATGATGATTAATGCGTTTTACGTACTGTATTGAGATTTTATTTAATGTTTTAGTTGATATATTAAACAGTTTTACTTGTACGATTTATATTTTTGAAATTATGTAAAAAGTATTTTTTTGCAAATACAATTTTTTTATATTTACGGTAATTATACTGTAACTATAGAGTGTTGTGAAGAGGTGAGTGTTGACGCGCGTCACTAAGTGATCTCTTTGAAACGTACACTCGTATCACAAATCTTATTTTTTTATCGATTACAAGTTGGCCCTTGACTGCTATCACACCTGATGTTAAGTGATGATGCAATCTAAGATGGAAGCGGGTTAACTTGTTAGTAGTAGGATGAAAATCCACAACCCCTTTCGGTTTTTACACGACACTGTAACGAGACGCTAAATCGCTTGGCGGTACGTCTTTGCGTCTCGGACTTTGTTCGGAGTTTTTTTCTCAGCCACCCCATTGACCCTGCACTCGCACAGTGAATCCATGGAATGCTAATATATTCGTCTCTCGAATGATGATTTAATTTCAGATTAGTTTAAGCTCAACTCTGATAACGAATACCAAACGTAAAATTTGAAATCAAATTGGGTCGCCAGCTCTTATACTAATCGTCTAACACAGCTATCTTATTTTTCTAATATTGTATTTAAATTCTTGAATTGGTTCCGAGAAGCTGTATTAGTTTGTAATGGAGTTTATAGTTCGCATGGAGTGAATAAATGTTACGGCAAAACTTCGAAACTATACAAAGAGAACATAGCCTGAAACGAGATGTTTAACACATATTTCTTCACAATCGGAAAGGTACAATCAGAAAAAATAACGCAAAATGTATATTTTGTTAAGAGGACTCCTCTTAATAAACTTAGTTTGTGAAAGTATCGAAAAGCCTTAGGCTGAAGGCGTATAGCGATGCAGACCTCGGAAAACTGATCATGCGTATGTTGTGCAGTCAACAAGAATAGCAAAAATATGGGCTAAGAAAGACAATGTTGAGTGAGGAAATAACCAAGGCCTCATGTTAATAATAATTAAGTATTTAAGTAACTAAGATAGGCATATGTAAGCTATGAATAATCTTGAATATTTAAGTAAAAAAGAAATGGGGAAATACGAATGGGATAATAGTCGATTTGAAAAAAAAATGTCGTAATGCTACGCTGACTTTTGAACCTAAGGGAGGCCCAGAAGAGACTTTTCCTCCTCAGAAAAAATGATAAAAAAAACACTACTTTTTCTAGTTGTTAGTAAAATTTATCAATGTGAACAAAATGAGGATAGGAAATGGAGAAATAATTCGCCAAAAACTTTGCTCAAAGGAATAAGAAAAACAGTGTAAAATTATGGCAACTCTTAGCATAATTCCTTAACAATGTGTCATAAACACCTACAATCTACATCCTCTCCCAACCTATAATTCTTTTACCCAGGGGACGGCAAGGGATGTACTTATTTTTTATAACGAAACATAACGTGTTAACAACTGACGTAATGTTAGGATGACTAAGTATTATTATTAATTTAAATGACGTGTCTGATATTATGAGTTAAGCATTTAATACAACTTTCTATATTTAGGCATTTTGATACACAGGTTAGGTACTATCTAGTATCTATGCGCGGCAAGGATGTAGAGTTAGTCTTTATGAGGCTTAAGCTCAGAATTGTTTACCGCCTATTGTAGATAATTTTGGCATACTAACGAGGCATTGACGGGCCATTACAGTGCCAGGCCTTCCTTCTTGTAGGAGGGGGCTGTGGAACTTTGATCCACTACGTTGCTCCAATGCGGGTTGGCGGGCTTAGGGTGATAATGTTTTACTCATTAACGAGCACTGTCTTTTATTATGTTTATGATAGTGACAAGCACCGCCTGTATTACATGCACTGCGTGGCACACGGTGTAATACCACCAACATCAACGGACTTACAATTTTACTAAAAATTTTTTAGAAGAAAGAAAAACTCTGAATTCACAATCCGATCCTGAATCGAAGCCATGTAGGCTAACCATAGACCAACGAGGCAAACAAGTTTTAAGCGTTGAGTACCTGTGTAATTACACCCAGCAATCATATTCTTTAGACCGGCACTCAGATGCTGCGAGGCAACAGAGTGCCGAAAGGGGTGTGGATTTTCGTCTCACTCCTAACAAGTTAGCCCGCTTCCATCTTAGACTGCATCATCATTTAACATCAGCCGTGATAGCAGTCAAGGACCAACTTGTAGTCGATAAAAAAAAAGACTTGTGCAAAGAGAACAAGCTCAACGGTAGATGTTGCCGAAGGCATTCTGGCTTGTACTAAGAACTCTACGACTATTAACAACTCTAAGCTAAGGTCTGAGCTCCACATCCCTTATGACCGATGCCTGGCCCAGTAGTGGACTGTTAAGTTCATAACTGGCCCAGTAGTGGACCGTTAAGTCCATAACTGGCCCAGTAGTGGACCGTTAAGTTCACAATGATGATGATAACGTATTCCTTTATGAAACCGGGCAATGTTAACTTAGTACAATATACGTTTTGGACAGTAACACACAATACACCATATTAGGTTGCGTGTATGCAAATTTTACTGCGATTTAAAAGCTAAAAGCAATACGGATGGTATTGTACACAATATGACTTGAAGCAAATTTACTTGAAGCTTCTAGATAATATTGCGTTATTAAGATTAGGTATAAGCGAGCTTTTAGTACGAGAGCATACTCGTGTATCCACGTACTTATGTTTATAAGGATGAATTGCAAGGAGGTAAACCTACTTGTTTATTTTCAATGACAAGTTAACGTTTTCTTAGAACTATTTTATTATGTTTAACGCTTGGTGCATATAGTATTTGGCTGGTGGGAGGCTTTAGCCGTGGCTAGTTACCACCCTACTGGCGAAGACATTGCCAGGCTATTTAGCGTTCCAGTACGATGTCGTGCAGAAACCGGAGGAGGTGTGGATTTGATTCTACTCCAAACTAGTTAGCCCGCTTCCATCTTAGATTGTATCACCACTTACCATCAGGTGTGATTAAGGGCTAACTTGTAATGAATAAAAAAATGTAGCCTTACTAGGAAAATATAAATCTGGGCTGGTGGCATCGCAAATACTTTTTAGCATATTATTAAAATTAAAGCAAATTTTCCCCACGAGGCCGCGTTGCATGAACAAAAAAACTCGCGCGGGTGCACGCTCGCGAGTGTATAATGAAAAATAGTATGGACAGCGCAGGCGCGTGCGTCGGAGTTTAGGTACAATCATGAACATCGATACAGAGCGCGTAATAATTGAGGTGCCAGTATTATGGGATATGGCGAATGAATTATCGAATTCTCCTCTGAGTAACCTGCTTGTCAAGAACGGGTTATGCAGTCGACGTTGTTTCCATTGACGTCTTTTTGCCAAATAATAACTAGTAAATAATCCATGGTAATCTTCTCGACACCACTGTACACGCTCGAGATCAAAATGATACTAGCAGCGCTAACTGAGACGGGCGCACGCGACGGGTGCCCGCTCGCAGATTTGTGACCCGCGGCGGTCGCCCGCGCCCGCACCCGCCCGTGTTTTATCGTTAGCGCTAAGAGCCGTAATACACGTCACTGTTGTCGGAGCATGCCCGACTTGTTTTGAACCCATGCGGGGTCACGAGCTCGCTTGTTCATGCGACGTGACGTGAACCAACCTATGGGTTTAATAATATGGAATATACTCGCGATAGTTTAAATTTTAATGATAATAACTGGCACAATTAACAATGTATAAGAAAAGTATTTAAAACTGGCACTGATGGATAAACGTGTTCTGCGTGGCACGTTGATGTTACATCACCAACTAGGCAATATTTGAAAAACTCGAACCCAGGACCTCATGGTACATAGCCGCAATCTGTAACTTCCAGATTATTAAAATAGTTAAGCAGCATCATCATAATCATCATTATACGCTATTCTATAAGGAGGGAGGCCTGGCCCTGTAGTGGGTCGTTAATAGGCTGATAATGATAATGACAGGGCCAGGGGATATCCCTCCTTATAGGACAAGGGAATATGGAGCGTAAACCCACCACGCTGCTCCAATGCGGGTTGGCGGGCTTAGAGTGATAATGTTTCATTTATTAACGAACACTATCAGATGTTGATGATAGTGACCCGGACCGACGGCTTTACGTGCTCTTCGAGGCACGAGGGTGTAACATCACCAACTTCCAGACTTGTTTGGAATTTACTGAACATTTCTTAGAAGAATGAAAAAGCTCAGAAATATTCCGTGACCCGACCCAGGAATCGAACCCAGGACCTCGTGATCGAAGCCACATAGGCTAACTACTAGACCAACGAGGCAGTTAAGCAGCATATTTAAAAGTAAAATGTACATCTGAACGAATGTTTAAAACCCTGCTTACGTTAATCGTAACATCATTCGGCAATTATCTCTTAAATCATTCTTAACACAGGCCCTTAAGCTACGCGACTGAACAATGTAATAAATTAAACCATTTATTAGCACTTCCACCGCTTGATACATGCTAATTACCTAACGAACCTACGTAAAAGTACAAGTCAGTCTTGGGTATGATCTAACTTCTTGTCCGCTCCGAACTCAGTGTATGGTGTTGGTACGAAATATTTCTCAGTGCAACCACCTTGACTGCCTATTTTGGCGTGTGGCGTTTCAAAAACGTCTAGAAATTTGGCGCGGAGGTATCAAAGGTATCTCTAACTGCGAAACATTAATGTGTACGGAACAAAAAATTCTGGTTTTGATTCCTTATGTAACAATTCTCAACCCTGAGTTTATAGGTATTTGACGGCCTCCGTGACGCAGTGGGTAGTGACCCTGCTTCTGCGTCCTAGACTGTGGGTTTGATTCCCACATTTGGAAAATGTTTGTGTGATGAGCATGGACGTTAATGTTTGGGTGTTTATCTATATATTATAAGTATTTATGTATAATGTATATGAAAATATTCATCAGTTATCATAGTACCCATAATACAAGCTACCTAAGCTTACTTTGGGGCTATATAGCGATGTGTGTAATCTATCTATCTATCTATATATATATATAAGAGATTCCCACCTATATATTGACTCATCACGATATCTCTGGAACCATAAGGCGTAGCGACTTGAAATTTGGTAGGAATATTCCTTTCGCCGAGTAGAGGTCAGCTAAGGACGGATTTTACGAAATTCCACCCACACGGGGATTGCGGGGGCGTCTAGTTGTCCTATAATATTTGTCCTATAATAATATTATTTATAGGTAGGTGGTGTTACATCCTGTACCTCGGAAAACATGTTAAGCAGTAATGGCAGCGACAGCTTTTTTATTAACATCTGATACTGATTGTTACAAGAGTATAAGTAGGTATTATCACCCTAAGCTAACACATGTCTCCGTTTTATGTATACAGGCGTCAATGATGGTAAAATAGACCAGAAAAACGGAGACATATATAAAGAGATTGTAAAACGATCAAACCGTTCTGTAGCAACGTTTCGTCTAGTCTCTATTATTTTCATTTATTTATTTATTTTCGTATAGACACGTGTTACGTGCAGCCAAGTCAAGGACGCTGCCGTGTAAGCGATGACCTAAAAACCTGCACACTGAACCAGTCGCACGATTATTGCATTTCTTTCCGAGCCCCTAGCTGCCCCCTAAACGTAAGTCACGTATGTATATTCATGTTTATAAGTTGTTGTAAGTATGTATGTAACTATGTATGTATGCCTATGTGTTTTTAAGTAGATTAGTATTTTATGTAAGTATATTTTTATTTTAGACAGTAAGAATCATTCTTTATTTTTATGTACGTACACCCGAACCTACTCCAATGTTTACACTTTTCCACCTGTGCCTATTCGACTAGCCAACGATTCTATACGTGTCCTGATGTCTTCTTTTATATTTTGGATTATGACCACTAAAATTAAAAATAGAAAGCCATCAACATAGGAATATCATGCGTGGGTAGTTATATTATAAACATTGGGCAGCAACAGGACATCAAACAGATTTATATCGAATTTCCTTCGTGCAAATTGGATTCTGCGGCTTTCAATAATTCTCTTATTGAATTTACGGACCATCCTTAACCACTTACTGTATGTGTGAAAATGTAATAAAATCAAAATAGAATTTAAAAAAACAGATTCAATTTAAAAAATATGTCTAGACTTGACATTTTGTTATTTTAGGCGAATTTCATTAGACAAAATTTTAATGGTAAAAAACCTTTATCGTAATATTATCTGCCCGTCGAAAAAATCGAAGGGCATTCCCAAAATTATACTGTAAATATTGGAATAACTCAATTTGATACTTGCAATTTTTTTATATTCGTCATAATGTTTGCACACATATGGGTTAATAATGCGATTTTTTTCAGGCTCTTTTAGTAGCCAAACTCACTAAACGGTCAAACTGTAGGATTTCTTTCGGAAATAATATGTAGAGTTAAAATGTCTTCTACAGTGACTAACGATGGTAATTTCTCATGGAATTTTAAAGAAAAAAAAATTGAGAGGTGTCAAGGGACACCCGGATGGAACGAAGTTCCTTTCGATTAATTAGTGAAGAAATTGTAATAAAATTTAATTTTTTTTAAGTAATAATAATATTTTTTTATTATTAACAAATATAATGTTATATAAACTTAATCCGTAGGCTCAATTTTCGTAAAGGGCGCCACGAGAGCGCGAGACAGCATACAGCGCGGGCGCCCACCGCCGCTCACGCGCACACACATCAAAGGCGGCGGCAAGATCCTTTGATCAAAAAGTGTCGTGACAACTTTTCGTACGAATTTTTTCCGTCTAGCCCCCTTTCACAACGCGCGATAAGGAACTTCGTTCCAAAATTAATGATTTAAATATATATTTGTTACCTCAAAATTACCATGAACCAAATTCCACAGTTGTCTGCCGTATTTACCACATCATTATTAGTCTAATTAATGGCCCACTACAGGGCCAGGCATCCCTCCTTATAGGAGAGGGGATATGGGGTATAGATCTGGCTGATATTGATTAATAAGTACTTACCAGTTCAACATTTTTTTACCGAATCCAAGTTTTTCCAAACCATTTTAACTATGAGCCATTCAATCAAGATTTACTACTAGACATTCTTACCAAACAAAATTGCTTACGAATTAAATCTTGTAAGTATCCTATTAGTAGAAGAGCTGATGGAAATATATTGAATAGATATTAGTAGCATCTTAAAAATCTTGTTAAAGATAAAGCAGCTTGCATTTCTATTTTCCAAAATTTTTTTTGCAAAAATTGTAGAGGTCTACAAAAGTCTCTGTTTTGTTATAAAGTAAAAAATCATTATTATTATAAAATAAAAAAGAATAATTATTTTTTTATGTCAATTTATCCCAACTTCAGATTTCTACAGCTACGCCACTCTATATCTGTATCGGCGTGAATAAAAATAATTATAGTATAGATTTTAGAAGTCTCTAATTTAGTAAGTTAGTTGTCTCAAGTACCTACACAAAAATGTGTACCAGCGCTTAGACTAAACTTTATCAGTAATCTTTGGGAAACCGCCTTAGCAGTACGGGAAGTGTTTTTCGTCAGAAACGTCGTTAACTCACTGTGATTTCGCCTCTATTCGATTTGTCTCCTTGATGAGATCACTATACTGTTCTTTCGATTTAATTATTTAGATTAACTAACTAAATGTTTATTTTCCATAGAAGACGCATATTTAGGAAATCAAATTACATATTTACGTACGAGAGCAACAAAAAATCGCTCTTTAATAAAAAGTCTATCTTCCCAATTACTCTACATACGAGTATTTAGAATAATTTTGAATAAAATATTTTTTTAATATTTATAAAACCCTTTTTTTATTTATTGCTGCTATTTTTTATAGTTATAGTATGATACAATATTATAACTGGTATTGAACCCATGACCTTTCGGTGTTGAGTGCGAGGCTTATAATTTTTTTCATATTGGCTTACTATCTCAACGAGTTAGACCTCGGGAGACACCCGGGTGACGATTTCACTCACGCCTGCTGTCGAGGTATTGGTAATTTTAGCCCATTTTAAAACAGTTTTAAGATTTTAGGAGTAATTTATTAGTTAAGAGAAAACAGTCGGTATATAGGTGTACACACATTCTCACCTATTCTCTGGAGTACTAAGTTGGTCACGAGATAAATTTCAGTAAAATTCGTGCTGCGGAGAGCTCATAAGGCCGTCGGTGCCGGGCATTATTAACTTTTGTTAGTGTTTGTTAAATTATTAAACGTCACCCTAAACTCGCCAACACGCACTGGAGCAATGTGGTGGATATAAGCTCCATATCTGGAGAACTGCTCCTATATAGAGGGAGGCCTGTTTCTGTAGTGAGCTGTTAATACGTTAATAATGATAATGATACAAGAATTTTACTGCATTATCAATCACCATCACGTGTGACTGTAGCCAAGCGCTAGTTTGTAAAAAGGAATAAATATAGTGACGTTAAAAAAAGGTTTTGAAAAAAGATTGAGAATTTGAAAGAAGATTTTTTTTAAAATAGGATAAATATGATAATATGTAAATTCTCTAACATGTACCGTTTGCGAGATCATGTGTAGGTCGGCTAGTAAAACGTATATTTATTAAGCGAGTAAATAAGAAGTAGGTAACCGAGCCAGCCTAATTAGTTACTCAGCACGTCAGTCAACGGTACTTTAGGTAACTTGGGTGGAACGTTATACCCTTTTTGCGAAACAGGTGTTGTTGGCGTTTCACCTTCTTCTTACTCTGGTCTTTCTTTTCTTTATTCATTACAACTTAGCTTGCCGCAATCAACCCAGATAGTAAGTAAAGGTGCAATCTAAGATGGAAGCGGGCTAACTTGTTAGGAGAAGGATGACATCTACACCCCTTTCGGTTTGTATACGACATCCTATAGGAACGATAAATCGCTTGGCGGTACATCTTAGTCAGTAGGGTGTCTACTATATTCCTCCTCTTTAATATATCCTATTTTCAAAACAAAGCGTTAAGAGAACTTTGTTCTTTGATAAGTTGTACATTACAAAGTGCTCATGTGATAAAAGGACGAGACGAATAGGATGTAATTTAATTAATTTTGTCTTCGTTTTCCTGCTTTATAAACGTCTGCAAAATCATTAAACTTAATTACCAACAGACTGCTACAGAATATTTTGTAATTATAATAAATGCAGCCGGTGTTCTTGCCACCATTCCATGTATGTATGATTTGTATAGTTATTCGGATAAGTTAGCTTAAGTGTCTTATTGTCACTTGTGTCTTTTCATGACGGAGATCTCTCGCTGTCCAGCGATGTAAGCTACATGCTCGAATGGAGCGGGGAAGTGTGGTTTCACGTTGCTTCTTTTTGTGTGTCAACTTAAGTGGCCACGGAGCGAGAGAGAGAGAGAGAGCAGGCGACTGATGTTCACTTGCTTCGCAGAAGAAGGTGACGCCGTTACGAACACTTCTTGGCTCCCCTGTAGATACCAGTGAGTGCACCGACCGACGAGTGCAAATTAGTGGATTTTGTTCGTCACTGGAGCATTGATCTTTAAGCTCACCTTTCGATCACCGTAAAACTAAAAGTTTTGACTTAAAATTACTCAAGTTGATGAGTGACGAGGCCTTTCTAAGTGATCGTCTAAGGACTCACTCTAGAGAGTATCCTTTGGCAAACACCCTCGCCAACCCCTAGCCGCTATATAATGTTATTCAATACAGATCGATAAATTAGGTCCTATTTCGTTATCTAGCTATAACCTAATTTAAACGTGATTATTAGTCGTTATTCAAAACATCAGTAAAATGTTATGGGTAATTCACGCAGACATAAAGTTGCCATAGGATATTTTAATTAGTTGTAAAAATTTATGAGCGACTTTCAGCGTACATTTTTGTATCAAAAATTATAATTAATCTTGTCTTGGTTTACTAGAAATTGAACTCGGTGTGTTAGAGTTTTTCTGAAGAAGCGTTACTGTTAGCATAGACTCGACGGCTGAGTGGCGCAGTGGCGCAGTGCTTCTGCGTCCTAGGCTGTGAGTTCGTTTCCCACGTCTGAAAAATGGGAAACGAAGACCCGGCCGTAGGCGCATATCCTGGCTCAAGAACTTACGCCAGTGGTTTCATATGAGCTCTAAATCACTGTTTCGAGCAGCAGCTAATAAAGTTAAGATAGCCATAATGATTGCTAACCTCCGATAGGAGATGGCACTAGAAGAAGAAGAAGAAAAATGTTTGCGTGATGAGCATGGATGTTTTCCAGTGTCTGGGTGTTTATCGTTATATTTAACTATAGTAGTTCTAATTTGTGACTGTCATAGTTGTTTCAGCTGTCGAGCACCATTACTGTGTTAACGTTTAAGGGTGTGATTTCAAAAAACATTAAATTAAAAATTTAAAAAACACCCGACCCAAATTAGAAATTTTTGTGTCGGGGGTTAAAAATAAGCTAACATTCATGCAGGCTGTCATCTTAGGTTGAAAAGTGTGCCTTAGTATGCGATGGATTTTCACTTAACATCATCGCCATATATTTATTACGTGACTATAGAAACGGATGAAAAACCAACTATTTCCTTTCTCCTCTTTTCCTTACTTTATTCAATATACTATATCTTAACACAGGTAATATAAATTAAAGTTATTTTCCAACCGACCTTCTGTTCCCTTTGAACTTTGCAGGGAATTTAATGCAGTTCTTATCAACAGACGAAGTTAAAATTCAAGAGGAAGACTTATATTATTATTTAAGTTATGCTCAATTTACAAAATACCTAATATTTTATAAAAATACCTAAAATTTTTTTTTTGAGTTTTTCTTTCAGCTACGTGATGAACCCGGCACCCGCACGGTGAATCCATGGAATGCTAAGATATTCGTCTCAGGGTTCCCACGCCGATAAAGTCACGGGTGCCTATTATTTTTAATGTAGAATAGGTACAATATTTTAACTATATTTTATTTGACGGCCTCCGTTGTGCAGTCGTACATGCATTAGACTTATAGCACGCAAGTCCTGGATTCGATTTTCGGCTGGCCCGTTTGAGATTTTCTTAAGTGGTCCTGGTCTGTTTTGTGGTAGGCTTTGGCCGTAACTAGGTACTACCCTGGGAGCAAAGAAGTACCGTTAAGCGATCTAGCGTACCTTTATGATGTCTTGCAGAAACCGAAAGGAGTGTGGATTTAATCCAACTCCTAACAAATTCATCTTACATTGCATTATCACTTAATATCGTGATTGCAAGGACTACCTTGTAATAAATCAAATGAAATAAAATAAATAACAATTAAAATTTTTCCTTTAAATTAGTGAGTAAAAAAAACTCATTTTATAATTTCTAGGTATTCTGACATTAAATATACGTTATTTAGGATCTAATTAAAAACATTTTGTGATCATACATTATCATAAATTTCATCCGTAGTTTTCATTACATACTTGTAATAATAGAAGCCTTTGTTTTCGTGTTTTTACAAGACAAACTCTATTTTAGGTACTGCTTTCAGAGTTACTATGCATAACAATGTTGTGCTACCAAGAAAAATATAGAATTATGGTCTATTTAGATTTACTATAGCCGACGCGTGCGGGTTGGCGGGCTAAGGGTGATAACGTTTCATTTATTAACGATCACTATGTAACTGTTTCGAAGTCCCATACAAAGGTAAACACTCCTCACATATAAATATAAACACAATTTACATCATGTTTTAGATCTTTCTAAAGGTTATTATACTTTTAATTTAAAAGTATTAGATTGGCACGTGATCGTCTTTCGATTAGGACCCTATTATCAATGTTATGTCCATAAATAACTCAAGTACTTTTAGAGTTTCGGAAGATAAAATTCATGCAACCATAAACAAATCTTGACTATCCCTAAACTCACACTTTCTCACTGTATTACATGAACTGATTCTCATATATGTGGCCCCTTTCATGTTTTATAAATTAATTCTTTATATTTTTCAATACACGAAGTGTTTCCCATTTATGTGGCATCTTCATGTATCGTATATTTCCAAAATATGTGATTAGAATCAAATTCTCTTAAGAACTTAAAATTCCAATCAATAATAGAGTGGTATCACAGATACACACAGAGCGATGGTCCGAGTAAGTCCTCAGACAAACCTTTGATCGATGGCATCTTTCTATTGAAAGATGGACAGACTATTGCTCCACATTGTGGTGACACAGATACGTATGCGGAGCAATCCGAGTAAGTCCTCAGACCAACTTTAGATCGATGGCATCTTTCTATTGAAAGATGGTCAATTCTGTTCAATGGCATCTTTCTATTGAAAGATGGTCAATTCTGTTCAATGTCATCTTTCTATTGAAAGATGGTCAATTCTGTTCAATGGCATCTTTCTATTGAAAGATGGTCAATTCTGTTCAATGGCATCTTTCTATTGAAAGATGGTCAATTCTGTTCAATGGCATCTTTCTATTGAAAGATGGTCAATTCTGTTCAATGGCATCTTTCTATTGAAAGATGGTCAATTCTGTTCAATGGCATCTTTCTATTGAAAGATGGTCAATTCTGTTCAATGGCATCTTTCTATTGAAAGATGGTCAATTCTGTTCAATGGCATCTTTCTATTGAAAGATGGTCAATTCTATTCAATGGCATCTTTCTATTGAAAGATGGTCATATGCTCCATCCCGCAATATGACGGTGCCCCGCTACCAGAAATGCTAGTTCTATGATGCCCGGGCCGAGTGAGGGTTACCGCAAAACGTCTAACTTAATAATTATAATATGATAGCCACACTTCGTGAATGCAGCGTCCGTTAATGTCTCTATGAACTTCGCTAGTTGCCAGAACATTCTGCGCCGACCACATCGCACAGCTCAACGAACCGTTCAAAGAACCGGCACGATTCTGTGGAAAGAATCTAATAATCGAATCTCTTATTAGAGAAACCGGAGCCCCCCCCTCATATCATTTCTTTGTGAGAGAAATGTATACGGCACAAGTTATAGAGGTGTGTTCCTCTTTAATTTCATACCTCGATACCGAGGTGTAAGGCGTTCGAAAACAGCACATTTTATAGAGGTGTGTTCCTCTTTATATTGGATTCTAATTGTGAGAAGTTAGAAGAGAATAAGGCACTCAGTAAGTCAACATAGAGCTCAGACATCCGTTTCAAACATCTCGTCAGATGCAGATTCAGAGCTGAACCAAATGTAAGTGGCTAGTATCTCACTCCTCAACCAATCAGATGAGTATACCTCGTTACGAGGTGTTATGCGTTCAAAAAGCTTTAACATAGATATAAATACAACAGTCGTATTTTATTGTGTAAATGCCCAAGCTGTCAAGGCATATTTATATGAAGATGTTAATATATTTATATTATTATGTGTCTTGCTATCACATAATTCAATAATTTATTTTATTAAATTCTATATTTCTTAGTAAGGGTGCATAACCTTACTTGATGGATTATTGCTTATAAATCTCTTTCCATATATGCCTTCGCACACTATTTATAACCGACCTCTATGTATTATATTCATCGCTCGATGAAAAACAGAGGACGACACAGCACATTCCACGCTAGTGACGAGAGCGCGCACCGGCGCTCACACACCGAGCAGATCCTTCGATCTAGCATTCGTTCGAAAGTCACTTCACTATTCGTCTCCGGCAGCCGTCGGGGCGTATTTGACATACAATATGTATAGAATGAGAAGCGCTTCACGATTTTGTGTTCAATTAGAAAATACTTCTAATTACGTGTTTTATATAAAACACTGTTGTTTATCGTTTTACTATTCTTTAATAAAACACTTTTATATATTTTACATGTATATATATATTTATATATATTTTAATTATTTTTTAGTGTTATTATATATGTTAGTATGTACGATTATGATCGTCACAACTATCATATGTTAATGATAGTGACCGGTACAGACGACTTAACTTACGCTCCGAGGCATGTATCACCACCAACTTGAAGACCTGAAACTGAAAATTTTAAAGAAGATGAAAAGCTCCGAATTATACTTTGGATTCGAACCGAGGACCTAACCACTAGACTAACGACGCAGTCTATATCCATAAATATATGTTTTTAAATACAAAAGGGAGTCCAAATTTTTTTAATTAAGAGCATAAAAGCAATCTCATATTGTTTTTAACTATGGTATAGAAATCGAGCGTTAGTCGTAACTCAAACATGTTTGGACGCATTTAACAAACAATAACATAATATCAAAGAGTTTAGTTTTATCTATTATCTTTTCATCAAAATTATATTTGGGTATAAACTATTTTAAAACCATTTTACAGAAATTTCAATTACACAACACAACAGTATGCTAATACTATATCTAATTAGGTTAGAAATTAAAATGTATTTTTGGTGTGAAATCGCCTTGATTACAAAAATAAACATTAAATATATTAACTTGGAAAACATAACAATGTGTTACTCTACTAGTATTATAAAGACGAAAGTTTGCGAGTATGTATGTTTGTTAGTTTATCGCTCAAAAACTACTAAATGAATTTTGATGAAACTTTTATTAATGCAGCTTATAAATCAAACTCAAACTCAAACTCAAAATATCTTTATTCAATGAAATCTTTATGATTATTTTGAATCGTCAATTTTTATATTATGAAAAGTAGTGGTGATAACTAACGACGGAAGCTTAAAATTAAAGCTACGAGGGTTCAAAACGCGCCCTGGTCAAGAAGAGCCCACAACAAACTCAGCCAGGTTATTATTATTTTTTTATTATCACCATCTCACATTATTATTTAAAAACCAATAGAACCAAGGACTCGGCTCCTTACAACAATTCACTCAAACGCCTTTTTATCATTTATACATTCATTTACACTATAATATGCTTTGTAAAGCAGTTTGCGTTTGACAAAAACCTTGAAATTATTGAGAGACATAGTAGTGATTTCAGTTGGCAATTTATTGTAAAAACGTATGTAATTGCCTTTAAACGAATTATTAATTTTACTAAGCCTAGTTCTAGTGCAACCAGAATAATTACGGATACGCCAATTACGCGGGTGAAACTGTGAGCTTCCTCTAGTACCTTCATAAATTCAAGTTAAGATGCCTAAATACAAAATTAATAATTGTAATTATGTAGAAATAGATGTTTGCTTCATTCAAAATGTGTGCAATAGCTTTCTTCAAAAATATTCATTTTCAAAAAGTTCAAACCTGGAACATAGTGGACATAATATTAATACATATTTATAATGTAGGTACAAACTCCATTTTTTTGGAGTCAGATGAAAATATTGAACTATGTAATTTTTTACATCATAATCATCATCATCATTATCAGCCTATTAGCGGACCACTACAGGGTCAGGCCTACCTCCTTATAGGAGAGGGGATATGGAGAGTACACCCACCACTTAAGGTGATAATAATTCATTTATTAACGATCACTATCAGATGTTGATGATAGTGACCGGGACCGACGGCTTAACCTGCTCTCCGAGGCACGGAGGTGTAACACCGCCAACTTCCCGACTCCAGCCTTGGTATTTCCTGAAAATTTCATAGAAGAATGAAAAAGTCAGAATTATTCCGTGAACCGACCTAGGATTCGAACCCAAGACCTCGTTATCGAAGCCACGTAGGCTAACTACTAGACCAACGAGGCAGTCAGTTTTTTACATATAACATGCATAAGTAGTTCCCTAACTGTGCACGTAGAAAATAGATGATAATAATTTTTCAATCACTTGTACCTAAATGATGAGCATACTACAGTCACACTTTATGGTAGAGATGATGCAACCTAAGATGGAAGTGAATTAACTTGTAAGGAAGATGTAATTCACAAATCGTTTCGGTTTCTACACGACATCGTACCGGAACGCTATATAGCTTGGCCGTACGTCTCTATCGGTACTGTGAAAACTAGCTACAGCGGAAGCCTCCCACCAACTAGACCTGGACGAATTTAAAAAATTTCACTCGGTCCCACCAGGAGTCGAACTCGGGACCTCCACCTTATAAATCTGTCGCGCATACCACTGCGCCCGTAGCCTTCTACATATTTAGATTCATGAAGTATTACATTTATATTGAAGGACTATTCTAGAATTTTTATATAGTTTCTTTAGCTGTCTCACTTGAGTTTCCCGAGGAAATGAAATCAATTATTCTGTAATTATTGCAAGTCAAATTAATTTTCCTATTGTCTGTACTCGAGCAATTAATTAATTGCTAAGTTGGCAAAAGCTTCTCGAAAGTTCAAAGCACTAACTTGAAAGGTGTTGTGTAAGAAGTGAATTAGAATAACCTTATAATATCCAAGATACTACTAAAGTTTAAACCTACGTCTTTACACTGTAAGAGTTACCTTAATGGTTAAGAGGACGGGTTTTAATTGGAGAGGTTAGAGTTCGATTCTCGAGAGTACGACATTAGCATGAGTTTCGGGTGTAAGTCTTGCCAGTGACTGAGGTGATTTTGTTACAACTTCATTTGTTATTATTTTTTTATTTAAAGCTTAATTTAAATTATTGCATGGAATGAACCAAAATTCCTGGGTTTATTTACTACTTCAGCTTCATTAACAAAATATTTTTTTAAATGACTTAGGTGTTAATGTCTTAAACTAAAGAATATACTTTATATCTCATATTGAATATGTACTTACTGTAAACTCCGTGGCTAGTTAAACAAGGTAGAAAATCTGTATATTTCAAAAGTTGTATCCATAATTGCATATGTACTACATGTAGAGTGATGATCGTCACTTCAAATGTGTCGATGCAATTTCACCAACAATGCGTATTTTGTTAAAAAAGGTTTTCCCTTTTGTATGTAAGAATTTTGAATTTAGTGATATTTATATCATATATTATATATTATGTACTCGTACCTATGTAGCAAAGCACGTAGCGCGTAGCACGACGCACGTAGCACCGTAGCACGTCGTAGGACGCTGCCTACGCACGCCTACGCTGGGCGCGGCGTGCTGTAGACCAACCTCTACGAACTGGCACTGGTATATAACGCACCACAGTGCTCGCCTGGCCCATTCCGGGTTGAACCATTAAGCGCGCGCGACGCGTCTATCGATACAGTGTCTGTGACTTACTCGACTTCAGGTAAGTTGTTGGAACTTTACTGCGTGAACATTTTCAATTTTCCCATAACTTTTACCACAAGAGAAATGATTATAATGAACTTACACAACAAATATACAACCTTAAATAATCCAACAGTTGTTTACTATTAATTAAAACATAAACTAATTATAGAGTTAAACAACTGTTCAGTATTAACAAAATAAAAAAATTAGATATAGTAATTAAAAAATTTAACGTAGTGTATTTTAAAATACGTGGAAGCGAAAGGTTATTTTTATTTTCATCATAAATTATGCAAAAGGGTGCCTGCTGACCTATATCGTGTGAGCAGCATATTACAGAAAAAATACCATATCTAATCAATAAATTACCTGTATAATACAGTCTAAACATATCACTATTCATAACTCATTTAATAACCAAAAAATAGTTATTGAGAAAAATTAACGTTAAGCTTAGTGCTGTAAAAGTAAAAATTTTGATCAAATGTTAAATGTTTATTTAATTAAGTATATAAATTTTAATTTCATTTTTAAAATGTTTCGTAAATTATATGTGGGATAGATAAAGGGTATAATGAGATTTACATATACAAATCTTGAAGGATTTTACATTAAGACGTGATAAGTACAGTATTTATTGCGGAGAGTGTGGACATTTATCGTTTTAGTTTTTCTAACCTTTAACAATTAAAACTAACTTCATCAAGGAAACGTAACTAAATGAATGGAATTAAATAAACAGGAAATGTGTACTTTCGCGTTGTCGATGTCCCTTGGACTCTTAGCACTTGCGAAGAGTTTAGGTGTTTTTCTACTTCCCTTTTTTCCGTTTTAACCTAATACCTCCACACAAAGTGAGTGTCTTTTAAATAAAAAACTTTTGACAAGCGCGTTCTACCGTAGGCAGCATTTTCTCTTATTATAGACGAGATTGTAGCCAACCGCTGGCAGGTGAGAAAATGACTATTTTTCACACCTGCCAGCTTCGTTAACATGGCACCTAATGTGAGAGGATCAAGAAAAATATTTAAAATCTAGTAATATATTACCAATCGAATCGTTAAAAAGTAATTTCTATATTCATACTTGTGGCAAATCTGTAAAGACTAGTTTCAATTAATCTCTTATTTTAACCATTAAAATATAATTTATAAATGTTAATTCGACCTCTGGACGTACCGGAGCGGCGGCGGACGCCCGAGAGCATCAATAGACATTAAAATACAGTTGTCTCGGCACTCAGTATGAGTTCTTTCCATTTGGAGTCGAGACACTGGGTCCATGGGGCAGAAGCGCTCAGGTGCTTCATAAGGAATTGAGTAGGCGCCTCAGGAAGGCAACAGGCGACCCTTATAAATCAATAATTTAAAATAACAGCTAATTCTATGACGAGCCGGCTCTTTTCGGCCGAATCTGAATTCCGGCCTTTCCGAATCAGTGGCAGTTTTTAGGCACTAGACCTTTTAAAAGTGCTAAATTTACAGCATACTTTAAATAAATAAATGTAAAATAATTTTAATTTTAATGGATCCCTAAAAGATTAAAGTATGTGATACAATTAAGTATTCTTTGTTGTTATATTCCTGCTTTATCATCATCATCAATACTATTACTATTAGGGCCTATTAACGGCCCACTTCAGGGCCCGGCCTCCCTCCTTATAGGAAATGGGATATGGAACATAGACTCACCACGCTTCTCCAATGCGGGCTGCCGGGCAATAATGTTTCATTTATTAACGATCACAAGATGTTGGCGATAGTGAGCGGGACCGACGGCATAACGTGTTCTCCGCAGCACGGGATACTAATACCAAAATATAATTCTTTAATTCAAAATCATCTCACCAATTAAGAAAGTGCTGATTCTATTGTATGTCTAGATTGTGTCAGAATATGTGAATATGAATCTAGAATATTAATATTATCTTGTAATACGTTCACTTAAGCGAATTGCGTGTACAAATTGTCATCGTGTAAGCGTTTCTACATGAATAAACTTATGACAAGGAAAATTAAGTCTAAGCTAAATTTGAAGAGTAATGTTTTATGCTATACATATAAGCTGCTGTATAATTGACTTCATATACCTATATATACTAGTGGTTAGTCTATGCGACTTTGGATTATGTTGTCTTGGATGCGAAAATGGGAAATATGTTTTTGAAATTCTCAGTTGCATCCCAGAAATAATGTTAAACGTGTGACGGCTTTCCAAGGCTCGAGAGTCTAACACTACCACGTTTCTAACACAAAGCTCAGAATTTACTGAAAATAATATCAGAATCAGAATCAGAATCATTTATTTGCTTGAAACATTATTGTATGATATACATAGGTGTTGTTAAGTTAAAAATATACAATGTCTCGCCGATAACAGGCATGCAAATAATTAAAGCAATGAAAAAAAAACTAATAAAATGTCAAAGTTTGACAACAGTTGAAGAATTTAAGAATATAAAAAAATATATATATCAAATAAAAAAATGTCAAGGATCATATCAAAACAGTTATTGTCAAAGATAAAAAAATAAAATTAAAAAAACATAATAAAAAAATACATGTTAGGTCAATGTCAAATCCTGTACCTATTTGCATATTCTTGAATCGTGTAATAATATTTATAAGAAAATGTCAATATTTTTCCATAATTAGATCTAGGGCTCAAACCCTGGACCTCGTGATCTGAAACCCCATAACGTTAACCACGGGACGACCTAATGTGATCATAATAGGTTGATTTCAAAAATAAGAACTTAGAGGTATTACACCCCTGGAGATACAATGACATCAGTCTCAGTATTGATAATTAAATAAAGTATTTATCATACAAGAAAATAATTAATTAGAACAAATAGCTATAAAAGAAAAGAATTATTTCTTTGCAAATCTCGTGATTTCTTTCAGGCAATCTTAGGGTAATAAGAGGATATTATGTGATATATTAGTATTAATTGAAGTTAGATTATATAGCTGCAATGTTTGCAATTCAACTCTGAAGGTGTGCATTTTGCTAACATTTAATGCCTTTTTGTTTTTGTTAGAAACTTCAATGGGTTTTCCCATTTAGTGCAACTTGAAACTAGTAACCTCGACACTTTATACTACTAGAAAACTCCTTTTCCAACTAGAATTAGATACCTATAGATTTTATAGTTTTGGAAAATCGTTGTATACCTACTCGTATTTACCTTACCTAAAGGACTTCATTAAACTTTTCCATTAATTTTTATTAACACCTACGCTATTTACAGCACCTTGATACTTCGGCTAGAGTGAACAAAGTGAAAAGACATTTTCTAGGCAAGTGCATCCCATATACCTAATCTAGTCCGTCGATACTAACTCAATTCTACTTATTGTAGTCAAGCGCAATCCTATACAAAATTTTAGGCTGACTTCATGACAAATTATCATTTGTTACTTAACACCTGTATGTCAATTCTTAAAAAATTCGTCAGTATTGAAGCCGATGAACAACGGTTGCAAAGCCAGTAAGAAGAAGAGAGAAAAGAGAAACCGGAATTCTTCAGAAAAATTTTGTTTTATTAGACGGACAGTCAAACTGAAAGTGGAATAAATGTAAGATCCATTTTTTTCAAGAATCCATCAGAAAAAGAATCGATAATGGTACTGATGTTAAGTGTTAATGTTATATAAAGAGCGCCTTAACTTGAAAGATATATTTTTTAACTGGCATCGTGCTGAAACTCTATTGTAATATTGATAGACCTCCGTAGCGCAGTGGTATGCGCGGTGGATTTATAAGACGGAGGTCCTGGGTTCGATTCCCGGTGGGGCAGATTGAGATTTTTCTCAATTTGTCTTGGTCTGGCTGGTGGGAGGCTTTCGCTGTGGCTAGTTACCACCCTACCGACAAAGACGTACCGCCAACGTAGCGTTCCGGTACGATGTTGTGTAGAAACCGATAGGAGTGTGAATTTCATCCTGTTCCTAACAAGTTAGCCCGCTTCCATCTTAGATTGCATCAGCACTTAACATCAGGTGTGATAGCAGTCAAGGGCCAACTTGTAGTAAAAAAATAGTCTATTTTAATTTGAGATGTGGTAGATTTTTTTAACAGTTATCGGAACAAGGCTAATGGTCCACCTTTTTCTTTTTTTACCTGATGTCAGGTGGAAAACCATCACATACAACAGTGTAACATTTCGTAGGACATGCTAGGAATACCTTGTACAAATTGAGACACACACAATTATGTTCTAAGCCTCATTGGTCTGTAGTTTGACGAGCAAACATACCTTTAAACAATTAGACCACAAAGAGATCCCCTTGAACTAAATTAAATTAGTTAAAGTTAATTAGGTTAAGTATTTGAAATTTTAAAAAATAACTTCATTAACTGAAAGGGTTCCCAAGTATTATAAGATAATAACACCTAGCGATAGCGACAGGCGACGCGATGCGCGGATTAACGCGATCTCGAAAACACGAAGGAAAATTAAGAGCCGTGGACTCGGGAAAATTTAATAACACTAAAATTTCTAACCCTCGAACACAACTATGTAATCTATCTCTTGGCTGATCCGGAAAACTTTGTTCTATCATATAAAAATAAGAGGTGGAATTGCCGGCGCAAATTATTTCAAACACGATGGGTTTATTTTCTAGTTAATATGGGCTTTTTAGGGGCTGTTGCTTTTGACGTTCTCCCATAAAAAGAAATGCGCTACAGTGACCACGCTGGGCAGGCGGGTTGGTCACCGGGATAGAAAGAGCAATGTTCGGAGTATCTCTGCGTGATCGAATCAGAAATGAGGAGATCCGCAGAAGAACCAAAGTAACCGACATAGCTCAGCGAGTCGCAGAACTGAAGTGGCAATGGGCGGGGCACGTAGTTCGAACAGCTGATGGACGTTGGGGGCCCAAGGTGGTAGATTGGCGACCCCGCACCGGAAAGCGCAGCGTTGGTTGACCCCCAACCAGGTGGACTGACGACATCAAACGTGTCGCAGGGAGCCGCTGGCAACAGGCGGCTCGGGATCGTTGTGTTTGGAAGTCCCTAAAAAAGGCCTATGTCCAACAGTGGACTCTACAGGCTGGTAATGATGATGATGATGATGATGATGATGGGCTTTTTTGGAACTGGTGTCTCTATTCATCAGACCACGTCCCTTCTACAATATTGCATAAGCTCTCAAAAACTCAACGGTTAAGGAGCCGGGCTCAACACCTAGAGGTCATGGATTCGATTGTCTTGGATATCGTCGTAGCCACACATAACACAGTTTTTCCGACTAATTGCAGGAGTATAGGAATATGGGCAAATAATTTCAATTTACCAAAATTTGATCCACACAAAAAAAAACGTATCCTTTTAGTAAAAAGGATAAGTTAAATAAAAGCCTGTAATCAATATTTTTTTCAATGGCACGCAAAAGTTTCGCAAAAACTAAAAAAAAATGCACTCTGCTTTTAAAAATTTGAGATATAGCACATAAGTTGTCTGTCCGCAGAAAATGCGAAAAAGTTCGCTTTGTGAACCGTTGCTCGTGATAGCCTTTGTACAATTATTTTCCTTTGCCAGGCTTTTAAAATTTCCTCGATATAAAATGGCACACATGAAATGTTAATTCTATTCTACAACGCTTGACCTCACATTCGAAATATGCCATCTTTGAAGCTAGTTTTGTGGTAAATAATTTTTATCTACACATTCTGTATTGTTTTAACCACCGACGTATAAGAAAGGGATAATCTAAGTTTAACTATCCATAGTATCATAGGATTCTAAGCGACTAATGTACTCGTAGATAAGATCAGCATATCGATTCTGTAACGAAATTCAACAGTACGAGCCTTAATGTCGTATCTGTCTCTCTGTCTAATACCATGAAATTATTTTTCCATTTATTAAAAAATAAAATATAATATCCGAATGTCTGGTTAACACTATCCAATAAAAATAAAGAATAAAAATTGAAACTTTGAAAACTTTTTAAATTGAAGAGCTCAATGTTATTTATGACAGTAACTTGTTAACAGTTTATACTAGCTGGCATTACAGGTCTTACACCTGTTATAAAAACCAAACGTGATATGCATAATGCATATGTGGTCCAGTGTTAGAACGCGTTGGCCGCATTAGCCAAAGAAACGTGGATTCGAATCCCGCGCGTTCCGTAGTATTTGATATCACGTTTATTTTCAAAAAATTACCATACCTCACTACCATAGTTCACGTAGTCAAGACGCACACTGTAAAGTTTTGTTACAGAATGCAGTTCATTGGTTTCAGTTTAATTTCAGAGTTACTGATTAGTTACACCCTCATTATTATTTTAAGTATAGAAATGTTAAGTTTTTTTTCACAATGCAATTAGTTAAACAAATAGTGATTACAACAAACAGGTCCATCTAAGTTTGTAATCTTATTTACAGTTTAAATAAACTGAAGCGTAAATTGGGCTCAAATTTGATTTGATAAACTCATAACCACTTGGGTTGCCCCAACGTTAATCATTCAGTAAATATTTGTTTGTACGCCTTAGTTTATTTAACATGGTCACATCGTCAATTATGAGACACCAGATTTGAATCCTGGGTCAGGTAAATAAATAATGCCAGTTTTTTTTACGAAACCATTAGAATTAGCTTAAAGTAACTAAGAACAGTGTAGTATGTAGTGCCACCGCAAAACTTAACTCAAACAACATCGGAACGAATCGAAGCGACGCGCCTTCAATTTTGCCATTAGCAAATTCATCTCTATTTTCATATCACTGAAGTACAAAGTTGTATTATGTAAAAACAGATCCAAGCGTCGCTGTGCGTTGCTGCTTTTTGAATTAACCACATTTGATTAATACCGATGCAGTATGTAATGCAGATGTAGCATGCACTGTGAACGGAAGTTCGTAGATCTTGCTCTACGAACTCGTACGCAGAGTTACGTGAATATATCTTTGAGATATAGAGTAAATTTTGAATTAAAAGCAAACAACACAGCAAAGTATTAGGAAGTACTCATACGATGCCTCAGTCTGCTAATAGTATTATAGTAAAGTTAGCATCATTATCAGCCTATTAAGGGCTCCTCCTTGTTTAGAGAGCTTGAATGTGAGTTGGCGGGCGCAGGTTGATAATATCTATCGACTACAAGTTGTGTGCTATGCATAGGCATTCGCAGATTTACGTGAATTTCTCCTTGAGATATGGAGGAGATTTTGAGTTAAATAGCATACAGAACTAGAAGGTACGATCACTGAATTATCAAGTAGTATTATAGTGCAGTAAGTAGTTGAAATGTATAACAGAATGTGCACAGGCATTTGCACAGTTACGTGAATTTCTCTTTGAGATATGGAGGAGATTTTGAGGTAAATAGCATACACCACAATACTAGGAACTACTCGTATGATCACTGAGGCAGCTAGTATAATATAGTACTGGATGGGTTTGGTTTTATTTTGAAAACATTAACCCTGCCGACTGCCGGGATGTAATTAACAATTTAATCGAATGCCGCATGAACCGGAGATCCGGCGGCTTTTCCGTTTCAGATAAATAAATTATAAAGTAACTACTGGTAAATCGTTTAAGGGCTCATAATGGAATCGCTGAACTTATATGATTGCTACGTTTTGTCAGTTTTCCTTTTAAATGACAGTTGAAAAGAAACCTCATAGTTTTGTTTTTTTTAATATTCATTTCAACTTGTAGATCAAATTTTTTTTGTTAAGATTCTCGAAATTAAACGAAAATGTGAAGAACCTTTTTACAAATAATTAATTAGTGAAAAGGTTTAATTACCTAACAACTATGAATCAGTTTATGGGACAGTCTGCGACAAAAGAATGATCTGTATAAGTCTACTAAGGCTGCCAAAGAGAAATGGTTACCAACCATTTACAAGATTGTATTGTCTATCTAAATGTAGATACAATAACAGGCATTTTTTCAATAACTTTTTCCTGGTACAGCTATACATTAATACAGTATTTCTGTTTTTATCGAAAGAAAAAAAACAGAACCCTTATAGGTTCCGTTTGTTGTCCGTCCGTCTGTCTGTCAAGACCCCTTTTTTCAGGAACGCGTGGAGTTATCAAGCTGGTATCACACATTCAGGTCTACTGTCCCTTGGAGCTGTAAAAAAATCAAACTTCTAAGCCAACGCAATCAAAATGTACGTCGGTAATCTTAAAATTTAGCAAAAAGCAATGTTTTATAGCACAGGCAAAGGGAAAATTGCGATAACCCGTAAATTTTTAGTTACTTAGTATAATACAAGTATTTTTAATAATTTTAAAATTACTACTCATACGTCTTCCTTATGAACGCGTAGAGGTATTAAATTGAAGTTCATATCAAATACTCAGGTCTATAATACCTTTAAGCCGTAACAAAATCAAAATATCTACCTACAGATTTGTAAACCCTCGGTCGCGTTCCGTCTAGCACTTGGCCGGTTTCTTTTTAAAAATTTTATTAAAATAAAAATATAATACTTGTGATACCAGGTCTTTCGCGTGACAGACACTAAACAATTCACGGTGTGTGGTAGTGTGTGGTGCCTAGAGTTTATAAAAGGAAACATACAAATATACTGCATGAATGTTACATTCCGATGACTTCTATTGAAAGAAAGAATCACTTATAAATGAATTTAATATTACGTTATATTTTATCAGTAACGTATTAAAGTTAATACTTATTATAAAAATAGTTTTTATGAAAAAGCTTTACATAAATAGAAAAAACTTATGGACAAGTTGTTTATTAATACTCTTAACTGAAGAAACTTATAAAGATAGAATCTGAATACATTTTGTTTGTTTATTTCTTAAGCTCCCATCGACTGTCTCAATTGTCAGCTACCAAGGTCATGGGATATCGGAATTTTGGGTGCGTGCCAGGACAAAATGAATGAGCCTAAAACCTATATGTTTATCTTGTTTAGTCGCTTGTAAAATATAGCCTAACCAGAAAAATAATAAGTTTCGCCTAGTTGCGGAATACGAAAAACTTATAATTTCTTGTACTACATAATATGCACAGACTGCCTGATTAAAATTTGAAGGCCTCCGTGGCTCTGGTTTGCGCGGTGGATTTATGGTTTCTGTTCCTAGCTGGGCCGATTGAAATTTTCAAAATTGGTCCCGGTCTGGCTGGCGGCAAAAACAAAGCGTCAAGCGATTTAGCGTTCCGTACGATGTCAATTAAAAACCAAAAGGATTTCATCCTGGTCCTAACAAAATAGCCCGCTTTTATCTTTGATTGCATCATCATTTACCATCCGGTTTGATTCCAGTCAAGGTGTAACCTGTAGTTAATAAAAAAGACGTGTGGCACTCAAAGACTGCCGCGGTAAAGCTATTGCATAGCATTTTTTTATCAACTTTACAATAATATATTTAATTACAGCAATTACAATAATATATTTAATTTATTTTTGCAGTATTTTTTTTCCTTTATTTTTTTTCGTTTTTGTTTTTTTTTACAAGCGTGATATTCAAAAAGTCATTAAAAGTGCTGATATTTATCGATAGATGGAAAAACTAAAAAGTATCACCGCTGTGCCGGTCGGAGTGGGGGGTGTTAGGTTTTTTTCGTTACGGAATTTCTGGATTCGGTCTCCACGCTCAAGGCCCGCGATAGAAGCTATGCTATAGCTTAAAAATAAAATACAAAATACTAGAGGACGCTCGCGTAGTTCTCGTTACCGTGGAAATTTCAGGGAAAAACTTAGCCTATGTATTAGTCTGATATCTTTAGATAGGGGCAGAAGCGCTCAGGTGCTTCATAAGGAATTAAGTAGGCGCCTCAGGGAGGCAAAAGGCGACCCTCGGGCAGGCAGCTTTCTCGCGCAACGAATATCTATCGCAATTCAGCGCGGAAATGCTGCCTGCGTGATAGGCACCCTACCAATAGGGCAAAATTGAGAATTATGCTTATAGTTAAGTTAATTAGTTAGTTATTATAATTATTCTGTTTTTTTTATATAATTTTCGTGCCTCAGTAGGTTTACTTTATTGTTAATATTTTTCACATAATATAATAGTCTGATATCTGTTTTATCAAAATCCATTCAGTAGTTTTTGCGCCATCCATCCACATTCATAAGCTTTTGCCTTTATAATATTAGTAAGAATTGATGTCAAAAATATGTCAGCGACCTACAGAATTAGTATCAACGATCTATTTTAAAAGATTCATGAATCAAGCGAATAAAAGGCAAGGTTTATTTGAAAATAAGCATCACTCGAATCAGCATACAATTTATTAGTGTGCCGAAATGAGATTTTCTTAGTCGAGCGCACTCAATGCTGCCAACATAATAGGCACTGGGTGTTTCAATTAAAACATAGAATGATACAGCGTTTGTTTCTAAAGGTAATTAATGAGGGATCCTTCATTACGGCCTGATGAACACCTCAACAGATTTGACTACAGAGCAGCGTAGAATAAAGACAAAATAGTCTTGAACATCGACTGTATTTTAATTTGTTCGTTAATATTGTAGCTATTTAAATCCTTTAGAAAGTACTTATCTTCATTTTCTAATTAGGTACGTTTACTATTTAATATGTACAGTATCAGTACTTACTCGAACCATGGTTATAAACATTATCAAGGTGAGAGTGATCTTCTGGCTCCATCTTTAAAACTTTTGTCAATATAGGTTTAAAGACATTTATTCTCAAAAGAATACAATAATTCACTGAATGAGAAATTAACAAAAAACACAATAAGAGTATATACTCGTATGTACATTACGTGTGATACAGAGCAATGGAACAAATCTTAGAAGTAGGTAGTTTTTACTTTTCATTGGCGTGTTTACCAAACATTTTGACAATGCGTTGAGTTTTCTCTTAAATGCTACAAACGATTTCTCACAGAAAATTTCTTTCGGTAGACTGTTATACAGTAGTGCTCCCTCAACCTGTATAGTTTTATTGCCATATTTAGTTCTAATTTTCGGTAACCGTAATTTGTGTCTGTTCCTTGTATTTAGATGGGATTTTGTTTTAAAAGTAATTTGAGTATAGTTTATTATAGCTTCAGTGAGTATTTTTCTAATTAATATGCATGTTTTAAATTTGTATAATTGGGTAATAAAAAGCACATTAATTTTTTTATAAAGGTCTTTAGTTAGAAAACGATAATCTAGTTGGTACAGGGTTTTTAAGAATTTGTTTTGAGATGTTTGAAAAGTTTTTAGATTTGTTTCATATTTCTATGAGGTATTCTAGTAAAGGGTTGATCAAAGATTTATTTATAATAGTGCGGACTTTTTTTGGTATACATCTAGTAGATCTACGTAAAGCCCCAGTAAGTGATGCTATCTTATTTCGAAGGTATTCTATGTGGTTACACCATGTTAATTTAAAATCCAAAACTAAACCCAGATATTTTTCTGTATCATATTAATGATTTGGCTATTTATAGTTAAAGGATCATAAGTAGGAAGAAATATAAAAAAACAAAGAAAACCAAACTCTTAAAATTGATTCTGGAATGAATCATGCACTTCCCGTCATATTGTCTACAATCTGATAATATGCCTATATAATATATTCATTACGAACTATTTGCTATCATAAAGTTTCAAACAATAATTATACAAGCCTACGCAAAATTTCAGCTTGATCGGATGGTAAAAATTGTTTCTAGTTTATTTTTTAATAAAACCTTTATATTACTATCGCTACAACATATTATAAATTACAAAGTCTCTCGCCGCGTCTGTTTATCTGTTAGCGATAAACTCAACGATTACTAACAATATTAGAGTGATTCTTTAAGGAAGATTTTAATAAATTATCATTTGTGAAAATTGGCTGTGATACGACGATAATTGTAGGAAGTGTTGTGACTCTCGGAAACTTTCATTGAAAACGCTGCCCAAACCATATGAGATAAAACAAAATATTATATGGAAGGATTATATTTCTTTAAAAAATAGGTTTGCGTTGAAACCTTTTTTTGGATGTTCTTCGAAACTTTATGCAACATTATTTGTCACGAGTGAAACCGCGGTGTCTGCTAGTATGTTATTGCGTCTTTTTTGTCACAAGACTGTGTTACACCGCCACAGGTGGCAAGGCAGTCATTTTTGTGAAGGTGAAAGTTATATTTTCCTTCTTTGAATTTATTACCTTTGACCGTACTAATCCTATTAGCGAAACAATTTACGATTCAACTTTTACAAGTGAAAGTTATTTTTTTATCAGTCAGCCATTATTTAAAACATTTGACTAACGCTTTGAAATATTTCTTATCATTTAACTAAGGGGCGAGTAAGTGTTTAATTTATACAATTTCGTATACTAAGTTGAATAAGTAGATCTAATCGACGTAACGAGACCTAGGTCTTATAGTTCGTATAATAGTAATATCCGCTATCTATAAATTGTGTAATCTTTAGGTTAATCATGAATAGATATTTTCTAGGCAAACGTGTCTAGCAGCAGCATCATAATTTACCTTTTGCCATAAATTTTTTAACATAAATGAAAATTGAGTGTTTGTCGGCCTTCTTGGCGCAGTAGTATGCGCAGTGGATTTTTTGACGGAGGGCCAGAGTTCGATTCCCGACTGGGCCGATTTAGGTTATCTTACCGGCAAAGACATGACGTCAAATTGCTTGGCTTGAATCAGCTTTACGGTGCGATGTCGTATAGAAACTGAAAGGGGTGTGGATGTCATCCTACTCTTAACAAGTTAGCCAGTTTTTATCTTAGAATGCATCATCACTTAACATCAGGTGTAGTTTTACTCAAGGGCAAACTTGCAGAAATAAACAGAAAAAAGGTAGCCTAATTTTGGGTTAGGGAGTTCACCACCATTCCATTGACCAGCTTAACACCATGACATAATAGATACAAAAAAAAAAATTGTTTATTTACATTCAGTTCATTTACATTACATTAAGTAGATTACAAAATTATAAGCTGCCAGATCTACATCAGTATAAATTAATTTACATTATATTATTATTTGATAACTATTTTACATTTTAGTCTGAATCTACATGGGTTATCAATTTGATGTTACTGGAACAAAGTTACGCAAGTATATCATATTTAGGTCTAAACGTCGTCAGGAAGTATTTCTAATCTAAATTGTATTTAGGCAGTTTAGTTGCTAAAAATAGTATCTAATTGACCTAGATTTTAAATACGCGCAGAAATCAGAATACACATCACTTCTCTTTGTCTGTTTATTCATGTATTGAATCAAGTTGAGTGGGTGTCTCATAGGTACCTATGCAATTTCATTGTACTCGTAGTTTGTCTTACATTGAATAGAATGTTAGCTCGCGTTCACAAGGCTTCATACGACAGAGCCGTTGTATTCGTTTTTAAACTTTTTATTGTATCTATTCATATGATATTCATAGAATTGAATAATATTTCTAAAGATGCTCAGGTTTCGGTGTGAAATGTACTTAAGTGGGAGTATTTTGTCGTACGAAAAAATAACTTGGCCTTTTTAAATTTATTGTAAATACTATCGGACGCCCGCGACTCCGACCGCGAGAAATTTTGTTTTGTGATAGTTCGATAAAAAGTAGCCTTTTTTAGACTCTATCTCGGTACCAAATTTTATTTATTATATACTAAATATTTTAATCGGTTTAGTACTTTAGGCGTGATTGAGTAACAAACAGACAGATTTACTATCGTATTTATAATATTAAATATAGGAGTATAGGCTAATTAGGCGTTTTATACAATACCTACAATACCTACTTTGAGTATTTCAATACGAAGTTGCTATTATTAATCCATAAAAGGCACGAGTGGGTAGGTTTAGTTACTCTAGGGTTGAAATCCAATATCCACCATCATGGCCAAGTGCAGAATATATACTATTTATGTCTTCGAATACGGTTCAGTTAGGTAGGTCCAATTTCGAGAAAGAGGTGCACCGCCGAATCCAACTGGGCTGGGCAGCGTTCGGGAAACTCCGTGACATCTTTTTGTACAAAATTCCTCAGTGCCTGAAGACGAGAGTCTTCGAACTGTGTGTGTTGCCAGTGATGACCTACGGATCCGAGAATTGGTCGCTGACTGCTTGGCGACCAATTCGTGTAAGTGATAGATTGGCGACCATGCACCGGAAAGCGCAGCGTTGGTCGACTCCCAACCAGGTGGACTGACGACATCAAACGTGTCGCAGGGAGCCGCTGGCAACAGGCGGCTCGGGATCGTTGTATTTGGAAGTCCCTAAAAAGGCCTATGTCCAACAGTGGACGTCTACAGGCTGGTAATGATGATGATGATGATGATGTCTTCGAAGAAGACTAAATAGAAAAAGGCTAAAATAATAGTTTAAAATCAAACATCCGAATACGTCTCGTGTTAATTTATTTTATCAGAATTCTATTGCAAACTACTGTTTTCAAAGATTTGCGTTTGAGTACTGATGACTGAGAGCCTGTGATAGCAAGATTTTTGTCGTCATGATTGAATAGGTGCACCGAGCAAAACCTGACACACTTTTTGAGAATAAGATGATGAAGGTCACTATTGCTCTTTATTCTAATATAGAATGTAAATAACAACCTCATAATCATCATCATTATCAGCCTATTAGCGGCCCACTACAGGGCCAGGGATCTCTATTTATAGAAGAGGGGATATAGAGCGCAGACTCACCACGCTGCTCCAATGCAGGTTGGCGGGCTTAGGGTGATAATGTTTCATTTATTAACGATCACTATCGGATGTTGATGACAGTGAGAACAAATAACAACCTGCTTTGTTTATTTTGTGCTACATACATTTATCTCTCGAGTCATTGTAGAGGCATCTCTACTTCCACATATTGTAACCACTTCATATAGGCTTAATACAATTCCGAAGTTCACTTTGCAAGGTACATTTGCATTATGGAAGTTACCTGTTTCCCTTACAACCAAATTACTTATAATATATCTTAGGTAACTGCAAATTTGATATATTACTGATTTGTATTTTGTGGAAGCTACGAGTATGTATACATTTTTAGAGTATTGCAGCTCTTTGTGACAAATATTATCCTAGGAAGTGTTATCTAACTTACAAAGCGAAGCTCATATAGTGGGTACTAAGATAACTAATGAATTTTCTTCTTTTTTAGTTTTATTGAAAAGTGTTTACCCACACTTTTGGGATTATTTATATTTAAGAATAAACATAATATCAAAAATTGCGGAACCGACGGGATTCGAACCCGCGTCTCTCTGGCAATCCGGGCACTTAGAGCGCTTCAGTTTTAGCTTTTCATGCTAAAAGATGACGTTACAGGCCATATACCTGGATATCAAGAACATAATATTCAACAATTTCGGTATCGACGTCATTGGGATCGTGGCCTAGCAGCAAAGCGCTCTAAGTGCCCGGATTGCCAGAGAGACGCGGGTTCAAATCCCGTCGTTTCCGCAATTTTTGATATTATGTTTATTTTTAAATATAATGAATTTTTACATCTAATATAAATAAATACCTTTAACTTGATCTCTGCGATTACAAGATCGTCACAGAATCGACGCTCTAGAGATGTGGTGTTGGAAGCGCCTATTAAACATCCGTAGGACTGCCTTCAGAACAAACAGTTCCATCTTGAAAAAATTATAGATACTGTCACAATTTTAAAGTTCTTTGGCCACATCTCATGAGGGTTAAATCGAGCGTTTGGTGGTGTAGGGCCAGGTAGCTGATAAAGAACGAGAGGGAGGTCTTCAACTCGATGGATAGACCTAGTGACGGCAACTCAAAAATCCATAGCCGAGTGTCACACAACTACTTTCCTTATATTGGCTATTGAACCTACAGCCTTCGATGCAGAAAGCAGGGTTACTGCTCGCTGCACTATTCGACCGTCAAGTAACATGGTCTACGCGTGTCACAGTTTAAACTATAAAGTTCAAAGTTACGACTATTGACTTACGAAATTAATGTTTCTGTGAACCAATAGTATTAAACTAAACATTCAAGAATAATAAATCTCTTCCCTATCCTAAATAATCAGAAGTCTACTTACGATAACTTTGAGAACTCCAGAGAATTTGCACTAAGATCAAACTAATGATTACTTCAACGATGTAAAGATTAAAACTTGAAAAGAAATAAAATAATAGAAAAAGAAACACAACTATGTACACATTCATAATTAATCAAACAGTACATTGAGAGTATTTTGTCAAACGTAGAGTTGCTTTTGGATTGGATTCGCAGTTTTAGCTATAAATATAAAATGAACACACTTTGGGTATATCGTAATTGTTTTTTTAATTAAACCATTTTCTAAAAAAGTGAATAAATGAAGAAATAATTATTAAATTGATTAAGACATTTTCTCTCTTTTAAGCGACCAGTATTAGGTTTGGTTTGTTCAAAAACATACTGATATATAAAGTTCAATGTCAAAAGTTTCCTTGCCTTCTCTTGCCATCTTAAAATCTTAAGCAAATTTTTGAAGTGATCATATCTCCCTCAGGATTCTGCCCAAGAAGCTCATTTATTGTATGCGTGTATTCTCTCTCCTGGTTGATGGCTGATGGGGTATTTACCTAACACGTAGTATATAGAGATTATATATATATATATTTAATGTTTGTGTGCTTATGTAAATATAGATATAATCGTGGGTAATCCCTCGGGTAAAACTTGGCGTATTCCGAAGCCTATTAAGCCGGAATGCAAATAACATTGACTTTGAATAATGTGATCGCTGTATTTACCGATAGCTATATTAAGCCTCTTATAACCATCTATTTCTTATAGATGCCTTGTATATCATTATACATACCTACAATAATTAAATAAAATATATTGGCGGCTAACTTTTGAAAGCAAACCTAGCAGACTCCCCCAACATTCATTTAATGTAAAATAAACCTACCTACAGAATCGAGCAGTTGGATTTTAGGCCATAACGTAAGCTTGAAATAAAATATAAGCTTTTTTTATTATCGATTTAAAAGCGAGCAAATAAACATGCGGGTTGCACGATGTTAAGCGATTTTCGCCAACCATAAACACCAGAGTCACTGTTAATGCGTTGCCGGCTTTTAAGAAAGAGTTAATTCGCCTCTTAAATACCCCGTATTATTTTAGTTATTTGTTAGCTTATTGTAACGCGTTAAATTAAAATCGCCAGAAATATTATACAGGGCAAGATAAAAGGCAAACAAAGATCAGGTGTAGACGTATATTCTGGCTTAAAAACATACACCAATGGTTTAACACGAGCTGCAGATTACTGTTTTGAGTAGCAGCTTATAAAGTTAATTGCTCTAAGCTAGCTAAGATCGCTAACCTTTGATAGGAGATGGCACTACAAGAAAACGAAAAATAAAATCTCAAAATATTTTTTTAATTTACTTTTTTAATTTATTTTTACTTAATAGCGTGGCATATAAATAAAAGAAATACAGACAGAAACACATACGTATAATATAGAGGTATTACTATTGTTCGGTAAATAAATTTTAACTTAAACATTATGATGAACATAACAAAATATCGCAGACGAGATGTTATGCACTTTGTAGCACTTCCAGCATTAATCACATAGGAACTGAAACAAACTTTATGACAGTCTGAGTTGAGAATGGGACAGTATTCATTTATTCTTTGACAAGAATACAAACGATGTAAGAAGAGAAAATGCATCAACAATTTCAATACATTTAAATAAAAACTCTTATTACTTAAATTAACTGATATACATATAGTGAACTTATAGATAGATAGATAGATAGAGAGAAGAATACATTTACAACGTCATTTACTCATTTTTAAACCATAACGCAAAAAAAGGTATAATAATTTTGACGGGGCTGTGTGTAAGTGATATCATAGCTGCGAAACGAATGGACTGATTACGATGCGCTTTTTTGACAGCTGTCAGAATCAATACGTTGAAGATCATATTTATACCTGCTTTCCGAGCTGGTATAGACTACTGTGGCTGGTGGTAGAGTCACTACAAATAGTCTAACATGACGTTTCAAAAGTGCTTTATACTAAACCTACATGAAATAAACAATTTTTTTTTAATATGCCAATACTGTCAATTGCGTTATTTGCATACAATAAAGCTTTTCTTTATTAATTTATTTTTTATTGAGTGCCAATTTTAATGATATACCTACTGAGAAGAAACTCAGTGGAAAAAAAAATACTTATGTCTACTACTTATAAGGGTCCCTCTGTCAATGGTCACCCTTGCTAGTGAGAGAGAATGTAAGTGAAGAAAGAAAGGAAATACGTTTCTTTTATGGAAATAAATTGAGACGTAAAAGTATTTCAAATAAATGACGAGCATCAAATAATTTAAAACTTAAAATTTTTAACTTCTCTTTAAATTTAAACCCCTTAAAATTATATTATAGGGTTTATAAATAGAACTGGAGTCATAATTATACAAATCAGGTAAAATGAACAACAAACAAAGTGAGGAAACAAACCTCGTTCAATTAAGCCTGGCCACCAACCTCCACCCTAATTACTCAAAGGAAATTCAATAAGAGGGCAATCAAGGGTTGCATTATATTAAATTATAACAAAACACATTTATTCAAGACAAGACAAGACAAGATTTATGGTTAAATTTTAACCATAAATCTTAAAAAGGGGACCTTAATATTTTTTTGAAATTGAATATTATCTCTACAGAACATTTATTACTCCAATATTTTGAGTAAGTAGTTATTTTTTTTATTTATTACAACTAGCCTTGACTGTAATTACACTTAGTAAGGTGGTAACTAGTCACGACCGAAGCCTCCCAGTCCAATTTAATCGGCCCAGCCTGTAATCGAAACACCGTTTCATAAATCTACTGCGCATACCACTGCGCCACTGCGAAAATGAAAATAACACAAGGTGGCAAAATATACCGTGATGGTGAATTTTCATCTACAAAATAAAAAAAACATGCACGAAATATAGTAATTAGTATAACAGTATTAATTTAAAAGGACTAGACATGTATAATATTTTGGTTCCGTAGTCGTAATCATTTTAGATTAAAGTGGATTTCGGCTACAGCGACGCTTGGGACTCCTCATGTCCGGGTATTAGAAATTGGACTTTTATGATTAGTTATCTGGTGAGCTTTCCAGTGACTAATGTACCCTATTTTAGCCTTGAAGGTGCGACCACATAGGGCACAAGTGAGCACTCCATCACGATAGTTGTATGGAACCAACATCTTAAGAAGCTTTCGCTTGGATCGAGGGTCAAATACAGAGGACCGGTTATTCTTGAGACGGCGCGTATTCCTCATTCCGCCGGTTGTTTGGGCTCCCGAAGTCCCGCAGCGGGCGGACTGGATTTTTAAAACTGTTTTTTTTTTTTATTTTTAGAAGCATTATTGAAAAAAAAAATGATATTATAAATATCACCTATAATAATATTTTATACTTATATGAGTTTTTTGAAAAAAAATGTCTGTGACCACAACTCAATAGAACATCGAAGTATATAAATGTGAATATACGTATAATGTACGTGAATATAGGTAAATGTGTTTTGTCAATATCCATGTCGCTCTTCAATTGAGTCTCCGTAACAATCAAGTTACGAATCAGTTCGTTATATGCAGGTCCAAATCAAACATCACTATTAATCACATCGCTAGATTCCATATCCGCAGACTAACTCCGATAAATATTGATTCAAGAATTGCAATGCTAGGCCCCTACTACCTACCTACTACTAGCAGTAGCACAAAGAACAATGGCTAGAGCCCATACAACATTTTACCTGAAATCTATTTAAAGCGTCTATATAGGAAAAAATGTAAAAACCATTGTGGTTCTATTACATAAACCTAATCACCAAAATTTTTCGTTTGACGAGGCCACAAAAAAAATATATTAACATAATAAGAATAGGCAAGCCCAGTAAGTTATGACAAAAAGTTTGCCACATGACAGTGCCACTTTGAAGTCTAAATTCATTTTTGTATTGTAGTAGTAGTGCCAACTAGTTTAACAACTAAACTAAAACAATACTAGATGTCACTGCTAGTAGTGATTTCCATATTGGCTTACTTTGCTTTTTTTCTGGACTCTGATTGTGTTGCTGTTAATAAATATATCACCTTGTTTTATTTTTGTATAAAATATTGTGTCATAAATATATACATATGTATGCTATAGCAAAGTTGCTAGTGCCATCTAGTAGAGACGACGTGTAAACTCCTAAAAAACAGATCCGCCCGTGGCGCATCTATACCAGTATTGAATCAAATAAATGTTCATTTATTGATTAATTTAATCTCAGCTTTAACATGTAAAACTAATTTGGTATAAAATAATAATGAAATAAATGACTAAGTTTTGTATAAGTCTCATTCGTAGACGCCTCCGAAATCACTCAGGAATAATCTTGCCATTGTTCTTTACTTAATGGAGAAAATATTTGACCCTTTATGTACGCTATGAACTCTATAGATGTAAGACCACGAACTCTCTTTGTCTGGGACTGAAGGTTTGGTTTACTATTTATCTCTTACAAAATCGATAAAAAACACTTAAAAATGCATTTGAAACATGTGACCACCCTTCATGACTCGAAGTCTATAGTTTCCCACAGCACCTATGTTAGACGCATGGGTTGATGCACTTTCCACTCTAATAAAATGACAAATATTTGACCCTCACAAGTTATAAAATAAAAAATTTAAAAGGAAATTATTTTATAAATAAAAAATTGGTTGTCTGTAAAGTCGATTTACTGACGATAGTTGAACGTGACAATGTCTTAAGAAAATACTGATGGAATGGTAGCATTTAATTGGTTATTAAAAATTTTAATTTAAGTATATTTTTATAAATATTAATTTAAATTAATAAAATAATTGATTTTGATTTTATAAATTTATATTTTAAATTTATAATAAATATATTAATTTTTAATTTAAAATTAATATATTTAATAATTATATTTAATAGACGGATGTCGAACGCTGCCGAACGCAAAGGCCGATTGTGCTTCTTTGTCGCTCGTTCTGCGCTCTCGCTTGCACTTTAAGCCTTACATGGAACGCCTCAAAGCGAGGTAACGACGCATGACGTCATGTTTTTTCGTGCGTGCAGCCGGCTATCGAATTATAAGACGTTGTCACGTCAAAATTGTATTTCGTCTAGGATCGTAATATTTTAAAGTTGTGTGACTCGTCCAGATCTACTATTAGCATGTGCTTGAATGCACAAATAATCTCTTAAAACATAATATACTTTACCTCTTGACCTTTGCACGAATTACTGTAGCAGTGGTTCTCAATGTAAATATAAAGCAATATACCTTGAGTAAACTAAGCTAGTCAAAGCATAGCCCACATACTGCATCGTCTACGCATTCAGGAATACCACCTACATTGCTATTAGCTCACTGATCAAGAACCATTCTGATCTGTAATTAACACGTCGAAGAGGCGACTTAGTTACATCCCAGTGACGACTCACCCAATCAAAGGCATCCCAAATTGCAAATAATTGCAGTTGATTTGCGCTAAGTTCGGTAGTTTAGTGCTAATTTGTTTGTTGTTGAGTGTCTTGTTCTTGTAGTTGTCTTAATGAATTGAAGTTTACCTTAAAGTTACTCTTGAAGAATCGATTTTCAATTATCAAGCCACGGGCAAACTAAAACCAATTTTTCAGTATTAGTTTTTATGGAAAAGAAATGCTAATGCTGTAGATTACAGCATTACCTATTTAGTTAGTGGTAGCCGACAAAAAGGAAAAAATAAGAGTGATACCAAGGGTTCATATAATGTGATCTTAAAAATTATCGCCTTTAAAGATATCCATTTTTAACCGACGAAAAAAAACGGAGGAGGTTCTCAATTTGACACGTATATATATATTTTTTTTTTATGTATGCACGCATAACTTTTTACAGAGTTGTCCGATTTTGATTAATTCTTTTTTTTATTAGAAAGGGCATACTTTCAAGGTGGTCCCATTGTCATCATGTTAGGATATGATGAGGATATCCTGGGGAAATTGAAGGAACTCTTCAAATTTTGGAAGCACGCTTACAGCGATTTCGGTTTTTGTCTCGGTATCGGTAGCTTTTTGGCTACTACTTCAAGAACGTTAAATAGAACCCACAAACTGCTTTACTACGTAAAATAAAATACAATATGTTCCTTAAACTTGGCTAGCACAGACTTCATAGATATGCTTTAGTAAATTAAAGCAACTAAATGACACAGTTATTTTTTACTTTTTACGTTTTGAGTCGGTTCTATTTTTTGTTAAAAATTTTTATTCTATTTATATTGACCACAGCTACAGGTTTTAATCTGGTAAAAGCCAACAACCAATCCAATAGCCGATGCTTTTAAAAATCAAAACATTTTATTTCTAGAAAGTTATATAAAAGAGCTTGAGTCGTTGTTGGTCAGACCTTTTATAAAAGTTGAAAGTTTTTAACGACCATGTTCATAGAATAAATGTTAAAAAATACGCCTTATAGTTAAACGATATATCGTTACTTGAATAGTTGCTACCTCCTAAAGGCACAATGAAGAATAATTTCATATTTTTTTATTAGCTTTACAAATACGATAATAAACGTTGAGTTTTCATGAAATTACAAAAAATATGGCTTTTAGAAATAGAAAAAAATAAAATTAGATTATTTTTTAACCGACGAAAAAAAAAGCAGAAGGTTCTCGATTCGACACATATTTTTTTTATGTATAACCACGCATAACTTTTTACAGAGTTCAAATTTTATAGGCACACTTTTTCGGTTTTAGTGTAAGTATCGGTAGCTTTTTAGCTACAAATGCCGTATAATATACTATGACAGTATATATAGTACGAGTAGGTTACGTGGCGGTAAATCATTAAAAAGTAAGAAATAAAACACCGACTTCATAGGTATGCTTAAGTAAATTAAAGCAACTAAATGACACAGTTATTTTTTACTTTTTAGTGCGTTTTGAGTCGGTTCTATTTTTTGTTAAAAATTTTTATGTAGGCTTATTTTTACAAGCACTTTTTAAACATTGTCTTAGACTATTTGTAGTGAGTCTACCACTGATTACATTGATTAAACTGAATTACGTAAATTATCTAGGGAATTTTAGGTAATATTGTTCTAAGTAGTATCTAATATTAGTATTTGTGTAATTTTTCGGTAATTTCAGCTAAAACCCTTTCAATGTTAATTGGAATATCCACACCGTTGCAGGCGTGCCACCGCTAAGCGGCAGTTTTAATTACTGTTCACCACTTCATACATTTCTACAGGGATTGGTAATTTAATTATTATAGTATAAAATATGGCTACAAGAATTATTACAGCGTATCAATCATATTGTTTACTTGTACGTATCGTGTTACGTAATACGTTATATTTGAATGTAGTAAGGGAATAAATAACACAGACAAGTAAAGATGAATAAAGTCAAATATGCGTTGTTGTAGAGTTTAGATTCCCACAATTTTAAACAAGAGGACAATCGAGGTTTCATCCGGGTATTTCTCGTTCCCGTGGTAACTTCGGGATAAAATACGATTTGACGACCTTCGTTGCGCAGTGGTGACCACGGTGGATTTATAAGACGGAGGTCCTGGGTTCGATTCCCGGCGGGGCAGATTAAGATTTTTCTTAATTTGTATTGGTCTGGCTAGTGGGAGGCTTTCGCCGTGGTTAGTTACCACCCTACCGACAAAGACGTACCGCCAAGCGATTTAGCGTTCCGGTTCGTGTAGAAACCGATAGGGGTTTAGATTTCATCCTACTCCTAACAAGTTAGCTCGCTTCCATCTTAGATTGCATCATCACTTAACATCAAGTGTGATAGCTTGTAGTCGATAAAAAAAAATGTGGCCTAAATCTTATATGTAAGTAATATTATTGTGAATATTCATTAAAATACATTCAGAAGATTTTGCGCGAAAGAGTAACAAACATCCATTAATCCAACACACAAACTTTCGCATTTTAATATAAGTAAGGATATGAAAGTATGTCTACCTTCCTTTCAAGTCTGAAATGAAACCTATTTTAATCAATAAATATGTAGGATTTTAAAGGAGAATGAGCTTTTTTTGTTGCGAAGTTGAGTAAAAATCTTTCATTTTTAAAGGTTTTACAAAAAATATAAATGTGTCTAAAAATTTTGAAATTCTTTTTAGGCTACGGTGATTAATTTTAACAAAATTTAATTACAGCAAGTCATAAAAGTTCACTATGCAAAAGTATACTGGCAAACAGGCACTTACAATACTCTTTACCCCTAGACTCGTCCCATAACATTCACACGTCTGAAAAAAGATCAGATACGGGGTATCACTTTGTGCCAACTACGTTTCTTTATAATCTGATATTAAAAATTTCTTCAAAGAGAATTCCATAAACAACTATGTTGGACTTATTAAAATGTTAACATTTTCAAGTTATTAACAAAAAACATAATATAATTTTTTTTCATCTTATTTTGTTAATAACAATTGCAATTTTTAACCTGCACCAAAATCCTTCAAAAATATTTTTCTAGAGATGATTCCGAATCGAATGAGCCATCGCTCATATTTTTAGGGCCTTTATCTCTATTTTTCACGTTTTTGAACTGATTGACTAGAGTATATGTAGGTATTTTATTACATGCCATAAAAAGGAAGGGTAATTTTCAGGCATTTTGTTAGTCATTTAATCCATCGTAAGTTCTATAACATCATCATAATGATTAGCAGCCGATAGCCGTCCACTACTGGACATAGGCTTTTTTAGGAGCTTCCAAATGCAATGATCATGAGCCGCCTGTGACCACCAACGGCTCCCTGCTTAACGTCTTCAGTCCACCAAGTGGAGGGGTCAACTAACACTGCTCAATGTATAACAATATATCAATTCTATAACATAATTATTAGTTACTGTGCAGGCGCTGCTGCTGCGTCAGCGGAGACTCTTAAGCGTCGCAAGTACAGTAACCACGTCGGAGATTATGTATTTGAACCGTTTGGAGTTAAAACACTGGGACCGTGGGGTCCGAGTACTCGCTTTTTTTATAGATAAATCTCAAAGCGTTTGATCGGCGCCTCCTGTGACCAGAGAGCTGGTCTCTTTTTAGGTCAGAGGATCAGCATTGCCATTCGATGTGGCAATACTGCCAGCCTTCTGGGCATATACCGCTCGACACTGATTCGGAGGAATATTATGACGCCTAAGTTTTTTACTATTTTTTTTTATTGTTTTATATATTAGGTATATAGATTAGGTTATTGTAGTGTTTAAGCGTTTAATTTTTCATTTATTTAATTGTAAATATTTAATGTACATATTTAACTGTAAATAAAATTTTAGGGTTACTGACACATTTTTAATTATTTTTTTTATAAAAATATTAACTTGTTATACCATAATACCACTACCTGCTTTTAGAGTGCAATAAGTGATCAATTTTCTTTTACATCGTGATGCCTAAAAGGTGTAATGTTTTACGCGTAAGTAAAAAGCGTAACAGAACACCTCCACGCAATAAAACAGAGGTTTCGTCGTATAAAGTATCCTGACACCTTGGGACCACACATGGAATGCCAATAGGCGGCATAAAATATTGGAATGCGTTTGACTGTACGTACCTACCCTTTGTGAATATTTGCCTACCCTACATGATGAATACGCATCTTTGATTTGTTTTTCTGAAATGATTTTTAAAGTGATTTTTTCCATTTTCTCAAATTTTTTAGGCACTCGGCGGAGCAACCCATCTAAGCTAGCGTATATGATGCTGCAAAGTTTCACTTACTCGTTTTTCTTTTAAACCACTTATTTTTTTTAACTTTGGCGAATACTCTATTATGTAATGGTAATGTATGTGTATGTGGTTTACATTATAGAAATCCTAGATTCGATTCCCATGTCGGTTCATTTATGATTTTATAATAGAAAGTTTTTTCCGCGTCTGGGTACAAAAAGTTTAAGAATTGCTTACTTATGCAGTACTATAATTTACCATTTTTGTAAACTGATTAAATGTGGGGAGACGAATAATTTAGCATTCAATGGATTCACTTCGCGAAAAATAAAAAAACGTGATAATTTTTTTAGAAAAACAGTATCTCTAAACTTTCTTAAAGAAGTTTTTCTAAAGACCCAAATTGATTACATCTCTTTTCTTTAAATCTGACAGTTAAGAGCGCTAATGGTAGACCTAACTTTTGATCATTAATAATGAAATTTTAACGAATTGAACTTGTTAACTCTACTTTTTCAATGAAATACATAAGTTTAAATATTTTAATTAAGTAAATAATAAAAAGTTTGTACATAAACACAACCCACACGGCAGCGCGTTGGGTTTAAGGTACGTATCCCCTAAATGCACCTTCCATTAGTAAGCTGATGATACCTATACGCGAAATATCACTAACTCATCACCAATAATATCTCAAAAACTGCGAATTTGATTAACTAGAAATAACACTAAGTTATTGAAACATTTATTATACAAATTATATACTAAAACCGTTACTAAACTAACCATACCGTACTAAACTATGCGGCTTCGATCACGAGGTCCTGGGTTCGATTCCTGGGTCGGGTCATGCAATAATTCTGAGCTTTTTCATTCTTATATCAAATGTTCAGTACATTCCAAGCCCGGAGTTGGTAGTGTTACACCCCCGTGCCTCGGGGAGCACGTTAAGCCGTCGGTCCCGGTCACTATCATCAACATCTGATAGTGATCGTTAATAAATGAAACATTATCACCCTAAGCCCGCCAACCCACATTGGAGCAGTATAGTAGAGCATTGTAGTAGTGGTGGGTGTACGCTCCATATCTCATCTCCCATAAGGAGGGAGGCCTGGCCCTGTAGTGGGCTGTTAATAGGCTAATAATGATGATGATGATGATGATACCAAAACCTTCTTCAGGAATTACTCTATCTATCGGTTAAAATCTGATCAGTAACTATTCTTTCAGTTTATCGGGATTAAATCGATAGACGCGGCGAATAACTTTATTTTATTACCCGACTGGGTCAGAAGGAGAGCAGCACCATAAAGTATTTAGAATTTTATACAGATATAGTGATCCTTGTTTTTCTCTTTTCAGTTCATAACTTCTATACAGTCGGGTTTTTTGTTTTTATAATAATAATTTTATAATATCTAGTGTTGATAAGGTACTAACTAAGTAGGTACGAGATAGCTTAAATATTAAGTAGATTACATTATACGTAGTAGCTTAAATTGTAAGTATAATATGCATTTGTTTTAACCTCCATAATTTCATAAACAAAGCAATAAAATAAACTTTGACGACGCCATGAAGTCCGGAGATAACAAGATTATAACAACTGTTATGACAAAATAAAATGATAAGTTCCAAGAAATATCCCTGTTCTTACTGAAGCAGCTTTAAGTTCAACGTTTATTTTATTATACTTCGGTAATATGGATGGTCTAATTTCTTTACACTGCCTCGTTGGTCGAATGGTTAGCCTATATTGCTTCGATCACGAGGTCCTAGGTTTAAGTCCCAGGTCGGGTAAAACTGAGTTTTTCTTTCTTCTTAGAAATGTACAGTAAAATTCTAAGTCTGGAGCCGTTGGTGGTGTTACACCGCCGTGCCTCTAAGAGCACGTGAAGCCTCCGGTCCCGGTCATTACTTTCAAAATCTGATAGTGATTGTAAATACTCAAACATACCCTAAGTTCGCCAGCGTGGTGAATATAAGCTCCATATTCTCTGATGAGGAGGAAGGCCTGGTGTTGTTGTAGGCGGTCAAAAATAGACTTATAATATTAGGCTGTTCAAATTTTTTAAAACTCACTAGCCTTCCCTAAAGCACGACACTATTTAACTAAAGTGGACTAAAATATATCATACTCGTAGGAACAAACTGAACGGCCAACTACGTACCGCAAATAAAAATTGGCCAAATTTATCTTTATAATTACATTTATAATGCTTTTTTAACTAAATATGAAATAGATGCATACTGTTACACAGTTTATATTTTCTCACATTTTAAATCTTCCTTGGTCTTGTACAATGTACAAGTTGTTGTAACATGCAATCTTATAAAACATTCATTTGAAAACCCAACATTACGTACACGATTTATTTTCCGGAATCCCACTTCTGCGTAATAAAAGGTGAAAACTAACAGGTGAAAATGCGTATCTATTCACAAACCATGCTTTTTTCCTAAATTGGACGGTAAATGGATCGTAAATAGTTTAGGAACTTGCGCTTACAAAAACTGCTAAATTATACATCAAGCTAGTATATAGTAGTAGTAAATATTATACCTTTTACTTCGAACGAAAAGTAGACATGACTATAACATTAAAGTCAAAATCGATGTGGAATGCACAGCAACAAAGAAATTGTGTTTGGAAGTATATTGACTACTGAGTATTATATGAAATTTGTACATAAACTAGCTGTGAACAGCAGTTTTCCTGCTATCCTTTCACCCCGAATTATAGAGTTAATTGAGCAAAAATGCTAGGACAAATTCCCGTATTATACATAGGTCGCTAGAAAAGTCTCACAATACGCCAATAATATGAATTTACTTAGAACTCACTCTATGAAGATAGATGTAAAACATGACAACAGTATACCTACCACAGAAGAACATCTTGCTATCCGATTAAGCGTTTTCGCGACATCTTCAAACTACATTTATAAAAATAGTTATTAAGTACTTATAAAATGTGTTAGGTAAAATGTATAACATCCCAAAACGTAGCGATATATTTCGATCTTATTAACGTCTGTGTGTAGAATAATTATTTTAAATTTTAAAAAATCCATGCTAACATAAACAATAAAGGTTGATATTTTTGAATTTTATATAATTTTTGTCCACATATCTCCCTCAGGATTCTGCCTAGGAAGTATATTTTTTTTCTAGGCACGTATTATCTCTCCCTAACTCCTGATTGACGGCTTGATAGTGTATTTACTTAAAACGTTGCATGTACAAAAAATCAAAAAATGTGTAATAATTTTTAAGTCTATGTACTAAAATTAAATTCAAACAGTTGTTCAAGTCCCTATTCTGATACTAAAAAAAAAGACATGAAACAACAGTCAAATCAGCAGTTTGACATTTATTGCAAGTTAGCTTAGTCTACAAGCACCAGCGATGTACAAAATAGTTCCATAAAAGAATTGAAATACAAAACGCAAAATACTTTTCAGATTTACTATTTCAAATGAAAAATACCAAATACTTTTGTGTTTTGTATTTCAAATGCAAAATGCAAAATAGGTATTTTCACAATGCTTTTTCAGAATAAAATACCTTTTACTTACGTCACTTATAACATTACTAAAATAAGATTACCCTAAGTTACTTCTAACATTAGTAAATAAGTGTCGAAAGACTCGTTTAAATAGTAGCTGTTTCAGAGATTAGCCGGAACTTTCAACCCCTATATAACTATAGGGATGAAATTTTGAAAAATCCTTGAATAACATATTTATTCAGTAGTTTTATTGAATAACATATTTAATGAATGATTTATGTTGAATAACATATTTATTCGATCGTTCGGCCGACAAAAATCCACTATTGGCCAAATTCGGCAATACAAGCGTCATTTGTTCATTTCATTTCATTTCGTTTGACTGGTAATGTTGGCTAAACTTATTCACAAAGTATTTTGCATTTTGAAATGAATTTTAAAAATGCAAAATACATCTCAAAAGGTATTTCAAATAAAATACAAAATGTTTTTGTTAAAAAGTATTTAAATGCGAAATACAAAATAGGTATTTTGCATTTTGTATTTGCATTTTAAATTAATCACATCTCTGACAAGCACTATGTAACGCAAGTTCGTCTATTTGTAATCACCCTACTGCCTTGTTAGGATAGTCTATGTAGTTACCTTACACGTGGTACGCTGTATCATCCAGTTGCCTTTGCAATGTGCATTTGTACACTAGCCCCTAAAAGCAAACATTTGCTCTATGCTGCGGGGCTTTACCTATTTGATTGAAACAGTTCCGACGTAGACCCGCTACTCATATTTCACAGGAGTATTTGTAATAAGTTTCAGATTGACATTGAGTTTAATAAATTGTAGCTCTACAATTGCAAAAATATTTTTTGACGTGACAACGTCTCATAATTCGATAGAGCCGGCTGCACGCACGAAAAAACATGACGTCATGCGTCGTTACCTCGCTTTGAGGCGTTCCATGTAAGGCTTGAAGTGCAAGCGAGAGCGCGGAACGAGCGACAAAGAAGCACAATCGGCCTTTGCGTTCGGCAGCGTTCGACATCCGTCTATTAAATATAATTATTAAATATATTAATTTTAATTTAAAAATTAATATATTTATTATAAATTTAAAATATAAATTTATAAAATCAAAATCAATTATTTTATTAATAGTCCAGGGTCGATAATTTTTAAAACCAAAAAAAATCATAGTAGGATGAAACCCATTTCAAAAGGAAGAGAATGCCATAAAAATGAAAGGAAAAATAAATTACGGGCGATTTGAGGTCGGGAAGGGGTAGGGGTTGAGGGTTTAGGGGTAAAACACGGATTTTCTCGATTTCCGGCAAAACTAAAAGTCCTATGGAAAAGACTTGAATGGCAAAGTTGTAGATAATAAAAAGATCTAAAACTTTTGTTTCTACACTTTTTTCACATAACCTCAAAATTGGTGTGAAAAATACAAAAACCAAGTTTTTGGTTTTATATTTTTATCTTTTACAAATAAAGTTTTATTTTCATAAAATTTGGTGAAACCTTGCCTTCTTATGTCCCAAACACGCTATAATTTATTTGATTTGAAATATTTATTTTTACACCTTATTTTGAATGAATATCGAAAAAATAACCTAATTTTCAACCGAAAAGTTTTTTCAAAAAATTATTGTGCTTTCTGTTCGTTAAAATCTCTACTTTCCGATGGGGAAATAATATATATATGTTACCACAGTAAACCTTCTCAGAAAAGGCAAAAACTAGGCTAACGGTTTTTACTGCTGCTACGTAATAGCAGGTATGTAGTAAGGCCCAGTTGAGGGTCTGGCTCGGTGGACTCTGCTAATTAGGTTACGGAAGATTTACGATGCTCCCGGCACCCAATCACCAGACGATTGGAAGGAACATCGCTTGGTTTTAGCGGGTATTCCGGTTGGTTCTCAGCCGATGAGTCCTACATACCCTCTGAGAAGTTAGCTGCCCTATATCTTTGCATAAACACATTTCTCAGTGTTAAAAAAAGTATGTAGACCCAACAAAGCTCAGATCCGCCTAGCCCCGTCTCCACTTTTCTATGTTGACATTGTAATGTGACCTTTTAGTGGGCTAAAATGTTTCGTAGGTCACTCAGGTATATACCTGAGCGACCTACATTATCTTAAAATAGTAATAAATAGGCATCTACGCCTGCATTTTCATTACAGTTGTAAAAACCGTTAGCCTAGGTTTTGCCTTTTCTGAGAAGGTTTACTATAGTAACATATATATATTTTTTCACTTTCGGAAAGTAGAGATTTCAACAAACAGAAACCATACCAACTTTTTGAAAAAAGCTGATATTTTGACGGGTGAATTTTCGATTGAAAATTAGGGTGTTTTTTCGATATTAATTCAAAATAAGGTGAAAAAATAAATATTTTTAATCAAATAAATTACAGCGTATTTGGAACATAAAAAGGTAAATTTTCACAAAATTTCGTTAAAAAAAATAAATTTCTGTAAAAGATAAAAATAAAAAACCAAAAACTAGGTTTTTTGAATTTTTCACATAAATTTTGAGGTTATGTGAAAAAAGTGTAAGAACAAAAGTTTTAGATCTTTTTATTACCTACAACTTTGCCATATAACTCTTTCCCATTGGACTTTTAGTTTTGCCAGAAATCGGGAAAATCCGTTTTTTACCCCTAAGCCCTCACCCTCTACCCCTTCCCGACCTCAGATCGCCCGTAATTTATTTTTCCATTAATTTTTATGGCATTCTCTTCCTTTTGAAATGGGTTTCATCCTACTGTGATTTTCTTTTACTTTTTATTATGTTTGAGGCTATCTGCACTGGGCTATAATTTAAATTAATATTTATAAAAATATACTTAAATTAAAAATGTTAATAACCCAATTAAATGCTACCATTCCATCAGTACTTTCTTAAGACATTGTCACGTTCAACTATCGTCAGTAAACCGACTTTACAGACAACCAATATTTTTTAATATGCTACTAGCCCTTGACTGCAATAAAACCTGATGGTAAGTTATGATGATTTAAAAATAAATCGGGTTAACTTGTTTGGAGTAGAATGAAATCCACACTCCTTTTAGTTTCTACCCGACATCACACTGTAACACTGATTCGCCTGGCGGTACGTCTTTGTCGGTGGTAACTATTCACGGCCAAATCCTCCCACCAAGCAGCCATGTTTGGCTTCCTAAATAATTTTTAAGATCAAAATATTATATACCACTTTCTAGCAAATAAAGAATGATTTGATTTGGAGCAATTCAGAAAATCTAGGATAAATGCACCGCGCATACGACTGCGACACGGTGGTTGAGTTTGACCTTGCGACGAAACTAGAAAAAAATTCAGATAAATTCAGAAACGGATAGGTAGGTACAAAAATGATCAAGTTATAATCGCAGTTAAATTATAACACAGTCTTTTTTTTCTAAATAATGTACAAGTATTTAATTCAAATTATGGTATTAATATGAATAAGAATGGCCACGTAAAACATATATCACGTGTGATGTACTCGAGTGACTAGAGTACTATTTTAGACTAAGCACATGTAGTTACTACCAGTGTCCCATATATGTCTGAATAAACGAACTGAACGTAGCACTTGTCAAACGCACTATTGTAAAATTAGGCGACGTTTTGCACGGCTCAGCTAACTTGTATGGATTATGGTACGAAAAGCTCTGTAAGAGATCGCTTCGCGAGTTTAATTATAATAAGGTTAGCCTTTAGAATTCCTGTACAAAGGGTTTCTTTTAATATACGTATTTTTATAAAGAAAATAAGATAAAAATTTTTAACAAAAAATAGAACCGACTCAAAAAGCACTAAAAAGTGAAAAATAACTGTGTCATTTAGTTGCTTTAATTTACTTAAGCATATCTATGAAGTCGGTGGCAGCAAGTTTAACATTTGTTTTACGTAGTAAAGCAGTTTGTGGGTTCTAGGTAACGTCCTTAAAGTAGAAATCATGGCATGGCAAAGTTATTTCTTACTTTTTAGTGCTTTTTGAGTCGGTTCTATTTTTTGTTAAAAATTTTTATTTCTTACTTTTAAGTGATTTATCGCCATGTAACGTACTCGTACTATACTGTCATAGTACGGCACTAGCAGCCAAAAAGCTACCGATACCGAGACAGAGACCGAAATCGCTATAAGCGTGCCTCCAAAATTTGAAGAGTTCCTTCAATTTCCCCAGGATATCATCATCAGATCCTAACAAAATGACAATGGGACCACTTTGGAAGTACGCTTTTTCTAATAAAAAAAGAATTATCAAAATCGGACAACTCTGTAAAAAGTTATTGCGTGGTCATACAAAAAAAAAACAAAAAATATACGTGTCGAATTGAGAACCTCCTCTGTTTTTTTCATCGGTTAAAAATTGAAACAGGATTTTCCCAATATTATTTTTTAATAACCTCAGCATAACCATAAAAATTGCTCAAACTGGCATTGCAATTTTTCTGAAGCTCAATTTTTAACTAAACATTGTCTCAAAATTCAAAGGTCACAAGTCCAGTTTCGCATTTTCGTACAACATTATCAGTAAGTATCTTAACATAGTATAAAACAACGTCATTTTCCTGGTCATTCTTTAAATTATTTTTTTTTTTTTTTTTAATACCTACAAGTTGGCCCTTGACTGCTATCACACCTGATATTAAGTGATGATGCAATCTAAGATGGAAGCGGGCTAACTTTTAGGAGTAGGATGAAAATCCACACCCCTATCGGTTTCTACACGACATCGTACCGGAACGCTAAATCGCTTGGCGGTACGTCTTTGTCAGTAGGGTGGTAACTAGCCACGGCGAAAGCCTCCCACCAGCCAGACCAAAACAAATTAAGAAAAATCTCAATCTGCCCCGCCGGGAATCGAACCCAGGACCTCCGTCCTATAAATCCACCGCGCATACCACTGCGCCACGGAGGTCGTCAATTATCTATCTATGTAATACCTTTCCTATCTATATAATTATCATAATAATCTAAAATTTCGGAAACGTCTCCAACTATTTTCATACAATTTTATATGCAGGGTTTTTCCACAAAAACAATACCATGTATATACTTATGTATGTAAGTACACTTATACGCAACTAGCTACGCAACAAATTTTAGTGCGATTTTTAGCAATAGATAGAGAGAGTGAAGAGAAAGGTTTATACATAAGTCATCGATCATGGTTTCCACGCGGACGAAGTCGGGGGTACCTCTGACATTAAATAATAAATATTATTGTTTAATCTTTTATTCCCTTTGTTGAGATGAAAGTTTGTATACCACATTACTGAGAAAACTCAAGTTTAAAGTATTAAGTTTCAAGGTGACAAGAATCACGTCACAACTTCAAGGTGAAATTGTTATTGATATCTTGATAAATACTCAGGTGAAATGACCTAGAAGATCTAAAACTTGCTCTTTGATGCTTTTGTGTTCAGTTTCGAGCGATGAAGGAAGTTTTAATCACACTTATAGGTATTATAAAAGCGAAAGTTTGTGTGCATCATCATTCATCATCATTATCAGCCTATTAACGGCCCACTACAGGGCCAGGCCTCCCTCCTTACAGGAGAGGGGATATGGAGCGTACACCCACCACGCTGCTCCAATGCGGGTTGGCGGGCTTAGGGTGATAATGTTTCATTTATTAACGATCACTATCAGATGGTGATGATAGTGACCGGGACCGACGGCTTAACGTGCTCTCCGAGGCACGGGGGTGTAACACCACCAACTTCCAGACTCCGGGCTTGGAATGTACTGAACATTTCATAGAAGAATGAAAAAGCTCAGAATTATTCCGTGACCCGACCCAGGGATCGAACCCAGGACCTCGTGATCGAAGCCACATAGGCTAACCACTAGACCAACGAGGCAGTCTTGTGTGCATAATTGTATTATTTTAAGAAAATAAATCGATAATACTTACTAATATTATAAAGGCGAAAGTTTATGTATCCTTCCACGCATAAACTTTTGAATATATTTTGATGAATGTATTTGACGACCTCCGTGGCGCAGTGGTATGCGCGGTGGATTTATAAGACGGAGGTCCTGGGTTCGATTCCCGGCGGGGCAGATTGAGATTTTTCTTAATTTGTCTTGGTCTGGCTGGTGGGAGGCTTTCGCCGTGGCTAGTTACCACCCTACCGACAAAGACGTACCGCCAAGCGATTTAGCGTTCCGGTAGGATGTAGTGTAGAAACCGAAAGGGGTGTGGATTTTCGTCCTCTCTCTCTAACTCCTAACAAGTTAGCCCGCTTCCGCTGCATCATCATTTAACATCAGGTGTGATAGCAGTCAAGGGCCAACTTGTAGTCGAAAAAAAAAATCTTCACAATATGTTACATGTCAGCTTAACACATAGGCCATATTTATCCCGAGGTTCTCACAGGCACGAGAAGTACGCTGGTGAAACCGCGGCTCGCGAGCGTCCTCTAGTTCATCATAAAACGGGTGCATCCCAGTAGTACCCCATACCGTAGTTCTATAGAACTGTTGGGATATTTTCCGTGCTGTCAAATTATGCCCCAATAGTTCTATATAGTACTGTAGTATAGTTTTTGCTCTTGACTTTACTTATACCATATAAACTTTATATTATTTTGATTGATATTTCATTTTGTTTTTAACAAAAAAATGTCCCTTGCGACAAAAGCTAAGTTGTCAAAACCAAGTAGTAGTTGTGTCTAAAAAAATATTCTCTTATTTAAGAAGTTACAGGGGGGGACACATTTTACCACTTTGGAAGTATCTTTCGCGCAAACTATTCAATTTAGAAAAAAATTATATTAAAAACCTCAATACCATTTTAAAGACATTTTGTGCAATTTATGCAAAGCTGTATTCGATATAGTATGTTTATAGATACTCTCAAATTTAAGTGGACATTTATTATTGCAATCAAAAGAGATTCCATATTATACTTATAAAAACTATAGATATTTTATATGTAACGTACAAACAAGATGTTGATATCGACATTTCTTTAATTTTGTCCCATTAGTTCTATACAGAACACTTAGTTCTATATAGAAGCACTAATATGGTGTATCAACAGTTCTATAGAACTAAAATTAGGGGGCACTACTGCGATGCACCCCAAAACTGTATAAAATAAACTTCGTTTGATAGCGATAGGACCGCCTATTAGTGTATTGGTACATATTTAAAAACGTAACTATTTTTGTATCTTTCTTCTTCTATGGTATGAAATATATTGTATTTTTATTTCATTTGGGTTTCGGCCTCCGTGGCGCAGTGGTTTTTTAACGCATTGGATTTATAAGACCGTCCTGAATTCGATTCCCAGTGGGGTCGATTAAGCTGCTGCCACCAAGCGATTTAGCATTCCGGTACAATGTCGTGTAGAAACCGAAACGGGTATGGAGTTCATCCTATTCTTAACAAGTCAACCCGCTTCTATCTTACGAGTAAATTGCGTCATCACTTACCATCAGGTGTAATTACAGTCACATATCATTATTTTTACGTACCTATGTCGTACAGACTTGACCTATAAGTCTATAAATACCAGTGTTTATTCACGGGTCGTACTTAGCAGTTTAATAATAGCTTAATACTGAATGACACCCGGATAAACCGTTTCCTACGGCTTCACTAAGCCGGCATCCTTTATTCTTACGTTCTAAAAATTAAACTATTTTCTTTGTATTGAAGAGCGCCCACACACATTGAGAATGAAGGCTAGGTGTAGGTTTTCATAATATGTGACCGGTAAACGACTTATATCTATTTTCAAGTATTTGTATTAAGGAAATTAAATCATATTAAGGAAATATAGCTATACTTACGATCATATCATATTTCGACGACCTCCGTGGCGCAGTGGTATGCGCGGTGGATTTATAAGGCGGAGGTCCTGGGTTCGATTCCCGGCGGGGCAGATTGAGATTTTTCTCAATTTGTCTTGGTCTGGCCGGTGGGAGGCTTTCGCCGTGGCTAGTTACCACCCTACCGATAAAGACGTACCGCCAAGCGATTTAGCGTTCCGGTACGATGTCGTGTAGAAACCGATAGGGGTGTGGATTTTCATCCTACCCCTAACAAGTTTGCCCGTTTCCATCTTAGATTGCATCATCACTTAACATCAGGTGTGATAGCAGTCAAGGGCCAACCTGTAGGCATTAAAAAAAAATATATAAAAAGTACGCGTAAAAATATATAAAGCTGAAATTATTTCCTTTAAAGGCGCCAATATCTTTGGTTTGCCTTTTCCGGTTGGTTTTCGCTAGCCCGGCACCGGGCTGGCCGGATAGAGACGCATTTGAACTTTATTTTCATAAAAATAGAGTAAATTTTTATGTCACCTATTTTTGGCCATAGACAAGTAGAATACATTTCCAATACAAAAAAATACGTCAACCTCCGATTGAAAAAAAAAAACAATGGAATTTGATTCAGTACCATTTCGCGGAATTTGTGTTCCTGTTTTAAACATAATTTGATAATGATCTTCACCTTCTAAAGCTAATACATTTTTAATGATGTCAGCTTTCGACAAAAAACCGCAGTGCATTATTTTAAAAGCAACGACAAAGTTTGTATATCACAGACTTTAGTAGACAGAGTTTGTTTAGACAGAAACACATACATACACGTCTCTACTCTCTTATAACACCCCTCTTTTTTACATCGCGAGTAAAGAGCTAAGAAACAGTAGGATTGTTCTTACATTTGCTCTTACATCCGTAAACTCGTGAAAAGGACATCTGTTGCAAACGCACATAAAAGCCACTAAGTGCGGTAGTTCCGAGGTGACAACAATAAAAGTCGGACTATATTGTTAAAGCTGGTACACACTAACTAACTTTAAAACTATTGTATAACGTTAGGTACTTGATTGTTCATGATTTCAATATTAATAACATTCTATTTATTTCGCTGTTTCCTGGTGGTTTTGATTTTGTTTCCTTTCAATGAAATCGTCGGTAAGTGATACTGAGTTGATCTGAATAAAACATTTTTATGAAGTTCAAACTTGAGTAAAATAAGAAGTTATCTCAAAAAATGTAAAATCAGTTTTTAACTTTTATAAATAAAAAAAAATGACGTACAAGTATGCAAGTCTTTTGCGTTATCACATCTGTTACTTGAATTGTAATGTGTTGAGTTTTATCTATACGAAGCCAGGGACTAGCGCCATTTTTACACCACAGGCATGAAACCAACTATACTAATGCCAAACTCGATTGAGAATGCTTGTCAACAAACAAATTAAAAATGAAGGTAGATATCACTAGTTATTTTGCACCTATTTTTTTAAATTAACCAGTTAATGACGAATTCATGACAATAAATTAGATTAGTAAGCTTAAAACTAATTAATATATTCAATATCTTTTAAATAAGATTTTACAAAATAACAAAACATAATTTTAAATTTATTAGGCATAAAATGTGTTGCATTTTCTACCTTCATTTTTAATTTGTTTGTTGACAAGCATTCTCAATCGAGTTTGGCTTTAGTATAGTGACTACAACAAACTAGACTAAACGGCAAGACTAGTGCTCTATTATCAGCAAGCTTTATACCTTATTTTAGTATACCTTTCAGGTTACTAGCCATCTAGTAAAAATAATTTAACTTTAAAACTCGTGTTACCAAAGCACACGTTTAACCGTCTAATGTGTACTTGCGTTTCATACTAGTGATGTGATGACCCATAAAACGTACGCCGCGCCTTGTTAGCCTGAAGATGCCGCGTAACGTGACAGTTGTTGATGTACAGTTGAATAGATAAAGTTTCACAACACTAAACTTTAAACAGCTCTACATTACTTAATGTTAGACTTGTACTGAGTAAAAGTACTCAGTTGTTGACGGAAGGGTAGGTTTTTTTTATATGTACGCTCGACATTGACGGCATTCAATGTAGAGTAAATCCTCACAACTAAAAGAAATATTTACAGGAGCCCAATCATATCAATATTATTGTCAATATGTAGAGTGGCTACATGCGTAACTGTAACTCATGGCAATAGGTATGTCTACTTAACTTCTTATTTAATATTAACATTATTATACTTTGTGCAAGCATCTATGATACATTTGTCCTAGTTATAAGGTTGCCACCATCCGGCAAGATTTCCTATTATATATATTACTTGCCACCTGAAATTCATAGGAATAGTACTAACTACTAGTTTAAAAACATGCTATGAAAATTGTAATCCTGCTAGCTTAATTAAAAACTAATATAAAAACAAGCTTCTTCTAACTTCATCATCAGATCTACCACTACTATATTATAAATATTTAAAATTTCACTGAAGATACGAAAGTATTTTAAAGTCCCCAATCGAATGTCAGGAAAATGAAGAGTCTTACTTTACCTACCAAGATTCGATGCACATATAGTGACGGGGCAATTTAAAAAAACCTTGTAATTAATTCGCTTCATGAAACCGGATTTTTCATCAAAAAGTTTCAAGACAGCAACAGGTGGTGGCGAAGGCAAAGTTATTTTAATAATCTTTTACTTCATCTCTAACTTTATTGTATTAAAATTACATTTCGAGAACATGTTCTTAGTATTGTTTCTGTTTAATTTGATAGAATTTTTAAAAAGTCCAGAACCTTTTTTCTTTGATCAAGATTTAAAAATTACGTCGCTTGATTTATTGTCTTTAGTTCTGAGAATTTTGTAGTTATCTGTACCCAAAGACTAACAAAATAATGATAGCCGAAATTTTTTTTTTTAATTTTGACATATACAAATTATCTGACTCTTTAAAATATTTACACACGTTTGTGTTATGTCTATGAAGCAAAAGGTATCGCACTGAAAAGTGAAAAAGAAAAAATGTATTTTTTATTTTATAGATAATAAATAGTGCCAGATAAAATAATGTAGACATATTAGGTTAACAGTTATCTGCTCGTAGTTAATACATTTTAAATTCAAATAATTAAAAAGAGATTGTTACTAGCAGAAATATCTTCACAGTTTAAGCATCCTTAATCACATAATACGAATAAATGTATGAATATGTCATTACAAATTCTTATTTCACGTTTGATCAATTCTTATTTCATACATTACAATTTTAAATTGTAAGTAGGCGGGTAATATTCATACATTCGTAATGGTGAAATGAATATTAATTAAATTGAGCTTGTTAAGTGTACCATCCTATTCGATCTACATTTTTACGAATAAAATTATCATTCATTTAATCAATCATGATTCATTTAAAACAAAAGTAACTTCTTTACATTTCAGTATTTATTGCTTATAACTAGTTGTTAAGTGTGTTAGTGGAACGTCAACTGACACCTTGTTCTATTTTTCCATGACAGCTAAAAAAGTTGTCAAAAAAGCATATGATTACAGGATTATCGTAATAAAAAACTGAAAGAAAACATTTGTCTTCACATCTATTTTCTTATAGTCTGTGTCAGTACATTAGTTTAACGTAAATCTCGTAAATAGAGACCAAGTAGGGTTGGTTATATTTCGTTTTCTTGAGTTAAGTGCAAAGTTGTGTGAGTACCCCGCGTCGAGATGAGTCCGTGACATGTCCTGACAAGATGACGTGTTGGCAACTTCGCACCAAGGCGCTATGATAACGACCAATTAGTTTATACTATAACACTACAATTACCATAATAATTTGATTACTATGATATTGTTAACAGTTTCAAGGGATATTGGTAATTTATGAATATTGTTGATTAGTTAATTATTCAATTAACTGATCAACAATATTGTATAATATTCATTAACTATGTTAGCGTTAGTTTATGAACACTATGACCTCATAATAATGGAAAATATAATATAGATAGTACTAAGACGATTTAGCCTGAACCTTTTTTTTCAACTCACCTAAGAGACCTCGACACTGCTTTCTTTTAAGTGTGATTGTAGATCAGAAAAATGAGATAAATTTCCTTAGCAATCGTTGGCCGTTTTTACAGTATGACTGCCGAAGCAGATATATTAAGCGTATGTATGTAATGATGTGAAATATGGATAGTTCATAAGGCATGCAAGGAATACATACGACCTGCTAAGTGCCACCATTTGTCCATTTATCCGAGGCGTAGGTGGAAAGCTCAAATTACACCATCATGCCCTTTAGACCTGAACACAGCAAAGCTGTTTGACGGATTTTTGGTAGTACTTCTCTAGAAGAGCTCTGTCACAAATATCTCTACTACTCTTAAAAACTTCTTGTAAAGCGGCCGCCCTCATCGAACGGAACCACTTTTTTTATTCATTAAAAGCTAGCTCTTGACTACAGTCACACTTGATGGTTAATGATAATGCAATCTAAGATGGAAGCGTGCTAACTTGAACCGTGATAATATCCACACCTCTTCGGTTTCTACCAGACGCGTGTACCAGGACGTACCAGGCGTTTGTACCAGGACGCTAAATCTAGGTACGTCTTTGTCGGTAGGGTGGTACGTAGCTACGACCAAAGCCTCCCACCAGCCAAATCTAATGAATGAATAATCAGCTATTAATTCTTTCTCAGCCATGAATACGACGGTGTACCTCGCTCTGGTGGTGGCTGCCTGCCTGTGCAGCACGGAAGGCGCTCCCGAAGTTCGTCTAACGAGGAAACAGCAGCGGCCTACACGCGGTTTCAAAAACGTCGAGATGATGACCGCCAGGGGGTTTGGCAAACGCGCCGAACGTGAGTAACTAATAAACCATTTATTGATTATTTCCTCTATTCAGTTATTCAGACTGCTGGACATATTTTCAAATTAAAATTTTCTAAAGCGTTTGCACAAACATGTATGAAGTCATAAGCTATTCGTTCATTTGTTTTTATTTGTTAATTGAATATTTATTTATTAATTTATAATTATTTATTCAGCTTGAACTCTTGTACATAATCGAAATATATGTAATTCAATATGCATTTTATGTAACAGGATTAAATGACGTCATAATTTTGAGGATACATTACGTTTAAGCTTACATCAACTAGAAATGACAGTGAAGGTCTCCTCAAAAAATTTTCATTTTTCTGCTATCGATGTTTATACTAGGTACATTCAGCGTCAGCGTTAATGTATTTTGAAGGCATATTAACTTAAAATGATTTTTTTTTTATTTAAAGGAACCAAATTCCAGCTTTTCTAATGATTACAAAAATTCTATAAATCGCAATTTCAAATAAGTGTCAAGAGACATTTGATGTAATTTTTACATAAAATAACAGAAAGTTGACTCGTTAGATTATTCGCGGAGGGGTGAAAAGCTCTAAAAGGATTTTAATGCACTTTGTCACATTCAAAATGGTTTAAGCCAAGCCCGTCTTCCCCGGCGGGCATCGGAGGTAAAAGAGGAAACTTAATGGCGCGTAAAATATTTGTGAAAAATATAGGTATTTGAGTAATAAAATTACTCTGTTGATAAGAATAATAGATGAATTTAGAATTTTTTAAAACAGTAGTGTCATTTATAAACCCAAACAACAAAACGCAAATGACCAAATTGCATACCTTGCAAAGGCTTCACAATTTTAGAATAAATGTACGCTTTGTAAATAAAAGTTAAATATTTTTCGTAATATATAATAAACTTAAAACTTAAGTAGTTTAGGTAAATAAAGTGTGAAATACTCGGCCTCAATATCAAACATTACTGTTTTATAAATATCTTAAGGACTTTTCAAAAGATTTTAATTCAATAAAGAAAAAAAAAAGAATTCTTATAGCTCTAAAATTACACAAATACACGTTTAAGTAAAATTGATCAGGATTTTTTTATGAATAAAATTATCATCGAAAGGAAATCTATGTTTATGCACATCTTTAATCCTGCACTGCAACGTGAATTATTTTATATCTATCTTTTAACACGTAGAAAATATATAAAAGGTCATAGACACGCTATTACAATTTGTGAGGTAAGAAAAAAGGCATTCACCGTAAATATTTCCTAAAGGCGACGTGGACAGTCAAACTCCATCGGAACGCACCAACCGCGGTACGCCTACATTTAAGAGTCCTTCCGTCGGAATTGCACGAGATTTCGGCAAAAGGACGCCTGAATTGGATTCGGAAGGTACCAAAATCCGGAATACGCCGAATGTCGAATATCTGAATGTCGATATATTGAACTGTTTGTACACTGCAGTGTGGGAGAAATCCATTTGAAATGGTATAAGGACTTGAGGAGGTTTCTCTGTGTGCTTCTGCAAGTGACAAATGCAAAGTAATTTGTCGCTACATGTAATCTGTTCTGTATTGAAAGTTTCTGTTTTATATATGAAGTTAAAGCGCATTTATTTGAATTCGATTCAATTACACCAGGATTTAGTTCACGATGTTAGAATTTTCTGTGAATAGTTAACTGTGTAACTCGTTGAGGAACGCAGTTTTTTATAGGAAATTTCTCGTTTGTTGTAGCTGACAGGGGCAGCTGTTATAAAAATATATTAACTTTTTAAACAATATATTTAAACAGAAACTTTTAAGATAATCTATATAACGTAGGTACGAATTACGAGTACCTAACTACTCATACAATGTTATAAATAAGTGTTTTTTGTGCTTCAGACATAATTGCTTGTAGTAGATCAATCTTTGGAAAACGTCAGCTGGTGCTAATATCCTGAAATAATATTATTTGTTAGACGATAAGTAGTGATATGTATAGCTTATTGGTACTTGTACTTGTACATGTCACATGCTTCATTAGTAAGAAAGGACTCCACACCTACTATAAAACTCATTTTACCACTTTACCTACGCGTACTTAAATTAGACCACGGATCGTAACTATCTCTCGACAACTTAATTAGACAAATGATGTTATATTTGAACAAATTTCTACTAAAAACAATCTTTATTTTAACCATAACCTTAATTGATGTGTCGAGAATTGTTTGAAAATATCCAATTGTTTTTGTTCACATGATCTGGGACTGAAACCTACGACCTTAAGATTGTAAGCTGAATAAGCCTACCACGAAATAAAACAGTTAAATTGAAGCAATATTTCAACTTGTCACTATAAAAGATGGAGCGAAAATCAGAATTCCATTCCTCAAGAATTTCTTTTTGAAATGCAAGAAACATGACATACGCTTACCGTGTCTGCCTTCTTCCAATGCTAGTAGAATATTTCTAGCTTTGAGATTTTACTCATGCAAACGATAAAATATCCCTGAATTAGCTTTATTTTCTGAAAACTTGTAATACGTCAATGTACATTAAATGAAAATACATGGAGTTACAACACGTACAAAAATTGTAAATGATGTTTTTTTTCCGTTATGGTGAATATTAGAAAAAAAAACTACAAACAACTAAAATATTTTATTGTAAAACAAACTAAAAATATAAAACAAAATTTTGACATCTTGACACACAAATTATATTATTTAATATTTATTGCATTTACGATTAATAGGGACTTTTATTGTTCATTTACATTTTTAGCTTCTTGAGAATTTGTGAGCATATTAATTTAGCCCAAAAAAGGAGGGGCAATATTGATCAGCCTACTTAGGTTTAGGTTACTAAAAAAAGTACCTATAATGACGTACAGTAATAAAATTAAATTATAATAACAGTAATAAAATTAAATTAAAATAAAATAAAATTAAAAACACGAAGTTATAATTTCTCGCAAAATGAAAACTGAGCTGTTTATTTCAATATATCACTTTAATTAGCTTTTTTATTATTTTATTTATTGTTAAATTAAGTTTTGAGAAAGCATTTAACGCACTTGTATTTTGATATCAGTCGTCTATCCTGTTAGGGATGTCACACTACACTTCATTTCTCAAAATAAAACATAATTTAACAGATGAACGCATGAGATTCCACCCTAAGGTACCGTTGATGGTGGCTTACGATTTCGGAAAAAGAAGTGGTAACGATGATCTCATTGAAGAAGGTAACACCTGTGCCCAAACTGGCTTCTTGCTTTTGTGACGTTAGGAATTTTTCATTAACAAGAATATTTATTTATTGCCACTAAAGTGATGTCTTATTTATCTGCATTTTTGCAAGATCTATATAGTATCAATAGCGTGATATGTGTGTTAGTGCTATTAATAAATCTTACAACCATTCCTTGCTATCGATCCGATCAGATCGCAGGTGAATCGTAAAAGACAGCTTTAAACTTGCTTTTTTAATAAACTTGCAAAAAAGGTATGCTTTCGCAACAGGAAATCAATAAGTATAAGTATATACTTAACCAAAGAAATCTAGAATTAGAACTCCAATTAAATTATTTGATTTCAAAACAGAAGAAGAAATTAGGGTGACCAGAGGCACGTTTAAACCCAATGCTAATGTCCTCATTGCCAGGGGATATGGCAAACGGCAAGAAGCTGCCAAAAGCGAAGGTAAAAAAAAATCAATTGGCAAACAAATATTGGCCCAAAGAACTCTGGCCAATGCAGCTTTAGTAGTCTGAAAGATACTAAACAGATTTTTTGCTTAATCTTGATGACAAATAAAATAAAGATTAATGATAAAACAACGTATCTACGCTTACGCTTAATAAGTTTATCGTCGCTTGATTTTATGCATATCACTATATTTAATAAACATGCCCTAAAAAGTCTGCTTACGAAAAATTAGGACAGACAGTATCTTAAACCCAATATTTAATATATTGCAAGAAAACTCAATAAAGTTTATTAAATGATATTTTAAAAAATGATTAAAGTTGGTATTAAATAGGAAAGCTTGCCGCATTGGCACAAATACCAAAAGCTTCGTCAATAGCAGTTGATGGTAATAACAATGAATAACGTCCTAATATTCTAACAGATAATCAAGTATTGAGGGTGATCAGAGGATCTTTTAAACCTGGCTCAAATGTCCTAATCGCCAGAGGTTACGGCAAAAGGCAAGAAGACAGTGGAGGTATAATTAAAAGATATTATTCTGCTAAAACATGACCAAAAAAAAATACAATTGCCATCCGATATTGGTCAGTTATAATAAACTTGGCGAGCTTATATCGACCGCAAATGCCTTAGGGACTGGTGCTCAACAACACGAAACACAGAAAATATGACAATAACATAAACAAAACAATTTATACCACAATTGTGTCATCGCTTTTTGTAAGTTTTGTTCTTATCACACGTACCTATGAGTCGGGCGTGAGAAAAGGATAGCCAATGTCAAATGTCGCAAACGTGCAAAATTACGTAACCTACATACGTAATTTTTTTATTAATTGCTTTGCTTCGGACTTTATTTGGTAACTACATATATCTAATGTACTTGTATGTCTTCGTTGTAATTTAATACGATTTGTCCTGTTTCGTGATATCGCATTGCTACGAACCACCTACGAACAATGGGCAATACGAAATGTTATTTATATTAATATACATTCGTACAATTACGTTACGTCGCTACATAAAAATAAGGCTTATTATAGCATGTATTCAATTGATATTATATAAAACGTATATGATGGATGTCGCTTATTTTCTATTGTCAGTTGTTTTTTTGTTATACAGGACAGTTAAATGAGTTATAATAGTAAGTAAACGTGGTTAATTATTTTCCTTTTAGTGTCTATATTGATAAATAATCTCTTTTAGGGGAAATGTGATCTACGCCTTAATGGGCAGTTACGTTTTTATTGTATGATATTGAATATGCTTACGTTGTGCTTGATGATACATGGATTATATATCCGAATATGATATTTCTAAATAGTCAACATTTTTAAGTTGATGCAATTCTATCAAAGGTACTGGATCCAAAGACTATGTGACAGTGTTCTTCCAGGGAGGTTGGAGTCAAAAGCTTCATATTTGCCTTGCTTCTTTGTATTTTGGTGTTAAAGCTTCGTCGGATACCAGTGATATTACTGGCATATAAGATTTCATAGCAGCGCATTATACAATACATGTAGCAAGTATGTTCTAGATGTAGTGACTAAAATTGAGAAAGGGATGCTTAGATGGTTTGGGCATGAAGAGAGAATTGTTGAAAGAAGATTAACAAGAGAGATTTATGAGACGAGAGTGAATGAAAGTGTTGGCAGAGGAACGTCGCTGCTAGCTCGTTTAAGAAACGTCGTCTGCATAGTACCTACATCAAACATTGTGTCGTGAATATGGCAAGTTATAGGTTTTCTTTCTAGGCCTAAGGTATACATAGTCGCGCTAATTTGGGATTGAACCTGTTACATAAATTAAGGACGATGCTTAGTTTTCTCTGCAGCATCACTGATGATCCAATATAAAAGTATTAATATTAATGGTGTGTTTCACAGTTTATGGTACGGACAATTTCTGGGAAAATCTGGAGGCTGCACAAGAAAAAGACGGTCAAGACGCTGATCAGAAAACTTTGCAAAGGTGAGTTAGTTTATATTCTTATAATTTTCATAACATACCAGTTCTTGTCCACAAATCTACTATTTATTTATTTATTTACTCTTCGTTTGTACACCACAACGAAGTAGAATATATATCAGAGACATAAAATGCATTAAGTAGAACTATTTAGTTCAAGCGATAACACTTAACATGGATTTCTTCCAGGCTTTCTTTAGGCTTAGGAAAACATTAGAATGGTGGTGATAATACATATAAATACATGCCTATATATAAATGAATAAAATATCTATACAATAATTATAGTAGATATCTTATTATATATTTAATGGAGGTTAAAAATAGGACTTCAAGGTAGTCTTTATTCAATATGTAATCAAATCGATGTGAATGATGTTAACAGTATTATATTGTTTGAGCAAGGACTAGGTATAGGTATAGGTCAATAGATCCTTAATATGAAGGACAAAAATGTAATTACTAAAGCAGACTTTAACATTGAAACAATAATTACGCTCTCTCGAAGAAGCTGGAACTCAAGCCATGCTCGGTTCGAGTTATTATGACTTTCTTAATCAGTCTATTAACGGCCCACTTTAAAGCTAGGTGGTCTAGCTTTTTTTTTATCGATTACAAGTTGGCCCTTGACTGCTATCACACCTGTATTATATGTTAAGTGATGATGCTATCTAAGATGGAAGCGAGCTAACTTGTTAGGAGTAGGATGAAATCCACACCCCTATCGGTTTATACACGACATCGTACCGGAACGCTTAATCGCTTGGCGGTACGTCTTTGTCGGTAGGGTTGTAACTAGCCACGGCGAAAGCCTCCCACCAGCCAGACCAAGACAAATTAAGAAAAATCTCAATCTGCCCCGCCGGGAATCGAACCCAGGACCTCCGTCTTATAAATCCACCGCGCCTACCACTGCGCTACGGAGGTAGTCAAAAAGTGGAAGGAAATTAGGAGGGGAAGGCTCTCTCACTGTAGGATACGGGACATGAAACATAGACCCATAACGTTTTGGAGGCTTCGGGTGATAATGTGCTATTAATTTAACGATCACTACCATATTATGTTAATGATAGCGACCGAGGCCGATGGCTTCCCGACTACGAGCTTAGAATGAACTGAAAAATTATCACATTAAAATGGAAATAAAATTATTATTATAAAAACTAAAAACCCGACTGCTAACCGACTTCATAACTTCTATGCAGTCGGGTTTTTGTTTTTATAATAATAATTTTATTTGAGACCTTTTTGTTTTAGTTTATGGTATAGAAATGACTCGGTACACTTTATGCCGTTTTTTTGTTAAAACGGTAATATAAACATGATATGATATTTATATTTTTGAAATGGTCTTTTTACAATCTTTCATTTGATACCCATATTGCTAAGATAAAAGAAAGATATACACACATCCCCCCTTTTTTCCCCCATTTGCAGCCGCCGTTTTGAAAATTTATATAGCCTATGTCACTACCACAATTTTCACAAATTCAACGACACCTCACATGTCAAAATCCGTTCAGTCGTTAAGGCTATAGCGCGTGCCGAAGAAATGGACATACATACATACGCTCGAAAAAATACCCTCCTTCTGACGCAGTCCGGTAAAAATTAACAGTTAAGTGAGATTTTTGCGAGTTGGTTCCTAAAATATCTAAAAGCAGATTATGGAGTCATTCATATTTCGTTGCCTCAATTATATGAATATTTAACGAATAAAAGCTTTCAGGATTGTTTTAATAGATTTGCTGTACATTTGAATTCTTTTAAATCACACAGAATATATTAATATCAAAGAATGGCCCATTAGACATTTTGGATAAATAGCAAACAAGGCTTTGTGAAACAAGATATTACGTATTAATAATATCTTCATTTCTTGCAAGATTAAGTGGCTTTCGTTGATATTAAAATCAGATACATTATTTTCATTTTGAAAAGAGGAGATTTAGAACTTAGTTCCCTTAATAGATTTATTATTGTCTGGTAGGTTTAAGTAGTGACTTTTTAACGATAATAACTACGAATAATGACGGCCTCCGTAGCGCAGTGGAATGCGCAGTGGATTTATTCATTCGGCGGAGGTCCTGGGTTCAATTCCCAGTTGGGCCGATTAAGATTTTTTAAATTAGTCCAGGTCCGACTGGTGAGAGGTCTCGGCCGTGGCTAATTACCACACTAACGACAAAGACGTACCGCCAAGCCATTTAGCGTATATACGATTTAGTGTAAAAACCCTGTTAAAAGTTAGCCTGTTTCCATCATCAGGAGTGATTGCAGTCAACTTGTAAATTGTTAGATAGATATACTTTTAGTTATAATGGAGCTGAGGTTTCATGTGCTTTCATAGACAAGTAAAACCTTGGACAAAAAAAAACCGTTATTTTTTGGTTTCAAGAGGTCTGTGCGTTAGATTTCCAACTCGAGTCAGTACAGTATTTTATATTCTTCATTAGCTAGAAAATTGGTGGTAAGCTTCGACCGGGGTTATATACACTAGCTAATTTATTAACCTAGTCTTTGTTAAACAAAATATAAATATGTATAAACAGAAAAAGGATTTAAAGGATCGTCTTCCTAGAAATGGACATAAGTTAGTCATATCAGCTTATCGCCTCCGAAAAGTACAAAAATCTTTCGTAGGATTGGGTGTACTCTTCTACAACAAGATGCCCAATTCAGTTTTAGATCTGCCATTGCATAAGTTTAAACAATGTATTAAAACTCGCTTACTGAGTCAGGGTTATTATACTATCGATGAATTTTTAAATGACAAAGATGTTCAAAGGCAATTGGATCGGCTTTCAACTTCACACAGGAAGTAAAATAAATAACTTTATGTAACAACACACTTAATATTGTAAAATTGATAATATTAAAAAAAGAGCAACTGTTGAGTTTCTTGCCGGCTCTTCTCAACAGGGCCTGCCTTCCGAGCCGGTGGTAGAGTCACTACAAATAGTCCAATTTGACGTTTCAAAAGTGCTTGTAATAAGCCTACTTGAAATAAACGATTTTGAATTTGAATTTAGTGGCGTTTATATAGCGTTCCAGAATGATGCCGCGTATAAACAGTTTATTTTCCAATACTTGTCATTGAATAATAAAAATAAAATTTGGCATAATGAACCTTGGACTTTACGATTCGTAGCCGACTAAATTACCACCAAACTACCAAGAAAGCAAGTCTTGGTTAATGTATGAAATATAATTTTGAAATTTTCTCATGAAATAATTAATTTAATCTCGGTATTTTCTTAAAGTAAAATCCTAATTTTTTGTAGACGTGACTCAGAAAGTTATCCTGTTTCATACAATGTTAACAAATTAGGTTAAAAAGTTTTGAGCAAAAATGGATTAAAGTCCATTAACAAAACTTTTAAATAGCGTTGTTGTGTTCATTTATAAAGTGAATTAAGTAGCTACCTCCTTATAATAAAGTTTTAAATCAAGTCAACAGTATTTTCTTCATAATTAATTTTAACTAGCTGACGCCCGCGACTTCGCCGGCAATACAGTCAGTGTCTTCCTTCAACAATACCAAAAGAAAATTGTGCGTACCCATGTATTTTATTTGTATATTTGACGGCCTCTGTGGCGCAGTGGTATGCACGGTGGATTTATAAGATGAAGGTCCCGGGTTCGATTCCCGGCAGGGCAGATTGAGATTTTTCTTAATGTGTCTTGGTCTGGCTGGTGGGAAGCTTTTCGCCGTGGCTAGTTACCACCCTATCAACAAAGACGTATCACCAAGCGATTTAGCGGTCCGGTACGATGTCGTGTAGAAACCGCAAGGGGTGTGGATTTCCATCTTACTCCTAACAAGTTAGTCCGCTTCCATCTTAGATTGCATTATCACTTAACATCAGGTGTAATAGCAGTCAAGGGCCAACTTGTAGTCAATAAAAAATAAAAAATAAATAAAAATAAAAAAATTTTTTAAAAGAAAGTATATAATAAAAAATACCAAGCTCTCTTTCAAAAATATTCGAAGTTTTTTGTAGTCCTATTCCGACGGCTTTGATCCTTTTCGACGGCCTCCATGGCGCAGTGGTATACGTGGTTGATACATTGGAGGTCCTGAGTTCGATTCCCGGCAGGACAAATTGAGATTTTCTGAATTGGTCCGGGTCTGGCTGGTGGCAGGCTTCAGCCGTGGCTAGTTACCGTCCTACCGACAAAGACTTACCGCCAAGCAATTTAGCCCCATCCATTGTTTTGTTGTATTTCAAAGGGTGTGAAAGTTCCTAAGTGGCATCGACACAAAACCTCGACAGAGTATATTAAACCTTCTTTAGGAATCTCTCTTATCTATTGAAAAAAATCGCATTAAAATCCATTTAGTAGGCTAGAGTTAATTGCGAACAGACACACAGACTTATTATTCTTTCGCTCGATTTAGTCGCAAAAACTGTGTTAGGAGGGAGTAAGAACAACAATAGACCAACGGGCATCGAACCTATGACCTCTCGGTGCGCCGGCTCCTTTATCGTGGAGCTACGATGATACTACAATAATAAATGCATATAAGCCATTAGTTTGTTTCTACAAGTAATTACTTATTATTGTAAAACTTATTATTGTAAAACAGTTTTCACCAATAGATAAAGTGGTTCCTGAGAAAGGTTAAGTACATAATTTGTTAAGGTTTTGTATAAGTTGGCTCAAACATGACAATAATTGTGGAGTGTCGTACCGATAGGGAGTTTTTATTGAAAACGCTGCCTTATATTTTTGAGATATAACAAATTATGTATGCAAGGATTTTTCAACTTTCTTAGGGCTACAAAAAGTCTGCGATGACATTTATCTAAATTTCAAGGATAGCTTGGTATACTCATTCTTTTCTTTAAAAAGGGTAACGTCTTTGTTTTTTCGTGTTCTTTTAATGTTCACGTAATACGTAACATCACGCCTTGTTCCCATAGGGGTAGGGTCCTTTTATTTGCCACGATCCTTGCATACTTCCTTAGCTTCTTCCACTCATATTTGTCCTTTCATACAACTTCGTCGGTTAATGGTACCTACTTTTGACCTGGCCATTATTTAAAATGACCTGAATTCGGCCCAGGAATCTACCTAACCTTTCACCCTCACCTCCTAAATTTTATTAAAATTTTAATGTTTGCTATATACAATGGCACAGGGCGAAGACGCGAGTGTCTGCTAGTTATGATATAAATACTACTTGTACAGAATAAGCTATTGTTTTTGGCTGGTGGGAGGCTTTCGCCGTGGCTAGTTACCACCCTACCGACAAAGATGTACCGCCAAGCGATTTAGCGTTCCGGTACGATGTCGTGTAGAAACCGAAAGGGGTGTGGATTTCATCCTACTCTTAACAAGTTAGCCCGCTTCCATCTTAGACTGCATCATTACTTAACATCAGGTGTGATAGCAGTCAAGGGCTAACTTGTAGTCGTTAAAAAAAAAATGGAAGTCCGTTTGATTATTATTTCAAATCCCATTATGCCTATCTAATTCCGTCTTCTAATACAAAAAGCTAAAAGGAAAAGCCGCCAGCGTTCACTCCAAAAAAATAAGTTAAAAAGGTTATTATAAAGGGCGGTCGGAAATCAAATAACAATTTGGACTCGCAAATCTAATGCGGATAAGTCCCAGATTTCGCTTTCACGGTTCCATTTCGTTTTGTTTGTCCCAATCACGATCTGTTGACGGACATGATATCGTTGATAGGATCGCACCTTGGACGTGGGCCTATATACCTACATCTAGTGATATTAATAAGTGATTAGTACTGTATGTCATTGATTGGTTACTATGGCTTTATCAGCGACAAATATTTTTGAAAGAAATCGACTTATCTTGCTTTACAAGATGGAATAACCACGATTGTGAATTCATTATCGTTATCATCTTATTAACGGCCCACTACAAGACCAGGCCTCCCTCCTTATAGGCGAGGGGATATGGAGCGTACACCCACCACGCTGCTCCGTTGCAGTTTGGCGGGCTTATGGTGATAATGTTTCATTTATTAAGATCACTATCAGAAGTTGATGGTAGTGACCGGAACCGACGGCTTAACGTGGTGTTCTCAAGGCATGGTGGTGTTATATAACTCACTTGTGCGACTCCGGGCTTGAAATGAAAAATTGTATAGAATGAAAAATTCTGAATTATTTCATGACACGACCAACGATTCGAACCTAGTATTAACTTTGGGCGTATAAATAATATTCCGATGTCTTCAAAATTGTTTATTCTTTTATAACCTACCGCCGCGTCGGAAAATGCAGTCCGTGACGAGAAAAGACGCGGCCAGAAAAACTCGACACATGCTCTTTTTTACATCAATTACAAAACCACTCAATTACAATAATTAATATTACATTAAAAATATGCATACTGTGTAACAATCAAAAGAACAGTAAAATACACTACTCGACTATTCTAACGTATCCATTTTACATTTTATTTTACGGCCTGGAATCTAGTCCTTTCAAATCATCTCACGGTCGACAGACACAAGCTTACGTTACCATAGACAATATCGTACAGTATTGTCTATGGTAACAAATTGTAATATTTTAAAATGGATCTAACTCTAGGATCTTAGCTAATCCATCGAGGTATTCTACGTTGAGTAACGAGTGAACACAGTGTAATAGGTACTTCAACATTAAGGAGGGCAAAGAAATATTATACAATGTTTGTCTACTTAACATCCGATGAGCTGCAACAGCCTCTGCTTGTTTATAACATGTCATAGTAATCATCATCATCATTATCCGCCTATTAACGGCCCACTACAGAGCCAGGCCTCCCTTCTTATAGGAGAAGGGATATGAAGCGTAGACTCACCACGCTGCTCCAATGCGGGTTGGCGGGCTTGTCATGTCTTAGTAATAGTTACATGTAATATTACAATGCACTTTCCATTCCCACTTAACACTCGCGATATATTACATGTAATGCACTTCCCAGCGACCGTAAACACGAGGCATCGCTGTCAACCCGCACGTGTTTCTAATGTCCCCGGTGTAAACACCTAATGCAACGTAATCTGAAATGCAGTGTTTGCATTTCGAGATGTTTCCGACGAGGCGTTTACTATTTGTACTACCTAGAACAGACGAGCATTTAATTCGTAAACTGTATTAGAGAATTAATTTACGACATTTATAATGTAAATAACATGTGATAGTTCTTATGGGTGGGTAAACAGCTGTTACGTAATGCGTTACGGCCACATTCTGTATGGCTACAATTTCTCTCGCGCACGCGACAGCTGTAGCCCACAGCATAGCCGTATTTAAGTTATAATTTCCGAGGCACACACTTTTTTTTTGTATATAGATCAATCAAATTCAAATTCGTTTAATTAAAGTAGGCTTAATTTACAACTACGAAGCTAAGTGCCTGGCGAGTGGGGGCACGGTTTCTCGTGATATCACGTGATAAATATAAGAAAACTTCTTCTATACTTGGACAACTGAGGGACTGGACTTTTAACCCTTACTGACTTCCAAAGGAACCATGGTCCAGACTAAAAAGTTGCGTATCATACTTACCCATAGTAGGAGCATTAGCTGACGAAGGTTAACTATAGTTTGTTTCCGTTAAGAATGCAGTGAGCGCCGGTTAAGCCCCGCCCCCTACCCAATCAAATCTTTTCGAATAACAAGTTCAAGTTCACAGTGACCAGTTCAATGCAAAGCTTCGAATGCGACGCGCGATTTGATTAGTTAAGGAGCGGGGTTTGGCTGGCGAACAATAATGACTCACTGCGTTCTTAACGCGAACGAACTATAGGTAAAGGTATGGCTAAAATATATAGGCTTTTCATCCATAAGAGATAGTTAGAACACATTATATAAAAATATAAAAGACTCCTAACTAATAGTGACATGTTTTGTCCAACAGCATCCCACTGGACTGGTTCGTCAACGAGATGGTCAACAACCCCGACTTCGCCCGATCAGTTGTTCGCAAGTTCGTTGACCTCAATCAGGTAAACATTTACTGTGACTTTAATTTTAAGTGAAGGACTGAAAATTCAGGTATGTGTAGTCAAACATGTGAACATCTGGCAGCACGCGTGGATGAAAAGTACCAACCTGGAAATGTCACCCGGGTGCCTCATCCATAACATCCTAACATCCATTCGTGTTTAGCATCCTAACATTACTTTAGGATACTTTAAACAGACAGGCAGTATAAATGAACGTTACGGTTTTAACGTAAATATTTGATCTTGAGTACCTGAATGAATGTTAAATCTTCAAAAGTTTTAGTAAAGTATTCATATTAAAGTCAAATGATCGGCTAAGACCGTGGGGTCCGAGTACTAGCTTTTTTTATATAGAAATCATAAAGCGTTTGATCGACGCCTCCTGTGACCAGAAGGCTGGTCTCTTTTTAGGACAGAGGATCAGCTTTGCCATTCAACGTGGCAATGCTGCCAGCCTTCTGGGAACTTTACCGCTCGACACCGATTCGGAGGAATATTATGATGCCTAAGTTTTTAACTGTTTTTTTTTTAAATTCTTTAACATATTATTAGGATATTGTAGTGTTTAAGCTTTTACTTTTTTATTTATTTAATTGTAAATATTTAATTCAACGTACATATTTAACTGTACATAAAATGATCGGCACCATATAGAAAATAAAGGTCTGTCTTTCGATCAATTTCCCTGTGTTTATGACTTAAATATGTAAAATATTCAAAACAATATTATGATGAGGATTAACTCGAAATAAAAATAATTCTTGATTTGCCAAAATTAGGACTTCAAAATTGCTTCGTCGCAATCATACTTACAATACTTACAATAATAAGTATAAAACGAAAAATAAAGCAATTGTAAGAAAAAAAATAAGACAACGTAAACAATGCTTTCCGAAAATTACTTGTCAACATAGTTTACATAAACTTTCATCACAAAATCCTTTATTTTAAGAAGAAAGGACAGCAGTGATCTTTTCATTTCTTTTTTGTTTTCATAAGGTAATTGGTCTTAGGATCTATATTTACGTAATGTTTATTTTCGATCCCGTAACGTTATTAATAAAAATAGTTTACTGTTTTTATAAGGGGAAGGCAATATTTTCCTGTTGACCTCTGTCACCGCAAACACGTAAGAATGATTTTTTACGTTACACACGTATCTCGGTTTATTTCCGCAAAATACATTCTTTTTTTATTAGATAAACGACAGAGCTAGCCTGTAATCTTACATTTTTTATATTGTATGAGATATAATATATATATTTTTTATAAATATAAATAATTATATTTATTTTATAAGAGATATATTGCAGGCTATTTATTAATTTGCATTAACTAACTAAATGTCTAGTGGTTAGCCTATCCGGCTTCGATCCTATGGTCCTGGGTTCGAATCCTGGGTCTGGTCACGTAATAATTCTGAGTTTTTCTTTTTTCTTTAAAATTCTCAGTAAATTCCAAGCCCGGAATCGGGAAGTTGGTGGTGATACACCCCCGTGCCTCGGAGAGCACGTTAAGCCGTCGGTCCCGGTCACTGTCATCAACATCTGATAGTGATCGTTAATAAATGAAACATTATCACCCTAAGCCCGTCAACCCGCATTGCAGTAGCGTGGTAGGTGTACGCTCCATATCCCCTCTCCTATAATGAGGATGATACAATCCGTTAATCCGTAAGTAAGAAGATTGCATACTTTTAAGTAAATACTATAAATATGATAATTTAATAGTAGTCATCTATATTCGCACGTGGACTGGATGTACCACGTAGGCCTCTTCTAATTCTGATGGGAGGCGCACCGCCAATTTAGCGTTCCGGTGCTATGTCGTGTAGAAATCGAAAGGAGTGTGATATGCTTCTCTTTCCCTACTAGCCTAACCTACTCCTAACAAGTCAGCCCTTTCCCATCTTAGATTGCATCATCACTTACCGTTAGGAGTGATTGCAGTCAAGGGCTAACATGCAATGAATAAATAAAATATAAGGCACGGACCCCTAAGGTCTGTCAAACTATGTTTTATTTCTATTCTATTATTTTTGTTCCCAAAATAATCCTAACAGCGTGTTAGTTATTTCTAATATCCAACACAAATTTAATATTATACCGTCACACAGCCTTTAATCAGAATACAATCTTGACACGTGTAGCTGACAAGTAGTTAAAAGTTACGAAGGAACAGGGCATTATACATAATTATGTAACGACATACACATTGGTATTTATAGGTATAATTAAATAATAGACTTATTTAACAATAATGACGTCATTAGTCTCTAATAAAAGATGCTAGCTGACGTCATTCATAATTTTATAAATGTAAAAAAAAATACCGTTAATGTGGTTCAATTGTGTGCGTGATTTAGACACACGCACACATTTAGAGGCGAAATAATAACAAATAGGCACTTTCTTAATAAGTCTGCTTTATCTGTATCCTTCGGGATCACTTTCGTTCATGTAAACAAAGCCATTGAACGGATCTATTTGTGTGATTTCTTCGTATTGAGTTACCGAATAAACATTCTCTAAATCTTTAGCACGTTTAGATAGATCAAGCTAAAACTAATACTTACAAATGGGTAACATTTTAGATAGATATTTTATCAATCAATAAAGTTTCAATGTAAATAGAATGCCCCATTCGGTTCTATTCACTTTCACTAGCCTCTTTGGTCCATAGTTAGCCTATAATACTTCAGATCACAAGGTTCTGGGTTCGATTCCTGGGTTGGGGTAAGAAATATTGAGCGTATCTTTCTTCCAAGAAATTCTCAATGAAAATTTTTTAACGTGAGCTTAAGAAGTTTGTAACACCCTGTGCACGAGCACGTTAAATTGTAAGTCAATATTATCAACGTCTTGTAGTGATCAGCAAAAGGGAGACCTGACCTCTCAAATCTTTTCAAAATAGCACCCGTTTCTATTCAATAATTACAAGGTTTATTTGTTTCAGGACGGCATGCTCTCATCGGATGAACTGCTAAGAAACGTTTAAGCTGCTAAATTAATTCTAGTTAATACACCAGCATATTTCAAATTGGTTATGTATTCTACGGATATTTTTATATATAAAAAATTATTTACTGAGTTATAACTATGTTTGTAACTTACGGTACTGTGATATCATTAAAATATACTTTGTTCATTCTTGAGAATATATTATTGTTTTTGTTAAAAAATATATGTGAATTATTTTTATTTTGTTTTTGCAGTTTGTAGTTGTTGCTCTACGAAGAAAACTTGTATATAAATTTTATTGTAATGATGCATTTAAGGTGAGCTAAGATAAAGTATTTAAACTTATGCATTTTCTTATAGTTGCAAATGCAAAATATATAATTTGAAAAAATGCCGTCAATTCCCATTCAATTGTAATTAAATTGATGGGTAGTTTATTTTAGGAGTTATGGAAAAGATATTTCTTCACTTTACATTTATGTCTCCCTTTACTTGTAAATTAATTTAAATTCATGTTTTACTTATATCTGGTTATAAAATCAAACGTAATATCATGCATTATTTCTACATCAAGTAGTTGAACCATAGCCTAGGGATTAAAGCGTTCTGGCCGCGATATCCAAAAATACACGAATTCGAAGCTCGTCAGTTCAACAATATTTAAAAATATGTTTCTTTTCAAAAGTCTATTTTTAAGTCTATTAAAAATAGCTCATCAGTTAACTGCATCATAGAAATTGTCCATAGAATATAGATATTTTCGGTGTCTTAATAGTTTCTTTAGATATATCGCACGGAAGGTATTGTGATCAGTCATGGACTGAATTTCTTGAATTATAAAGATATTCAAACACGTTCAACGCTCTCTAACCTCGATATATCTAGATAAACTGTAATATACTTAGTAACGTTATTTGATGTATGTACAATTTTCCTTTTATTTATTTTAACATAATAATATTTCTATAAAAATACCTTATATGAAACGAATTAGAATTTCGTACTCCTGTCCTAAAGAAATTTGTTTTATTTCAAATAAAGTTTCTGTTTTTACTTATATTTACATTTAACATGTTGTACTTAATCTTATTTTCTTATTCTACTTTTCTGAACGAAACAGAAGTTTTTTTGCTTTTAAAATAAATAATTTTTCTTCGCTGAGTTATTTGAACGATCCGCGCTCTTTTGAGGAGCCAAGTATTCTGTTTAAGAACTCAAAGACTAGGAATGCTGTTGATAAGTCTAAGTGCATTTGGTTAAATTTGTGCATTACTAATTTACCGTATATTTTAACTTTGTTAATACCATTAATTTAAAAATCTCTGTTTTAAAAACTGTGCCATATTAGCGGAGACCCTTCCTAAGTTTGCATCTAAGTCATAATGCTTTAGTGTTAGAGTTGTTATACTGTATTTATTAGACTGGGTCACGTATTCTGAGTCAATTTATGAATAAAAAATATTATAGTCTAGTTTCAACTCTACATACATACATGTACAAATCTCAGAATCGATTATAAGATTATTGTCAAATATTCATATTAAATGACTGTATGAATGAATACCCACACATAGTTCGTTGTTATTTATCATTGTCGAATTTACGAATGAAATAAATTGGGTATCGAAAAATGATGCGTTTTATTTTTTAGCCCACCCATTTTAACACGAGAATTGAATTTGTTCGGAGTGTAATTTAAAAATTATCATGAAAAAGTTTGTATTCTATCCAATGAAATGTTATTTGGTTTAAATAATATATTTTCAGGTTTATTCGCATGTTGAAACTATCTGAATTCATAAGTGAAATTCCAAATGCTACATTGTTCAAAACAATGAATACACTATACAAATAAATTCCCATCACCAACCCACTCGAGGCCATCAACCCGTATAGGAGCAGCGTTGTGGGTCTTAACTCTATATCTCTTATCCTACAAGGAAGAATGCCTGACCCTGTAAATAGGCTGATATCATTATCATTAATAACTTAAAAATTCAAAAATATTTTGGGAATCTTGTTACAAAACACATTGTTTTTGTATTTTAAAATGTAACATCATCAATGTAGTTGTTTCAATTCTAGGAAGATGATTTAGTAATTCGGTTAGTATTTTAAGAGTATATAGAAAAGTATGCCTGCGTTATAAGTTATAACGTACCTTAACTATTATACAGAAGTTCTATTTTAAGTATTGTTACGATCTTTGACGAAATATTAAAGCTGAAAAAGTTAAAAATAATTTACGTTATTCTTTTTTCACTGATTGCATTTAAGATTTAAAAGACGATTTATTTTACGTCACCGTGACTTCCTCATAAATCTCTTAAATCATCTCCTATTGTGTACTTTACGGAAAACCGAGACGTTTATTAGATTTCGTCTTCTTCAAAATTGCTTATTAAATAAAATATTTTTTTCCAGTATTAAACGTCTTTTCGAAGGAGACAGTAAGACTGAGAGGCGAAAGTATTACCTGGTAAAGACAATGACTAAAAAAATATAGATGACACTAATTCCTGAAGTCTGAAAAGTTCGGAGTATGTCACAGCGTTTGTATTAGCGTATGTCATGTTGTAAAACTACACGAGTTGCTAATCATTTTTGTCACAGTTATATCGACTTCCAAATATTTATTTAGACTCTTTTATAGACAATGCCTCATTGGTTTAGTGGTTAGGCTGTGTGGCTTTGATCACGAGAACCTGAGTTCGGATACTGGACTAGGTTGCCGTTGGTCCTCCGTATCATCAATCTGATCTGATAGGTAGTAATCCTTGCTAATATTACAAAGCCAAAAGTTTTGAATGTTTGGTTGGATGGATGGATGTTTGTTGCTCTACACATTCGTGTACTGAATGGATTTTGATGAAACTTCACAATAATATAGCTAGCTTGTCAGAATAACAATAGCTATATTTTAACCCGGAATTTCCATGGGAACCAGAACTACTTGGCGGACCCCGCGGTCTTCTTCTAGTTTTTTAACCGACGAAAAAAACGGAGGAGGTTCTCAATTCGACACGTATATTTTTTTTATGTATGACCACGCATAACGTTTTACAGAGTTGTCCAACTCTTTTTTTATTAGAAAGGGCACACTTCCAAGGTGGTCCCATTGTCATCATGTTAGGATCTGATGATGATATCCTGGGAAAATTGAAGGAACTCTTCAAATTTTATAGGCACACTTGCAGCGATTTCGGTTTTAGTGTAAGTATCGGTAGCTTTTTGGCTACAAGTGCCGTATAATATACTATGACAATATAGTACGAGTACGTTACGGTTACGATAAATCACTAAAAAGTAAAAAATAAAAATTTTTAACAAAAAATAGAACCGACTCAAAACGCACTAAAAAGTAAAAAGTAACTGTGTCATTTAGTTCCTTAAATTTACTTAAGCATATTTGCGTTTTGAGTCGGTTCTATTTTTAGTTAAATTTTTTTTAATAAATTAAACATTGTCTGCGTCGTGGTGAAACTACGTTCCATATAGAGGATATCTCCTATAAAGAACGAGGCCTGACTAATTGGTGAGCCGTTAAAGGTTAAATGATAAAATATTAATTTAGCATAAATAAATGAATATTAAATATATATTTATGTATTTTGATTTGATTTCGACTTAACGACGAAGTATCTATTAAAATGTATAAATCGTAATTAATGAAGAGGTATATGGAATATTTAATCCCTGTGATACACCGAATGAAGGGTGCAATATTGAAAGTCATCTATGTTAAGTAAGTCAACACTTATACTATAAAGATATAGTGTGTGTGTGTGTGTGTGTGTGTGTGTGCGTGCGTGTGTGTTGGTTACTCCGTCAAGTTGCAACTACTAAACTGATTTGGCTCAAATAAATGGAAATTAGATTATATCTAAATACTTTCCGTGCAATAGTAAAATTCTACACTCATGTATCCGTATGCATAGGCGTATCGAAAACGAAAACGAAAAAGTTCCTAGAGGAAAGAGAAGTTTTAGTTATACAGAGATGAGTCGCGGCTACCTGTTGCGCTATCTACTTTTCGTGCAGTCTAACAGCAATGAATAATATTAAATACGAGCTACCTTTGTATAATTTATAAGGAATCTTCTCTTGAATGACAATGTTGTTTCACCTTTTGTTCCAGTTTCGCAAATGCTTACTGGTGTATTTAAGAGATGTTTCAAATGGACGATTGTATGAATCATGAGTTGTTTTGAAAATTTAGCTCTAAAAATATTTATGTCTATTTTTGAAGGGTTCATTTATGTTCTTTTTGAAATAGATGTTATTTTTAGGTCTTCGAGTGGTAATTTGGCTGAAACCTTCTAGCGTAAAACACCCGAGCATATTATTAGATACGGATTTAATTTCAGCGAATAAATATTGTGTTAGTACCTATTGCTTTTTTGTACCAGTGTGCCTAGTGTGAGTTTGTTACCGATCGAATGTGTAAAAACGTAACGCAAATTTATGTTGAATAAAAGCAGCGCCATCTAGTTATAGCGAGAGTGAACGTTTTTTTTATATAATCGAGTGGTTACGTTTTTACGCAGTCGCTCGGTGAAAACTCGCACTTGCCCCACAGCTATCTAAACTTACTTTGATAATTAGATTTTATAGCGATGTGTATTGTCCTATAATATTTATTTATTTATTACAGTACTTACAACTTTAACTTATCATCTTACTTATTGAATTAAATGGGTTTCTATAAAAGATAGATAATATATATGCCATCGCAAACTTTTCTGTAATCCTAATAAAAATGAACAATTCTTCCATATATTGGTTTATTATATCTCAAATATTTTGGATAGAGTCTTCATTGAAAACTTCCAGCCGGCGAGATACTTCCAACAATTATTGTCATATTTGAGCTAGCTTGCAACAAATTATATACTAAAACCTTCCTCGTAAAAACCGCATGAGAATTCGTTTAGTACTTTTTGAGTTTATCGCAAACAAACAGGCAGACAGATACGTCGTCAAGATCCTATTAGTGTAATCAGTCTTCGATCCTGACAATAAAGTTAAAAGCTGGCGTTGTAGTTAATTGATTATGTAGGGTCTTGAGCACCATATGGTTAGACGTTGATACTTTGACATAGTGAGTTACAAGTTGATTACATAAATTGCGTACCCTATATATATTAGTATATCTAATGGATATCAGTTAAATACATGTAGTTATTAATTTGACTGCCTTGTTGGTCTAGTGGTTAATGTGGCTTCGATCACGAGGTCCTTGGTTCGAATTCTGAGAATAACGGAATAATTCTGAGTTTTTCAGTCTTCTATGAAATTTTCAGTTAATTCCAAACTTGAAAATGGGAATGTGGTTGTGATATAGAGCAAGAGCCTGCGACGGCCAGACCTTCATTATTTTATAAAAGTTGAAATTTTCTCTGTACAGGTAAGAATGTCTCCTATACAGGTAAGAACGACCAGCGACTATAGAGTTTGAGTTGTGGTTACTTAGGCAGGTAACAGGTAGCAAAGGTGTATAAAATAGTACTGAAAATTTGTTAGAGTCAATTTTTGTATATTTTCTTCGGGATAACTGTAGAAATCTCGTCATCCATTGCCGGACACTTATGACAGTTGCTACCCCTTGCCAGACACCGCTAAACTTAATACTGTTATCAACATGTGACAGTGATCCTTATTAATATTGTAAAGGCGAAAGTTTGTGAGTGTATATCTTTGTTACTCTTTCACGCAAACTACTGAATGGTTTTTGATAAAAATACACAATAATATAGCTTACGTATCAAAATAACACAGGCCGCACTCTATCACGAAATTCCCACGAAAACGGGAACTACGTGGGTGAAATCGCGGGCTCCTCTAGTTTATTAATAAATGAAACATTATCACCCTTAGCCCGCCAACCCAGATTCGAGCAGCGTGGTGGGTGTACGCTCCATATCTCCTTTCCTATAAAAATCTTGGTCCTGTAGTGGATCGTTAATAAACTGATAATAATAATGATAATGGTCATGATGATCAGAGAGTAAGAGATTAAATTGTATTTTTAAGAAGATGATGTAAGTAATTTATAATTAAGTTCTAAAATAATATTAAAAATACACTCGATAGTTTAACGTACGTACACGAGGTGTAACACCACTAAATGTTTGGGCGGCTTCTGAGAATAGGCTGGTGGAAGGTTTCGGCCGTGGCTAGTTACCGGCCTGCCAAGCTTTTTTTTATCGACTACAAGTTAGCCCTTGACTGCTATCACACCTGATGTTAAGTGATGATGCAATCTAAGATGGAAGCGGGCTAATTTGTTAAGAGTAGGATGAAAACCACACCCCTTTCGGTTTCTACACGACAACGTACCGGAAAGCTAAATCGCTTGGCGATACGTCTTTGTCAGTAGGGTGATAACTAGCCATGGCGAAAGCCTCCCACCAGCCAGACCAAGACAAATTAAGAAAAATCTCAATCTGCACCGCCGAGAATCGAACCCAGGATCCCCATCTTATAAATCCACCGCGCATACCACTGCGCCACGGAGGTCGTCAAGCTGTTTAACTTTCCGGTACGATGTCAGGTACAAATAGATTTTCATCCCAATCTAAACAAGTTAGCCCGCTTCCATATTAGATTGCATCGACATCAGATGTGATTACCATCAGAGTCAAGAGCTAACTTGTAGTAAAAAAAAAATTATATTTTGAAAAAAAGAAAATCTCACTTTGTCATCGCTCATACAAGCAGTTGGTTTTAAATACATTGTGTGGAGAAACACCAGGAAATTAAAGAACCCATTGTTATCCATAGAGTTAACAATAGACACAGGAAATTAGACGTGACGCGTGCTTCTATAGTAGGTATTGAGTAATCTGAAAAGGTATTCTATTTGAGTATTGACCTTTCTCATTCAAGGTTTTGAATGAGAAATGAGAAAGTTATCTTTTAAAAATATAAAAATACCACTATTAATAGGTAATAATTTTTGACGGCGTCCGTTGCGCAGTGGATTTGTAAGACGGAGATCTGGGGTTTGATTCCAGGTAGGACTGATTAATATTTTCTAAATTGGTCCTAGTCGGGCAGGTGGGAGGCTTCGGCCGTAGGTTGCTACCGACAAAATCGTATCGCTAGACGATTTAGCGTTTAGGTACGATGTCGTGTAGAAACCGAAAAAAGGTGCGGATTTCATCCAACTTTTAACAAGTTAGCCCGCTGCCATTTTAAATTGTTTCATCACTTACCATCTGGTGTGATTGCGGTCAAGGTCTAACTTGTAATAAGTAAAAAAAATGGTCGCTATTCTAACATCATACCCACTTGGACCCCAAATATCATCAACTCTTCAAACGATAACCTTATTGTTTCTATAGCTTTGAGATCACTGTAAATATATTGATAACTTTGTTTCAACTACGTGTCATAGCATAGTCACTCAAACTGATTTTTAACCGACGAAAAAAAACGGAGGAAGTTCTCAATTCGACACGTATATGTATATATTTTTTTTTATATGTATGACCACGCATAACTTTTTACAGAGTTGTCTGATTTTGATAATTTGTTATTAGAAAGGGCACACTTCCAAGGTGGTCCCATTGTCATCATGTTAGGATCTGATGATGATATCTTGGGAAAATTGAAGGAGCCGTTCAAAATTTATAGGCACACTTGCAGCGATTTCGGTTTTAGTGTAAGTATCGGTAGCTTTTTGGCTACAAGTGCCATGTAATATATACCATGACAGTATAGTACGAGTACGTTACATGGCGAAAAATCACTAAAAGTAAGAAATAAAATTTTTTAACAAAAAATAGAACCGACTCAAAACGCACTAAAAAGTAAAAAATAACTGTGTCATTTAGTTGCTTTAATTAACTTAAGCATATCTAGGAGTCGGTGCCAGCCAAGGTTTCTGCTTGAAGAGCATTACCTAGAACCCACAAACTGCTTTGCTAAGTAAAATAAATGTTCCTAAAACTTGGCTGGCACCGACTTCATAGATATGCTTAAGTAAATTAAAGCAACTAAATGACACAGTTATTTTTTACTTTTTAGTGCGTTTGCAGTCAGTTCTATTTTTTGTTAAAAAATTTCTAAAAATATCTTTGAGTATGTTCTTCGCTAACAGTGGTTCACTTTTAATAAAAAGAACTTTTGCAGATTATCGAAGGAAATTAAAAAAGTTGATAAGTAGATAGTGAAAACTCTTAATGAGATGAGATGCAAGTTCTCATCGTTTTATTGGAAACTGAAGTATAAGAATGTTAGTTGAATAAGTCTAATAAAATGGTGGCATTTTCATTAGAGTTATTTTTGTGTATGTCCCTATTGCTACTTAATTAATTTGACCTAATAAAGTATTCTTCATACAATTAATAAAAAACATATTTTATAGTTATAACAAATAAAATTTATAATAAAAGACATTTTTTTACAAAAAGAATAAGCAAAGGCAAGGTGCCCATATACTGGCACTAGCTTGTCACCAGACACATGGATCAGATGTTTGGATAAGACGTTGAAAAAATATTTGGTGTCCGATGACCAGACCAGGGACCCGTATTCGTAATTATTTTTGTGTTGATAATATTTAAAAAAAATAATCTATTCATTCTAGGGCATATTTGGTGGCAAATTGAAAGTTAATATATGTATTTTTCCATTTTTTTTCTTCATGATTCTTGGTACATTTGCGTTTAACTTAGTTGTGAAAGTGGGAGCATTTTGTGAAGGCTTAACGTTACTTCGTACTTCATTAATAAGATATGGCCTGTAGAAAGCCTAAATGAACGGTCCCTCATATTCCTAAATCATGTACGCATATTTAGTATTATGCTCGGGACTAGTGCACGGGAACAGGTGCGCCGTATGCTACGAAAATGAGTAGTTTATAGTTGTTATGTGTATAGAATGTTGTTAGCATTGCTAATACTTCTATTTAGCAGTTATTCATTTTACGCAGTAAATACGTATTGATCTCTATCGAAGTAAATTCTATTAATTAAGTAATTAAATTTTGAATATGAAAAATATGAAAATGAAGTAATTAAAATAGAATGGTCTCAATGATTTTGTGTGGTGGTGATTTACAATAAAATTGAGTCCAAACGTCAGAAAGTTGAACCTTTTTAAGCGACGAAAAAAAACGTAGGAGGTTCTCAATTCGACACGTATATTTTTTTTAATGTACGACCAGGCATAACTTTTTTAGGAAATGTCCGATTTCGATAATTCTTTTTTTAATAGAATGAGCACACTTCCAAGGTGGTCCCATTGTCATCATGTTAGGATCTGATAATAATATCCTGGAAAAATTGAAGGAACTCTTCAAATTTTATAGGCACACTTGCAGCGATTTCGGTTTTAGTGTAAGTATCGGTAGCTTTTTGCCTACTAATGCCTATGAAAGTATAGTACGAGTACGTTACGTGGCGATAAATCACTAAAATGCAAGAAATAAAATTTTTTAACAAAAAATAGAACCGATACAACACTTTAAGCCTTACATGAAACGCCTCAAAGCGAGGTAACGCCGGATGAGTCATGTTTTTTCGTGCGTGCAGCCGGCTCTATAGAATTATAAGACGTTATCACGTCAAAAATAGAACCGACTCAAAACGCATTAAAAAGTAAAAAATAACTGTGTCATTTTGTTGCTTTAATTTACTTAAGCATATCTAGAAGTCGGTGCCAGACAAGGTTTCTACCTTAAGGATGTTACCTAGAACCCACAAACTGCTTTACTACGTTAAATAAATGTTCCTTTAGCTTGACTGGCACCGACTTCATAGATATGCTTAAGTAAATTAAAGCAACCAAATGACACATTTATATTTTACTTTTTAGTGCGTTTTGAGTCGGTTCTATTTTTTGTTAAAAAAAAAATTCTAATTATTTATTAATTATATATGTGGTACTTATTACAAGTTAGCCCTCGACTGGAATCCCCCTGATGTAAAGTGATGATGCAATATCAGATGGAAGCGGGTTAATTTGTTAGGAGTAGGATGAAATCCACACTCCTTCGGTTTCTAAACGACATCGTACCAGAACGCTTTATCGCTGCACAGTAAGTCTTTTTACCCGACTGCGTCAGAAGGAGGGTTATGTTTTTCGAGCGTATGTATGTATGTATGTATGTATGTACGTATGTATGTACGCGCTACAGCCTAAACGGCTGAACGGATTTTGACATGTGAGATGTCGTTGAATTTGTCAAAATTGTGGTAGTGACATAGGCTACATACATTTTCAAAATGGCGGCTGTAATTGGGGGAAAAAAGGGGGAATGTGTGTATTTTTTTCTTTTATCTTAGCAACATGGATATCAATTGAAAGGTCGTAAAAAGACCATTTCAAAAATAGAGACCATAACAAAAAAGGGCAAAAAGTGTACTAAGTGTACCGTCTCATTTCTACAAAAAATAAAAGAAATAAATAAAAAATAAATAAATAAAAAAAAGCCTTTATTGCTGGTATTGGTTTTAAAATACATTTCAATTCTTACCGAAACAATTTAGTTGATATAATACAATAATGATTTCTTTAATTTTCTTCAATAACTTTCTAATTTTTTTAATAAGTCTTCAATAACTATCGGCAAAACGGTCGTTAGTCTGTTGCAGCTTGTCTTCTGATAAAGGCCTCCTCTAAAGATTTCCATTCTATTTTGTTTATTGCCTTTCGGGTCCATATTGGACCTGCTTTATTCTTAATGTCATCTTCCCACCTCTTAGTCTGTCTGCCCCTGTTTCTCTTACGGTCTCTCAATTACCATTCTGTTATTAGTCTCGTCCATTTTTCTTTCTTCTCTCTTATCATGTGCCCTGCCCACCTCCACTTTAGTTGTTTGTAAGTAGTGAACGCATTTTTAAATTTAGTTTTACTTTTTAAGTCTTTTAATTTTACTCTGTCCTTTATTTTGACCCCTATAGTGCTTCTCTCTATTCCGTTCTGGTATTTTTTTATTTTATTAAGTAATACTGTTTTGATTTGACCACATATCCACAAGACAGTTTGCTAGCGGAGCAGCGTGGTGGCTCCATATTCCTTCTCCCTATAAGGACTGACCTAGTAGTGGGCTATTGTAGAAGGATTATGAGGACAAATTACAAGATTGTAAAAAAAATAACGTACATATTTCCTTTTCATATGAATGAAATATGATTTGTTTACATTTACAAGATCTTAAGATGTAAACGTACGCTCACTCGAGTATAATCCTAAGCTACGAACGCAGATGTGGTTGAGGCGTATTTTCCTTGGGATTTCCATATTATTCCTTTTTACAATTCTTTATTATTCTTAACTACCTGGTATACGCTAAAAAATTTATTTTTTCCTTCTAGGCCCGGCATTTGCATTGAGTTTAGATATTTATTACGCAATAAGTATCTAAACTTCAAACCTGGGTCTCCCGTAGGAGATGGAAGGTCTAAGGATTATCAGAATAGGTACTAGAAGGAGGAAAGGACTTGTAACAGGCCGTTACTAATGCAGGTACCCGATCTTATGGTGATAAGACGGCCGAGTGGCGCAGTGGGTAGTGACCCTGCTTCTTCATCCTAGGCTGTGGGTTCGATTCCCACATCTGGAAAATGTTAGTGTGATTAGTGAGATCCATGATGTTTTCAGTGTCTGGGTGTTTATCTATATAATTATTATAAGTATTTACGTGTAGTATATATAAAAATATTCATCAGTTATCATAGTACCCATAACACAAGCTACCTAAGTTTACTTTGGGGCTATATAGCGATGTGTGTAATTGTTCTATAATATTTATTTATTATTTATGATGTCAAGTTAATTATAAAAAAAATGTAGTCAGTTTTTCTTTTCAATGACTCAACTATACTTGAATGTCACCTTTACAAAGTCAACTTATTTAACATAAACTGTAAAGGTAATCGTATTTGTTTTGATCTTTGCCAGAGTTCAACGTGCAAAGATTTTGTGTTTTGCTTTTCCTTTGTCTTCACTTTCCTTCTTGCTTATAATCGGCTTTATGTTTAATATAATTTTGAATGTCAATGCTACTTATTTAACAAAGGAAGTTATACAATGTTTGTTGGTTTTAAAAGACGCAAATATAAACGTGTAAGTATTTTAAGAAAATGTAATAATCGGTTTTTTGGTAGAGGTAAATTACTCGTTTTTATTAATAGAACTTGTGATTTCTTATAAGAAAATAAAATTCAGAACTTAGTAGGTAGGCATTTGTTACGACAGATGTTGTCTCGCTTTTTTTTGACTTTTGACTTTGTAACGATAAGTAGACAGACTTGTGTCATTTTGCTTGACTCAAAATTAAATATTAACGACATAGAGTTACAGGGATATTGAGCCCATAAAATTTCTAACTCCAAGTAAGAGCATCTGTAGGACCATCGTTATTGCTGAGCATTGCTTAAAAGAAAGAGAAGCTCGATATTTTCTACCCCGATCTGGGACTCGAACTGAGGACATTTATGATTCCACGTTGCATTGTCTAACTCTTATGGATTTACCCTAAGATGTAAATACATGATTACTATTCCCGAATGTCAGCTATCTTTCACGTAAATTTCATCAAGATCAGTTCCGCGATTTAGCCGCCAGTATCCTTAGGGACTTTATATCGGGGATAGAATGTATTACTTGCCCTTTTCCATCCTTTTAGAGGTACATGTACTTCTATGAAGAAAACACTTTTCAATGAATTTTTCTACCTGTTTTCCCACGAGACTAATATATTTTTCCGGGATAAAAAATAAGCGAGTCGCGGTATGTTTATCTTTATAGTGTTGCTTAAATGATATGTTATATACTCGTATAAGGTCAACGGATAAATAATTTTAGTTTTTAATTAAATCCAGTCGTTAATAAACCAGTGGTAAAGCTATTGGCTGTCTGAAAGGCTAAGCCTACAATCTAAGATAGGAAACAGGCTAACTTGTTAGGGGTACGATGAAAATCAGCATACCCCGCTTGGCGATACATCTTCATTGGCGGGGTAGGTAACTAGCCACTGCAGAAACCTTCCACGGCTACCCCTATCTACCATACTGACAAACGCGCAACGACAAGCGAATTAGAGTTCAGTACAACGTCGTGTAATAACCGAACGGGTGTGGATATTATCCTACTCCGAACAAGTCACTCTACTTACATCTTAGATTGCGATCAGTTATTTGATTGCAGGTAAAAGTCAACTTGTATAAAAAAAAGAAATTTGTAAAAAATCAGTATGTACTCAGAGTACCTATATTTAAAATTACAAATCAAAAGCTAACATTTGTTTAAAAGTTTTGTACTCAAGATTTTAACAAAAGATCCAAAAGGGCCGAAGTGCATCCGCTATGGCGGGCCTCGTCATCATCATTATCAGTCTATTAGCGGCCACTACAGGGCCAGGCCTCCATCCTTATAGGAGAGGGGATATGGAGCGCAGACCCACCACGTTGCTCCAATGCAAGTTGGCGGGCATAGAGTGATACTGTTTCATTTATTAATGATCACTATCAGATGTTGATGATAGTGACCGGGACCAACGATTTAACGTGCTCTCCGAGGCACGGGGGTGAAACACCACCAACTTCTAAATTCCGAACTTGGAATGTACTGAACATTTCACAGTAGAATGAAAAAGCTCGGAATTATTCCATGACCCGGCCTCACCATACCGATAATAAAAATTTTGTACACATTAACCGCCTCATCTGAATCCTAAACTAATAATCCAGAATCCGGGAAACATTCTTACTTACAACAATTTTTCCTTAAGTAGCTTCATCGTGATGAGACGCCCAATGTTTTTCCGTACAAAAATTTTCAATTGTGTTTCCTAAAGGGTTATCAGGGACAATACAAATTTTTGAGTAGGACTGTGGTAATGTACGTAATTTGTAGGATTATGTTTGTGTATGTATTTTTATGTATGTGTAGCGGACGTCGGCGGTTTTAATATGTCATGTCTTCATTACTCTGGCTGGCTATAATAATACAAGATTTTTTTACAATCCAATCAATACTTTTATAGATTTTTTTAAAATAATTGTTGATGTATATACCTACCGTATATGTCTACGTATACGTAGTATATACCCACTCGTACTTTCAAAAGTATTAAGTGTTAATTAAACACAAACTGTTAATTTGTAAACATTATTTATTTTTTTATTTTTTTTATTTTATTTAATGACAAGCCAACAACAATTATGCACAAAATTAAATACATACAAAATAATATAATTTAATCTAACAAGACTTGTAACACAAATATCAATTAATGGCGAGTACAATAGTTATAAAAATTAAAATACGAAGTTAAACAGAATCAAAACACACTATGAAATTATGAATACATTAAGAAAATAAAAAAAACATAATCAAGTAGAAACTACAACTAAGTCATAATTAATCATTCACTTCCCTACGTAAGCAGTGAACAACGAAACGACGAAAGCAGATTATCTTTGAACTGAAAATGTTTATATTGCCATTCTTCTGATGAAGTGAATTAATTTTAATTTTTACCTATCGTTAAGCAACGAGTGTGGCTATTCTTTGCAAATTTCATCTCATCTCTATTTTACCATAACTAAAGTATTAAATATACAAGAATGGAACCAAGCGTCGACGAGCACCGCCGCGAATTGCTCAATTTTTTAATTATTGTCTTAGTGAATTGAAAATAAAAAAATAGTAATAATAAACATGAATATTGTGGTTAACTTACTTCGTTTCCAATCAGAGTTGAGGCTAAGTTAGGCGCTGGTCAACCAAGTAATTTGTAAGTTGATTTAGTTCCACATTCGCCTACGTATCAAACAGAAACACAATATCACACCCAATTTTCCAGCTCACTGAAAACCAAAACATTTCATTGAATACACCTGACCTATGCAAATTCAGTTTCGACTCTTATAGACTTCAAAATTTGACTACGGTCAGGTCACATCGATGTTTTTCTTTTTTAGCTTTTGCTATTGAAAGCGATAGTACGAAAATGTTTTTCCAAGCGGCCTGCGGCCAATATTGCCGTGGCAAAGTCCTGTCGCGCCAGGCAAATCTAATAGACAACAATAAATAGGTATCTCTTATTTTTTGTAGCGGGATATTTAGGTTGATATTATAAAACAAATTCCTTTGCTGCGCCTGTCTATCTGTTCAAGATCATTTCAATAACTTCTCTGGGCGGTATTCACGAATAGATAGTGATTCCTAAGGAAGTTCTTAATAATATAATTTGTTGAGGTTTTCTGTAATTTGGTTGCAATACGACGACAGTTGTGAGAAGTGTCGGGTGCATCCCAGTAGTTCCCCATACCGTAGTTCTATAGAACTGTTGGGATATTTTTTGTGCTGTCAAATTATGTCCCAATAGTTCTATATAGTACTGTAGTATAGTTTTTGCTCTTGACTTTACTTGTACCATATAAGTTATAAACTTTATATTATTTTGATTGATATTTTATTTTTTAAGCAAAAAAATGTCCCTTGCGACAAAACTAACTTAGTCGCAAGGGACATTTTTTTCGTTAAAACGAAGTAGTAGTTGTGTCTAAAAAAATATTCTCTTATTTTAGAAGTTACAGGGGAGTACACATTTTACCACTTTGGAAGTATCTTTCGCGCAAACTATACAGTTTAGAAAAAAATTATATTAAAAACCTCAACACCATTTTAAAGACGTTTTGTGCAATTTAAGCAAAGCTGTATTCGATATAGTATGTTTATAGATACTCTCAAATTTAAGTGAACTTTTATTATTGCAATCAAAAGAGATTCCACATTATACTTATAAAAACAATAGATATTTTATATGCAACGTACAAACAAGATGTTGATATCGACATTTCTTTAATTTTGTCCCATTAGTTCTATATAGAACTAATGGGACACTAAGCACTAATATGGTGTAGGGGAGAGCGGGGTTGAAAGTGCCGGGGGTAAATTGTGCCGATGCGAATATCTCGAAAACAGTAAGAGATAGAACACGATCATATTGTGTTGCGTAATGCTTAACAGACGAGCACACGCGGCTGTCATTTTAGTTGCGCCAACGACGCGGACCGAGGGGCAGTGCATGTTAGAAAATATTTTCATCTCAAACGTCACGTTAGTAAATATTTTCGCTTCAATATGTTTTGGTCACAAGCTAGCGTTTTTTGTTTTTTTTATATGAGAGTTTTATTCAAATGTTTGTTATTTATCCTAGTTTGCTATGCAGTATAATTTTAATGCTTCGAGCAGGGTGATTTTTATATATGAGCCAAAATATCAGACTCCATTATTTGGGGTAAAATGTGCCGTTCAACCGGGGTTATTTGTGCCGCAGCACAACCAACTCCTAAACAGTCAATATTCTTTATACATTGCTTATGTTTACGAGAACACTTATGAAAGAAAGAAAATAGTTACTTTTTGACATAATAAATGATGATGTACTGCATTTATTGTCTTTGACAGAATGAAATCGACGAAATTGTATGTTTCAAACGAAAACACAAAGGGGTACAACATCTTAGGTGGGCAAACCCAAAAAAGGGCTGCTGATGCAGACATCAAGGATGGACGTAAACTAAAAAATGTTGCACGTGGCTCTTATCAAACATTCTGCTTTAAAGCTCAAAATAACTGGCAATTTGTGATTTATTTTTACTATACCTGGTGTAGTAAAATACGATTTACCTTTGGCAGCAATACCCGCTAACATATGCAATGCATATAAAAAGCCTTATGATTCGAACGTATTTACAGACAAAGATCATGCAGTGTCTTTTGTAACAGCTCGCCCGATGCCAGACAATCAACCTTCACAAGGTACAAGAAACTTGCTTGTCCCTCTAAATAATCGAGAAAAAACTCTTGAATATCTCGATGAGTCAAATTACGTGGGCAGCAATGTTGAGATGAGACTAGTCCATCATTATTAAAGCTTAATGTTCGTGGGCAAAGTGACTGCAGCGTTGATTGTACGAGCGAACCATCAGGTAATAAAGAACACGAAAAGAAAGACAGCTATTCTTACAGACATTCCAGAGAAAAATGCTTTGGCCGAAGAACAGGCTAATAAAAAGAAGAAGGAAGAAAGTGAAAGTATATAAAAGGTTTATGGAAAAAGGCAAGGAAATGGTAAACAAACAAAAACCGACTAAGATCCCCGCTCAGAGAAGAGTTTTGTAAGATGAGCACAGTTCTGATAACGAACAAGAATGGTACTGCATCATATGTTGTGATGCGTATTCTAACTCTGCCCCTAAAGAAAAGTGGATTGAATGCAGATAGTGTAAGGAATGGGCCCATTTGCAATGTATTGAAGATCAAGAAAATCTGGAATGTGTATGTCCTCATTGTTGTTCTGATCATTCTTCTAGGGAATAACTAGTTTTGATTTGTTAAAGAGTCAAGAGACTGATGTTATCATTATTTCTTATTAATAGTACTAAAAGACTGATATTTTTAATAATTTATCATATTCGCATTAAAATAAGTACAAACTTTCGATTAAAACAAAGTTTTATGTTTTGATTATATAATAAAGGGCGATTAGTTCTTTTTTATTATAACGTATTATAATTATTATCTACTAATAAGGTTGATTTATAGTAGAAATAATAACAAATAAATATATTAATACCAAAGTAATGTCTTTTACATTTTAAATTAATTTTCATTAATGCAAAACACCTAGCCTTATTACCGGCACAACCGACCTCAGCTACGGCACAACTTACCCCGAAGGTAGGGTTGGTTGTGCCTTTCCGAAGCAGTATATAAAAATCACTTTTTCTAACAAACTATAAAACATGTGCGAAATGTATAGGTTAATTCATATTATTAAATTTTACGTAGGATGAACGACTACTTTCAGATTTTCAGTATTTGTTTTACCCGAAAAAATTGAGATTTGTCAAAATCGGCACTTTCAGCCCCGCTCTCCCCTATCAACAGTTCTATAGAACTAAAATTAGGGGGTACTACTGGGATGAACCCGAAGTGTCACAGTGCCTGGGAGCTTACAATGAAAACGCTGCATAATGATACCCTTTGATAAATAATAGCTTTATATACCCATTCCTTCTTAAAAAACGTCACGTAAGTAAATTTTTTGCTATAGTCCAAAGATCATAGAATCTTAACGAAGGACAGATTATGATCCGTTTTTATTCGAAAGTTAACGTAATCGAGATGGTTCTAACTAAATAAGATGGAACATACGATAATTGCATCAAAAGATATTTTGATGCAATTATCGTATGCGTTTTTTTATTATAATAGACAAGATTTCTGACATAAATTTTATTTTCCCAGCTGCTACTTAAATTCATGTATGCTGGGGGAATTTTCCGAGTTTTTATAGCCTGACCAAAAAATAAAAAAACCTAGCCATTTTGCGGAAAAAGCAACTAATATCTTATACCAGCATAATAAACACAGAGAGCTATAAAGTAGGTACTTGTGGCGCCCTATAATAGTTTTTTTTTCCTGATTAGTATGTCAATTCTTGAAGAAACCGTCAGTTTTGATGTACAACGGTTGCAAAGCGGATGTAACAGAAATCGGTATTCTCAAATGACATTTTGCCATATTAGACTGACAGTTGAACTGAATGTGGCACGATCGACGAGATGCAAGCGAGATGTTTGTACGATGTATTTATTTCAAGAACCGACATACAGGCTATAATTTGTTAGATAAATAATATTATTTTTTTCTCTAAAGGGTGCAAATGTAAATTACTCCGTTGAAACCAGATTTTACAGCAAGAGCAACGGTACTAAAATGTTAAATAAATGTTGAACCTCGGTTGAATAATTACGCTGACATAAAATAACAGGGAAGCAAAGAGCACTGCCAGTAGTAATAATATTCAAAAATTATATTATAATGGTAGCTAGAGAGAACGGTAGATTGTCTTTATGACGTTTTTTTTTATCAACTACAAGTTGGCCCTTGACTGCTATCACACCTGATGTTAAGTGATGATGCAATCTAAGATGGAAGCGGGCTAACTTGTTAGGAGTAGGATGAAAATCCACACCCCTTTCGGTTTCTACACGACATCGTACCGGAACGCTAATTCGCTTGGCGGTACGTCTTTGTCGGTAGGGTGGTAACTAGCCACGGCGAAAGCCTCCCACCAGCCAGACCAAGACAAATTAAGGAAAATCTCAATCTGTCCCGCCGGGAATCGAACCCAGGATCTCCGTCTTATAAATCCACAGCGCATACCACTGCGCTACGGAGGCCGTCAAAAACGTAGTGCTCATACACAGATTATCGTATTACTTACCGTATTCTATTCCAAGATGTCCGTTTGGTCACAGAATACGGAATAGCACAAGTAAAACCCCTAAAGGAGATCATTCATTTTGGACCTTTTCTGAAAGTGCCGGCCAACAAAAATAAAATGGTACATATCATTAGAACTAGTCAATTTGGCAGTAATACTCAATATTGCAGTAAAGTTGTAGGAGTGCTCTGCATGTTTGAATATTCATAATTTTCACACATTATATTGATTTTTGAAAGTATCTACTGACAATAACCAATGGTACGTATCGTTAGAACAAATTATTTAAAGCATTAGTTAATATAGCACGAACATCGTGCGATTGTTTTGAGCCAAGTTGTAGGCAAAAGTTCGATTTTTGGTCATTTTCATACATTTTATTGAGAATAAATTAATATGGCAACAACATACTAGCACAGGAGGTAGGGCTTCAACTACTTTTACTACTTACTACTTTACTTTTACTTTTTACTACTTACTAGTACTTTTGATTGATAAATTAAGATTTATTATTATTATTATCTTAGGGTTGATTTGAGTCCCTGCTGTCGTCTCCAGTTGTAGTCTGTGGTTTACGAACTCGCAGCTCTAGATAGTAGCAAGCAGTAACGAACTCAGTAACTGTTATGTAACAAACATCTCTATACTGTAGCAGTGTTACCCTAATGGTTTCGCTGCAACTCAGCTCATTGCATTAGGAGCATAGCCTTCAATACGATAAGTATAAAACCGGTGATTACTTCTTATTACCGTTAAAGCTTTAATAGTTAAAAATAAATGCAGCGAGGGTGTGTGACGTCACGTGATCGATACGACACGATTCCGATACGGCTCGTTAGAGACGAGTAACAACAAACTGATGTCATTACCTCCGTTTTATTGGTCATAGAATAAAAATATTGGAGAGTAATACATTTAGGCATAAAAGTCTCATCTACGTTCAGTGAATTCAAAATGTATTTGTAGCAAACTACTTTACATTAATCTGTACATAAACAAGCGAAATACCAGAACGAGATCACTAAAGTTATCCATTCGATTGATTGACGATTATCGTATAGTTATTAGATTGCCTCGTAGGTCTAGTGGTTAGCCTATGTGGCTTCGATCACAAGGTCGTGAGTTTGAAACCTGGGTCGGGACACGGTATAATACTGAGCTTATTTCAAGCCTGGAGTCGGGAAGTTGGTGTTGATACACCCCCGTGCCTCGGAGAGCACGTTAAGGCTCCGGCCCTGGTCTCTATCATCAACATCTGATAGTGATGTGTGGTAGGTCTACGCTCCCTATCCCCTCTCGTATAAGGAGGGAGGCTTGGTCTTGTAGTGCGCTATTAATAGGCTGATAATAATGATGATGATACTTATTCATTTTATATAGAGATACACAGCGCGGTGTAAATGTCACTGAAAAAATAGTTCTCCTGGAGACATGTTGCGATCGCACACGTGGACAGTAAACGTTGCTAAAAAAACTTCCGCGTCGCCGTGAACAAAAATGTTTTATGTTCAACATGTCACGCCGCGTCAAAGGGTTTCTTTTCAAGTTAGCCGTTAACTACAATCACACCTGATGGCAGATGCAATCTAAGGGCTAACGCTAAAACTCGCGCGGGTGTACGCTCGCGGGTGTATAATGAAAAATAGTATGGACAGCGCAAGCGCGTGCGACGGAGCGCGGGCGCGGGTGGCGGATTGTCACCCGCGCGGCGGGCGGCGGGTACGCGGCGCGAGCGCCCGCGACGGGCACACGCGAGCGGGTTTGTTTCTACAAATCAGACAGGCGCCGCTAGATGACACGGTCACACGCGTCGTAAGCTAGGTACAATCATGAACATCGATACAAAGCGCGTAATAATTGAGGTGCAATTTCGGCCAGTATTATGGGGAATGGCGAATGAAATATCAAATTCTCCGCTGAGTAATGGGTTATGCAGTCGACGTTTTTTCCGTTGACGTCTTGTTGCCAAATAATAAATTAGTAAATAATCAATAGTAATCTACTCGACCAACTGTACACGCTCGACATCAAAGTTATACTAGCAGCGCTAACTGAGACGGGCGCACGCGACGGGTGCCCGCTCACGGATTTGTGGCTCGCGGCGGTCGCCCGCCGCGTGCGCCCGCGCCCGCACCCGCGCGAGTTTTAACGTTAGCCCTAAGATATAAGCCCTAATATATAAGAGGTATTATAGAGTAGTGGCGTGTCTCATCGACTAACTACTCTATGTTCGCACCATGCACTACAATAACAGCACGATTGGATTCCTCTTCGGATAATGAATGGGGTACAATCACTTGCGTGCGATGGCCACATTCTCGTTTATTACTCAATCTATTAAACTACTTTTTAAACGATTTCACGTAAAACTAGTTAAATCCTGTGCATTTGTGCGAGTGGAATTGTTTTTAATGTTACTGGTATAATAAAATAAATGCTATTTTTGAAATTATTATATTACTATGTAAAAAAGGATAGTCAACCTACGTATGGAACAATAAATAGGTAGTCTGTTTTTAAGAAAACTGAGTAAAAAATTTTAGTAATTCACTGGTCATCTTAATGTTGCAATATAATAATATTAAAAAGAAAAAGCATGTATAGGCAGTTTTGTCGTATCAGCTGTAGTTAGATCACCCTACAAAAGTGTACAGCTAAAAGTTATAAATTAAGTACACGCGAATTATTTGAAACTTAACTCATTTGTAGATGTACTTCTCGTTACTTAAGAGTAAGTAGATTAGTAGACTACATAAGTGTAGGGCAGGGCTCGTACCTAAAAATAAAGAAAAAAATATATACACATTACCCTTGTGACTGCCTCAATTTTGACGAACTCAACAACACCTCATGTCTAAATCCGTCCAGTCGTTTAGGCTGTAGCGCGTGCCAAAGAAATAGACATACATGCATACATAAACTCGAAAAACATTACCCTCCTTCTGATGCAGTCGGGTAAAACCGCAACTATTACAAAACGAAATTTTTTTATTATAATTTCCAATTTCACTCATAATTCAAAAATAATTTAGTATTGATGGCAAATTTATGTCGATGCATTTAACCATTAAAATGATTTAGGTATTAATATTATATCCCGTATATCATCTTTATAGTTCTTTCTAAATTCTTCAGTAGAAAAAGATTCTAATGTAAGCATCGTAAATCAGGTTTCCGCAGAGTTTCTAGTAATTTGTGATTCTAGTTACCACTCTACCGGCAAAGACGTACCGCCGAGCGATTTAGCGTTCCGGTACGATGTCGTGTAGAAACCGAAAGGGGTGTGGATTTCGTCCTATTCCTATCAAATTCGCGCGCTTACATCTTAGACCACGTACTGAATAATATAAAAAAATAATAAGTCAATCAAGTGTACTGTGATGTGTCAATAGCTCAGTCAGTGGTATTTCGTTTACATATGTAATACTAGAGGACGCCCGCGGTTCCGCGTTCCCGTGGGAATTTCGGGATAAAATTTAGCCCATATATTATTTTGATATATAAGTTATACAGTTGTGAACTTCCATCGAAACCCATTCAGTAATTTCTGCGTAAAAAGTAACAAATATCCATGCATATGACGGCGCCTGCGTCATCGTACGCGACTAGAAAGTCTGTGAACTGCAGTGCACCAGCTACGCCCTCTTGCGGCTGCGCATCGTTCGATACCCCGACTCACCCCACTACTTGAGTCATTCTAAGGTGTAAAAGGAGCGGGTCTACAACTGGTGGGCAGTCTAGGCTCTGGTGTGGCGCGGTGCAGACGTTGTACTTTGCTTATCGCTTAACCTAGACAACTCGAACAATTAATTTGTGCAAACGAATTAATTATTTCTCTCAGCTTGAGTCGCGGTGTCTTGGGGTTACATTAATTAACACGAGACGTTACGTATCATTGCAATACCATAATTTGCCAGTGGTAATTCACTGTTAATTAAGTTGCTGTTAACTATTTTTTCAGTTATCTATTTGGTTATAAACTCTAAATACAAAGGCTTACCCTATTATTTTATTCACTATGTCCGACCTACTTTCGACACATACATACATACACACTTCCGCATTTATAACAATAATAAGGATATTACAGAAATTAAAATATAAAAAAATACTATTATATTAACTTTTTAATAAAAATTGTTTTATAGAGCTCTTTATTACGCATTTTTATGAACAAAGGCGTTTACGTAATGGCTTAACTTTCACAGCATCTTGAAACTCCAATTTATAGTTGGTGTCCATTTACAAAAATAGTGTGAACGTTAAATAAAACGTTCCCGAGCACAAAGTACATTACAGGGGTCGCGTCTCAAAGCGTATCTGATGACAAAGTTCACTATATTGCAGCAAGCAAGCAAGTGACTTTTACAGATTGATTTTGAGCTCATAATATTATAAGCTACGACGAGGTTAGGTAAATGGTTTTTAATTACCATCTAGCATAAGTATGCTCGATTTAGCTCCGCGAATTGCCATATCACTTTTCGTCCCAAAATCCCTGTACTGTTGTACTTGAAGACGAAAGTCTTCGAATAGTGCGAGTTGCCAGTGATGGTATAGGGATTTGATAGTTGGTCGCTAACAATGGGCCTCATAAGAAGGCTCAGAGTCAATTAGCTTGCGATGGCGTAAGCTATGCTCGGTGTATCTCTGCGTGATCGAGTCAGAAATCAAGAGAGAGAAGAACCGCAATTACCGACGTAACTCTGCGTGTCATATACCTGAATTGGCAATGGGCGGTGTACATAGTTCAAAGAGCCGATAGACGTTGGAGTTGCAAAGTGCTAGAATGACGACCTCTCACCGAAAAGCGCAGCGTTGGTCAACCCCCCATCAAGTGGACTGACAACTTCAAGTGCAGCAGAGAGCTCAGGACCGTGTTGGAAGTCCTCAAACCTATGTTCAGCGGTGAAGTCTGTCGGCTGACAATGATGATTGCCAAATCAATATATGCTGATGCTTTATTTATGCATTGAAATTATTTCTCAAAGTGTCCAGTACGACAACACGCAAGTTTTATTTTAGATATGTAAGGACCTAAATATTATAAACATGAAGTAAGATTAAAGCTAAATTCTAAGTGTAAATAAAATATAAGGTTTGAAAAGTTCCGGAAACTGCCTAATGGTTAGCGGATACTCCCCTTCACAGATAGTGTGCGTACTTACCCGATGTTATTGTAAACTAAGGAACAACTTTCAAGATGCGAATAGCTTCAAAGGTTATAATAATTAAGAAGTTTAGAGTATCGATTTGCTTTACGTTAATAACGTTTGTTGATAGATCTACAGGGCGTCCCATGGCTATGCCACATAGAGGGAAAGTACCTTAATGATTGTAGATGTAACATTTTATTGAAAGACGACTTTATTTGATTTTTTAAAACAATTTAGACTGCATTCATATATTTTTAAATATTTTTTTTTTATATAAATAAATATTATAGGACAATTACACACATGGCTATATAGCCCCAAAGTAAGCGTAAGTAGCTTGTGTTATGGGTACTATGATAATTGATGAATATTTTTATATATATTATACATAAATATTTATAATATATAGATAAACACCCAGACACTGGAAAACATCCATGTTCATCGCACAAACATTTTCCAGATGTGGGAATCGAACCCACAGCCTAGGACGCAGAAGCAGGATCACTACCCACTGCACCACTCGGCCGTCAGAACTGGTTGAACCGGCATTCGAACCCGGTACCTACACGAGAAAAAATCATACTGTAGTTTTATCATACCCATTAGAAGGCTTCAGCATAAGGATATTTTTTTTCTAAATAACATAGCATAAGAAATAAAAGGAAGACCATGAATATGTATCCCTCCATATGGCATAGCCACGGGACGCCCTGCATAGGTATGTGTTAGTAAGCATAGTGGCATGTTGTTTTAACAAGGTAACTTATTTTCATCTCCATTATCAGTCTCTTAGCGGCCTCTCTCCTTAAAAGAGAGGGGAAATGGAGCGCAGACCCACCACGCTGCACCAACGCGGGTTGGCGCGCTTAGGGCGATAATGTTTTTTTCATTATACTATTAGATGTTATTGATAGCGACGGGACCGACGGTTTAACGTACTCCTAAGCACTGGGAGTTAACAGCACCAAATTCCCGACTCCAGGTTTGGAATGTACTGAAAATTTCATAGATTGTAAATCTCAGAATTATTTGGTTAGCCTATGTGGCTTCGATTACAAGGTCCTGGGTTCAAATCTTGGGTTTGAGTCCAGAGTCGGGAAGTTTACCAACAAGGGGATGTCGCACTACCGTGCGATACCCCCTTACTTCGGAGAGGACGTTAATCGTCGCTACCGGTCACTGTCATCAACATCTGATAGTGGTTCCGCAATTTTGATATTTAAAAGCTTTTATTTAATTTGCATTGTAAGTATGTAAGTTCGGGTGGAATCTTTGAGCTCAATTTTGAAGTAGATGCGTTCAACCGATTGAGCTGAAATTTTGTGTACACGTTTACTTTGGATGACAATGTTATTCTAAATCCAATATGGCGGACCACACAAGATGGAAGAATAGATATTTTTCATGCGTTTCTACAATTATACTAAAATCATAAAGGGGTAAAGTTTGTTAGTTTGTAACTTTGTACGTTTGTAAGTTTGTATGTTTGTAAATAAATCTGTTAGGGTTAATCTTCGAAACTACTGTAGAAAGTTACATTATTGATAAGCTGTATTTTATATTTGTAATATATATATTAGCCAAATCATTAAATACTGATAAGTAATTAAACCTCGCGAAAAGCTTTTATGATGTTTAGAGCGTTTAAATAAAAGTTCTTTTAAAAAAGTTTTTTTTTTTAATTTTATGTATATAATCCAAAATTGTGGGTAATATTATTCAATGAAAATATAAAGTGCAAATATGATGTTCTAACAATTTTTCGTATAGCGACACGAGTAAGTTAATTATTACTTTTTGTCACAAGGGAGTCGTACAATTAATTAAGGTAGGAAACTTTTAATTAAGTTATGCATAAAAAATTGGAAAATCTAGATACTTTCATATCATGTTCGTGCATATACTCGCATATCAACAACTCAAGCAATCGTCCGCGGCTTTGTCCGTGTCCGTGTGCAAAAATCTTACCTGTCTCAACTTGTAAGACAGATTTTCGTACAAATGTTCCTCACATATTCCCCTTTCTACCCTTTTAAAGTTACCAATATTCCTTTCCTAGTTTTTCGATTCAACCTACGGGCCTCTGGGATATATGTGTAGTCTTTCTACTTTTGTCCTAAAACAGGAGCCCATAATAAAATGCTTTAAAGGGCAAAGTATATTTTTATAAGCTAGACTTTGATAAATTAAGTGCCTACTAACTTTTGACGTACCTAAAATATATAACGTAGGTACATAACTAACTCTTATGCCGGAATAAACAAATTTTATAGTTTCAATATAAAACATTTATTTTATTATTATTTCAGTGATATTTTTATAGCAGCAGTAACTCTTACTTTAGTACCTACTACCTATCTCTAGTTAATGCAATGAAATTTTTATTGCTGCGATGCGTACACAGATAGCCCGCTCCTATCTCAATCATTTTATTAATAAATTAATAATAAAAACATAATATTATTATATTTATATGCAAGCACACTTGAATATTTGGTATAATATGATAAATAAACTTTAACGAATATGATAAATAAGGTTCATTGTGATAGTAAGTATATTTTTGATGGCGTCCATGGCGAAAATAAACAGATCAATCATTATTTAAAAACTTCCACAACTTCCACGCCTGCTTCTATTCAACATACTTTTTGATCACCGTAAAATCTCATTAATAAAATAAATTCTAACTATAACTATAGTAATCACTCCGGACTGGCGCAAAACAACATTTTTAATTTATAAAACACTAGCGACCTGCCCCGGCTTCGCACGGCTGCAATACTGGTAGATATTAAAAAACTATACTAAAGTATGCACGCTCCGCGCGACCCCCAAACGCTCGTCCCTGCATTTTAAATCTTACATATCTTAGAAAATATTCACTTAAATTACATGCTGTAAAGGGCAAAGTATTTAAGATACTCAATTGAATAAGGATTAATACAGTAGTGCTTAAAATCACTTCGTAAAAAAGCCATTACTTTTGGTTGATAGTAAACGATAAAAAAATAGTTATATTGGGTTATCCCTAAGAGGTAGACATATACCACCTTTTTTGTTTTTTTGTTGACCTTTAAGTTGAGCAATACTGTACAAGATTATTTTGATATATCTCCTAGGGTTTAGCCAGCGTTTGCAATGTAAGCGCAAAAAATGCGTTAATTTACGACATCACATCATAAACCTCTAAAATTATCAGTGTTTCTACATTGTGCATGTATTATACACACAAACCTTCCTGTTGAACCACTCTATCTGATAATAAACTGCATGAAAATCGGTTGGGTAGTTTTAAAGATTAAAGCATACATAGGGACAAACATAAAAAAGCGACTTTGTTTTATACTATGTAATGATAAATAATTTGAAGGTAATAAAGTTCACTTTTTACGGATAGAGATGTTCATTTACTAAAAGCCTCCAACCCTAGGGTTAGGGTGCGTTGTAGACAGATACTAAGTACCTGCCGTGAAGATGTCGGGCCATTCCGGCATATTTTTGAGTAATAGAGCAATTTTTACGTAGGGATTTTTATATTTGTCACAAGTTAGCACACCGTATGGTAAGTGATGATGCAATCTAAGTCAGAAGCGGGCTAACTTATTAGATGTAGAATGAAGTCCACACCCCTTCGTTTCGTGCCGGAATGCTAAATCGCTTGGCGGTACGTCTTTCTCGGTGGTAAATAGCCACGGCGAAAGCCTCCCAGCCAGACCAAGACAAATTAAGAAAAATCTCAATCTGCCCCGCCGGTGATCGAACCCAGGACCTCCGTCTTATAAATCCACCGCGCATACCACTGCGCCACGGAGGTCGTCAAAAATATTAATACTATTTAATTAATTTTTAACTTTGGCAGTAAAAATATTAATATAAAACACTATTAAAAGGCCTTGGCGAATGTTCATGGATCAAAATCAGGATATTTTACAATATGGCCAGGTTTTCATGCAAATACTTTAGCTTAAAGGATAAAAGGATTAATGAGAGTGGAAGAAGCTAGGAAAGTACACAAGGACCGTGGTAATTGCAAGGATGTAGTTTCTGCCTACACCTATGGGAATGAAGTGTGATGTTATGTGTGTACATACTATTAAAAATTTATGAAAAAAAGTCCAGTCCTGCGAGGCTTTGGGACTGGACTTAAATTCATAAATATTTTTACTATGACAAATTCACATGTAGTTATTTATTTCATATATATATTTATTGTGTTAGTATAATTTTAGCATAATATTGGAGGCTATTTAATATTAATTGCGATCTTATTTTCATCAAGTCCATAGTCCCTGCAATTGTTAGTCGACCAATGTCTCCACGATACTGGTTCCCTAGTGTGGAGACCAACTGTAAATTACTGTAAATGGTTTTCATGGCAATAAAGATTGTTTTATTTTTATTTTTTTATCTTGTAAATTAAGTCCACTTGAAGATATACACCAACAAAGTACAAAGATTCCAATTCATTTAAAAAACCTGTCGAGAATTAGAATTATAAAAAAAATGGAAACAAGACCTAAAAGAAAACTTTAAAACGAAGTTGGCATTTGTAAACGTACCCTCAATAAGTACATATAAATGAAGTCTCGTGTAGTACTGATTTCAATGCAAATTGGCTGCAAACCGCTTTGTTACGCGTTTCTTAGGTTTCTTTTTCCACGTTATGCCGTTCCATTAAAACGTATATTTATGAAGTGGGATTGTGGTGGAAAATAGAAATACTATTTGCTTATTTTTTCGCAATGGTAATTATTTGTATAACTTAATCATAGATCCTTAAAACCAAAAAGTTTAAAATAACTCAACGTGCGATGGTGTGCTATGCTCGATTGCTCGGTATATCTCCGAGATACATTCAGAGATGAAGAGAGAAGACAGAATTAAAATTACCGACATAGTATTAATATTAAATCAATGTCATAAATACCAGCTTCCGTTAATGATAATAGACAGATGAAGACACAAGTTAGTCTAATTTATAAATCTTAAAAGTTTTGCTTTTTAGGGTTCCGTACCTAAAAAGGAAAAAGCGGAACCCTTATAGGATCACTTCGTTGCCCGTCCGTCTGTCTGTCAAGACCCTTTTTCTCAGGAACGCGTTGAGGTATCAAGCTGAAATTTATATCAAATAGGGGCCGTTCAAATATTACGTAAGCAGATTTATTACAATTATTTACCCCCCAACCCCCCTTGTCAGCAAAAGTAAGGAAAGTTCCTACCCCCTCCCCCTATGCTTACGTAAACATTTTTCAATTATAAATTTCAAATTTTTTTAATAAATGTCATAATTATAATTTTAAAAATTAGAAAATTATTTTAGTGTAGAGATTGGATTTTACTGATACAGTATTCAACATAGAGAATTCACGAACTTTTGCTATTAGTGTAAAAAAATAAATAACTATTGATGACGTAATCATCATCTAGACTCCCCCACCCCCCATGTCATCAAAAATAAGCAATACACAGACCCCCCCACCCCTCTATAGTGCTTACGTAATACTTGAACGGTCCCATACTTAGGTCTGCTGTCTAAGGAGTTGTGAAAAAATCAACCTTCTAGGCCATGGCAATCAAAAGATAGAACCGTTTATGACAAAAATTTCCCCAATTTTCGACATTGAACGTGTCGACGTCAAAATCGAATCAAAACCTAACAGGTAGTTCCCGTAAACTTAGAATCTTGAAATTTGGTACGAAGCAATGTCATATAGCACAGATAATGGAAAAATTACGAAAATTGTATATTTTTAGTTGCATCATATACCAAAAATATTTTTAGTAATTTTCACTCATCCCCTTTTTTCATGAATAAAAAAGGTAAAGGTATTCAATTGAAATTCATATCAAATACTTGAGCCTATAAAACCTTTAAGCTGTAACAAAATCAAACTTCAATGTCAACACGATCAAAAGATATATATAAGCCGCATATTTAACTCACAACTACTCGCAACTAGTCTTAGAATCTTGAAATTTCGCATACAGCAATGTAATGTACTATACATAAGAAGGAATAATTCCGAAAACCTTGAAATTTACGGAATCCTTTGTGCGCGAGCCCGACTCGCAATTTGCCGGTTTTTTTTTTAAAGTGTACGGGACTTGACGGTGACTTGACGCTAGCACGAGGTATTTATTTGTAATATACTCATACAATAATATAGAACACGCATAACCTTTTGTGTGAAAACTCAGGTTGCGCCAAAGACGCGTCGCCGTCTAGCCTCGTTGATGTGAGGCCAAACCATTAGGCTGTTGGAGGTTATTATAATTTAATTAAAATTCAATTTTTATTAAATCAAATGGACCAAATTACCATACCTTCATAGATAACTATAGTCTGCACGCTTAGGTTCAGGGTCCGGGTTGTGGAAGAATTCTGAGATTTTCGTTCTTCTACGCAATTTTCCGTAAATTCTAAGCCTATACTAAAGCCAAACTCGACTGAGAATGCTTGTCAACAAACAAATTAAAAATGAAGGTAAAAATTACTAGTCATTTTGCACCTAATTTTTTAAATTAACTTGTTAATGACGCATTCATGACAATAAATTAGATAAGTAAGCTTAAGACTAATTAATATATTCAATATATTTTAAATAAGATTTTATAAAAAAACAAACAATTTTAAATTTATTAGGCACAAAATGTGTTGCATTTTCTACCGTCATTTTAAATTTGTTTGTTGACAAGCATTCTCAATTGAGTTTGGCTTTAGTACAGAGTCGGGTATTTTGTGATGTTACACCACCGTGCCTAGGAGAGCACGTTAAGCCATTGACCCTGGCCCTGTAGTTGGCCGTGGATGGGCTGACAATGAATAAAGTCCCGGTAGTATAAATAAAGCATACAACAATAACACATGTGACTAGCCAACATGAATGGGAAAAGTGGAAAGGCGCCCATCGAACTCTATAAATACACGAGGTTAGGTATCCCACAGACGGCAGACACGAACAAGTTATGAACAAAGAGTGGTGGTTATTGTGCCCTAACAATAGCCGGAGTCCATTACAGTCTGCGCCATTTGTGGCCAGTATTAGCCTTTCACTGTCGTCTTTACAAACTTATACTTTTGTTTCCGATGTGTGTGTCTTTGTGTTGTAGTTATTGTTGTTGAAGGTTATGTTGGGGTAGAACAAGATTTGTTTATCGTACTCGTGGCCCAGTCACCAAGAGAAAAGTAGTTTTTACGCATCTTACGTACGTACGCGACGCGGAGGAATCTAAAACTAATTGATATAAAAGGAGAGGGCAGAATTTGTCACAGCAAAACAGCCTGAAAATAGGGAATGCGTATTAGCGAAGTAAAACTATTAGAATGGTATATAATATTATATTGTGTGATTATATCATTAAAAAGAGTTAAAGAGTTGGTGGTAGATATGTACGTACCTATGGGTTAAGATCCCATTTAAACCGCGGGCGTTCTAATATGTAAATATTAATGATTATTTTTAAATAATATATATAAAAAAGAATCATTAATGTTGTTTAAATTTTTGCTTCTATATTCTCTCTATTGAAACTTGTTCATGAACCGGACTTATCGGTCGGTGATGTGATCGATCTATCTTAAATCTGGACATGAATTTTTATCTTATTGCCTTTTACAACTAATAATAATGTTAGCTCAGCAACAAATTGGCGCCATTGCGATATGTACCTACTCGTAGCTGCCTAATCTCTTCATTCCTTTCCCTATCAAGTCCGTCTCCGTCCATATTGTATTCTAAATAAGTACTTCACTATCACTGCATATTATAAAATATAATTCCCCGCCGCTTCTGACTATCTGTCCGCGAAACTCAAATACCTACTACTGCACAAATGAGAATGCCAGACAATGTATAGGGCTTTAACCCACTAATAAAAACTTATTGTACAAAAATGTATTATGCATCATTTTATTGTATTTTTTTACTATTTAATATAAATTACATTTAAAAGTTCTAAAAGTCGGAGTATTCGATACAAGCCTAACGTTGGTTATCTTCCATTTCCGTAAACAACCACATAGCACAGCAGTCACACAACCATGACAATAGCAAAGTTTCATTAAATACATTTTAAACAGGCTCAACGACCCTGGATACTAGCCTTTTAGAGCATTTTGAATTTTTTGATGAAAATACAATAAAAACGATTTAAAAAGCTAGAACCCAGTGCAACAATAAATATTTAAAAACGCGTAAAGAGTGTAAATTAAAAGAAAATAGTTTAACTACTTTTTTAACAGAATTTTATCCAACAGTAAAAATGGCTTATTGTAAAACATTTATATAATAATAGGAAATTTTTAGTATATTTACAATTTGTGTTCTTTCTGGGTTAGGATCTGGCATTCTCCTTTTCATGCCGATTTCACCAGTAGTACAGCCGGGAATCGAACCCATCCCTGTTGGATCGAATGAAATTTTCCTATTTGGTCTGGCTAGTGAGAGGCATAGAACGTGGCGACTTACCGCCAAAGATGTATCCCTAAGCGATTTAGTGTTCCGGTACTATGACGTGTTAAAAAGAAAGGGGTATGATTTCATCGTTCTCCTAATAGTCCGCTAAAATCTAAAGCATCATCACTTACTATCTGGTGTGATAGCAGTCTATATTGTAATGAATAAAAACATTTATTCCTATTCGTACGGCCAACCGTGGCCTTGATATTCACAGGCTTGTAGATTCACTTTGTGAGTTAACGCTTTGATATCAATATGAGCCGAGCGTTTTATTGGGCGTTCTCACATATTGCCGGTAGTGTCGTATTGACACAGACATTATTACTACTACTAGCTATATCATACTATATAACAGAACTACAAGGTCGTAGTTTGTGCATAGGAATAATACTTTGATTTGTATACAGGATGTCCCATGATTAATGGATCAAATAAAAATGGAAGATATGTCACTAAATTTCTGAAACTCATTTGACTAGTTTCAAAAAAACCATAGAGTGCATTTTTCAATTTGCTCTGTCCTAAATCACATTTTTCAATGCTGGAGCTGCTGTAATATGGATTTTATGATTTGATTTTTGTTGAATATTGCAGAATAAATCACCAAACTATTTTGAGACCATTTCTGTAAATAATGTTTTATTTTAGATAATTAGATGAGTGGAGAAACGTATTTTCGTTTTATCTGTTAATTATGGGTCATCCTGTATATACCTTTTCTCATAGTTCATTCTTTAGTATAGTAGTCTTTTAATAAAAAAAACTACAAAATGAATACAGTAAATAGAGTCAGTCGTCTCGCTTGGAAGGGATATCCGAGAATAGCCAGCAAAACTCAACAGTTGCTCTTATAAAAAATCAAATGTAAACAACTTATCCCCTCTCCTATAAGTAGGGAACCCTGGCCATATAGTGGGCCATTGATTGGCTGATAATGCTGATGATGAAACGTTGATCACAGCATATGTACAACATCTCCTAAATGACTGAAAATGAGCTTGCTTTTTTTCAGGTGGCGAACATTACATCATTTATACGGCGCTCCATAGGTATGGGAAAAGTTAAATACAAAATACGGAGAGCATTACACCATAGAAAAATATCCTCGTTGAAAACAAACGACGGGGACGTGTTTATGCGCTCGGCGCTATGTGGCTTGTAAAAAGTTTGTACTGCTGAAATTTGTATGAAAAATAAAAATGCTCGTAGGCTTTATTTCCTATCTGTGTACTACTTTTATACAGCGTGTTTACGCGACTTCACAATATTAAACACTGAATAAAATTTGTTTTGATTACTTAGTTACAGCTTTTGTGATGTTAAGGCTATGTTAGCTGAGGCCTTGGCGTAACGAAGTCTGTATAAAACGTTTGTAATTTTATATTGGGTGTTTTGGATATTGAAGAATGATCAAATACAGGATTATAGATAAACATTGCCATGGTTTTATCTAATTATCTCCTAACATATAATTTTAAAAGTCTCGTGTCACGGTGTTTGGAATTAAACTCCTCCGAAATGGCTCGACCAATTTTCATGAAATTTTGTGTGCATATCGGGCATATGGCCTGCGAATCGGATAACATGTATTTTTCACCTCCTACTTGTTATTAAAGGTCACGTATTTCAATTTCTTATTTATTCGAGACAGTAGCTAGATTTTTCAACGGAAACTATTCCTGTAACTAATGGAATACTTGAATGAACAAATTCGTCAGGCTTTCGCCGCATGCAACAGGCGCTAGACAAAGATTTATAACAGCTCATAAAACGAGACCTCTCTTATTAGAGGGAAAGACAGTCAATAAAACTTATTGCATTTGACAAAACTACTATCCTGAATAACTGTAGAAAACCACATTACCTAACAATATTGATTAAGCTCCTATAGTTAACACATTATTTGTCTTATCATTACAACTTAGCCCTTGACTGCAATCATACCTGATTTTAATTGATCATGCAACCTAAGATGGAAGCGGGCTAACCTTTAACTAAAAGAAAGAAATCGCTAGAAAGCGATAAGGCCGCCTTTTGTACTTCTATTTCCGTTCTTAATCGTGTCATTTAGTTTCATTAATTTACTTAAGCATATCTAGGAGTCGGTGCCAGCCAAGGTTTCTACTTTAAGGACGTTACCTAGAACCTACAAACTGCTTTGCTACATAAAATAAATGTTCCTTAAACTTGTTATATTTTATGCCATGTGGTGTACACATGAATTATAAATAAATAAATCGAAACTTTAAATTCTCACTCTTGGAAATAGAACAACAGTTCACGAAAGTGAGGACTATTTTGAAATACAATAGACCCAAACGAGTTCGGAAAGAAACATTTGGTAACAATGTTGCATATTTTATTTAATCACACTACTATTATAATGGCGAAAGTTTTTGAGTATGTGAGGTGAGTCTGTACGTTTGTTACTTCTTCACTCAAAAACTACTTGATGGATTTTGATGAAACTTTACAATAATATAGCTTACATATTAGAATAACGCATAGGCCATTTTGTCCTGAAATTCCCACGGGAACGAGCACTAAGTTAAGGCGGGCATCCGCTACGTTATAAATCGTTTGTTTTTACTTATTTAGTTTAGTTTCATTTGAAAAACAAAGTCAAGAAAGAAAGAAAGAAAGAAAAATATTATTATTTGATCAGACTTATACTAAATTATACTAAGCAATAAAAGTAATAAAGTAAAACAAAGACTGACCAAATAAAGGTTTCCCATTCAGCATTATGCTACAGCAAGCTGCAGCGCTGGTTTTCAGGGGATAACTTTAAATGGGTAACAATACGGACTATACAATTAAGTGTTTTTATTGTTCTGCGAAATTAAAAACGAAGAAACAAAAAACAAAAGTTATAGAACACGAAATAAACAACAAATTAAAAGTAGCAACAGAAACTCATTTACACATTAAAAATTAAAATATAATAATAATAATAATAACCGCCGTGTGGCACCGGCAGAATAGAATGTTGCCACCCCCTATCGTTCCCGTGGGTGTCGTAAGAGGCGACTAAGGGACATCGGAGAACCTTTTAAGATCTTCTGGTTCTCCGTCAATGAGCTAGCTGGCTCCAAAAAACAGCCTCCTCGGGGATCTGGGTGGACCCCGAGTGATGTAACTGCCACTCACCCCCACCCTTTATGATGATGGAAAATACAAATAGAGCGTGCATAGGGCCGCTACCTGGGGGTCGCCAGGGCGCGTCTGGGACTGGCGCTGGACGTGGCAGCATGCGAACCGCCAGTCACACCAGTCGGCTGCCTCTTCCACCTGGCCAGTCGACCCTTCCATCATCACCACCGGAGGGCTTGGCTTCGACAGGATCCACTAGGATCCAATCTTCGGAGCCCGCCGCCGGTGGAGTACGGCGCATGAAATGGACAGAACAAATGAACACAAACGTCATGCGCGCGTACTACAGGGCTACAGGGGGAGAAACCGGACGGACTGGCTACCGAGCAGCAATGTACCGTGAGTTCTTGCTGCTTGAGCCGCATTTAACTGTCACGGAACAAAACCTGGCAGATCGGGCTCGGTTTATTCAGCGTTCGAACATCTTTAACGCTACCGAGCTCGAACGATTGCGACGTGAGGCTGTTCCTGAAGTGGTATCTTCCACAGAGCAAATCGTCTCACCGGCGGCGCCTGTCCGCGAAGAGACCGAACCTATGTCCCAAGATTGGCATGTGGAAGAGAACACTGGAGGAACAGTCGCCCTTGATATAGAACGATGGATGAGAAGGGTTTTAGAAGAGACGATTTCTGAAATCCGTAATGCTCCTCTTGAGAATCGTCCGCGGCTCTCCCGTATTACGCTGAATATAGCGACGCGGGATGTCATTGAGGCTGTCAACCAAATGCTTCACCAGCATTTGGCGGTCAGCACTGGCCTGGACGATACGGCTACTATTCTCTTCGGGGCAGCCCTGGCCGTCCATCGGTTCATTGGTATCAAAGTCAAGGAACCTGGACAGCCGGGGCGTTCTGCTAATAACACTAGAGCAGAACCAGCCTGGAAGAGGAGGATAGAGCGCCGTATCACCCATGCCAGAAGACTCATTGGCAGACTGCAATGCTTCAGGTCGGGCAACACAAGGCCAAGGATTGTGCGCTCTGTTAGGATAGCCTTAAATGGGCTCGGGGTTAGGCTGGATCAAGCCGACATAACCCAAAAACTAACGGAGCGCATCAACGACCTGAAGCAGAAAATCGCTGCGTGGGGGAACCGCATACGACGATACTCGGAAAGAGTCGAGCGATTTCAGCAGAATCGTCTTTTCTCGAGTGATCAGAAAAGGTTCTATAACAAACTGGAGTGTCCTGCGGTCTGTTCTGCCTCTCCACAGCCGAGTCCGGCCGACCTCATCGCCTTCTGGCGAGGTATCTGGTCAGGAGAGGTAGAGCACGATGAGGGCCCTTGGATTGCGGCGATAGAGGAGGCGTGTGCCGCAATTGAGCCGATGAACCCGGTCGCCATCTCTTCGGAGGATGTAGTTGGTGCAGTAAGGCGGGCTGCGAACTGGAAAAGTCCGGGGCCCGACGGACTGCACCACTACTGGCTGAAGGCGTTTTCGGCTTGCCATGTCACCTTGGCTCGCCAATTCCAAGAGGCTCTCGAGCAAAGGACGCTCCCGAACCTTTTCACTACCGGGATCACTCACCTAGCTCCAAAGACCACCGATACCGCGGACCCATCTAAATACCGCCCCATTACGTGTCTTACTACCATCTACAAGACACTGACATCCGTTCTGAGCTCCAAGATAACCCGTCACTTTGACGAAAATAACATCATATCTGGAGCTCAGAACGGGTGCCGGGGTGGTAGCCGCGGTACTAAGGAGCTCCTTCTCATCGATTCCGTTGCGGGCCAGCTGGTCAAACGCAACCGCCGGAACTTCGCCGCAGCCTGGATTGACTATAAAAAGGCATTCGACTCGGTGCCTCATTCATGGCTCTTGAGGGTCCTTGAACTGTACAAAGTTGATAGTACAGTTCAAGACTTCCTCCGGTCATGTATGGGGCAATGGAGCACGATCCTTTCTCTCCATGGCGAGCGGCTGGCGGCTGCCGATGACCGGATAAGGATACGGAGGGGTATCTTCCAGGGCGACTGTCTGAGTCCACTATGGTTCTGTTTGGCCTTGAATCCTCTTAGTACATTACTAGAGAATTCGGGGACAGGCTTTCAGTTTCGGAGAGGAGGGACAAAAGTGCCTCACCTTCTCTACATGGATGACCTCAAACTGCTGGCACCCAATGCTACTCGTCTGAAGGAATTACTGAACCTCACCACGGGGTTTAGTAGTTCCATCAGAATGGAGCTTGGGCTAGACAAGTGTGCGGTCTTGCATGTTGAGAAGGGAAAGGTTACTCATACGGCCGGGATCAACCCCGAGCCAACTAACATCAAGACCCTCTCTGAAACTGAAACATACCGGTATCTGGGCATGTCACAATCCGTAGGGGTAAAGGAGGCGGACATGAAACAGTCAGTTTGCGAGGACTTTTTTCGACGTCTGACAAAGATCTGTAAAAGTTACTTGTCAGGCGCCAATAAGGTCCGAGCTTATAACGGCTGGGTCATGCCCGTTCTCATGTACTCCTTTGGCGTGCTCAGATGGACTCAGACCGAACTTGACGCCCTGGATACAAGAGTCCGCACGACTATGACTCTCCACCGTATGCATCACCCAAAATCGTCTGTCATGAGGTTGTATATCCCCCGAAAGTGCGGTGGCAGAGGCCTACTCAGCGCCAAAACCATGCATAATCGGGAGATATGCAGCCTCAGGACCTACTTCGAGACGAAAAGGGAGTCTCCGATGCATGTGGAAGTCATAGAATGTGATAAAGGACTCACCCCCCTATCCTTGGCCAAGAGCGATTGGCAGAAACCGGTGGTACTGAGCACTTCTGACCGAGAGACCGTATGGAAGGGGAAGGAGCTGCACGGACGCTTTTTTAAGGCTCTTCATGAGCCCCATATTGATAGAAAAGCGTCTGTGCAGTGGTTGCGCTTCGGAGACCTCTTTGGGGAAACCGAAGGGTTTGTCTGTGCGATACAAGATCAGGTGGTTAAGACGCGGAACTACCGAAAGTACGTTCTGAAGGACGGCACTCACGACATTTGTCGAGCCTGTCGCCATCCCGGAGAGTCACTCAGACATGTGCTTTCGGGCTGTTCGGCTCTTGCCAACACTGAGTATTTGCACAGACACAACCAAGCAGCCAAAATCCTTCACCAAGAGCTTGCTCTGATGTACGGTCTCTTGGATCAGCGGCTGCCTTATTACCAGTATACACCGGTGCCAGTGCTAGAACGCGACGGAATCCGGCTCTATTGGGACCGGTCTATCATCACGGACAGGACTATTCTAGCGAATAAGCCTGATATCGTGGTGTTAGACCGGGCACAGTCGAGGGTGTTTTTGGTGGACATCACAATTCCATATGACGAGAACCTTGTGAGAGCTGAGACGGAGAAAAAACGTAAGTACCTTGATCTGGCTCACGAGGTTACCGCCATGTGGCATGTGGAGTCCACTGAAATCATCCCGATCGTTATATCTGCCAATGGGTTGGTCCCAGTCAGCCTCGCTCACCATCTGAGGCGGCTGGGGTTCCGTGGCGGTTCGCTCGCAGGCAAGATGCAAAAAGCGGTCTTGCTCGACTCGGCTAGGATAGTCCGCCGGTTTCTCCACCTGTCGCCCTGACCCCCGGCCGTTTGGTCTCCCTGCCGGGGTGAATCCTCCGCCCGGAGCATATATGTATTTATGTAGCGTATATTTAAGTTTATTTATATCAAGTATCTAAGTACGTTTATCATAACAGTTTCGGTTTTTGTTTATATGTATTTATTGTGTGTCCGGGCGTGAGCGTATAATTTATATAAATAATAATAATAATCATTAGTACATAAAACTGCTCGGTAACATAAGTTGCCTCAACAAAAAAAGAATATATAAGTAAGCTAAACAAAAAAGTGAAAAGATTTGTTTTGTCATATTTTTAGTTTGGTTATGGTTTGAAAAAATAACGTTTTCCCTGTTAGTAGTAAAATTAAAGTCAAATTAAATGAAATCAATACTTTATTTTATTTATTTGTTTTAATAACATTAGACATAACAATTGCATAAAATTGTACCTGTTCGCCAGTACACCTCTACAGATCACAAGGTAATGGGTTTCAAACCTGGGTCTGGAATAATACTGAAATGTCCTTTCAATAGGTTGCCTGTAAGAGATTGCTTCTAGCAATAAGGCCGCCTTTGCATTTTTATTTTAATCCTTTTTTCATGTTTCTATTATATCTATTTTTATGTGCAATAAAATGTTTCTTCTTCTTCTTCTTCTAACTTGTTTTTCTTCTAAGAAATTTTAAATTTAATTCTAAGCCCGGAGTCGGTGCCCTGGAGAGCACTTCAAGCCGACGGTCCCAATCACTATCAGCAAAATCTAAAAATGATCGTCAAGTACTCAAACATTGTTACCCTAAGCTGTCAATTTGAATTGGAGCAGCGTGGTGGGTATAAGCCCTATATTCTCTTCCTATTCACAGGGAGGCCTGGCTATAGTGGGTTGTTAATAGGTTGATAATGATGAGTTCATTATATGTGAAATTTGAAGTTCTTGATAAAGAAATTCTATTTAATATTCTTTTTTATTCTCAGTGTAATATTATATGAAAATACTGAAGCCGTCATGTCATGCCCGCGGGCCAAAGTTTAACATGACTGTCGTAGAATAATTTGAAAATTTTACCTTAAAATACAATTATTATGTTTCTTAAGAACGAAGTCCATTATGAGAGTATCACCGCGTCACTAGTGCCTTCAGCTTCAGAGAAGTAACTCACAAGACTAGAGAAAAGCCGCCGTAGCGCAGTGGTATGCGCAATGGATATTTAAGACGGAGTTCCCGAGTTCGGTTCCCGGCAGGGCCGATTGAGATTATCTAAAATGGTTACCGCCAAGCGATTTAGTGTTAAGAAAAATCTTATTAATCACTTTCTATCTATATAATATTATATCAAGTAGGGTATTGTTGAATAATTATTTAAAAATCATTTTTAGTTTTCTCTCTACATTTTACAATTCGACCGACCGTATAGGATCTCTATCGATTGGATGTTGCGTAACAACCATTCCCACATATAGGTTTTTAGACAGCAGAAACATATTTTGTCAACTTTTCAACAGGTATCATTGTTATTTTATACCTCACGCCTCTCTGAACTATTAAAACAAAAGCCACTTCACCCCGGCACGCTAAAAACTAAACCCGAATTGATTGAAATCAGTGAACCCACGTAAATTCGTTTCCGATTCGCAGGTTTTTGATTTCGGTATTGGATACAACGGTCAAACGGTCTCGTTTGAAAATTTTCAAAGTGCTACTAGCATTTTGGTATTTTTGATTTCTTTTTGTCAAATAAAAAGTCGTCCTTTTGATCACAATCTAAAAAACGATTTCCTTGCGGAAGCGCTGTGCCCTGCAGTGAATGTTCTTAGATAGGTAAGGGTTCTTAGATAAGGGTTTCAATACAAGGTCAGACCTCTTTATAAGACAGAAAATTTAGAACAAACACATCGGACTTCGACGGAATTCCACGGCCTAAGTGTCCCAGTGGCATGCGCGGTGGATTTAGAAAACGGATTGCAGTTTGGGTCGATTGAGATTTTTGTAATTCGTCTGTTTTTTTTACCTACTACTAGTTGGCCCTTGACTGCTATCACACCTGATGTTAAGTGATGATGCAGTCTAAGATGAAAGCGGGCTAACTTGGTAGGAGTAGGATGAAATCCACACCCCTTTCGGTTTCTACACGACATCGTACCGGAACGCTAAATCGCTTGACGGTACGCCTTTGTCGGTAGGGTGGTAGCCACGGCGAAAGCCTCCCACCAGTCAGACCAAGACCCAGGAATCGAACCCAGGACCTCCGTCTTATAAATCCACCGCGCACACCACTGCTCCATGGAGGTCGTCAACTGCGCCACGGAGGTCGTCACTAATAAACAGTAAATAAAAAAAATCCTTAAAAAATACTATCTTAGCTTGCATAATCACTGACCAGGTGTAATTGCAGTCACGACTCACGAGCTAACTTGTAGGCTACAGCATATTAACTATTGTCATGTAAAGTGTAACTATTTTTTCCGAGATTTGTAAAAAGACTTTAGATTAGACTCATTGTCACCATTATTATCACTATATTAAGAGCTTATTAAAGACACGACCTCCTGACTTATACGAGACGTGATATGCGGATGGGCGGGCTTAAGGTGATAATTTTAAATGAACGATTATTGTCAGATGTTGATGATAGTTACCGGGACCGACGGCTTAACACGTTCGCTGCGGCACCAATTTTTGCATACTTTCCGTTCCTGCGGCACGAGGTTTAATCGGCCCGTACCGTGACCAGACGTTAGGGCGACACGCGGTCTATTAGACCCCACCTCCTTTTACAGACTAAAATCCATTTTCTGGCGCGAAATCAAAGATAAATGAGAATTTTGGTCCATATTGATATAGACAGTGAATTGATGAACCCTAATCCACCGTCGCCCCGGGATCTGATGGCTAGTTTAGGAATTATTAGCAAAACAAAATATGGGATCTTATACACCTCGTAACGCACTGAAATAGGGCAAATTTTCGCTGAGATTAGTGATGGGAAAAATAATATCGACGTTTTTAAACTGTCTTAACTACGCAACGACTTGACCGATTTTGATCAATTATATCTCATTAGATCGTTTTAAGGGCAAAACCTGGCAAAACAACACAAAGCTATCAAAGGATACATTTTTTTTTAATAATCTAAATTGTGCTTGAAGGCGCCATAAAGAAAAAAAAACCGGCCAAGTGCGAGTCGGACTCGTGCACGAAGCGTTCCATTCTATACCATTAAGAGGCACCTATTACAGACTTATTATTGGAAAATAATGGATCACGGTTTATGCATAAGGTTTATCTATCTATTTGTATATGAAAATCTTAATGCGGTTTACAGAATAGAAAAAAAAGGCAACCAGAAGTAGAAAAGAAACTGTCCTATTTATTCTGCCTCGGGCTCTGTTTCTGAGTTTTTTAAAATTAACTTCTTCTGACATCGTTTAGACATGTTCGGCACTGTAAAAGGACGTGCTCTCCAATCGACGTGATGCACAACACTGGGTGCGGTACGAGGTCGGGGGGATATGGGACGTTTTAGCCTCGTTCCGCACTGCATTAAAATTATGTTAATTCAGTGCGGCACGAGGCCTAAGACATCCGGTACCAAGGTAGGTACACCACCAAGTACGGAACCATTAGAGCATCTCAAATATATATTTATCTCTTTCCTACACTGGACCAAACCAAAGCTATGCCATTCGCACGACAGAGAAACTCACGTTTTTCCTTGCCGCACCACAGGGAAGTTGCATCAGGGGTGATTTAGGCCTCGCTTCGCAGTGAACGTGTTAACTTCCAACTTGGGCTTAAAATTTGAAATTAAAAATTAACAAAAACTTTCTTAAAACAAAGAAAACTTCAGTATTAAGTATTCTATAACGCGATCTAGGATTCGAGTCCTCGTGATCTGAAGCCACATCGGCTAATGATGATGATCATTAGGTCCCATTAGTCGAGCCACGTTAAGTCTACCATATATGTAGTAGGTGTAAGTTTTTCTAGAGCATAAAACCTTCACGAGAATTGTTGGAGCTGTTTCGGAGATTAAAATTACATAAACAAGAATTGCTCTTTTATAGATAACACATTAGATAGATAGATAGATTTATAAGTCAAAAAGTTATCAGCATTACAGAAATAAGTAGTACCTAGAGAGACGAATATCTTAGCATTCCATGGATTCACCTTGCAGGTGCCGGGTCCAACGCGTGGCTGAGAGAAAAACTAAACAGAGCCCGAGTCTTGTGACACGGGTGTACCTAGGTTTAAAAGAGATCTCTTAGTGACGGCCGTCAACACTCACCTCCTCCGTTCAAGTTATTCTCCCTGCCCAGCCAAATTCGGAAGGACCCTACTAGAGCAGCTTTGGACACTCGTTCCAATTTGGATTTACAATAATTATACCTTCATATAATTATTGTAAAATAATTAAAATTTTCAATCAAGAATAAATAACCCAAACAATTAATCCCAAAAAGGCTGTTGCCTTTGTTTACTCAAAAATTTGCATAAATCCACGGAAATCGTATCAGTTATTCATTTTATACCGCCAGTAATTGAATTTTGTTATATTATGTTCCTACTTGTACAATAGTTACAATTGGTAACTATTTGACGGCCGAGTGGCGCAGTGGCTAGTGACCCTGCTTCTGAGTCCTAGGCAGTGGGTTCGATTCCCACATCTAGAAAAATGTTTGTGTGGTGAGCATGAATGTTTTCCAGTGTCTGGGTGTATATCTATATATCATAAGTATTTATGTATAGTATATATAAAAATATTCATCAGTTATCATAGCACCCATAACACAAGCTTACTTACTACGCTTACTTTGGGGCTATATAGCGATGTGTGTAATTGTCCTATAATATTTATTTATTGAATATTATTTATTACATATCAAACTAGAGGACGCCCGCGGTTTCACTCGCGGTGCTCTTGTTCGCGTAAGAATTTTGGTATAAAATGTAGCCTATGTGTTATTCTGTAAGCTTTAAATATATAAAGGCGAAAGTTTTTATGTCTGGATGCATGGATGTTTATTACGCTTTCATGTAAAAACGACTAAATGGATTTCTACTTGTACGATGTATTGATCTTGTGTACGATGTAACTTTACAATAATATATCTATATTATTGTAAAGTTACATCGTAATTCAGTCGTATTAGTATTCGTATTAGTAAGGACTAGCTGCTGTGCCCGAAGATTTAAAGTCAAATTCAGAATCATTTATTTCAAGTAGGCCTTTTTTGACGACCTCCGTGGCGCAGTGGTATGGTATGCGCGCTGAATTTATAAGACGAAGGTTCTGGGTTCGATCCCCGACGGTGCAAATTGAGGGTTTTCTAAATTTGTCTTGGTCTGGCTGGTGGGAGGCTTTCGCCGTGGCTAGTTACCACCCTCCCGACAAAGACGTACCGCCAAGCGATTTAGCGCTCCGGTACGATGTCGTGTAGAAACCGAAAGGGGTGTGGATGTTCGTCCCACTCCTAACAAGTTAGCCCGCTTCCATCTTAGACTGCATCATCACTTAACATCAGGTGTGATAGCAGTTAAGGGCCAACTTCATCATCATCATCATCATCATCATTACCAGCCTGTAGACGTCCACTGTTGGACATAGGCCTTTTTTAGGGACTTCCAAACACAACGATCCCGAGCCGCCTGTTGCCAGGGGCTCCCTGCGACACGTTTAATGTCGTCAGTCCACCTGGTTGGGGGTCGACCAACGCTGCGCTTTCCGGTGCGGGGTCGCCAATCTACCACCTTGGGCCCCCAACGTCCATCAGCTGTTCAAACTACGTGCCCCGCCCATTGCCACTTCAGTTCTGCGACTCGCTGAGCTATGTCGGTTACTTTGGTTCTTCTGCGGATCTCCTCAGTTCTGATTCGATCACGCAGAGATACTCCGAGCATTGCCCTTTCCATCGCCCGCTGAGTGACTCTGAGCCTTCTTATGAAGCCCGCAGTCAGCGACCAAGATTCGGATCCGTAGGTCATCACTGGCAACACGCACTGTTCGAAGACTCTCGTCTTCAGGCACTGAGGAATTTTGGACAAAAATATGTCACGGAGTTTCCCGAACGCTGCCCAGCCGAGTTGGATTCGGCGGTTCACCTCTTTCCCGAAATTGGATCTACCTAAATGGACCATATGCCCTAGGTATATATACTCGTCTACAATTTCGAGAGCGGAATTTTCCACAATTACTGGGTGGAGCGGAACGTAAGCATTACACATGATCTTTGTCTTGCTGTATACGGACTGACATGGTGGCGTTTTCGTACAGGCACTGCAACGCTTGGATGTACCGGTAGTCGATTCGGCACCTCTGCAATGACCTTAACACAGCCCAGGTTTCCACCGAATCAAAGGCTTTCTCATAGTCCACAAACGCCAAGCAAAGTGGCCGGTTATACTCTTCGGTCTTTTGTATAACCTGGCGCAGCGTATGGATGTGGTCTATGGTACTAAAGCCTTTTCGGAAACCGGCTCGTTCGGGAGACGATTCGTGATGACTCTGGAGAACAACTTGTAGACATGACTCAGCAGCGAGATTGGTAATTAGTAATTCTTCAGCAAGGTATTGTCACCCTTTTTGAAGGGCAGAACAACCACGCTCCGGTTCCACGCCTCAGGCGTCTTGCCCTCGTGAATGACGGAATTGAACAACTTCAAGTATCGGTTTACCACCCGCTTTCAGGAGTTCTGCTGTGATTCCGTCATCACCTGGCGCCTTGTTGTTCTTTAGGTGTTCGAGAGCCATACTAATCTCGTCTAGGCTGACGTCCGGGATATCTTCGGTATACTGTCGGGTCAATTTGGCTCTGGGGTCTTCAGCCAAATTGTCAACAGGCTTTTGAGTTGACGTGTATAACTGTCCATAGAACTTCTCGACCTCACCCACGATCTCGGGCTTCGAAGAAATGAGATTACCGTCATCGGTCTTCAGACGCGTCAACTGACTGCGTCCAATAGACAGATCTTTCTTTCGAGCCACGGTTGTGTTTTATTGTATCTATGATACGCTCGGTGTTGTAGCGGCGTAAGTCACATTTCTGCGACTTAGAGATCTGTCTATTGATACGTCGGTAGTTCAGAGCATCCCCTGAAGACTGCAATCGCATTCCTTGTCTTTCATCCATGAGCTTGAGTGTTTGGTCAGAGAATTTCTTGTTGGTCTGTGGGTCTTATAGTACTTACACTCAACCCAATGGACAGTTTCCACTAATATTATTAATATTATATTTATTAAAAATCGAGACGGTTCTGGAGTTCCAGTTGAAAGCTTTCGGGGTTTTGGATGTGGGCACGAGTAGGTCGGAGCGTTGACTTCACCAGTCGGTACCGTTCAAGCTGTACATTAATATTCAACGTGCCTCTTACCAGTCGGTGATCACTACCGGTTTTGACCCTATTGATCACAGAGACATCGTTGAATATATGCCGTCTGGTCGACAAGATGAAGTCAATCTCATTTCTCGTGGAACCATCGGGGCTCAACCAGGTCCATTTCCTATGTGGTGGCTTCTTGAAGAAGGAGTTCATCATAAAGAGGCCCTCCTTCTCCATGAAGCCAGCCAACATTTGGCCCCTGTGATTCCTTTGCCCATAACCAAATTGCCCCACTCTCAACTCTGAACCGCTCCTCTCGCCCAGCTTTGCATTGAAATCCCCCATAACAACATTGTAGTAGGAGTTCGAAGCATGCAGGGCCCTTGAAATATCCTCATACAATACCTCTACCTCCTCGTCGGGTTGTGCCGAGGTCGGTGCGTAAACCTTCAACGAATACCGTTTGGTAATTCGGAGGATAAGGAACGCTACCCTGCTCGACACACTCTCGCCTCGTACAACATTGTTAACGAGGGACGAACGATAAACCCAACACCACCTTGGGACAGATGTTCGCCCTCCCGGTAGTATAGTAAATTGCCGGAATTCAGGATTATCGAGTCCTCGCCCTCTCTTCGGACTTCAGACAATCCTATAATGCTCCAGCGCAACTTACTTAATACTTCTTCCAGTTCGATCACCTTTTCGTCAGTCCTCAAAGTGCGTGCGTTGAATGTTGCCAGGTCCAGTCGTCGGGATTGGCAGCGGAATCTCTGCCGGAGATTCTTGACACCCCTTGCCCCGCCGTTACCATGACCGCTGCCAGAGCCAGGAATAGCGGAGCTGCCGGGGACTAGGGGCTGTTGCTTTTGATGTTCTCCCAAAAAAAGTAATGCCCTATAGTGACCACGCTGGGCAGGCGGGTTGGTCACCGCAGGGCTGAACTATTCGAACTAGTGTCACTGCTGCCTGACACTGGTCTCATTTTGTAGTCCAGCCTATTTAGAATGGTTATACCGCCATTCATCGGTCGCCAGAGTCTCGTAGGTCCATCTGCAGGGTGCACCGCGAGCAGGGCCAACTTGTATTCGATAAAAAAAGGCATTTTACAAGCACTTTAGTAACGTCAAGTCTATCTATACGTAGTGACTCTTCCACTGGTTCGAAAAGCAGATCCTGCCGAGAAGTACTGGCAAGAAGCTCAGCATTTGCCCTTTAAAAATCAATGCTACGTACAATTAATTGTATTCTAGTTACGTCAAACTAAAGTCAGTGATCAGTATGGCCATATTTGTTTAGTTAATTTCTGAAATCTAAAACGAAATGTAGGTAGTATTTTCTTCTACAACTGCTAACCACCATTACACGGAAGCAAACAAAACGTTAAATTTAGACTCTACAGCCATAATTTTATTTAATTACTATTACTTAATATTTTATTACGGCAATGCGTTTGACACGAGGGTTAGAAATACTTGTCGAGAGTACCTAAACTTGGGTTAAGAAATTAATAATGTGTAAGGAACACGTTTACCGATAAAGTGCCCAAATTTATAAGTTCGCAAGCACCTTTACGATCTCATATGGGGTATAATGGGGCAGTAATGTCGGGTATAAGTGTGAATCATCCCGTTTACGTTGTCGACGGATTATAAATTATTACCCACGATTACACTGCGTAAGAGCATCGGGCTATCAAGATCATAATATGCTTAGTACATAGGGCTTGAATAGATTATACCGTTATACCAAAGGATACCTGTGGGGCGAGTGCGAGTTATTCACCGAGCGACAGCGTAAAAACGTACTCACTCGTAACGTCAAATTATATGGAAAAAAAAACTATAACTAGATGGCGTTACTCCAATTCCATATAAAATTTGCGTTTACTGTTTTCGGTATCGACGCGGTAAAATCTCACACTAGCCTCACTGACCGACGTATCAACCCCTAGCCTAAAATACTAAAGGTAGGTAGCGATTGAATTATTATTCTTCCTTATGTATCATAGATACTTATTAGAAGGGGAATAAATCGGGGAACCTTGTACGAAAATCTGTTCTTTAAAGTTAGAAGGACGAAGTCGTGCACTAAGTACTTACAGTACTTTAAAAACGAATGTAATGCTCCAATTACTAAATAAATATAACCAAAGTCCTGGGTTCGAGTTCTGGATCGGGCTATGAAAAAAATATGAATGAGACATTTTCAGTAAGACTCTAAGTCCGGAGTTGGATAATTGGTAGTGTTACACCCTCGGGCCTCAGAAGGGATATTAAACCGTTCACCCGTAACATCCGTCATGTCATAAATGTACAGATAGATTCCATTTCCGACCGATTTATCTAAATGATCCCGGTCTAACTGGTGGGAGGCTTCGGCCGTGGCTAATGACTACCCTACCAGCTAAAACGTACTGCCAAACGATTTAGTGTTCGGGTACAATGTCGTGTAGAAAACGAACGGAAAAGTTTATTGCACCCTACTCGTAACAAGTTAGGCCGAATTTATCTTAGATTGCATTATCACTTACCACCTGGTGAGATTGCACTCGACAGTAAATTTTTTTTTGTTGACTATTAGTTGGCCCTTGACTGCTATCACACCTGATGTTAAGTGATGATGCAGTCTAAGATGGAAGCGGGCTAACTTGTTAGGAGTGGGACGAAAGTCCTCACCCCTTTCGGTTTCTACACGACATCGTACCAGAACGGTAAATCGCTTGGCGATACGTCTTAGTCTAACTAGCCACGGCGAAAGCCGCCCACTAGCCAGACCAAGGCAAATTAAAAAAACTCTCAATCTGCCCCGCCGGGAATTGAACCCAGGACCTCCGTTCTATAAATCCACCGCGCATACCACTGCGCCACAGAGGACGTCAACTGCGCCGTGGAGGTCGTCACTAATAAACAGCAAATAAAAAAAATAATGTATAATTTTCCCGCCAATCAAGCCCTTCAGACCGGAAAACAGCAATATAATCAGAATTATGCATTATACTTTCCTAGATAAGCTATTTCACAAAAAACTCTACTAATAAAAAAGAAAGAACGTATATTTGGGAAAAACATCACATAAAAACAAAATAAAATACAATAGCTCTCTATGCAGAATCATAGAGCAGCATTATTGTTGAGTCCGTCAGAACACCTTATACTACCTAGTACTACTAAAAGTTCTTTATAATATTCGTATGGGCGTATAAAATTGTATTTATAAAGTAATATAAGCAATCGCTCACGGCGCCGCGTCAAGCTCAGATGTTGAACGTTAGTTAGATGTTAATGCATGAGCCCTTCTCATTTGGAAAGGTTTTTTCCAACAATAGACTAAAACCTCCTTGGTCCCGAGGTTAGCCAGAGTGACTCCAGATCAAGAGATCCTGGGTTCAAGCCCTGAGTGGGGTTTTGATATACAATGTAGCAGCCCGGAATCGAAAGGACACTGACCCCTGTGACGATATTTTATTAGAATCTAATAATTAGATATAGTATTATTAGCAGCATTGAACACTGTCCAAAAACCCAGATTCCAGAGACGAAAATTATAAAAAAAAGAATGCTACTCTGCGTGGCCTGGCCAATATAAATGGAGGTTTATTAAAATGCGGACATTATCAATTCCAGTTCTTAATATTATCATAAAAGTAAATTCAATTAGTGTTTAATGTAAGATAGTTTCATTTTGGTTTGATTTAAGAAAGTTTGTAATTAAAATGTGTTGATCTTTGATTAATATTGTTTTCCTGCTTGTGCCTTGCTTGTATTTTCACCCCTTCTGATGATGTTGCTAAAACTGTTGTTATAAATATAATTATGTATGATAGCCTATATTATTATTACACTATAATATAACGTTTCCGATCTTGATGCAACAAGTACCATGGCTTATTTTCACCACATAATTGAGTAGGACTGTAAGCGTATAAAGTAGGAACCATTCAAAGGCAGATGTTGAAAACCTATTAAAAACCTAACTTTGTACAGTGCTTGATAGTATTAATATACTTATGCAAATATATTCTTATGGCTTAGGAGAAGTAGCCTATTAAACACCTTAGATTATAGTTAAAAAGACGTGTGGCACTCGGAAACTGCCGTGGTAAAGCTATTACATAGCATTTTTTATCAACTTATGCAATTGTAATTATATATTTATTTTATTTATGCAGGTATTTATCGATAGATGGAAAAACTAAAAAGTATCACAGCTGTGCCGGTCGGAATAGGGCGTGTTAGGTTTTTTCGTTACGGAATTTCTGGATTCGGCCTCCACGCTCAAGTCCCGCGATAGAAGCTATACAATAGCTTAAAGATTTGTTACTGGTTCGGGGAAAATTATCTTATAAAAATCTTTAAAGTGGGTATTATCAAAAAATCCAAATGTTTGTAACCTGCGAAACTTTCTTATCATGTCAATGATCTAGATTTGTTGTTGAAACAACCCTTAAAGTACAATTTTAATGGATATGTAGAAAAGGGTAACAAAATTACAACCTTTCTTTCGTTTTTTACTGTGACAATTCTTACGAAAAATTATGGTTTGTTTACAAAGCTTAAAATGTGTTTAGATTTTGTACGGCTCGACTAAACAAGGTTAAGTCCACAGATACAGAATTAACTTGCATCCACCTTATTGCTACGATACAGGATTAATTTGGTCTTCTAGGCACGAGGGTGTAACATCATCAACAAAAAAATATTACTTTTAGTTTTAATCTGTTAATTTATTATTATTTTGAGTTGTTTTTCTTTTCTTTTCTACTATTGTTTCTAAAAGTTTAAAATTCATGTTCTGTTTACCAATAAGCAGGTTTACAATTATACATTTAAACGTACGTCGAGGGGTTAATTTTTGGAGAGACTTTGTCGTTTGGATTTCTTTTTATTTACCGCAATTTAACCCTTGACTGCGATCACACCTAGGTAGCCTGTAGTATATAAAGAAAACTTGTTGTTAAGAGAATATTCGACGTATCCCTATAATACTTATATCGGTTCGTTAGCTAGGAAGTCATCGAGGAGTCGCGCTAAATTCGTCTCTATTTTATTACGAGTGGGGTCTTATTATGTTTTACGTTGGTATAAAAGCAACAAACGAGGGTTCTTCACATTCGTCGGCTGCCCACGTTCACCGTTTATTGCGAGTCCACCACGACGCTTTCGAATCTATAAAACATTACCGCTCTCTTTGTATTTGGAGATACTTTTAAAAATACTAATACCTACTTTATAAAAACTTAATAGTTAATAATACTTAATAAAAATTTTCAATAAAAAACCTACTCAAGACGCAATAAAAAGTAAAAAATAACTGTGTCATTTAGTTGCTTTAATTTACTTAAGCATATCTATGAAATCGGTTCCAGCCAAGTTTAAAGGACGTTTATTTAAAGTGGTAAAGCAATTTGTGAGTTCTAGATAACGTCCTTCAACTAGAAACCTTGGCTGACACCGACTAGGAACACCGTGGAGTTTTAGTCAGTAAGAGTCCGACATAATCCGCCAAGGGGAGGCGAGGAGATCTACTCGCCTCCCTCCGCGCCTAAAAAAAGGATGAGTCTCAACCGATGTTAGGTTTGAGATCATCTGCCCGTCGTTTCCATAGCGTTTGCTTCCAGCAACATGATCTGCCAGCACAGAAAATCTTGCAGGGCTGGCTCTCTAGTCACATTCTACTAATCTAAAATAACAATAACAATTTTGTTTTGCTATTTTTTAATCTCGATCCAAGATTTAAACCCTGGATGAACTTCATGGTCCGTAACCAAATAGAGAAACTAGAAGATCATCGAAACAGACAATTTATAAAAGTTTTATTACGAAAACACTTACAGCCTTTGGGGTATAAATTTGAATCAGCATTAGCAAACATTAGTTTGTACAAAGGGCTACCTTTTTATTACCTTTGTTATAGTTCAGTTTTACAAATTCGCACACATCCTGAGCAGGCTAATTTCGTTAAACCCTTTTCAAACAGATCCAACTTAAATACAATAGGAAATTCTGTAAAAGCTAATAAAATAATAGATTTGTATTAACCGTGGTTATTATTAACAAGGCCTATATTGTCTTCTCTTTTCCTGTTATTTTTCATCTATGCTAGGAGTTTTTATGTACGACTATCGTTTAACAAACAGACATCGAACCCAAGATCTCACAGATTTAACTCTGGAACCATAAGTATGCAGATCATCATCATGATCAGCCTACTAAGGGCACCGGGTTGGCTGGCTCACGGTGATTATTATTTGTTCATCAACGATCATTATCAGATGTTGATGATAGGAACCGGGAGCGACGCCTTAAATGCCAAGTGAATGATATACCTATCCTATTCCATTAACAATATTCATTTATCTACACTAATATTATAAAGAGGAAAACTTTGTTTGTTTGTTTGTTTGGTTGTAATGAATAGGCTCAAAAACTACTGGACCGTTTTTAATAATTCTTTCACCATTCGAAAGCTACATTATCCACAAGTAACATAGGCTAAATTTTATTTTGGAAAAAAATAGGGTTCCGTAAAATATTTGGGTTTTTCGGACACAAGGTGTAAAAATATTTTATATAACAAAATTATACAAATAGAAAAGTTAAACGCAAAATCTTAATAAATAACGTAGTTGGTTCGGCAAAAGGGCGAGGGCGCTGGATATAAGGGCGATACAAAATGTTGATATCCTCAACTACAAAAGTGTGAGAGGAGATCAGGAAAATTTTCCAATTAGAGATTGTTCAAAAATTTCAAATATTAAATCGACTTATGTACTTTACTTACCGTTAAATTCCATCACGAAATGGAAAGCTCCAACTCATACAAAATCCCTAAGAAATGTAGGCGTCTTCAAACAGTTGGTGTAGCTCTGTTGACATTTAAAGCTCCGAAATGAATTAGATTAAAAGATTTTTACTCTAGTCGATCAGTTCAAAAACGTAAAAAATAGAATAGTACAATGGAGATAGAGTTCCGGGAGTTAGGACTTTTTTATTGGAAATTTCCTCCTCTTTAACGAGCTTTTTTCAAAATTGCTTAAATGTTAATATTTTTTAAGTTATTAACAAAAAACGAAATATCATTTTTTTTTCATCTTATTTTGTTAATAACAATTGCAATTTTTAATCTGCACCGAAATCCTTCAAAAACATTTTTCTAGAGGTGATTCCGAATCGAATGAGCCATCGCTCATATTTTTAGGACCTTTATCTCTATTTTTCACGTTTTTGAACTGATCGTCTAGACTATTTATATTGAACAGAAATTGGTGGCGTTACTGCTAACTAAAGAGGAGGCCTGGCCCTTATGACAATGAAAAGAAAATATTCCTCTCCGGAAGTTCATTACTCTGTATCGGGGGCGAATTCTTTTCGGAGACCTGCCTTCTAAGACTTCTCGGAGACCTGCCTTCTAAGGGGGCGAAGAAGGGTTGTATGTAACTTTACTACTAAAATCCCCTCGCTGGCCGCCCTCATTACAAATTGAGAGACGCCGGGACTTCAAATGAACTCGCCGGTGTCTCCATAGCACTCTTGCACAGTGCTTGTTTTGGAGGTCTTAAATACCCCAATAATAAAAAGTATGTATAGTAGCTTGTGGCACCATAAGCTGTTATCATCTGCCAAACTCCTTGAAGGAGATAAATAATATTAACGCATTTAAGGTATCTCTTAAGTCCCATGTTTCTACAAATTTGGATAAAATATTATTAAACTATTGTATTTAAAATTTATCTACCAATAATGCATGCTGTCTGCAAAATGATAATAATTTGTTATTCTCTATCTTAAGTGAACTGTACGTTCTTTGGAGAAATAAAAATGTCTTTAAACCGATCTTAGGGTCGCAGGTGATTGGTCCGAAGTCCCGAGGATACTGATGGACGGAAGGCCAATTTTTTTATTTAGACAATAATTTATTTATTTTGGTAACTTCGACTCGAAATGTTCGATACCAAAATCGAAAATCGATTTTGAAATGTTGACTCTACAATGTTCAATAGTTGATTTACTAATCAATAGGTATACTTTTTATAGTATAGTAGGTATGTCTACATAGTTTAACGATGAGACATACGATAAACGTTATATCTTGCCCTAATCTGGACATCCGTTGTGATGTGAGGTAAGTACCTACACATCCAATACCAATATCGCGTGAACGGTAGGAAAATTCTAGGAACAATACGAGTATAATACAAGGCCTTACTTTGATATAAGATAAGAAACCATACAAATCTTATAAAATCCTGTTCTTGCATTTTTTTCAATTCCTAAGGTTGTCTGGATTATTTGTTTTTTATTTGAAATGAAATTTTGACATAAAAGTCGTTAGTACAACGTAATTCATGAGTATCAAGGAATTTTAATAAATAAGGCATAAATAAATAAACCCTTCCCAATATTATAAGGGCCTCATTGGTCTAGTGGTTAGCCTATGCGGCTTCGATCCTGGGTTCGATTCCTGGGTCGGGTCACGGAATAATTCTGAACTGTTTCATTCTTCTATAAAATGTTCAGTACATTCCGAGCCCGGAGTCTGGAAATTGGCGGTGTTACACCCCCGTGCCTCGGAGAGCACGTTAAGCCGTCGGTCCCGGTCACTGTCATAAACATCTGATTGTGATCGTTAATAAATGAAACATTATCTCCCTAAGCCCGCCAACCCGCATTGGAGCAGCGTGGTGGGTGTACGCTCCATATCCCCTCTCCTATAAGGAGGGAGGCCTGGCCCTGTAGTGGGCCGTTAATAGGCTGATAATGATGATGATGATTATAAGGGCGAAAATTTGTATGCATGAATGGACGTTTGTTACTCTTTCACGCAAAAACTGCTGGATGGATTTCGATGAAACTTCACAATAATATAGCTTATATATCAGATTAACACATAGGCTACATTTTATTCCGATATTTTCACATTAACGATAACTATGCGGGTGCAACCGTAGCCGTTCTCTAGTATTACATAAATGTGAAATTATTTCTCTCTCTCCACTCTCTCTATCTCAATGCTTCATTTTCACATCCAAACTAATTTAAAAAATATAGATATATTTTAGTGCTCAGATAACAGACCTTGTTAGAAGACAAGGCAACTAGTTGGTTTTGAACCAACTAGTAAACTTTAAGGTATATATAAGATAAACGACAAAACAATATATTTCCACGTCCGGCATTGCACAGATTTGCTGTAATAAATTACTGGAGTTCCCGATGAGCGAAGTCGCGGGCAGTAGGCGACATCTACCTTGTGCATCCTCAGTAGTAGTTCGTTCTAAGAAGTTCGAAGACATTTTATATTGCAACACATATCTAAATCCCAAATGTCAATCAAAATAACTACTGGCTTTGTAGTTCTGGTAGCTACAAAATTCTTTGTAATCTTTAAGTTTTAGATAAAATGCATTGGCTAAGCCACAATGCGTAATATTCAATCAATATGTATGTATGTATGTCTGCCTCATCGGTCTAGTGGTTAGCCTATCTGGCTTCGATTACGAGGTCCTGGGTTCGAATCCTGGGTCGGGTCATGGAATAATTCTGAGTTTTTCATTCTTCTATGAAATTCTTAGTATATTCCGAGCCCGCAATCGGGAAGTTGGTTGTGTTACACCCCCGTGCCTCGGAGAGCACGTTAAGCCGTCGGTCCCGGTCACTGTTACCAACATCTGATAGTGATCGTTAATAAATAAAACATTATCACCCTACGCCCGCCAACCCGCATTGGAGCAGCGTGGTGGGTCAATGCTCTATATCCCCTCTCCTATGAGGAGGGAGGCCTGGCCCTGTAGTGGGCCGTTAATAGGCTGATAATGATGTATGTATCAAGAAATTGACCACTCAGAGATGCAGTTTAGTGTTACAGATCTCACTAACATCTTAAGAAGCTTGATTTGGTTGTTGATCGACGGTCGGATACAGAAGGGGGTAATTCTTGAAACGGCGCGTTTTGTGCGGAGGTTACTCACTCTGGAGCCCTAACCACTGAATGCCTGGGCCTCGAGCCGAGCAGGCAGACTGGATTTATTTTACAAAATTTTAAGTGTTGTAATTTATTTTTATAAGCATTGTTAAAATGAAATAAATGGTAAATAAATCATTATGTAAATAGATATGTCCCTTTTTATTAATAGACACAGGATAAATAATTATTTTCTATAAACTTACGAGTGACTATGATATCTGAAACTCTACCGTGAAGCCCGAAACTATTCGCAAACTAATCATTTCAAAGTGCCAAGTTTTTCCAACAAATATGGCGAGTAATTGAAAACATGCGGCTGAATGGAAACCTTATAACGTTCTAGAAAACTCGGTTTTACTTCGACTGCAGTTGAAAATAAATCGAGTCGAGAATTTTAAAAATACTCGTAAATTAAGATTTTTCAATTAGCTGCTTTTATTTAACTAGTCGTCTAGTTAGTCACGTTTACGAGTGGTAGGTGTCATTTTAAACATAAATTAAAGTTAACGCTATTTACACCCGATTGGACGGTTACTTTTTCTGATTGTAAATTTTACTGGTTAGGCTCCATTGTGAGTCGGAACTCAAGAGGCACATTTTCAGGTTTACCTCACCCAGCTGCATCCCTGCAGCTGCCTGAGTAATTAAAGGGTCAGAGATTAAGGTCACCAGAGAGTATTTCAGGAGAACACTGTACTGCTAGTGTCGATACCGAGTGTAAGCAGAAACCAAAAAATCGGATTGCCGAAAATACGCTTAGTTAAGATTTTTTATATCAAGGTGTTTATAACCTATTGATATGAACATAATCTTACTAAAACGTCACTCAAATATCTAAAATCTCTTGTAATATCTCTTAAACTCTAAATTCGTATACTCAATAATGACTCGAAAATGAAATATAATCGGTACTTAGTAGAACTTCAGAGTGGTGGATTTGAGCGACGTTTCAGTATTCCAATCTGCTATGTCGATCGAAAGTAATATTTTAATACTGATTATGCGTATAGGACAACAAATAACTAGAGCTCTGAAATTCCGACCTTACCTTTATACATATAATATAACGCCCGTGCTCAAAACGACACGAAACTTATCTTAAAAACAATGTCACAACGGACTGCAGCAAAGTTATCTCAAATTATAATCATTCCAGTAAAATCTGTATCATTGATAGCGACTTCAAACTCGGTAACAGTTTACACATTTGAATCATAACTATACCTACTAATTTTGTATGTGGGTGGACGAATGTTTGTTACTTTTTCACGCAAAAAAACCATCCAGTAGGATTTTGATGAAATTTCACAATAAAATAGGTATCTTACATATCGATTACTCACATACATATCATACTACATACACTTTGACTTAAGGCTTCAGGTAACATTGCGTAATTAACCAAGTATATTAGAAAATCGTTCAAGTTTGAGTGTATGAAAATAGTTACTATAGTAATAAAGAAAGTAAAACCTTCAAATGGTAACGTAGCGTAATTGATTCTTTGTGATGTCTCTACATGGTTACACCATTATAATGTCCAATTTTGTATAAAATGAATAAAATTGACAAAATGATTGAAATACCGTAAATCCCCAATGATTCAAAGACAGATAATAATATTTTAGCCTTAACATATTAGATAAGAAGCAAAATAAAGCCTAGATAGCATTGTACATAGATAGATTTACCTACGTTGCAGAAAGAGATAAAGATACAGAGATGAGGGAAAACTAAATTGGCTATAAGTTTAAGGCGTCGCCAACCAGATGAAGAGCAAGTTGACACTATGGAGGATGAGTAATAAAAATTAGTCATTATAATAGTCTTTAATTTCTACGAATAAAATATATTGTCAAACTCAGGATTTGAAACCAGGACTTCACGCTCTAAAGACATAGGCTAATTACTTGACCAGCGAGATAGGTTTCATACGATGGTTGAAATTTTTGTTAAATTTGAAGCTCTATCAAAAACAAACAAACGCTTAATTTATAAAGTAAATATTTTTATGAAATATGTTTACTACTAATATTATTCGACAGTAACAGTTTTTACTGCGTCGTTGGTCTAGTGGTTAGCCTATGTAACTGAATTGATCACAAGCTCCTGGTTTTTCAGCCTTCTAAGAAGTTTACAGTAAATATTAAGCCCGGGAATGAGAAGTTGGTAAGCCGTCGAGCCCGGTCACTAACAACATCTGATAATGATCTTTAATAAATTAAACATTATGAACCTATGCTCGCTACGAACCTATGCATGCTCGCCACATTGGAGGAGTATGATGGGTCTACGGTCCATATCCCCTCTCCTATAAGAATAAATAAATAAATAAATATGAAATAAATATTATAGGACAATTACACACATCGCTATACAGCCCCAAAGTAAGCGTAGATTGCTTGTGTTATGGGTGCTATGATAACTGATGAATATTTTTATATATATTATACATAAATACTTATAATTATTATTTTTTTTCGCTGGGAAATGCTTTTCCGCATCTCGGGCGCAGAAAGAACTATGCAGTCCGCGCTCGGGTATGTGGGACTCGCTGGCTGAGTAGCCACAATACCCACTAAAACCCAGCGGAGCCGCCTGCGTCCTTTTTGGGACGTCAAAGGATCGTGGAAGCAGACACTTTGACGTCCCGACGTGCTCGTCGGTGCACTCAGTGGTGACTACAGGGGTGATAGGGGATGCGCATATCGGCGTTCCCGTTCTTCTTCTGCGGAGCGGATGAGCATCAGTCCCCTGCTCTCTCTGCCGCTCATAAGAAGGAAGGCCTGGCCCTGTAGTGGGCCGTTAAGCTGATAATGATGAACAGTTAATACGTACCCGCATTGTTTTATAGGCACTAACAGATATGTCATAATAATTAAAGTAGGTAGTTATCTCCTATTATTCTGGCGTAGTTATGTAGTAAAGTAGGTGTAAATAAATCAAGTGATGTATCTGATTGCGTTGAAATGGGCTCAAGTACAAGGTCGTATGAGGGAAGCATACGCCAAGAATGCACCTATGGCATACCGACCATGGTTGGAATTGTAAAGCCGTGTTATAAGGCGTTATGCGGCAGATGCGATTAATTCTCACGAAGGTTTGATAGAATGGGACAATGTATGTTATTTCTTCATGTCAAAAAAACAAGTCTATTAGTACGTGCTTTTGATGAAACTTTAGAAAGGCTTAGCACAAAAATCAAATTTACCTACATATCTTTAATTTTCAACGCCATTATGAATATCTCAATATACAGCTCGGAACAATAATTCTGAGTTCTCGTTTCTAAATAGCTTAATCTATTGTTATACAGTCTGAAAGATTCAGAATATGTGATAATGTGTAAAGCAATATTACGATTTTTCTTCTAGTTGATGAAGCCTATGAGTAGATGGTTCGTAGTTTTCAAGATTTTCATTGCAAATACAACGTCACACGTTAGTGAGTGAATATCTTATTAAATATTCGCTACATATAATTACACATACACATGGTATACATTAAAATATCCTAAAGTATTAATAAATATCTTATTATCATTATTGCTAATCATTTGAGCGTAGTTTTCTAATAATTAACTGAAATCAGAAAATTATGTTTTACTAGACAAAGTGAGACTAATAACATCGTCGAATGCGTCTTTTTAGTCCCATAAAAATCTTTCAATGCAACCAAGGGCTTAGTGATCGGATAACTATTGATCGACAATCATATTATCTCTCTTACAATATCTCGCAACACTGTCTGACACTATCTACATCTGTCCAGATACCATCGTCACGATAAAATTGATGATTTACCTCGGGATAAGTTACTTTAGTGACAGATCGCAACCCGGAGCGGTACGGAGGTACACTGCGGTCACAATGAACTGTAAGTACTTCTATTATCCTATTTATTTAATAATTAAATTTTAATTGACCCCTGGTAGAATACAGTTAGCCATTCTTAGTTACAAATGGATAAACAATATAGGGATGAGGGAGCTCGCAAAGCCGAGGAACTTGAATAGGTACTTCTTCATATCAGAGTGTCTATACGAGAGCAAGAGATTGCGTGCATACTTAATTCTAGCTAATATTTTTAGAATAAAGAAATTATAAATAAAAGATTATATAATATTCTGAAACCTAATAATATAAGGGAATAATATTAGGGAATTCTGGAAGTAAGGGCCCGACAGATAAGATTATTTTCGTATTCACATGACTTTTGCCAATGCGTCATCTTAATCATTAATCACAACATCTCTGAATCTTTATAGATGTACAGTATTTCCATTATAGAAAATATTAACTGTTTCCTTTAGTTGATCTTTGCTCTCTGCTGCAACCAATATTCACACACAGTCAAATCGGCTAGATGCCGTGAATGGCGGCATTCCTTTGTAGTTGGCTCCGCGACGTCGTACACCAAATATGGGTCATCGAATTTTCTAATCCAAAAAGCAGTGTAGAAAGTTTTCCTTATATTGGATATTTTTTAGGACGTGAACATTTTCAAGGCAAGAATGCCTTGTGCCCTAGAACTCACTTCCCGGTCATCATCCCCTCCGGTAACAGGGCGACCATTACCGGGGGCGTATGTGGGACTCCCCGGCTGAGAAGCAGCTGAAATATTTACTAAAACCCAGCGATGTTCCATCGAGTCGCCTGGTGACTGGGTCCTGGGAGCATCGTGAATCTTCCGCAATTGAAGAGACCGCTCGAATGTTTTATAATATGGTCTTTGCTTACCCCTACAAACAGGTGGCGTGGTATGGTTAATGTAATTTTTACATTTTTTCCAGCGGTCACGCGCTTGCTCGTCGTCGCAGCGGCGCTCGCGAGCGCCTCGGCTCTGTCGATATCATTGAGACAGAATCCCGAGACGCTGTGCATCGGACAGGAGAACTTCCTACGAATCGCCAACGTCGACAATTGCCTGCACTACTACCAATGTTACTCCGGACGGTCCTACTTGATGCAATGCCCCTTGAAAACCTGGTTCAATGAAGAACAACAGGTATTTTGAACTATTTGTTGTTACTTATCTCTATTTAATACTATATGTATAACTTGTAACTCATTTTTTAAAGAAACGTCTTTTCTTTTGTTTTCAATCAATATCGACAGCAATATGTTATCTACACTGTTTATTATTTATTACTTGAAAACGGTTTAGTTCTTAAGCACTATTAACTTTGTTATTCTCATTAGGTTTGCGATTCTTCTACTCCACCGGCGGACTGTCAACTGGAACCGGAACCCGAACCGGAACCAGAACCTGAACCTGAACCTGAACCTGAACCAGAACCAGAACCAGAACCAGAACCTGAACCCGAACCTGAATCAGAAGAGGAACCTGAGTCTGAAGAACAAGAAGAAGAAAGTCAAGAAGTAGAGACAGAAACACAAAACCAGGTAGAAGATGAAGAAGAAGATGATGATGAAAATGATGATGATGGAGATAATGGTGTGAATGAAGACAATGATGCTGATGAAGATAATGATGACGATGAAGACAATGATGGCGATGACGACAATGATGGAGATGAAGATAATGATGACGATGAAGACAATGATGGCGATAATGACAATGGTGGTGATGAAGATAATGATGGCGATGAAGATAATGATGGCGCTGAAGAAAACGATGGCGATGACGACAATGATGGAGATGAAGATAATGATGGCGATGAAGACAATGATGGCGATGATGACAATGGTGGTGATGAAGATAATGATGGCGATGAAGAAAACGATGGTGACGAAGATAATGATGACGATGATGACAATGATGGCGATGACGACAACAATGGCGACGGAGATAATGATGATGACGATGCAGACGACGAAGGCAATGAAGATGGTGAAAATGAGAAAAATAACAACGACGAACAAGAAGAAGAAGATGAAGACAATGAAGTCAGTAATATTGATGCACGCATTGCCCCTAATAGTGAACTTATTCACAATAATGGTCACCATCACGGCCATGGACATTATCATGGTCATGGTCATGGCCAAGGGCACGGGCATCACAATCATCAATCTCATAAACAAAATGAAAACGATAATGAAGGCTCTGGTGAGGATATAGGAGAGGATAACGATGCTTTAGGTAAAGACAACAATATTGTAGATGATAGTGAGTTATTGGAAGCCGATGAAACGAAGAAAAGATCACGCAGATCTTTGAAACAAAATGAATGGGAAGAAGAAGATGAAAATGATGATGATGACGATGACGATGATGAGAATGACGATGATAACGATGATGACGATGATGATGATGAAGACATTTTAAAACTTTCCCGTAAATCAGTAAAGCAGAACGAAGAAGATGATGACGGTGACGACAATGATGATAACGATGACGATGATGACGTTAATGACGATGATGAGGATGAGGATGAAGACATTTTAAAACTCTCTCGTAAATCGGTAAAGCAGAACGAAGATGATGATGATGATGATGACGATGACGACGACGATGATAACGATGATGACGATGACGAGGATGATGACGATGAGGACGATGATGATGAAATATGGAAGTCACGTGGTGGCCCAAAACGATTGCGCAGATTTGTAAGACAAAATGATGTAGAGTCTGAAGCAGAAGAAGAACAAGATGAAGAAGTAAATAATAGGTTCTTTAACAGATTGTTTAGAACATTCGCGTAGAACGTTGGCGTTTTTTCAAAAGCATCTCCGGTTAGGAGTGCCAGCTTGAAACAGTAGGTAATTAGTATAAATAGTAGTAGTCTTAGTTTAGGTATTTATTAACATTTAGATTTAAGAGTTGAGTGTAGACGATTCACTTTGTGCAATTTTGTAAATAATCTGACGCGAGAATGTATTAAATTAACAAAAAAATAATTGTTCTTTACTTATTTATTTAAACCAATACCTGACTGTGGCTGTTTAAGCGGTTAAGAAGCCGCTATAGTATTGTTACAATTATACGGCAATATCGAAACTACAATTATTATTGATTAGCGGTTGTTATTATATTGTTATTGTAACCTAAAAATATAAATAATAAAATTTATTGTATAGGGGTTACAATATTTAAGCAGTACCTTTGATTATAAGTAGACTGCCTTTTATGGCCAGTGATTTTCAGTTGAGGAGTTGATATCTTATATAGGTCTCTATAAAGAAAATAGTCCATAGAATTATCTCCAGAAGCACGATACCTAGGTACTGACTCGTTTTTTAGGAGTCCTAAAATAAAGTACAACGACGAAGTACAACAACTTAACTAACCTACCAAAGTTTTAAATGTTCTTGTTTTTAAAGTTGATATAATTATAAACGAAATTATGAAAAGACTAATTAAATTGGTCAAATAATAAGTAGACCGTAAAAAATTAAGACTTCAGGATTTTTGGACTCGTCTGAAAGGATGGTATAAGGATTTTTAATAAAATGCAGCTTACATTTTAGAGATAAATAAAATTGCAAGTGTCTAGGAAACGGTACATACACCAAAATTACATTTTTATACAGTGTTTGTCTGTTTGTTCCGGCTAATCTCTGCAACTACCAGTTGTATTGTAAACAATACCTTTTGTATATGATAGCCAGACTCAGGTCAGGAGTGACATAGGGTAATTTGTATCCAGATATTCTAACGGGAACCTGAACTACGGGGTGAAACCGCGGGCGACTGGTCTTAAATAAAGTTTAAACAATCTAAATATAATCTACCTTTAATTGTACAATCAACTAAATCCGCAGTGTATAAATAGTCCGGTCAATTTAGACATTCGAAGTTACATAAAGTCCCAACAAGCTGAATTTCTATGAAGTTGTTCAAAACATAATTACAAACAATGTCTAGAAGTTCCCCATCATTCCCCTGTAAGGAGAAAATTTAATTCAAGGTCAAAGGTCAAAAAAATTAGTTTTTCGCGATTTTCAGCAAAACGGTAGATAAGTTTTATCATAAAAGTACCTCAGACAAAAATTGTAGATCATAAAATTGTCTACGACAACCCGTACGCCGGTTAAGGACGTAAACCGGGCGGTTATCTTAACCGAGCTTACGACCTTAAGCGGCGAACGGGTTGTCGTGAACAGTAAATTTATAGTTAGCTTATGTTAACCGTTGGTTATGATAACCGAAATCTTGGTGCACACAGGCCGTAGACAGAGACGGCTTTGCGTGATGCGATGCCATAACTAACATCGTAGTAGCTCAGTACAAATTTTCATTTTGCAAGAATGGGACGGAAGTCCCCTATTACAAAATTAAAGTGACCATGACTTTTTATATCTATCTATTATAAACGTCATTATTTTTATTCTAATTTAAAAATGTTCAGTCATGTACTACTATAATAGTTTTATTATATATTCTATTTTCTAGTTTTCATAAGTCGATGAAACTACAGGAGAGAATTTAATACTTCGACTTGCAACTTTACCAAACAGCTGTAACTCACCCACTGGAATTCTTAGAGCACCTCAACTTCCCAACTGATCTTCTGCTACTTAGGAATACTTGACTCAAATACCTACCTGATAAGTTTCTTGGCTCAAGAATCTTATGATACTTAGCTCAGAAAATGAATAGTCGAAGATCCCAACCTGTAAATGTTGCAAGTATCTATTTTAGTATAGTTTAACGGATGTTACCGGTCGTGGGCGTCAAGGTGTTCAATACGACATTACTATGTCCATCAATGTTCAAGTTTCAGTTATATAATGAACTAGCGGACGCCCGCGACTTCGTCCGCGTGAAAACCTCTTAGGTACCCCTTTAATTTTAAAGACAGACTTTCATATAAAGTGTGCTCTTTCCCCGCTAGCCCTAACAATTTAATTTTTTTATAGTTTCCCGTGAAGCAATATCCTCCGTCCCGTCCCGTATACTAAATCATCTACATTTTTGTTAAACATTGTACAACTATAATATATTGTTGTATCAACAATATATTATTTATGGCAAGCTGATGTGTATAGCTTGTATTAAATAGTCTATTTCACTTATGAGTCTAGCTTTCATAATAAACAAAATAATTTACAATCCGATACACAGATCTAGAGATTAGCACGTTTAAACAAACGAACAAACTTTTTCGTATATTACATAAATATGGTCTGCCATGGCAAATAAATTAAAAGAAAATATCAAAAATCTCTATTTTATTCTCAAAGAATATCAGTATCAAAATGTTGACCCCTATTGAGTACGTATAACATAACACGCTCTTAAGTTGGACAAATAGCGGTAGTGTCGTTTTTTAGAAATTTTGTAATATCTCCGAAACTATATAACTAATTAACATACTGTAAAAGGCAAATCTTATCTCTATAATATACTTGTGATTATTAAATAATTTATTTTGATAAGGATTTAAGTTTAGTTGTATAAATAATGACGTAAACGTAAGCATATGAATTAAATTATTTTTTAAAACATAAAAAGTTATATATCTGCCAAAATATAAAAGATAGATATATGCTATCACGGACTTTTTTGTAGAACTTTTTAAGATGCGTAAAGTTTTCATACAATGTATTCAACTATGTCCAATATCTAAGGCAGCGTACGCGCATAAAGCTAAATTTAATAAATTTTACGCTCCGACTCGCGCGACCAAAACTACGATGACTCGGACAATATATACAATACAAATACAAAATATAGCCTATAACACTCACCGAGAACGTAGCATTCTACTGGTGAAAGAATTTTTAAAATCGGATCAGTAGTTGCGAAGATTAGCCCCGACAAAACTTTATTTACAAACTTACAAACTTTACCTCTTTATAGTATTAATATAGTTAAGTAGCCAGACGTACACTTTTACCAAGTAGTTTTTTCATACTCTCGATTCTGCCTTCCCAGGCTTAAACAAGAGGCGATGTAAGCTTCGCGGTGTAAAGGTCCTCGCGCCGTACAGCAAAAAAAATGTATCGTATCTAAAAAATATGGAAAATCAAAAAGTACATGCCCCTTATTACAAACGAATAATGAAGGAGTACAGTAAAAGTAAAACTTCTTTCATTTATTTTTAATTTTTGTTCGAAATATCAAGGTATTTTTTATGTTCCCTTCTTTTTGTACTTTCAGAGGACCTCGCGAGACGTACCTTGCCCTCTTTAAATTTATGTCTTGCGCCGCCACTGATTAGAACTATCGAGAATAAACTATTATAGGAGAGATATTTACGAACAACAGATGAGGTCTGGATCTCGGACTTTATACGTAAGATCTATCGAACATTTCTGATACTTAATTAAATGGTAAATTGCTTAGTAATATTTATTATCTCTAGACTTATTAGAATGCGAATATAGTTCTGTTTTTATATTTGTCTCGTTGATTGGTCAAACTAGGTGGCTTCGGAGCACGTTAGTGTCCTGCACAGAACAAATAAGCAGCGCTAGGCTATGAAATAATATGCTTTACTTTCTTTCATAACATTCTCCATATAGTAGGAAAAACCATATCCTTGATATACATTCTACTATTTAATAAAAAAATACACAATGTGGTTTTATCTTTACTTCATTTTATTTAAAGGGGATCCTGATGAACTTGTCGAGTTCACGGGGATCCGGTTAGGGGATCCTAGTGGACCGCTCCCTTTGTAGCTGCCCGGAGTCGAGACATTGGTTGTAACATCCTCGTGGGTCGAAAAGCACTTAACGCCAAGTAGTGTTATTCTGTAATGGCATTTAATTTTGTCTATGTCTCTATCTATAGTAGGTATCGTTTTGGAAAGAGAAATAAAGACGATAGTCGTAAGTAACACAGTTTCGCGAAGGAATTACAGAATATGCGCCATGGTCATCGATCGTCGAGAGCCAAAGATTACCACATATAATAATAGCACGCCAACCTCAAATTCCCTCCTTGAAGTAGGGAGCACTGGTTATGTAGTGGGCCAGTCAAATTGGTTGATATTGACAATAATAATGACGATATTTCGATTTTATGGCCCCTACTCACGTAAACGTAAGTTACTTGGTCATAATAAGAAATGTAAATCAAACAATATATCGGATTTTAGCAATCAGAATGTATTTCAAATTTAAAAAATCAATTTACAATACACAACCAAATGAAAAATATTAAACATTGGATTTAAGAGTAAGTTTATGTCACGGTTGGCCTGTATAGGATCGGCCGTAAATGCATAAAATATAAGTTACTTTAATGTTAACTAAGTACGTTAACTATAAACATGACTCGATAGTTAAATTGTTATTTTCTACTCATTGGCAGTAACTCCAACACAACACAGGCGCCGCCCCGCGAACAAATTCATAAACAGCACTATGGTGAACCGTTGGAACACATTTCATAACTAAGTGTTTCCTACACTATTTAACCGAGTTGAAATTAAGGAAGTTCTATGTTCTGTTGCATGTATGTTTGTACACGTTTGAAAAAAATGTGCTCATTACAGTAATTGTTAAGTAACTAATAAACAGTAATTCTGCCTGTTATTAGGATAGCATTATTTAGATATTTTATTTTATATTTCATTGTAATGTTATCTAGACTTTTTATAGCACAAAATATATTTACAAAATTTATTTTAGTCAATTAATTTTTTTGGCACCAAAATATTTAGGTATATCATTTTAGGCAAGAACATATGTCTCAATAATAATATGTAAATAATTAATAAACATATAATTATAATTATAATAATCGTACAAGCAAATAAGTACTGAATGTTTGTGGAACGATTCACCATAACGCAGTAACACGATGCAATAAAAAATACATATTAAATCTAAAGTAGTTACAAAAATAAACATCTAAAATTGTATACAACATAGCAATAGCGAGCCAGGTGAAAACACATTATAATTTGGTAACTCCCAATCGATCATTAAAGAGATAACTCATTAAAGCACCAGCACTGAACTTCTGCTTCGACAGGTATTCTTTATATGGAACGTTGACTTATCACTAGATCGCCTCGCTTGCAAGTTGTCACTCTAGAACGCGTGCCAGAATGTTCTAATGAGCTATAACCTTTACTCTATTTAAATTCACATCGTTACATAGTCTCAAGTGTTATTTTTTTTTAAATTAAAAGACAGTTAAGACACAAAATGCGGATACTGTTTATGGAAAAACTGTAAGTGATGAAATATTTGTTCGCTTTTCAGTTCAATTCTACCTTCAAATCCATTCAGTTATAACTATATGCGTTTACAATAAATTTTATATCTCTTCAGTTTTGTTATTAACAAGAGAGGATACTTGCAATGGCGTGCATAGAATACGATACTCGATCGAAGTATTTACCTATTTGAAAAAGGTTACCAAAAACTCATTTTATTTTGACTATAAATAAAATGAAATACAGAACAAAAAAGAATTTAACGAATTTACTTGAAACACGCAAGGGTAAGCAAAGCCCTTTCGCTTATATGGTAGCACGCCATGCAACACAATTCGTTCAATATGGTCCACCAAACGCTCAATAAAAAATGTAGCTAATGAGTAGATAAGATATGTGATGTGTTAAATGTATAGAACTTCTATGACTCGGAAGTGGGTACAAACACACTATTTAATAAACGCTATAATATGGACCAGCCCAAAATGACGTCACCCATAAGTAGGGTTGCCATCCTCATTTCCCCGGATTTATACTTGTTTAGGGGCATCCGGGAGAAACTTCTTATATAGTCTGGGTTTAAAAATTTAAACTTAAATAAAAATGTAACCGATTATCAAAACAATTTATAATAAATTGTAATAAGATTCTGCTATATTAGGATATTTACAGTGATGATAAAAAATAATTAAAATTTCATTTCAAAACATAAAAATAAATAAAAAGGCGATTTTTTTTAACTGCATTTTATTACACTATGTTTAAAACCCTAGAGACACATAGTTAATTTTGAATGGCCCAATATTTTTCCATAGTATAACAAATCTGTGTTTGTACCACTTTCGCGCCACAGACTATAAAAGCCTACCCTAAAGCGTATATAATAGTAGTATCCGTTATCTAGCGCTTTTTAAAAACAACATTACGACCAGATACTCGTTTGTTACACACATTTAGCGTAACGTCAACAAAAAAATATTGTCGCTACATTTTTTATTTAAGAACGACTACATTTTTTTGTTGACACACGGCACCAAACACGAAATACAAAAATATCACTTTTTTCATTGCCACTTTGTCATATCCATGTGAAATTTCAACTAAATACATTACAAAAGAAACAAAAATACATCTACAATAAAAATAATTGTTTTAGTTAAGTAAATAATGCGATTACAATATAAGAATAAATTGAAGTGATATTAAAAAAACGCAATAAATAAACAAACAAAACAACTATATACAAAAATCAGCTAAATCACGCATAAAATTACACCGTCGGTATCTATCACAAATAGTAATGTTCGTTTGTGTTAAGAATGCAGTGAGCGCCGGCAAGGCCTACCCTCTTATCACATAATCAATTAAAACGCACCTTAAGTATTGCAAGTTTTATACGATGACATATCGACAGTGTTATGTTACGCTATAAGCAAACCACTCGAGTCTTCATCTGCACGATCCAATAGACCTAATGCGTCACTAGACATATCTCGTGTAGAGAATAAGACATTATCGCATAATAGCATAATTACAATGGACTGAAAAAGAGCGCGATCGTTTACATTTATATACATGGGATGTCTAGTGACACATCCTAAGTCTGCAGGGAAGGTAATCTAAGAACTTTAAACGAGCATTTCTTGTATTCGACATGGCTCCAACGATTTTAATAAAACTAATGCAGTCAACCGTCAAGTTAACTTCTCTGACGTCATAGCCCCCTCCCCCTGTAACATGTGGACGAGGACTCAAGTTTTGCGGTTTGTCTACAATAAATAATGATATAAACCATGCCATGGATGCGACAAATAACAATTCACAATACAATTCCGCACATCAAATCCTATCGCGATACTACGCGCCTAAACTACGAACGGTTACATGAAAATATCACGTGAACGAATACATAGTTACATTTTTCGTTATAAGAGTGCGCGGAGATTCGCCGCGCCTTGGATACGTGGAGAGAAACAATTATAACTGTTATTTATAAAATATACATAGTTTTACAAATTCATGACGATAAATTATTTAAATCATGGACAAAACACGGACATATGGACTCGATATTATTTTATAGGCGTTTCGCGAGTTTAGGTAAAACTGCGGGCGCGCCCGTTGCAAAATACTGCCGTAACGTATTGAACGTATTAACGTGTGAGAATAAAACATTGAAAATGGGGATATAATAATGTTTTTACATAAGGTGGGAGGTTCACGAGATTTATATTTATATTTCTATTATTGCGAGATTGTTGTTTTTGATTAATGCCAAAAAAATAGTCTATTCAATAGATCCATACTGAATATGTAGTAAAAAAACATAATCCTTATTGTGTTTATATTGTCACAAGCTACTTTTGAAATGAACAAGAAAGTCAAGTCAGTTTTGTCATCCGAGTAAAGAGTAGATATAAGTTACTAGTGATATTTGATCTGTCATCCAAGGAAATATTTATTTATTATTTTTTTAGGTCACACATCCAAAGCGCGGACAATAACCACCGCGCACACTACAGTATATTTTATTCCATCGCTACAATTATGGTAAATTCAAAGCGTGCTCCTTAACCTTTTTTATCAAATCCCTTCTGACACTGTTCAGTAAAAAAGTACGAAATAGCTGTAACAGTGCGTCTCAAATTACAACAAGATTGGTTGTTACGACGACAAAAAAATCAAGTTCATAAAAAAAACAGTAATTTTGTAAGCCCAAAAAACAATTGCAGAAAATATAATATAGAAACAAAGATTTTTGTTTCCAACAAAGCGAAATTTAAAGTAAACATGCACAATTTGACACTCATTAATTTCGTGTTTCATACGTTTTCATGTAAAAGGAGTTCGTAATATAAAAGAAGATGAAGAACGGAAGAAAATAAAAGAACATTGAAATTAAAAACTTTGAAATTGAAACAGTTTAATATACTATACAACTAAGTTAATATACTTTACAAATAAATCACAAGTAAACTAACAAATATATATTCATGTCAGTGTAGCGAACGACCTACCTTATTCTAATTTGAGACGCATGACAGTTGTACAAAATATCTACACTATGGTCTCGAATTCCGGCTCGAAGGACCATCAGAGTGCCTAGTGCGAGTTTGTTTCCGAGTCGAGTAAAAAGTAACGTAAATGTATATGAAATTAACACAGCGCCATCTAGTTACAGCGAGAGTAAACGCTTTTTTCCTATATAATTTAACGTTACGAGTGGTTATGTTTGTACTCAGTCACTCGGTGACAAACTCACACTTGCCTTTCAGGCCACAATGGCGGTCGACGACGCGGCGGTCGCATTGGTGGGACTCAACACAAAATGGCCGACGGGTCAAAACAAGCCGACGTCCTTCTTCATGTTAGTCTGTTTCCATGCGGGTAGCACTGAAAACTCTTCTTTGGTCATGCCGAATGCCTCCTGTACAAAACATAGACCATAAAGTTAGGATATGGTTTCAAAGTGAAAATTGATATACTAGAGACCACGCTATTAATGTGAATAAAATTTTTAAGTGATTAAAAACGTTTGTCGACTCCATTGCTCTCAAAGGTTAAACCCCCTTATTGCCAATTTATATGGTACGAACTATAAATACAATGTTCTTAACTAGCTAAAGAAAGGAAGGAAGACCAATTTTACACATTTTATCAAACGTAGACCTATATTTACAAGATTCCTCACCATAAAATCGGGCTCGGCCAAATGCCTCTCCAGATGGTGCGGGTCGACGTGATCCGGCAGAGGGCGCCTCTGCAGCGCCGCCAGAGGCAGTACAGCGTCACAGCTGGTCAGCCGCGAGAGTTCCACCGCTCCACTCACTACCTCGCCCGCTTTGTACCCGTGCTGCAATGTACAGTGGCCGTGCATATTCAACAGTGTGGAAGCTAAGCATCAACCCTTAATACCCTCTGAATAAAGTAGAAAAGGAGAAACCTAAAATTGGGCCCAACGTTACAGAAATAAATTAATGTAAAGTTCTCATCGAGATGAATTAACCAAACTCAAGGTAACAGCAGTAAATCGCTATGACTTTCCGGGAGTCAGGGAAGCCCATATCCAAGATATGCAGCCATTTTTTAATGTTTGCCCCAACTTCAAAAAAATTCAAGATCCAGGGCTGTTTTCTGCTTTTGACTTAAATTGTAAATAATAAATTATCTTTTATAATAGTGACTACGTCACTCTATGAATGATAAAGTTAATTAGCCTAGTAGTAGGCAAGTGTACGATTAATATCATATCATCAGTAAAACATATTCTAAATGGTAGACAGAATATTTTATAGCTAGAATAACAAAATTTTCAACACCGTCACCAAAATTCTTTCACCGACACCGATAGACGTAATATTTTAACATTATAGCAGTTTGGATTATTTTTAAATAAAGCTAAATTTACAAATAGTATAACAATACGTACTTCTATCTCTATCTTCATAATATAAAACATTGATAGAACAAGAGAATGTGTATTTGCGATATATACAAAACCCCATATTTACAAGGTTCAATTTTTTTATATTAATCTTCTTTCTGTTTAGTAATTTATCGAAAGTAAATATGTATAAGTCAAATACACTTCGTTCACTCACTTCCTATGAAAACCTACTCGTACTATCAAGAAGCTACAGAAATTAAAAAATATCGAAATCACTGCAAGTGTACTTATAAAATTTGAAGAGTTCCATAGATTTTCCCAGGATCTCATAATAAGATCCTAACATGATGGGTATAGGACCGTTTTTTTTATAAAAAATATTTTTTTTTACTTTTTTAATAAAACAAGAATTATCAAACTACTACTATGTAAAACGTTATACGTGATCTTACATAAAAAAATATAGACGCGTCGAATTAAGAACCTTCTCTGTTTTTTCGTCGGTTAAAAATTGCGCGAAATGTCGTAGCCACCACCATTCACCACATCCAGTAGAGTAGGAGGGAAGACTCACCGCGATGTTCGCCTCAGCGGCCTCGTCGTGCTCCGTCCAGGTGTCGAAGAGCGCGGTGAAGGCGTGCGGCTCCAGCCCGGCCGCCACCACGCGCACGTCGGGCCGCGTGGGGCGGGACACGCGCCAGTAGAGTAGGAGGGAAGACTCACCGCGATGTTCGCCTCAGCGGCCTCGTCGTGCTCCGTCCAGGTGTCGAAGAGCGCGGTGAAGGCGTGCGGCTCCAGCCCGGCCGCCACCACGCGCACGTCGGGCCGCGTGGGGCGGGACACGCGACAGTAGAGTAGGAGGGAAGACTCACCGCGATGTTCGCCTCAGCGGCCTCGTCGTGCTCCGTCCAGGTGTCGAAGAGCGCGGTGAAGGCGTGCGGCTCCAGCCCGGCCGCCACCACGCGCACGTCGGGCCGCGTGGGGCGGGACACGCGCCAGTAGAGTAGGAGGGAAGACTCACCGCGATGTTCGCCTCAGCGGCCTCGTCGTACTCCGTCCAGGTGTCGAAGAGCGCGGTGAAGGCGTGCGGCTCCAGCCCGGCCGCCACCACGCGCACGTCGGGCCGCGTGGGGCGGGACACGCGCCAGTAGAGTAGGAGGGAAGACTCACCGCGATGTTCGCCTCAGCGGCCTCGTCGTGCTCCGTCCAGGTGTCGAAGAGCGCGGTGAAGGCGTGCGGCTCCAGCCCGGCCGCCACCACGCGCACGTCGGGCCGCGTGGGGCGGGACACGCGCCAGTAGAGTAGGAGGGAAGACTCACCGCGATGTTCGCCTCAGCGGCCTCGTCGTGCTCCGTCCAGGTGTCGAAGAGCGCGGTGAAGGCGTGCGGCTCCAGCCCGGCCGCCACCACGCGCACGTCGGGCCGCGTGGGGCGGGACACGCGCCAGTAGAGTAGGAGGGAAGACTCAGCGCGATGTTCGCCTCAGCGGCCTCGTCGTGCTCCGTCCAGGTGTCGAAGAGCGCGGTGAAGGCGTGCGGCTCCAGCCCGGCCGCCACCACGCGCACGTCGGGCCGCGTGGGGCGGGACACGCGCCAGTAGAGTAGGAGGGAAGACTCACCGCGATGTTCGCCTCAGCGGCCTCGTCGTGCTCCGTCCAGGTGTCGAAGAGCGCGGTGAAGGCGTGCGGCTCCAGCCCGGCCGCCACCACGCGCACGTCGGGCCGCGTGGGGCGGGACACGCGCCAGTAGAGTAGGAGGGAAGACTCACCGCGATGTTCGCCTCAGCGGCCTCGTCGTGCTCCGTCCAGGTGTCGAAGAGCGCGGTGAAGGCGTGCGGCTCCAGCCCGGCCGCCACCACGCGCACGTCGGGCCGCGTGGGGCGGGACACGCGCCAGTAGAGTAGGAGGGAAGACTCACCGCGATGTTCGCCTCAGCGGCCTCGTCGTGCTCCGTCCAGATGTCGAAGAGCGCGGTGAAGGCGTGCGGCTCCAGCCCGGCCGCCACCACGCGCACGTCGGGCCGCGTGGGGCGGGACACGCGCCAGTAGAGTAGGAGGGAAGACTCACCGCGATGTTCGCCTCAGCGGCCTCGTCGTGCTCCGTCCAGGTGTCGAAGAGCGCGGTGAAGGCGTGCGGCTCCAGCCCGGCCGCCACCACGCGCACGTCGGGCCGCGTGGGGCGGGACACGCGCCAGTAGAGTAGGAGGGAAGACTCACCGCGATGTTCGCCTCAGCGGCCTCGTCGTGCTCCGTCCAGGTGTCGAAGAGCGCGGTGAAGGCGTGCGGCTCCAGCCCGGCCGCAACCACGCGCACGTCGGGCCGCGTGGGGCGGGACACGCGCCAGTACGCGTCCGCTGTGCGTAGGGCGGCCGCGCGCAGCGCCTGCCAGCGGCCCGCGAACGCTCCTACGCCTGCAAACATTTACACTAATCTGAAAATCATCAGCTTTGAAAACCATATTATAGCGCAGGGAAGGGATTTGGACAGAATGTTTAACAGATAGGATAACAGAATTTTTTTTGAAAGATAGCGACACACTATTTACTTTTACATATAAGTGAAATGATAACCAGAATAAAAATATCAATTTCTCCCTTTTGTTCCTAATATGGAACATTAATAGACGAGCTATTTTTCTTATTCACTTACGATACATACAACCGAAAGGGAAGCAATATTTACAACTTGATTATCGGTTTAAGATCGACTAAGATTTCATTGTTATGTGGATACTTACCGGTGTTCCTTTCCGCGGGCTCTAACTCCCCGTCTTCCCCGCGCGGCCACCAGCCCTGCCACACCCACACACACGCGCCGTCGTCCAACAGGAACAGGGCTACCAAACATTCAAATAAACAAACTATAGCAGGCAGATATACGTAAGAAAATTTTATGTTTAGCAAAAAATTATCAATAGAAAGATCTACAAAGGAGAACCGGCAAAATGGCTATAGGCTTGCCATTGAGGATCCAATAGCAACATGCGATATGACATTAGAAAAGTCTCGTCTTTATTAGGGAATAAGATTTTTCATACAGCAAATTGACAGCGACATAACAATAATTACATAAAACAAAAAATCTTTTCAATTAATTAAAAGTATTCATTATGTCTACCGCCCTCTCTTTTCTCTCTTCCCATTGTCAAGAGTGCAAGTAAAAAATTTAATAGTTATATGACGAAATAATCCTCAATCATTTGAATCAAGAAATCGTTTTAATGTTTACCTGGGTCTTAAATCCTTAAACTAGCAAATCAAGCAAGAATTGTTTGAGTTTACTTTATAGTAAGAATATTGCTTACGTACCTGGTTGCGAAGCCGAATACAACTCCTTTTGTTCAAAAGGAAAGGGTGTCGCCAGGGTCTCATGCCGAAGCGGCGACAGCACCTCATTGGCCTCGAATTGGCCCCCGAGGTCCGTGAAATGGAACAGCCTAGCGGTTATGTCTCTCCCGGCGTCCTTCGTCCCGCTGAGCACGGAATTGTAGTACTGTTTGTTAGTCACGCCCAACCCGTCGAGGAACTCCTTGGATTCCTCGCCTTCTTTCATTTCAACTACCTTCACTTCCTCGCCACCGAATAAGTGGTTCTTTCGCGATACTAATTTGTTCGCTAATTCGACAGCAATCTGTTTAGTGTGTTTCATGCTTCGCGATCCGTGCCAAACGTAGGAGCACGACTTTTCAGTATCGACTAGAATTAAGGATCCCCGGCTACGCAATTGGCGCACCGAACACGGCACTTGCACCATGTAGGCTTCGTTCGCTATATTGCCCCGGGTCACAAAGAGCTTGTATCGACTTTTATCAGTCCCTCTCTTACCCTGGTGGATCACCAATTTTCCTTGGAAGAGATTCAAAAACGCGGGCGGCTCGTTTCCTTGAGCTACTCTCACTTGGGGTCCCTTTTCTCTGTCCAATTCTACTGTAAGTAAAGCTGCAGCACCTTTTTCGTTGGAGGAAGCGTCTTTTCCCTGCCAGCAGAAGTATGCGCACCGATCTCTGCCGGTTAGGTTGTGTTTCGACGGTTTTCCGTTCAACTCGCGACCTGTGACCGTGATCTGGTACTCCCATCTGATAATATAACTGTCCCCCGAGAAGAATTCTCCGATTTCTTCATCGTTGTCCACTTTTTGGTAGTCGTACTCCTGGATGACCCACTTGCAGATAGATTTCGTCTTGATATCGTAGTAGCGCATCGACTCCTTGTCGTAGTAGTGTGCTCCGCGGCCGACGTGGGACCCTTCCAATATGAGATCGGGGTCGTGGTATTCGTTTGACCACATTTCCTCAGCGTCGCAAGGAGTGATTTCGGTACTGTTGGATTTGTACTCCTGGGGCTTGACCTTGATTACGCGACTGTAATCAGGCCAATCCAGGAACTTCTCCTTGAACAGAATAGTTTCCATGTGCTGAGTGACTTTGGATAGAATGGCCCATTCGGGTCTGCTTTTATCAGACTTGGTACTTCCATTAGACTCTGCTCTGGCACCCTGATACGCAGCAGCGTTTAGGGGATTTATATGACACTCTTCATAATTGTAGCCTTCATCGAAGAGTTCTTGCGCCAATTGTGCCGCTCGCCTGCGGCTTTCGAGTGGAACGTTTTTTCCGTACCAAATATACATCTCAGAGCCGTAGTCGAATACGATGACTTTGGACTGGTGCAACATGGCAATCTTTGGTAGTTGACCCCAATACTCTTTAATTGGCACCAGTTCGTCGTCCATAACTTCGTAACACATGTTAGTTTGTACGATACACGACTCGAAGATTTCGTCTTCATCAGCGGAGCCGGTTTCCACCGGACTGTAGTTCTCTATTCCCTCTGTCACCCCGAGAAGGGACCAGAATTGATTCCAATGCTTGTTCGAGAAGTTTTTGGTTTGTTCATCTATTTTAATCAATCCGTTTGAGGTTTTGCAGCCGAGATCTTTTGTGTTTAGTATATGTTGTGCGATATCTGTGCTTCGGTTTCTAAAAGAAAAATTGGGTCAGTGTTAATCACAGGTAATTATTTCGTAAATTCAAATTAATCGCTTAAGATTACAATTAAATCTCAACTTAGACTTAATAGATGTATAAATAAGAATTTAAGTTTCAAAAGCATTTTTAGCCAAGGCTATTTCACAGGATAGAAACTAAGACCCATTATATGAAAAATTATAACTAAAAGAAACTAACATTGCGTTTGTATAATTGCTACAGTCAAATCTTAAATACTTCACAACAATGATTAAATTATTATTAGTTGTGTACCTTTCAATAACATTGGCATAGAGTCCAATGTACAGGAAGAGCTGATCGGGAGTGACCAGCAGGAAACAGTCTCCACGATTGACGTTCGTGTGGACCGGCTCCACTAGGCGAGTCTGTAAATGATTAAGATAAATAAATATTTTTTGCAATGATTTTCACTGATTCTTCCTTACAATTAATTACTATTATTAAAACAGAATTATAAAAAAGGCAAAGCAAGTGCAACAATGACGAAGTTAAAGTGAGCGAGGTAAGACATCTTTTGGCGTAAGTAACCAGAGTGCACAGCGGTGATGTTCTGATACAGGCGATGGTTTTTCACTTAAGATTATGTGAACTATTTCTTTGTTAAGTTATCGTATATAAAACTAGCAAGATGTCCGCGACTTAGCCCGCAAAATAGTGTATTGCAACCTTCCAAGAATAAAAGGAACACCCAAAAATCATGTTACCCTTTTTTTAAGGAAAGAGCATGAGAAATGTTAAGCTATCCTTAAAAGATAGATACATGCTGTCGCGGACTACATGCAAATAAAGAGAAACAATCCTTCCATACATTTGAGAGAAAGACGCGGCGGGGGACTTTGTTTCGTGTGTTTTTCATGTCGTGATGAACAAGATTTTTTGTAAATTGTTGTATTTATTTATTTGACGACCTCTATAGTGCAGTGGTATGTGCGGTGGATTTATAAGACGGAGGTCCTGGGTTCGATTCCCGGCGGGGCAGATTAAGATTTTTATTAATTTGTCTTGGTCTGGCTGGTGGGAGGCTTTCGCCGTGGCTAGTTACCACCCTACCGACAAAGACGTATCGCCAAGCGATTTAGTGTTCCGGTACGATGTCGTGTAGAAACCTAAAGGGGTGTGGATTTTCGTCCCACTCCTAACAAGTTAGCCCGCTTTCATCTTAGACTGCATCATCACTTAACATCAGGTGTGATAGCAGTCAAGGGCCAACTTGTAGTCGATATAAAAAAAAATTATTACAAGTACATTACTGACCTGAACTCGTCTTCGTCCCTTAACATGCAGCAACATGAGGGGCTTGGTGCCGTGGCTGGGGATGTTGTTGGCGGACGCACTTCGTAACGCAACGTTCGAGAAGTCTTCCTTGCTCGCGAGCGCCGCCAACGCCTCTGCCGCTAGACCGCAGTTGGCTGTTACTGTAAACAATCATTATTATCAGCCTATTTCATGGCATTACATGCCTTTAAGTTTCCTACATCATAAAGTGCGAGCGGAGTAGATGCCTTAAGTATTATATTATGCCTTTACCTTGCAAGAGTAAACTGCATACCTGTATCAGTTGTATGGAACTCTCAATTTAACTTGAAACCAGATCATCCTCAGAAGATCTTGACTCTATGTTCAATTACGAATTTGACTTTGCAATTGAATATCTCCTGAGCATTCTCCGGTTTCAAAGCGAAATGTACATTGAGGGTTTTGTAAGGAATCTTTGTTAACTTAGTCGATAGAATTCGAAATTTTTACAGGGAAAGAGGAAAATGAATAAATTCTAACTATTTTAATGAACCTCCGCAAAGTAATGGCTACTTCAAGCCAATTTAAACTCACTTTTCTCCTTAATCAACTGGTCCCGTATAGTAAGCGGCTGCGCAAGATACTCTTCCCGCAAGTCGGTCCTAGCGGCGAGAGCTCGCAGCGGATTGCGTGATGCCACGTGACGCCTCTCGCGTTTCGCTCTACGCGCCCATTCGCTCGCCAGCCTGTAATACATAAAAATTAGTAATCATCAATACATGTAAACATAAAAATTGTTTCTACCTATGTAAAGTTTAAGTATTTTTTATTATAAAATCCCACGTCCCATCGGTCTGTCTGATTTCGATAAGCTCAAAGACTACTCTAAAAATGCGGGCAAAGTGATGGGCGTTTGCTATTTACCCATATTTTTAAATGCGACCATTATTTTTTCCCTGCACCGTCTGCAAACCGACATACCCCTAAATTATTCTATTTAGGAAACAAAAATTACCTCATAACTACCAAGTGGAACCATCACAAGATTGGTCACTTTGTTATCCATGGTCGTTTATCTTAGAAATTTTAAAACCATATATCTACGGACCTTATACACTCATCAGTTTGTGAATAACATACTAGGAGTATATAAAGAGAAAGATTGACTGTGAATTTGTTATTTGCAATGTTAATAAGTAGGATGCTTGATGCTTGTATCTACTGCCTAACAGCATAGCTGTTCTGATCTAAAGGCGCATCGCATTGGGATTGGGACAATTGCCAAGAGTTCATTGAATCACAGTACTTTAAGTAGATACTCGTAAGTCGCCGCGTAACGAATGCACACTAAACATTCTAAAAATGTCAGCACATAGTCATGCTCGACATTTACCGAATACAGAACCGCAGAAGTAGCTCAGTTCTCCCCAAATACTGTCTCCATATAGTCACATATACACATGTGAGCACATACTCATTGCTCACAAAATTACGACTGCTGACGATTCGAAGGCCATTCAGCGCATGGCGAATTTTGCATGCCTGGCTGCGCCTTATAGGGCATAGTTGTGGGTATCATTACTTATGCTGGACACAGCTAGAAAAAAAAAAGAGGTACTTACAGTTGCCTCGAACCACTATCGATGGCGTCCAGGTCAACATCCACGTCGGCGGACAGCGTGATCTCCTGCTGAAGTGCCGGCGCGAAGAACGCCTGGAAAGTCTCGTCGTCTGCGCGCGGGACTCTTACGGCACATCCTGACTTTTCCGCCCCCGGTGATATTTCCTCTGCTGACAGAATTAAGGCATGAGAATTTTCATGAAAACATTTAATGTTTCGATATTAATGCTTAGTCGGCTGATAGAGTTCACACACGCTTGGCACAATCACAGTGGGTCGGAGATCGTTGGCACCAGGAAGGCAGTCCGGGAACAACGTCAATAGCAATAGGACGGGTTTTACCCTCCCACGATTTGGTCCCAATGACCGCGAGACCGTGGGAGGTTCCGAGTTTTTCCGAGATTACTATGGATCATCGTATCATAGCTCAAACAGATAATATAGACTGTAAACTATCTACTGTACGTTTGTCTCTTCATCTGTTATTTTTTGTTTTGTTTGGTATTTTTGTAAGTTTTTAAATAATATAGTTATAAACCATCATGTAGAAGGCGCGAAACATACATCTACTATGTTATTCAATTTAAGAAGCGAAATGTTTTTCCAAAATCATGTTATTAGGTATGGCTGTTTAACAGTGATTCATCCAGAAGTGTTTATTATTATTCACATTACCTACGTAAAGTTTGTAACACTGGTGAGTAATATTTACTGTAAAACTGTAAAAACCGTGTATCGGGTTACACTGTGCAAAGTACTCAAATTCTTTTCTGTAAATGTTGACACTTTATTGAACAAACAAAACGTCTCATTTGAGATGAGTAATATTGCATTTACAAACGATTTACCATTTTGTAAATAGAGCTTCAATTGACATATTTATAAGAATATATTCAAATAAAAACCAATGTGAAATTTTTAACGTTATCAATTTGAGTGAATTTGCAATTTCTTCAGAGGATCTAGACTGTACAACTAATGTCCGAAAGAACGTGCGCTATGCCAAAATATATTATTACAGTCCATTGGAATAAAAATAGACAAACATTTTGTTTTACATGTAGGGTTTGTGAAGAACCTATGAAATGAAATGAAATTGCTGAGATAAGTTATTTTTACACTTATGGCCCTACTACTTGTGTTAAAATGATCCTGAAGTAAGTCTTAAAAACCTGAGTCTCAGATTCACGTATACGGTGTGAGTTTTAGATAAGATCTGATTTTATTGTTACAGTGCACGTTGCATTTGTTTTGGTATTACTTTTGAAAGAAAATGTTTTTGATTGATTCGAGTATACGATTTAGAGTTCAAATTGATCACACATAGCCAAAGGCTGAATGGGCTCGGGCGATGCTTTTTCGCACATCCGACGCGGTCGATTGCGAAACGCAATGCCATTGCAAATGTCATCCGGGCAAGGATTTATGGGCTGCACCTCGGCTATAGTGGGCGTTGTTTAGAACCAAACTGCAATAAAGTGACTGAAATTCAGTCAGGCGAAAAGTCCACTCAAAACGCTGTGATTGTAATTTAAATGGATAATGAGAAATGGATGAATAAACCAAATGGAGGGGTAAATATACCCGAATTAAGTGGACAGCTACAAGTTTATCAGATATATAAAGGTTGATCGATCTTATCGGTCGATCTTGGGCACTTCCTTTGACCTCCACCGTCTTTATCACTAAGCATGTGCGAACTTAGAGGGCCCGATGCTCTCACACTATCTTTACTTACTCTCATCGACCCTGCTGATACTCTCGCTGACCGAGTGGCTACGCTTGAACGACTCGCGGTCGATCTTGGGCGCTTCCTTTGGTTTGACGTCAACAACCGCGCTCATAACCGCACATGACGCCGAACGAAGGGGACCTGATGCGAAGCCGTTCGTGGGCGACGTGGGCGCTTTGCGAGATCTGTTGGACAAAACACAATAATCTATGAATCCAAAAAATATATAATGAAACAATGTATGGAAGAGTTGTTTCTGTTTATTAAGACTACAATTTAAAGAGACTTATTTTCCTTAAAAATAAGGGTTATGTACATTACATTTTATTTTTGGTGATTTTGGAAGGTTCAAAAACCTTATACACCACTTGTATGTAGTCGCGGGCGTCTGCTAGTTATGCACAAAACGAGTAGGTGATGTGTATATAACTATAAGATAACAGAGGAACACAAAACGCTATCTGCAACATTATTCAGTAACGGAAAAGGACAGCGTGAGCTTTGAGCTTTTTCTCTGTCTGTCTCTATCTATAGTAAAGTGTAGAGAGAGCCAAAGACAAAACTCACACTGTCGAGTTTTGTTACAAAATGTAACGTCTGAACGCGCTAATTAACACTAGAGCCTGATAATATTTGTTCCATAAGAAAAAGAACTTTAACTAGTGGCTGTAATATTTTATAAAATTATACGATAGATACGTATCTATGTAACCGTCATACATCATGTTAGTAAATGGGCCGTGACATAAGTCTTGCTGTATATAGTATTAACTCTGATATACCCTTGTTATATATGTATGACGCATCTAAGAACGTAGTTATGCTCAATCTTAGTCATAGCAAAATGTGACAAGCATAAGTAAATATACGGGAGCTGTAGGGTAGTCTCAAGGGGTGCATCCCAGTAGTACCCCATACCGTAGTTATATAGAACTGTTGGGATATTTTCCGTGCTGTCAAATTATATCCCAATAATTCTATATAGTACTGTAGTATAGTTTATGCTCTTGACTTTACTTATACCATATAAGTTATAAACTTTATATTATTTTGATTGATATTTCATTTTATTTTCAACATAAAATGTCCCTTGCGACAAAAGCTAAGTTATTGAAACCAAGTAGTAGTTGTGTCTCTCTTATTTTACAAGTTACAGGGGGACACAAATTTTACCACTTTGGAAGTATCTTTCGCGCAAACTATTCTGTTTAGAAAAAAATTATATTAAAAACTTCAATACCATTTTAAAGACGTTTTGTGCAACTTAAGCAAAGCTGTATTCGATATAGTATGTTTATAGATACTCTCAAATTTAAGTGGACATTTTTTATTGCAATCAAAAGAGATTCCATATTATACTTATAAAAACTATAGATATTTTATATGTCACGTACAAACAAGATGTTGATATCGACATCTCTATAATTTTGTCCCATTAGTTCTATATAGAACACTAAGCACTAATATGGTGTATCAACGGTTCTATAGAACTAAAATTAGGGGGTACTACTGGGATGCACCCGTCTCAAGTGTAACTAATGAGTACTCAAGTTATAAACTATTCAATATACTACTTATAAAATAAATACATGTTTTACTAAGTGTGCAAATTAAAAGAGTTAAAATAATATTTAATCATAAAAGAGTTTACAGTTAGTACGTACAAAGAGATAGAAATTGTCGTAGTATTTCGTGAATATTGTAGATCATAATCACATTGTCATCGAATGATATAATTAATTAACACTAATCATCATCATTATCAGCCTATTTTACTCACTACAGGACCAGGTCACCCCTCCTATATAAGGGTAGAGGGGATATGGAACTCAGACCCACCAGGCTGCTCAAATGAGGGTTCGGATCAGGAAGTTATTCTTGCAACGATCTCTAACAGATGATAATGATAAAAATGACCGATACCAACGGCTTAATGTGACACCATCAATCTTCCAAATCAGGCATAGATTTTAACTGAGTATTTCTCGGAACAAAGAGAAACTTAACATGGGCCCCGAACACAGGATCCAAAGCCACAAACTAACCAACGACGTAGTTAATTAAAATTAAACGCATTTCCAATAACTAAAAATGACGTGCAGAGAAAATATTTTCCCTAATTCCAACAAGTTGCGACGAAGGTCTATACCATATAAGGCGCACCAAGTCATACAGATCGAATGCAACCGATAAACGACATAATCTCTTTATTTGGTTATATAAGCTAAACGATACAGAACTGCGTGTGGTCTCATTGTCGGCGGATGTACCTCCGTACTGCGTAAGTAGTCTCGAGACCAAATCGCCTTGAGGATAAATTCAATTTATCAACTGCTACGCACTGAAGGATAACGCACGCATATAAAATTCCGTTTAACTGCACCGTGTGAAATTTTATCGATATAGTGTATTTTTTTTGTATAACTTTTCCTGTATTAAAAGCTTTGTTTAAAGTTCATTGTCCATCTGCCAAGGTAACAATGCCCATTCTCTATAACCATAACAATTTTTCTTATAAAAGCGATACAAATAAGATTTTGATACCTCGATATGTACTCGTGGTTTTTTCCCTATTTCTTTGGGGTGATACAAAATCGATTTTGTTATTAATTTAACAACCAAATATCCAAATTTATTGACGCTTTGGTGATTTTATGCATCTTAATCTTTTCAAAATTTAACATATTGATAAAAATGAAAAAAAAAAAAGAAACAGATCTATGACAAAACTTTTCTACTCATTTAACGATAAAACGTTTGTATATTTTAAAACGGTATATACCTGAATCTGTCCTTTAAGTCTAAGATGAGCCCCTAGACCAAAAATCATGTCTATAAAATCATATTGGCAAACGATAGCGACGAAATCAAAAACAGAGCTGTCTGTCTTTCGCCCTAATAATGTAACGAAAAAGAGCGATATTAACATTCCTATTTGTCTACAGGACAAGACTCTTCGCGCAGTTCTCAAGCCTACAGAGTTGGTACAAGGACCGATGCTGATGGCGCTTACCTGAATCTGTTGGGTGGTGGTACAGCGGGCGTCACTACAGGCGCAGCAGTGGGCGGGGTGGTCGCAGGCGGTGGAGTTATCGGCGGCGTGGTTGTGGTGACTTTGTCGCGCTCCAAACGACCGGCCACGGTGAACAGAGATGCATCGTTTTGCGGTACGCGCTTCCGCCATCCCTATAACAAAAATAAATATTTTGAGCTCTTTGTTATCTCCTTCTGCTAACCCACGCTAAGTGGGCGTGATTATGTCGGCACAACAAGACTGCTACTATCATTCGCTTCTATTATAATTCAACTCATAATTTATTTCTCAATTATCCAGTCATTTTATAACAGCTGAAAATTTGTTTACCCATGCTCTTGCTATATGTACATACAAGAAAGTATGGAATTTGGATTATAGCCGCTCTATAATACAGCAGGTAAAAAGATGCATGCTCTATTATCCAAGCATAATTCGTAATAATCATGATTTAGGGTTTGGACTTTTGTTGCCTAATAACAACAGCAACTAGGTAACTAAGGAGTTTTGGCTATTAATGGTTTTGGGAGGCAGTAAGTAGTCCCAAAATTTATTTATTTATGGTAAGAGTATGGGCTGAAAATATTTCAGCTTTGAATTTATTAAACGGACAAAGGTTCGGAAAACAGACTCTCGATGTACAAAATATGTAAAATTTTTACGAAGGATATTGAAATTAAGCAATAAAGTCTTGTTTCCTTACAAAAGACTTATAATAAGCACACAAAGCTTATTAATATTTACAATTAGAATGTGGTTAGCAAATTCCACGTATTGCATTATAATCAGTATGCGGTCAATGACTCATTATGGCAAAGCTCAGTGTTACTCATGTTGCGTTAAAATGCCTAAGAGCTGTGGCAACTTCTGCAACTAATTTTAAAAAAGTCAATTAGGTAGTGCTAAGACGTAGTCAAACATACCTTTTCAAAATCTTGAGACTACTTTTCTACATTTAATTTCATTCATTTCAATTCAAAAGATTCATAAATTTTATAAATTACAAGGAAATATGTAATTGTTTTTCCGAGACAAAATGATTATAATTATGTCACGAATAAATAAAGAGCAGAGAGAAAAGTCGAGAACTCGAAACTGTGACATCATTTCATCTTCAAAAGAAATTCTGTCAATTTTTACTAGACCAACTATAGCGTTACAGATCCGCGGCGCCACCGTTGCCCTAACAACACATAGTTTGAGTCACTCCGTATTTTAAAAATGATTAAAAATGTTTAACAGTGTTGAATCGTGTATAACTCAGATTACAAATGTTGTGCAATAATAAATTAATGATGTGAAATATAAAATATCGTTATAATGTTAAATATAAAGGATTTAAAGTTGTAAATATACAGTGACGGTTTATGCTGTGATTATTACAAAATTATCAATAATTTCTGACAATAACTCTGCTTACGATCACAAAATTATTTAAAATGCATACCAACAAAGTAAAAACAGTGTAAATAACAGTGCGCCAAGTGAAAATCACATTTAATAGAAATCGTTACATTTTGAATACACTGCAATCAACATCATACCGTTATCCAAACGCTATCTACCCATTACGCCATCTACAGTCCGAATGCTGAGTCTACTAGAGGTCATAGCGTCATAAATTCGAACATTGAACTTTTGGTTTCAACTGACCATAGTCAGTTGACGTAACGGTCGTGAGTTCGAACCCTGCTTCAAGTATTGACACTCTTTTTTTTTTTTTTTTTGGATTGTTATCGTCAGTGAATAAACATTTTTAGTGAATACACTTACGAAGCGAATGAATATTATAGACACTAAGTTCGATTACACAGTATTTTTTTTTTTTTTTGTTTTTTATATATTTCATAAATATTATTATTTCTTCTATTTGTATAAGTATAATAAATAAATAGGTATAATATAAAAAAAGTGAAATAAAAATGACTACCATAGCTAACTAACGTCGACAGCAAACTGGAATTAGGTAGTTATACTCCTCTCAATATTAATAAAATCATAATATAGTATACACTTATAATACTTAGAACAATGGCCTCAAACAGCAAAACATACTCTCCCCCCAGCCTCTCTCAAGATCCTACAATAGTGACAGAAACATATAACTCAATTGATACGAACAATGCTTTTGCCGCACTCTCACCACCAGCGGCAGCTATCCCGACGACTCCACTATGCACTTCGCGACGTGCAGCGCGCGTAGCCCCCTCACAAATACCTATTGATCTCCCAGCAACGGCCTCAGAAGTGAAAGATTTACCCTCCCTGTCGAAGGTAGTTACGCTGCTCTCATCAATAACTATTAAAGCAATGCAAGAAGGCAGGACCATCACCGCCACTAAGAAAAGACTAGTCGTCCGCGCTGCTGAGGAATCTCGCAGAGCGATGGTTGCTTATGAGCGATTAGTGATGACCCCAGCGATGTCCGCGTCAACTGTCATGCCCGCGCCGTCCTCTCTAGCATCTGCTTCGGCCGAAGGATCGACCCAGAACCCGAACCTCACTCGTGCATCGACCGATGAGAATCTGAAAGCGGAGCTGACCACTTGTATTAAGGAGGTAAGAAAGCTTCGCAGCCAACTCACTCTCGCCTCCAATACCTTTCCTCCTCCCGATTCGGCAAACGCGTCTTATGCGCAGATGGCCGGTCGACCCCCAGCTGCAGCCACCAATGGTGCAGGCAAAAACAAACCCGAAACGCGGCCTGCAATCATTGTATCCTCCAAAGTCCCAGTAAACAGCAGACAAGACACTATTGATGCGTTTAGGAAGAGTATTTCCTTCAGGGACACTAAATATGCGCCAGCCAAAGTAGTGCCCTTGTCCAACAACAAAATACGCGTAGAGTTTGATACGTCACGAGACTGTGACGATGTATTATTGCGCCTATGCGACTCCAGTTCTTCGCGGGTCACTGCCGAGAAGGCTCGAAGGCTCAACCCTATGGTTATGCTTAAGGGTATTTCGATTGACACTCCCAGTGATGAGTTGATAAAAATATTGCTGCAACAAAACCCAGAGTTTCGCGACGTTAACGAGAACAATATACATCTGAAATTCAAAAGAAACAACAGAAACCCCAAACTATACAACGCAGCACTAGTAGTTAGTCCTGTTGTATGGCAGATAGCCGTCGCTATGAAAAGGGTCCGAGTAGACCATCAGAGAGTGCACTGCGAGGACTTCTCTCCATTTACCCAGTGTTACTCGTGTCTAAATTTTGGACACATCCAGACGCGATGCCCCAGCGAGATCAAGCGGTGCGCTCACTGTGCAGACAATTCTCATACGAGCACTGAGTGTACATATAAGGAGAACACTCCCCGTTGTTACAATTGCGCTTCACACAACTCAAAGTTTGATAATAAATACGACGTTGCGCACAGAGCCACGGCTTCTTCCTGCCCAATAGCCGTTGCAATAAAAAGGCGAGTAACTTCCAGGATTGACTATGGATCCGCTTAAGTCATTTAAAGTTATCCAATGCAATTTAGATAGATCAAAAGGCGCTCTACAAGAATTCACTCGTTTTTTTATAACAGCAAATTATTCTGTGGCTCTTGTATCTGAGCCATATGTGGGGTCATGGAACACAGTACAAAATATTCCGGGCTTACAAATCTTCCAGTTCCCGACCAGTTCTAATGACCGGGTAAAAGCGTGCATTTTTATTAGGGAGGGAATCACCAACTTTAAATCACTTGGCTTTGCCCAATACTCCACAGGCAATATGGCAGTGGCACAGCTGACAGTTGGAATTTCCTCCTTCTACATAACCTCTGTGTATGTGGAACCAGGTGTCGATAATGTTGGTACTCTTGATAGACTAGACTTTTTTCTAGGAAGTATTGGGGATTCTCGCTGCGTGGTGGGGGGCGACTTTAACGGGTGGCACCCTATCTGGGGCAGCGTTAGAGCAAATGCTCGCGGACATGAAGTTTCTGATATTGCACACGGGCATAACCTTTTCTTCTGTAATACCGGCCACACTCCTACTTACGAAACTGTTACCCATGGACGACCGCGCGCTTCATTTATTGACCTAACTATGGCTTCGGCATCAGTGCTTGACCTTATTAGCGACTGGAAGGTCTGCCTTGAGGCTTGCCCCACTTCCCAACACAACGCTATTACTTTCTCTATCAAGCTATCTAGCAATCGCCAAACCACACACACAGCTTCATCCTCTACCTTCGTGTATAATAGTCAAAAAGCAAACTGGGCAAGCTTTAAGGCTGAAATTCACACGCTTATGACCAACTCAGATTTACTCGACATAGACATATCAGAACTTGACACGAACGGCATAGAAATCTTCATTGACAGACTTACCGAAGTGATACATGCAGCATGCAGAAACTCTATGCCAACCAGGGGGCATGGTGGCCGATTTAAGCCCCCCTGGTGGACCGACCAGCTCGAGAATCGGAAACAAGAGGTCATTGGCTTACACCGTAATCTACATACCGCAAAGCGGCGCAACTCTGAAGATGATGTGATTCGTTTGGCTGACGAGTTGAACGAAAAACGCACCATATATGCTCAAGAACTTAGGGAAGCTTCGACTGCTAACTTTCGCGAATTCTGCAACCTGCAGACCAAAGAAAACGTATGGTCACTGACCAACCGCCTTCTAAAAGACTCGACACCCCGCCGACCTCCCACTACCTTCAATATAGGTAGCGGATATACAACTGATGCTAAACAGACAGCCAAAACTCTTCTGGACCACTTCTACCCAGACGACACACCTGACACTTCCGCACGACACAAGCACTTGAGAAGACTTATGTACGAGAGACCCGACACCGCCGATGAGCCTCCTTTCACTGCCGAGGAGTTGCTGGAACAACTCAAAAACATGAATGCTAAGAAGGCACCAGGCATGGACGGCCTGACCGCTGATATTTGCTCAGAATTTACCATAGCATATCCGGAACTAATTACAGAAATTTACAATAGATGTCTTAAATTAGAACATTTTCCTAAGCAGTGGAAGCAGGCCTTTGTAAAAATTATCCCCAAACCTAAAAAACCTAATTATAGTGCGCTCGAATCACACAGACCTATCGGACTTATACCTGTCTTCGGAAAGTTAATGGAGAAACTGTTTATTAATAGAATTTCGTTCACTGCATCCTTAGCAGGTAAATTTAGCTGCCGTCAATTTGGATTCCGAGAGCAAACCAACACCACAGTGGCTTTATCCACTGCTCTCAAAGTAATCCTCGCTGCTAAACGAAACAGGGAACAGGTAATTGCGGTCTCCTTGGATATTAAGGCGGCATTTGACAATGCTTGGTGGCCTGCTCTCTTGGATGGGCTCAGACGTGTAGGCTGCTCAAGGAACATCTTCGGCCTAGTTGAAAGCTACATTCGAGATAGGAAAGCCGTGCTGTGCTATGCTGGTGAGCGAGTGGTCAAGACTTTGTCAAAAGGTTGTATTCAGGGGTCAGCTTGTGGCCCTATCATGTGGAACATCATTCTAGACGAGCTGCTGGAGATGCATCTCCCTGAAGGCTGCCACATACAGGCATTTGCGGACGATGTTTTCCTAGTCGCGCACGGCTGCAGCGTAAGCAGACTCCAGGAGATCGTCAATGCAGCCCTTAAGCAAATTGTTCAATGGGGCCTAAGTGTCAAGCTGAGCTTTAGTCCGGCAAAGACACAGATGATAGCTTTCACGCCAAAAGCCAAGGATGCAGTCATCACTATGGATGGCAACCAGCTTACATTCGTCAGAGAAATTAAACTTCTGGGAGTATTGATAGACGAAAAATTGCTTTTCAACAAACATGTGCAACAAACGATCGACAAAGCCACGCGAATTTTTAACAGGCTCTGCCTCTTCTGCAGACCTACTTGGGGCATACATCCCGAGAATATTAAAACCATATACACACAGGTCATCGAGCCTACTGTAACATACGCTGCCGGTGTGTGGGGACAGGCAGCACTTAAAAAAGGTATCCGAAAGAAATTGTTGGCAATGCAGCGCGGCTTTGCTATCAGAATCATCAAGGCCTTTAGGACCGTATCTACTATAGCAGCACTTGCACTAGCAGAACTCACCCCTCTAGATCTCAAAATTCGAGAAGTATACACCCTGGAACAATCTAAATTGACAGGCATCACTCATTTTCTTCCGGACGATATAGAACTTGAACGCCCTACACTTCCACACAAATTATTACATCCTGCTAACAGAATTTCCATCATCTCTCCTCAATCCAGTGGACAATCTCTCTCAGATCCTGCTCAGACCACTATTAACATTTTCACCGATGGCAGCAAGCTGGAGGACTCCTCTGTTGGAGCGGCTTTCGTCGCCTACTCTGGGGACCGACAGATTGTTGTTAAGAAATACAAACTGCATTATTCATGCTCGGTCTTTCAGGCCGAGCTCACCGCAATAGATATGGCCTGCTCTTGGGCCAATACAAAGCATCCTCAGATGCCATTTACTCTATTTTCCGATTCCCGCGCGGCTCTTGAGGCACTTCGGAATAGGAGTAGTACACACCCAATAGTCACACGAATACATGCACTCATTCACACACGCACACCAGGTTCCTCACGATTTGAATGGGTCAAGAGCCACGCGGGTATCACCGGCAACGAGGCAGCTGACGCAGCGGCCAAAAGTGCTGCTGCCATGCGTGCTAGATTTACATACTGCACCTTTCCACTTAGTTTTGTAAAGCGCGAATTACGCGAGCTAAACCGGAGCACGTGGCAGTCTCGGTACGAAAGTGCTGCTACTGCTCAACGCACACGCCACCTGTTTCCAAATCTTACTGACATTACACAACTATTCAAACATACCAAACGTAACTTCTTTCTCACCCAAATCTTAACAGGCCATGGTTTTCACAAAGAATACTTAAACAGATTTAAAATTACAACTGACAACATTTGTCCGTGCGACGCCTCTGTCGTCCAAACCCTGGACCACCTTTTGGAGAGCTGTCCAAGGTTTGGCACGAAGCGATTCAATCACACAATGATCTGTGACAACCTTAGAGTTGCACCTTTCAAGCTAGACGAATTAATGAAAAAGAAATCTGCACTAGAGTCATTTGTCCAGTTTGCCAGCTACGTCCTAAACGAATTGAAATTTTTTAACAATTGTATCCCATAATCTGCGGCATCCATAAAATTAATTTTAGCTTGAATGTTAAAAGCAATGTTAGCATTAGTTTTAAGTAGGTACTAACTAGTTCTAAGTATGTGTTAGTCTTAATTAATAATTAGTCTTAAGCACTTAGCATAAGGTATCGTATCAAATAGCGAAACCTTAATGCTCGCGTCCTATTAGGATAGTATTATTGTTTATGTTTATCAACCTTTCTTTTTCTTTATTTTGCGCTAAAGGGCAATTGTGAATAAACTAAAATTAAAAAAAAAAAAAAAAAAAAAAACTATAGCGTTACAAGCAGGGAAATTCATTCCAGGGTTATGCCCTGCGATTCTTTTGTAGAGCTTACGGCAACCAAGAGGAATGAAAATACAAGAACATTATTATCAAATAAATGAAACAACTACAGCATTATTTCTTCATAGAAGTTTTTATATGAATGTGTGTTTTATGTGAACATCAAACTGGCGGACTCGCACGAAAGTGATTAAAAAAGATTTTCATATATACTTTGCTGAAAAATTATTGTTGTTAATATTAAATCTAAATGTACTCGTAAAACGTGAAAGTTATAAAGAGATGTCATAACATTTTAGAAACGTGAATCACGACCACTTTTTATATCTTTAGGCAGGTTAGTCAAAAGAGAGAGAGTAGGTACAAACGTAGAGTTAGGTCTTGACCGAGTTCAGTAAGGATTTCGAAAGACGGAAACAACAGCATTGGCGATATAGGTCGAGCCAATTACCAACGAAACAATACAAAGCAAAAGCGTCACCTTGATATTTCCACAAATCCTTTACACATTGACGTAAAGTATACATTTATTAGCACAATTTAATATTGCAAACATTGGCTGCGCAAGGACTTAAGTAAGTAGCTTTTAACCGGCTTTAACGGAAATGTCTCAAGTACCTAAACATTGGTTTTCTTTTAACACTTCAACAAAGGAATAGAACAAAATGACTTAAGTAAATGCAATCTGAATTAGCCTTTAAATGGGGCATGCAATTTTAATAATTTTAATTAATGTATGTTAAGTGTAATTTTTGTATAGTGTGCAACGATGGCTTTCGAATAAATAAACAAAGGCAACTCAAGACCCAATAAAATCATTCATGGATAATTGAAAAAGACTTGAATAGTTAAATTTTCAAATTATCGATGTTTTATAATACATAACATAAGATCGAAAATAAAAAGCGAATGCCGCTTTAGAAATACGAATAACCTTAATCATAGCAAATATCATGCTGTTGATAATTATACCAGCCGTATATAGGTTTAAAGTATATGAGAGATTTGGATAGCTGTTACAATGTTGGATATAGTTAGATACGGGTTCACCTTGAATCTGTTTATACATAGTTCGACCTTCACGAGTCTCCGTAATCAAGAAAATTGTGAATAGTGCGATCATTAAAGAATGTGCAATTTGCAAAGCGATTATATTACCGATTATAATAAGGTATCATTAAAAATACGATAAAAATGAGAACTGATATTCATATCGCAGTACTTTTGTTTGAAAACAACGCAGCGATTGAAGGCATGTATGATGCGATACATGTAAATTCATACAACGATCGTGTTCATCATACAAACGTTAATGCTTGCGCAATTTGAGATCCGAATGGTAAAAGGCACGGCGCGTGTGAACTAGACCATTAGCGTAATGTAATGTATCGCTAAACAGAACTGATAGCATCTCGTCAAATGGTTTGTGACTCTACAGATCAATGATTCCCAAAGTGGTCCAGGACCCCCAACAGCCCACGGGAGACTTGGATCTACGTTGGCGTGAGAAAAATATGGGGGTACAAAATTGGTAAGCGGAGATCTGCGAAAATGTATTTGGTTTCATAGTAAAGAACTAAGTTAAATCAGTTTTTTGACTGGCCAACTTTACTATTTTGAAATCCTACCAAAGTATACTCAATTGATTAATTAATTCAATAGATTTTCACGCATTCTTTTAGAAAATTGCTAATTCTTGGTTGGAGATCAGCTGCAAAGTAAACTACGTTTAGATCGTTACATTTTTGTCGAGTTTTAGGAATGTTTAGCTGCAAGGGGTTAACCGGAACAAGGTAGACTTTGAAAGTGGCCTTTAAGAAAAATGTTTGAGAACCTCTGCTACACATCATTTTGAACTGTGCGAAACGTTTATCAGATACTAACGTTGCATTACAAAGCATGGTACAGTGTCCGAAGTTCTGGAGCGTGACTGCCTGACCGCTTTCTCACTGTTTAAAACATGCAAATTGAAGTTATACGTTCGGTCCGCGATTTAATTAAACACAGACTGTCATATTGTTCCGTTAGCGTAATAAATATAAGATTTAACACATTCCAGCTACACTATAAATGCTATAAATTAGTTCCATATTATGAAACTTGATTAACTTTTTTTTGTTTATACGTCTAGCCATAACTATAAATGTTTTTAGTTACTCCGGCAGATTTGCCTTGATATTGCAATAAATATTTTAACATATTCTTAAATTAATAGAATAGCGTAAATTAGATAACTGTACTATTACGATTTCTTAGCTTATTTTAGAGAAATCACTGCGAAACCAGTTACTATATAAATTATTTTAGGCTATATTAATGGACTGATGATACCTTTACCAATTGAAAACAATGCCATTGAATTACATATTTTTTTTGAAAACGATAAAAAATGTAAATAGCATTTTGTTATTGTTTTTAGTACTAGTCTGCTCTTTCGTAATTGTATCTTCACTTAGATAATATTTAAACTTTAACATATGTAGAGTTTCTCTATTCATACTCGAGTTCTCTATTTCCTACACTCTTTCTTATTATTATTATTGTTCATAATCTGTAGCTTGATAAATATTACCATTTTTAAAAGTTAAGCATGTTTGCTAGTACAGATTAGTAAAGGGCAGATTCTATTCTCTATGGAAAGTTCATAACCTATTATGACACTCACTCTATAATCTTTCTCTACTTTTCTTTCTCCACTATTAGATTGTTATTATTAATTCATCTATTTATTATACTTAAGAAATATTTACCTGTGCAGCCGTTTCAAGTTTATTTCGTCGGTCGGCAAGAATATTAGATCCCAGTTCATTTTCATCTATAAGCACTTTCTTCTTTTCATCGACTGCAGCGTTCAATGATTCCTGTAACAAAGAAAAAATACTTCAGTTTTGAATCCAAATAAAAACCTGAAATTTTGAAAGCTAAAATAAGTTATTTGAAAACTAGAAAATATGTTCATATTATTTTAGTTCCGCAAAGGAGATCATTCAAAACGTACCAAAATTTCAAAATGCCGGCCAAAGAAAAAGTAGTAATTTCATCCATCAATTAAAATTCAATATCAGGGAAAGAACGGTTTCACAGCAATGCTGTCACAGTAGAAAATGTTTGTAATTACAACAAATTGTCTGTTTAAAAACAAAATTCTTGGACAAATTCTCTACTTTTAACCTTCAATATCACCGAAAGTAAAGCTTTTCCAGCATTGCTGTCGTAATGAAAAATGTTCAAAATAATACCCGCAAGCGAAATAATTACTTTTTTTTTCTTTGACCGGCACTTTGAAATTTTGCAATTTTTTGTATGGGTCGTGAATATAACATATACTATTATTTTACTTATTACCAGAAAAAGGTTAGCTAGTAGCTAATTTGTATCTCTGTTACAACTATCATCATCATCATCATCATCATCATCATCATCATCATCAACAACAACCGATGGATGTCCACTGCTGGACATGGGCCATTGAAGGTACTTCCAAACACAACGATCCTGAGCCACCTGTACAAGTTACAACTATGATAAAGATGAATTTATTGATTTGATGACGATAAAAAGTTTCAAAACTTCTTTTTATTATCTTCTTGCTTCCTGGCTTGGCTTATGAACTTTTACCTTTAATTATTAGTAGCTAAATACCACTTGTAAAGAACAGAACAATCCAACACCGCAAACTAAACACACTATATAGAATATATGACATAAGCTTAATTTTTTCAACTCGTGTTAAAGTTTCGTAACGAGCATCGTGATAAGCGTTAAGTCACATTATAAGATATCATGTTGGAAGTGTGAAAGATTTTTATCATTTCTATCTGACGCGGTAAAAAGCTTTGTTGTTACGTAGACTTATGAGAATAGCAATTAGTTCACATTCACAGCCTGAATATTGTATAAGTTGTGATAAAGTACTGAGATATACCTAAGAAACAGTATAAAATACATAATACGATTTCTTATAATAAATACAACATAACATGCCTGATTGTCTACCGTATCGGTATCGAATTTCTTGAATACAGGTTTAAGGCCACCGTTGCTTCCGTTTTTTGTTTTCAACTTTAATTCCCCTATAACTGAACCAAAGTTTAATCCAGTGGGTAATCCCGATTGTTTTTCAAGTCGTCGAAGCAATAATGGCTTACTTTCTATCTCTTCCTCTACGTCATCTTTTTTTGAACTCTCCGATAATGCATCTGAAGTAATGTTTATGTCGTTCAAACGTTTTACTCTATCAGATATTTGATCTATCGATTTTTGTAGCTGTACAGCCTTTTCGGTGAATGGACTTTCCTCCCTGCTTCTACTTAGACGAGGTAAGTCTTCCTTTATTTTAGTAGATTCTACTGCACATTCATTTAGAGATAGATTTTGTATGATAGATTGCAATTTGTCATCGTTTAAAATAGTGTTTTCTAAGAATTCCGCAAATCGTTCTTTAGGGGGGCTTATTCTTTTTACTAATTTTTCATGTTGTTTCTTCTCATTTTGCTGTTTAAGTAATAGACTAGGTGTAATTAATTTCTCTTCTTGTAAAATTTGATTAATTGGCGTGACTTTGCTTTTTTGTACAACTTCAGGAACAGTGTTCTCTGTAGAGTTTTCTTGTTTATTTTCCTTTTCATATTGTAACGATGAACTAAGAGAGATTGTTTCTTCGTTTTCTATATCTTTCGTTTTTGAAAGCTTTTCGCTTTTGGATCTGCGTCTCAAATTCACATTTTCAATGTGAGTAACATTTTCTGCCTTAGTATCATCTAATTTAGGTTCAGTTTCTAACGCCGTAACTTCAGTACTTGAGTTAGCTTCATGGTTTCCAACTGCTATATCTCTGTCTTCAGGTACAGGTACAGTAGGTATCACAGTGGTTTGAAAGCTCTTCGCGAACAATAGCTTCCATACGAGGTACAAAAGAGCGCCAAACGCAATAATCACTCCGTAAAACATTTTGAATAATTAGTCCAATCACATAACTGACTAGATTACGTTTATGTATATTGATATCGCAAGTATGTCGATTCGCTCCATTTGTAATAAAGCAATAAATTGTTTTTGCACACAAATATCACAGATTGTTTACATCCATTACGTTAAAACTGATCATTAATAAAACATTAACGATGCACAATCGATGTTAACAAGTACAACCATATGTATAAAAAAGGGCAATTAAAAGTTGACGAAACATGCAGTTAAGTGGAACGCAAGGCGAGCGCAGCGAGAGGTTGACAAACACAAACTGATCGGCCAGTAGCCAATATCTGGGCAACGAGCGAACGTGACTCAGGCGCAGATCCTAGGATCACGGTAAACACTATCGACAGAAGCCGCATTAAATGACGCATCACACACTATGCTAGAAGTGTAAATATTGAAGGTGCGCCAAACCAGTCCATAAGTGTCTGCGTAACCTTGACAGGTGAAAACGTACCAACGATCGACTATTGACCCTTTTTTGTTACGATGAAACCTTTAATAGCTTGTTATAATAATTACATTCTTCTACTATATAATTTTCTGATTGCCGTTTAGTAAATAATTCATGAAGCAAGATTTAATTTGTAGGATAACTTGTTTCTTTATAAAACAACAAAGGTTTGTTTGAACGGAAAAATATGATAGTAATTACAGATAAATCAAGTGCAGCAGGACATAGTGACCTCTACGATAACAAACGACGGCGAGAGGGTTACTAAGATAGAATACACAATATATAACACAATAATAACGACAATGTTGTGGACACCTATTTTAACATTTCATAGTAGGATTATAGTTTTTTATACAATGATGAAGTTTACAGAGCGCAAACATTCTATTTTCGGCTTAATAAAATTTAAGTGACGACCACACCTCTCCAAATACGTAAACTCGTCCAAACCTAAAACGGTGCAGTTAAAAAATAAACAAAGGTAATTAAGCTTCAACACAACTTTAGTCTCTGGCGAATTAGTCGCTCTGATTCTTTAAGATTTTTATATAGGAAAGCTAATGCTTACTGACATAGAACGTAATTTCTTTTATAAAAAGCTGGTGTAATAATTTACTAAATCCAAAATTTCGGTAGAATAGCTTAAATCTAAAATAACACTGATATTTACATCAAAACTAATCTCAAAGTAAAATAAATCCTATCTTAGGGTTCATTTCCAAAATCGAAAGGACAATAATTATATCTTGCTTGCTCTACCACCTACCACCACAAAAAGTAGGAAAGGAAATGCGTTTCGGTTTTACTGATCATCGACAGCTTTGTCCTTGATTGAGATCTTATTTGATCGTTAGTGACACTACAGCCTAATTTGTGCTTATTTAGAACTTAGTTAAAAGAATATTCTATTGGAAAATTAAATCATCTGGCAATATGCCTTTGTCGGAAGAATATTAAATGCAAAATTCTACTTTGACACACAAGATTATATGCAAAGGTACCTCAATGGAGTAAAATATTGATATACTTAAAAAATAACAAAGCATACATTGTCGGCCTCAGTTCAACTAGAATTGCATTAAATGGCGAAGTAATAAATTTTTTACGATCAATCAAAGAACGATAAGAAAAATATTGACAGTCCATGTAAATTGATTTACGACTTTATTGCTTGATTATATACTATGGTGAGAATTATACAAAATAATAATCTAGGTAGAGTCAGCAGTTCAGACTTAATGTATATTGAACAAATCATATAGAATTAGTAATAACTGCAAGCACGAAAATAGTTTTTTTTAAAGCTTGTTTAAAAATCATGCAATCAATCTTATTATAATGATTAAAAGAGCTTTTATAGAGAAAGAAACGAAAACCATATAACTGGCTAGAAATTGGTGAACATTCAAAAGTATCTTTCGATCGAGATCGAGATTCGAGACTAATTTCCATAAATAAACATGATGGTTAGACAAAGATAAACAGATTACAACGACAAGATAACACAAAGATAAAAAAGATAAACGAATCATAAGAAAAAGCGATTATCAATTACAATTAAAGAGGTATAACACTCAAAACACTTGTTAATGAATCATCCCCGCGAAATGATACAATTAAACACACGTATTATAACGAGTATATTATTATAAAAACGAAATCCACAGTTATTAGTTAAAATTTTATGTCAAAACCGTAAAAACGGCTCGAAATTTCACCGGATACGAAATTATATGAGTTAGATTACTAAGCACTTTTCAATTTGGATTCGTTACGTGAAAGCGAAACTTTTTTTGGAATTGAAATTCATGTAAGGTCGGCTGCGCGCGCGCACGTCCACCGCGGCCGTCAAAACAACTGGCTTTGAGTACTGAATATCTCGGTGCCGGCCAGTCTGACGAGAGGGCCGTGTGTGAATACCACAAACGATTTTAAATTGAACCCCATTATTCGGTTGTTACGTGAAATAAATATAAATTATAATGGCAGCACGTTATATGCTGTAGGATAATCAGACAAAAGATAAATCTAATTATTGTGGAAATAAAAGGATGAAAGGACTATTTACTTTATTTATGGATCATATAATTGAAATTTAAGAGATTTAAGAACATGGGACTGGGACAGCCCCATTTTTGACGTTTTTTAAGGTTAATGTTAATTGTTTATACTTCCGTCGATTCCAAAAAATATCATTAAACCAAGAACCTAGAAGTTTTGCTGATGAATTCGTTAATGTTATTTCGTTTTGTTTTTGTGTCTCTGGCCCTAAAACCTCCGAAACAATCATCACTAAGGTCCTAGGAAATTCACAATAATCCAATTTATCTGATTATCCTACAACATATAGATAATATCAGGACAACATTCTTCGAAGACTTATTAGCAGTCCTGGCTATAATGCTTTCAAATATAGTACTCAGTAGGTAAATAAAATAGATGTTATGTTAATGCCGTCTAATAGATTCAAGTCAAACCCACACATCTATGTAATTTTATTCAATGAATCGCCATACTATGTTCTGATATTCTAGAGACATGTTTAATTTTTTTTTTAATTAATATTTTATACTGCAAACTTTCGCACTAATATTGTTTATAGACAGCTGATGTCCGCAGATTAAAATAGGTTTGATAATAAAATGGATATTCCCAACCGCTATAAATTTTTTACCTCGTAAAATTTATTTCCAGTAGCTTCTAACCCGTTGGCCAAAATGTATAATTAGATTTCACCTCCTCGCCAAATAATATGTAGAGCGTCTAGGACAGTGATGGCGCATAATTAGTATGCAATGCGGGAATAAGAAACAATTTTTAGGCACATTTTTTTGATGAACACAACAATCGACGAAATTATACAGGATATTATATACTATGAGTAAAAGCGAAAGAAGAAAAGCGTCTTACTTATATATTTAAGGTTACAATGTTCTCCTGCACCTATCAATAAAGACTATGATTTTAAGTTGATATATAGTCCAGAATATAAACGCAACCATATCTTTCAGAATGATGAACCACGGAGAATTCAGATCTAATGGATTGATGGTAATATTACTTCCTCAAGCGAGAAAGTGAATCCTTCAGATATAACAAAGAATTACTAAATGTTATAAGGAATAATATTCTTCTTCATAAAAAGAATATAAAGAATACGAAATCACGTCTGCAAATAAACAGGCAAATATGTTCACGGCAGATACGAGTACGTTTCTCAAAAATACATTTTAAATTCAGACGTGGGCGCATTTTCTATTTTGACAACTATTTCTGCTGTTGATAGTTAAATTGTAGAGACATATTTTTAAAAACAAAGTACATTTCGCCAAAAGGTTGATGAACCCCGGTCTTTGAGAACATTGGTTCAACTTCTCGCTGTAACAATATTAAATACACAAGATATTTAGGTGAACTATTGCAGTGACGATTGATATCTGGCTGACATTCGGTTTTGACGAGCTGACAAAACTAGAAAACTTAAGTACAAACTAAAAATCAAGTTCAAATAGTCATTAAAATAATTAATTAGCAATTTTCGTTACTAAGTACCTTCTGAATAGCATTTTCAATAATAAATCGCAAATTCGAAACACAGGAAATGTTGTCAGAGTTGGATAGGTTTCATTCTCTAATTGGATCACGTTATAATAATTTAGGTTCATAAATTATTTTGGGTGAACAACCAACAGGCACGATGATGCTCTATTAAAATATTCGCGTAGGATGACGAATAACACAAATAGACCATTATGGCAGCTATTGATGCTAAAATACAAAAAAAAATATAAAACCGTTCCAAAATGTTCAAATGTAGGTAGAAATAAATTGTACAACATTTACCCAGTACTTTATACACGATTTGCGAGATGAAACTTTATTATGATGTTAAAAATATTCTTTGAGAATAAAGCTATAAGAAACCCAAATTTTCTATTAAGTTAAGATTTCATCGTAAAACAGCCCCAAAAGGTTTTCCGTAAAAATAAATCAAAATAAAGTAATGCAGCTCGAATGCATGTAAAAAACGAATGCAAAATGCGCAGACCCGTGCTGCCTCGACGGAACCTGTTTAGCTCGTGGTCTTTGCTCGTGACAAGAGTTGTTTGAACGCCAAGCGTTTTGCTAGGGTTGCCTCTGTTGCTTTTTACGCAAACATGAGAGTAGTTCGTGTCTCGGAGAAAATTTTAAGATTACTTACGGTCTCGTTCATTATAATCATTAACATCTGATAATTATCGCTATAGAGTCAAACATTATCATCTTAACCCCTGAAACCGCTCGGGAACGACGTGATGGCGTAAGCTTGATATCCCCTCTCTTTTAAGGAGAGAAATCTAACCCTGTGGTGGGTGTAAATAGGCTGATAATGATTGGCCAAAAAATCAAATATATTTAGAATATTTCTTATATTTATTAATTTTTCAGTATTATAATGTGCAATTTTACGTAAAATTTTGACTAGAATTTTTTCACAAACTATATACACCTCCCCACTACGACGTGGCAAAGTCTATAATAAAGATTTTTTATCGCATTTTATTAATGGACTGATTCCATAAATACTCCTTCGACTAAAAATAACACGGAGCAGCCCACACGCATAATTAGACAATGAACTGGGCGCTTCACTTCCTTATTTCGTGTAAGTATGCGACGCATGTGTTCGAGTTATTTTTACTGTTTATCCTTGTCAGTATATAACTGACGTGTATCAAATACAATGCATTTTTTGTCAGCTAATGACAAGAAACGATCAATGATATTATTGTAATACTTTTTGTGATGCTCGCCAACCCTAATTTTGTGAGATACGCGGTATAAATTATGTATGCAATTCCTTAGTCGAGCCGTTTATAAGATTATGACATTCCTTTTTTATATACGCTACTATTCTCTTTGTTTACTAATACTGACACATGGTATGCTTTTAGTTACTCATATATTACAGTACTCTAGTATCCACCGCTGTTAGCGGACACTGAAAATGAACGCATTTGGCGAAATTAATGATATGTTTGTACACTTTTTATATTCGCTTTGATCTACATAATTGCAGAATTGTTGTTAACGAACTTCAAAAAGGCAAAAGCATTTATTAAGGTCTGTCAAAATTACTAAGACACAGTAAATAATACTTTCGTATGTAGCTAAGTCATCACGCTTTGTAGTGCTCAAATGTATTTAGATAAATCGCTGCGACAAATTAGTCGATGGCCCTTATACTATTGAACGATATAACGGACGAAGAACCTTTATTAAATAAAAGTATATACTGCAATTAGAATGCATTACGCATACGATTATACAAATAAGAACAATTTAATTGGGTCATAATGTCAATAGCAACAACTTTAACTGGCTCGATATCGCTGTATATAAAGTATTCACACCGGATGGACTTGTCAACTTCTCTCTACTGTTTCCGGATTAAAATAATTAATAAAGACTTATAAAAGTATTACTTAACTGATTTATGTCCTAGCGATTCGGTGCAATTACCATCCGCAAAGAAATTGGCAACATTTAAATTTGTTTCAAGTCAAATTTCTGTTACTAGCAAATTGAGCAATGTTATGAGTAGGTATTCAAATAAAGAATAATAAATAAAACTACGAAACCACGAGACGTAAACAAAATCAAATGTATTAAAAAAGTAAATAAAGCATATGGTAGAGTAGATACACATTTTCTGTTATAGGTACGATTAATTAATTAATTTTTGAAATGGATACAAGTTAATAAATATAATTTTATGTAGAGTTGTTGTAGAGGTTCAAATCATTTTTCACTTTTCAGTTTCCGCACTTCCGCTCACTTTATGAAAGTTATTTGTATATACCGAAATTCACAATACCTATTTGTTACGAATTTTATTTTTATGTATTTATATCTACATAATACGGGTATTTAACAAAACATACCTTGAAAGCACCTTGCACCATTCTACCAAGACACAATACACACTGCAGTTTGCAGTAATCACTCTTTCAACTTAATTGTTAATCTTGGAACAAAGAACACAAATCCGCGACCTCAAAATAGTAATCCGATTAGAATACTTAGCACGACCTCATTTTCCAACTTCGTAAGGGTTACGAGACGAATAAGGCACGACCTAATCGCGTCACTATAGCCTATAGTACCAGCTGTAGTCCATTTATAAGTAGTAATAAATATACTTTTATTTATTGTCTTACGGACGTACGAATTGTGACTGATGGTAGAGTGAATGCTTGTCGCGTACAAATTCGATTAATTTACGCCAACTTATAGGAATATCAGATTACAATGTCATTTATATTGTTTCCCTTGTAGTAAATAACTTGTTATCTACGATAGATATGATTATATGTTAGAAATAGCTAATAAAGTATCTCATTGATGCTAGCTTTTGTATTCAATTGAGAGTATCAATAGAGTCCTTTGTGACATAGCTTATCCGGGGAAGCACCTCCTGCTACTGCCATGTTTATCTGATATTGTAATGAAATGAAATGAAAATATACGTTATTATTACTATTGCACACCCTAAAAGAAGAAAGATAAAAAAATAGTTACAAGTGTTGAAATATGTAGGTATATAGGCGGCCTTAGCGTTAACAAAGCAATCTCTACCAGACAACCTAAGCTTTGCTTCACTTTTGACGACCTCCGTGGCGCAGTGGTATGCGCGGTGGATTTATAAGACGGAGGTCCTGGGTTCGATTCCCGGCGGGGCAGATTGAGATTTTTCTTAATTTGTCTTGATCTGGCTGGTGGGAGGCTTTCGCCGTGGCTAGTTACCACCCTACCGACAAAGACGTATCGCCAAGCGATTTAGCGTTCCGGTACGATGTCGTGTAGAAACTGAAAGGAGTGTGGATTTTCGTCCCACTCCTAACAAGTTAGCCTGCTTCCATCTTAGACTGCATCATCACTTAACATCAGGTGGGATACTTTGCATAATACTTTGCTGAGTTCCAGGCACATATACGATAAAGACGAGTAATGCAGATACGTGCAATGTGCAACGTGTTTGAAATACTTACATCCTGTAAAGTGTTGCTCTTCATAGACAATAGTTTCTACTTATCATAAGATGGCCTATCTGCTTCTTCCGTGCCCTATCCTTTAGTTTTGACTAGCATCAACCTTACCGATAACAAGTAACACCACTGTTACCTTATAGTGGGATAATGTTACGGAACAATTATAATAATTGATCATGTTACAAGAGTGCTCGACCATAATCGCGCATTTGGCGCTGGAACGAAACGTGGTAACTGGCGATACTGCCGCTCGATGGCGCTTACGTTTTTAGATTAATGTCAGCCGTTTGCAACAGATGGCGCTGTCCATATAAAAAAAATAGCCGTTTAGTAGACTATTTTATAATAATTTATTATATTCTATAATACGTAATATTACTCAATCTGCTTTTGCGTGATCATCAATAATTAAAAATATTGTATCGAAAAATTGCACTACTACAACATAGTAAATAGCATTTGTAGACTTTATTTTTTACCTAAATTTTAAATATATTTGGATAGAATCGGAATACGTTGCCTCTTATTTTCCTAATCCTGCTTATAAATAAAGATTGCTTAGTAAATAAGCTTGAATAGGTGAGAGTCCATTTCAAAAAAATTATATTTAACGGTAAATTCGTGAGTTACATAAAAACTTTATCAAGATTTTATTAAAAACCATTGCGGCAATTATGACAAAGGACGAGTCATTTTATTACATCGCGTCATTAATTTTCGGTCGGGTGTATTTTACAGTAAGTGGCACACACTAAAATAACCATAAACGCTGACAAAAGGTCAAAGGGTTGACATTTATAAGAAGGTTTAAATAACGCAATATATTTGATTAAACTTAGCAGTGAACTTTAGAGGTGTTATTATCCAACCAGCCGTGAAAAATTGAATTAAAACATTCTTTACTTTACACAAATTGCTTAATGTACTTGTGTACTTAATTTTACATTTAAATATTTAACTATTTCTTCAATATAACTAAAAATCTGTGTAAAAAATGGTAATCTTAAAAGTTGTTAATCAAGGTAGTAAAACCGACCAAGCATCCAGACTAGTTATTTTTGATTTTTGGAAAATTGTAGTAGCCAGTAGGTACTATTTAGAGAGCACGATATCATTCGGATACTTGATGTTGAAAAGGAAAGACTTCTTTTTTCCATTTCTTTGCGTTTTTCACGAAGCAAAGACTTCTGTATTTAAGACCTTATCTAAACACAGTATGCATACTCCCATATTCTTATACATTAAATCATCTTTTTAGAAAAATAAATGTTTCAACCGTGACTTGAATGCCATATTTTCTATATCCCAAATATAACGTAAATATCTAGTGCAGGAAATTGTTGGACCAATTTTGAAAGTGCAATCATGCGCGGCGAATTTTGTATAGAGCCGATAAAATTGCTTTGGGACTTCGGAAGCAAGTAACATAATCTTATTCCTGATACGTTTAAGAGAATTGGGGTATTAACCTACCCTCAATATAGTAAGCTCGCATGATGCTTGCTGCCTTATGTTTAGAACGTTGAGTAGGTGTGTAACCTATTTTAAAATTTAGCTTTAATAGGCTTAACTCGGAAAGTATGCTCGCTTTTTAGTTCCAGGCAATAACAATAACATCTTGTAGTATCTCAGGAGGTAAATTTGCTCCTCATCAGAGCGACACCAGTCAATATGTGTCGGAAATACGTCACATATAGTTAGTGGCACACAATTTCTTCTTATTTGTCTATTTTGTAGGGATAAATTAATCAAGCGATGATGTAGAATATTTATTCATTTGAGAGAAATGAAAGAAGCGAAAAAACTTTCCACGCGTAAAAAGCCGTCACAATATCCATCAGTCGCATTTCAATTTAGCCGTCGTCGTCCCATGACATATACATACTTTGTCAAAAGGGGTGATTAAGGTTAATGTTTTCCCGAATTGAAAACTCGCTGTAGCCCGTCAAGCTCCTGCCGCTAATGGATTTTGATCCCTTTGTTTCTGAAAACAAAGGTCAAACTCGCTTGTCTTATATTTTAATTATGGCCGATGCCTTTGCCAAAATTCGGCCGTATCTCTTCCGGGAGACAAACTTTGCTCTTCGACGCGGCTCAAGTAATTACATTTACGACACGTCGGTGACAGGATAATTAGGTTTGTCACCGTCCGTGATGGAAACTTTGTTAGGAGCAAGTATTTGGACAGAAACATTTTTGAAGCGAAGGATGAAGATCGAAATTACAAAATTATTTGTACAAGAATTTAAATATAACGCGCCTACATTCAATAATTCAGTCGCTTTCAAAAAATGAAAGCCACTACACGTTTGACATTTACTTTTCCATAGAAGAAATGGAATTTTTTGACTCCACACAAGTAGGATATTAAAATTTTTAACTGAACTACTTTATCCGAATTAAGGAAAAAAAAATTTTATTCGAATTAAGATTAACTCCGAATTTATTATATTAAATTAAAGCCATCCAATTCCACATATTTTCTAAGCAATTTTCGTGATCAAAAATTTTAAAATCCTACCTAAATGATATTTTCTAACATTTCTGAAATCGTTTAAACAATCAGGCATTAAGTATTATATTATTTTTACAGGACAAGGCGATACATATTTGACCCCTAGATATTTAGGTTTTTTAAGCTTACTTCTAGAATTACATTCTCATCATCTATCAGTGTTATAATTAAATTGAGGTTAATAAGGGTGCTTTAATAAAAAGGGTGAACTTTAGTAGGTTTTTGCATTTATTTTTTTCAAAAATACGGTAACATCATGCAATAGGAAGAAATTGATACAAATCTACTCACAATAATGTCAAGGCCACACTTTGTGCTGCCCAGAGATATCTCCTATCCAACGTATCGATTTAAGTGTAAGCCTGGTACAAACCTTAGCATAGCTTAGGCAGTTCCCATTTCCAATAACACTTATTTTAATAACGTATGATTATGAAAAATAAAATAAAATGTATATTTTAATTAGTCTCACAGCCCACAACGGTTCCGTGTTGTGTTCAATGAAGGGATAAATGATATTTCCGCTTTAATAATAACAAGCATATAATCATCATATAAGCTCTGGAAATAATTTATGAATTCAATAAATTGGAGTTTTGAGCATGTATATAATATGGAGTTATCAAAATGTTTAAGCTGTTGTAAAACCCTTTCAGCCCTATTAATAAACGTAGACTAGAACGAAACTAACTTTAATACAAGTTTTTAATCTCTACTAACAAAATTTTGTATTAATAAGCGCAGAAACAAGAACGAGTATGCAAGTCACTCTTTACTACCGTAATAAAATTTAATCATTCGTGCTACATGGTTTAACGAATGAGTAGTTGACATAATTGCAGTTTTTGATGCTTTTACTTTGTGATGACAGTTTAGATTTTTTTCGACTCGGTTGCTAACTATGGGCCTCGAAAGCCATCTAGCGGATGATAAACCTAGCTATGCTTGGAGTCTCTGCGTGAATGAATCAGAAATGAGATCTACAGTTTAACCAAAGTTACCGACAAAGCTAAATGAGCACAAAGCTGGAGTGGCAAATAAGCGATAAGGTTCTATAAAGTGTTGGAATGTAGCCCGCTGGTAAGCGCAGCATACCTAGAGGGGAGTTGGTCGACTCCCCACGAGTGGACTAACGACATTCAACGTATAGCAACGGCTTGTTATAGGCGGGTTCAAGATCGTTGTGCTTGGATAGCCTACAAGAGTCCAGCAGTTGACGTCAATTGGTTGATGTGATGATGATGATGATGATGATGAAGTTTAATAACCGAAATCAGACGGACTAAGATGGTTTAATCTGTATGTGGTTTTTTTTATTTTTTTAATGACTACAAGTTGGCCCTTGACTGCTATCACACCTGATGTTAAATAATGATGCAATCTGAGATGGAAGTAGGCTAACTTGTTAGGAGAAGGATGAAAATCCACACCCCTCATCAGTTTCTACACGACATCGTACTGGAACGGTAAATCGCTTGGCGGTATTTTTTTTTCGGTAGGGTGGTAACTAGCCACGGCGAAAGCCTCCCACCAGCCAGACCAAGACAAATTAAGACAAATCTCAATCTGCCCCGCCGGGAATCGAACCCAGAACCTCCGCCTTATATATCTGTATGCTGATATGAGAATGAAATTCGTAACATGTCATTGTTCTCCATTTAAATTTACAGACCAGGCAAGTGCAGTTACTGTACGTATAATTTTAATAACGCATAGAGTACCTTTCATTATTGATATTGCCACTCAATGTATTTATATTTTAGAAAAAAATAGCGATTCCATGTAACTTGCACCACATTAAATCTAAGACAAAATAAAACTAAAATATAGAACCCAGGACCTTCCAGTATCCGAAGAACCAGCTTAACTCATTTTCATTTAAGAGAACTGATATAATAAAGCCTGCGATTATCAGGATTGCCCTTCGACCTTCCGTTTTAGTTTCCGTCTGCATTTTTCAAGTCAAAAGTAAATCGGCATTTTTTACTTGCTTACTACCGCAATCAATCGAGCCTATACTATAAAAGCTTGAGAGAAAAGATAGGGTACTAACATTGATCTTATTCTTCGCCCGTTCTATCGCCTTGCTGTCCTCTCGATCTGGACTGAGTCGACAAACCCTCGCTCGCCAGTCATTCGCGCCCGCCGCCTGGAGAGCCGCTAATCTGGAAAAATGGAAACATTACATTAGTTTAACACTCATTAATTTTTAAGAACCACCTGCCTCGTTGGTCTCATGGTTAGCGCATGTGGCTACGATCACGAGGTCCAAGGTTCGAATCCTGGGTTTGGTCACGGAATAATTCTGAGTCTTTCATTCTTTTATGAAATTTTCAGAACATTCCAAGCCCGGAGTTGGGGTGTTGGTGGTACAACACCCCCGTGCATGGTACATAGAGGTCGTTAATAAATAAAACATCACCCTAAGCCCGCAAATCCACGTTGGAGCAGCATGGTGGGTCTACGGTCCATATCTCCTCTCCTATTAGGACGGACGCCTGACTGTAGTGAGCCGTCAATAGGCTGGTAATGATGATGATTAAAGAACCATCTTAGATTAACTTAAAATCTATTACAGAAAATTTCCTCTTATATCAAACCGCACTGTATATATTTGGCAACATTCTTAAATGCGCACAGAAAACCTTACACGCATATACAATGCGTTTATAGTGAGAGGATCTCCGTTCTGTATAGCTAGGTTAATCCATGATGGCTCGTCGTTTTTTGTTTTTCAAACGCTTACAGTGCAAGTGTGCAATAAAAACTGCAAGAATGTGAGTTCTATTACTACGTAACGAGTAGCAATGTGTGTACACTCACACAAAGTGTCAAGTTAATTATGTCAACAAGAATGTCATGTTTGACTAGCAGTATGCTCAGCTTCATTTTAACTCATTTTTTAAAAATGAATATGTCGTGTTGGTCCTGCACAGCAAAATTATATTGTGATATAGGTTAATATATCGGAGTATCACCATTCTCCTTGACATCATCTTTAGTCGTTCTTAATCTCTTGGGCGTTTTCTAGGGTTACAAAGACTTTGTCTTCACGAACAGATATGCAAGTTCACAATGTTTTGATACATGAAATAGATTTTTATAATTCCTGACGTATTATAAAGATTCAGAGCAGTAGTTTATTTACACCCATCTTACAATACTCCCTAATTTACTTCTTGAGAACACTTTTACACTGGTCCAACTCGACCAAATATCCTCACCGCACTCCAGACACAAACTAACTACCCAACTTCTTTATTCCCCTCAAGATGGTGTAAATACTCTACTAGGACTTTGGCGCCCGACTCTTTTATTGGTTGGAGTATTAAAACAAATCAATCATTCATTCATTTATCACATCAAATTGAATTTAACTTTGTGTTAAAGTTTTAAGTAAGCACCTATCTCATATCTCTCATTAAATGATTAACAATTAGTTCTATTTCGATTACTTTCATAAAAAAACTCGTGACATACCAAAAATAATTACATCCACAGACAGTAACATTTCCATAAACAATGACATCTATTACAATATTATAACAATCTATTCTAAGTCTCTAGTCTAATTCCTTCGACATATATATTAACCAATTTAACAATATCTTAAAAACACACATACCCACAATCATCTCAGATAGGTACCTAGTATATCTATTTTTCTTTTGTTTAAACAGTTTAATGATTGAGCTTAACTCCACGCTGTCTTGTCTACCATACCCCTAGAGTTTTTGTAAAGCGTGAACCCATGATATCTATTATTATTTTGATTCATTACAAGTTAGTTTATGTAAACTAAGATGGAAGCGGGCTAACTTGTTAGAAGTAGCATGAAATCTACATTCCTTTAGTTTCTACACGATACGTACCGGAACGCTAAATCGCTTGACGGTACATCTTTTTTAGTAGGATAGTACCAATGACCAAAGCTATTTTGCTAAGCTAATTTGGAAAATCTATATTGGCAGTAACGAGCTAATCAAGTGAGCTTTGTAGAAAAATTAAAGTCGAGTCGATCAACCTGAAGAAATAGGCAACGGAACGATTCTTCTGGCTAAGTCACATTTAAATATGTAGTTTATCATCATACGATACGTTTTTTTGACATAATAAATATAATATTGGTAAAAAAATTAAGTAGAGCATCATTCCCTTCGGTCATGACACGCAGCGATACAACCTACAATAGCCCGTGTACACCGAGCCGTGGTCGACTCGAGACTGATGTTCGAACTGTACTCCCCGTACCCTTCGGTTTCCCCTCGCGAGAAATAGTGGGGCGCGTCTTAATAAATTAACCAAAGTATAGTAGGTGTACCTACTGAAAATCATCAGTTAGAATCCGATTGTAATCGCGGGTTCATTAGTACCAAAGTTTTATTTTCCCTCCACGTATATACATACGACTATTTATAACCTATGACATGAAATAGAAAATTGCTATTTTTGATGTTTTTTAATGACCTTCTGTAGTAGCCGTCTTAAAGAATGTCAAGTGATCTAAAAGTGAAGCCTCTTATTATTGAAAGCTGGTGATAATGAAGACATAGCAGATTTATTAATTGGCCTTCTTCCATTTTCTAATAAAGAAGCTATTTTCAAAGTTAATAAATAGGCGTTTTGTAAAACAACCTCAACACGTTGCATGCTAATATTCCTTATTTAGGATATACTATAAAATTTAAAATTAAATGATTTCTGATCCTAAAAGTAAAAAAATATTTATAATTTAGACTACAGCAACTAGTGCTGAAATAAGATAAGAAACGTAGTACTTTATTGATGAAGCATTACGACCACTTTCAATTGCCTAATCGCTGATGCTAAAAGTATAGAATGTGAATAAGAATTTAAATTGAATAAACGCAGTGATTCGTTCGTACAGTTTGCAAGATTAAAACAATATCTGATCAATAATATAAAAATAAATATCATCAAAACTAGTACATAATGAAATTATGCTAAAAGGAGAAGAAAAGAAATTATAGGTAGGTACATAATACATAGAGGTATTACATCTAAGTGCAATGAGTCTTAAACCAAAGCTTGCTTCCAAGTATTTTTCCGATTAGCAGATAAGTTATCACCATGTAACGCGGCTACTGATTGTTTATTTAATATTTGTTCGGTCTATTGTTTGTTAATATGACTTACCTATTCTAGTAATGCAATGAATTATAACCTTTATTTTCGTAGTCATAAGGACTATGTGTGCAAAAATTAGGTCATGACTGATAATTTCACAGATATGTACCTGAACAAACAAGTGGATAACAAAGGTAGCGCAATATTTTGGGTTATTAGACAATCGACAAGTACACATTGCGTGTGCGTTGCGGTAGGTCATTATGGGACAAGTAATTAAGGTTGAGATTAAGTTATCTAAGAATGCTGTGTCAGCCGTATTAAAGTCGGAATACTGTAATAAAGGATGCGGTCTCAAACAAAATTGTCTACGTAAAGGGGTTGTTTCATTTCTGGCCAGGTCTTTGTACAGTATATCAAAAAACAGTAAAAAACTCATGGAAATAAAAATATACTTTTAATTATACTTTTTAGTGGTTTCAAAAGAAAAAAATTGGACAGTAATATAATTGCAAAACCTACAAATCAATACCCTCTCCCACTGACCATTTGCATCTAATCTATGCTTTTGACCACAGACCTTATCCATAGATTTCATTATACATCTAAATGCGTTCGTTCAAAAATTCTTACTGTATGTATGTAATATGTACCTATCAATAGTACATACAGTAGAACCTCGTTAAGTCGAACCTCGATAAGTCAAAAACCTCCAAATCTCGAAAAAATGTTTTGTTCCCTTCCCTTAAAACACCAAAACCTCCATTACTTGAAATCTTGACCCTCTGTTAATCGAAATTATGACCGAGTCCCTCCAAGCCATTTTGGTACATATTTTCACTCTATAACTCGAAAAATTAAATTTTACCTCTGTATCTCGAACATAGGAACGTTTTATTTTACAACCTTTACAACTTGATCATTTGGAATTTATTATCTCTATTGCTCGAACAAAAATAAGTTACCGACTTTAAGAACTTGCCGACAATGTGAGTACACTATTGTTTCTTAGAAAACATTTTAGGAGTATACAATAAGAGAGAGACGAATATCTTAGCATTCCATGGATTCACCGTGCGGGTGCCGGGTCCATCGCGTGGTTGAGAGAAAGAGAAAATGACTCATGGAAACACGTGTTTGCTTGCTATATAAACCTCAAACTCTTTATGTCGAATCAAAATCCGCCTAAGTCGAAATCCTCCATAAGTTGAAAACTCTATAACTCGAATTTTTTGGCGTCTCCCTTGATGTTCGACTTATAGAGGTTCTACTGTACATACTGCAAGATGTAGTAATTCCATTAGAAAATATTTCGTTTTATTAACGGTTATTAAGATTTTCTATTAGTTATTGCTGAAATAATAGAGATGAATAAAACATTGTATTTCGGAACGCATCTTTGTCATCTAAGCCCGTAAACTAAATGTCATGTGTGAAGCCCGTGTTAATGACAGTTGTCAATGTCAATATTCTATCAGACTACGCCATTGTATTGCCTTACACGTCTTTATAGAAATAATATTTCACAATTTAAATATGATTACTTCCTAACAAATTAAACTATAATATAACGGCTACTTTATCACTCTTAACATAATTGAATTACTGCACGTATACCTGGCCGAGGCAACATACAAATATGAAACAACCCCTTTACGTTATTGAACAATTGGAAAACAGTTGCAAATTTTTCGGAATATTATATCTATTTCCCAGCAAGTGGAAGTAGGTATAATGTATCTGAGCAAGATGATTTGCTACAAAAGACAACGAGCCTAATGAACTGTCTGTTCATTATACTAAGAAGTAGACAAATGAAAGCGTGAAGTAATATTAGCTAATTCATTGCGCTTGACTAAGGCCTATCTCTTAAGTACAAGATCCATTGTTTTAAAATCCTTTATCAAAGAGAACCAACTGCCTACTACTACCTAACCTGTTACTATTGATATTCTTTTGTGATTAACAGAATGGGCATTACTGTTTTTACGAATTTGTAGGTTAGTTACATTTACTGATTAGATAATAATCGTTTTTGCTTTGTTATTATTATTACAATTTTTTTAAATTGCAGGATTAGTCACAGGTTAGGCTAGAAATTTCATTTAGGGCTAGTCATCGATTGCGCTGTTTATAGTTATAAAAAGTTTAATATTTTAAAAAAGCTTTTTTTTTGTTGACTGTTAGCTATGTAATGCAGAAAATTATAGGAATTCTATGATTTTTTTTTGTTTTAGCCACTTTATTGAAGTTTCGGCAAAAATTGGAAACCTTATAAAAAATAACCAAACTCAAAAAGGATCAAATAATTATGTACCTAAGTGTGATGCCAAATCGACAGTACTAGGTGGTACGAAGTCTACAATGTCCTTATATATGTTTTATTATATTTTAAATTTATTATTATTTTTTTTTGCATTTATTAATTCTTTTATTATAATATCGGGAGACTTCTCATAGATGATAGATACATTGATGGGCCAATGTACAATGTCAACGACCCTGCCATTTTATCGCCTTACAAGTACAGAGAGGAAACACAGATTAAAATTAATTACAATAGTCTGTTCTGTAATAAATATTTAAGTAACAATATATTTTCCTTATTTATTTCGCATTTGCGGTCTACAAAAAATAGGTTAATTAGGTTTATACCTGGCAATATTGCAAACTAAGGCAATATTTGTATTGTAGAGTATATAAAATATATACCTCTATGTTTATATTATTTTAAATATATTTTAATTCAATGGCATCAATATTTACATTAAAATAATAATATAATATAATACTCGGAAAAATAAGACGTTTCCAATAATACTAGCGAAAATTATTTTTTTTTTTGTTAAACGTTAATGTTAAAATCTTTATTGCTCATTTCCCCCAAATTGCAACGCTCTCTCTTGGATTATGAAGTTTCTTATTTTAAAACTGAAGACCAACTTAAAGGTACTAACTAAACGTAAAAGGTAGTAACTAAGTGATAATATTACGAACGTATATTGTGTATTGTTAAGTTAGAACATAACAGTTCTTTAGTAAGTTCAGATTAACTTATTGCAAATAGACAAGGTGTAAACGGCTATATGATAACAAGCGAGTCGATAAGCGAATATAAAAATATATAATATGAATGATGCCTTAAGAGTAGAGAATTTTACTTGCGAATAATACACCTACCTAATAATAACTTATTTAGTAACCACACAAATAGCCTTCTCTTATCCTTCCGTCCGTAGTTAAATATGAAATTCTATTGTGGGTTTTCGAGAATAAACTTGATTGTTTATATATGAAATATGTGTATTATTGTTATAGTTGTATCTTTGGGTACTTTTCAATTTTCAACGTGTTTCATTTTCAACATGGTTCAAATAAGACTCTATTCACAACAGTCTATCATATAGCCGTTTTCTTTCTTCTTTCAAATAATATTCAGGGTAAGCTAGTGAGAATAAGACAAAAGAAGAATATGTTGTACCTTTCAGCGATAGTGCCCCCTCGGTTCGGCATGTCTGCGTGGGTGGCGCTCCTTTGCACCCCGGCGCCAAACCTGCAGACAAACACTTGGTGTTAAAATAATGTTTTGTACGCTTGGCTGCACGCCTGTTTGCAAATCAACTTGAAGTTAAAGTTACATTTCGTACGCTATATATGCGAAGATGCAGATTACGAATGTGAACTAGAATGAATGTTTTTGTAATTATAAATTATACAAAAGAAACGTATCATTATGATATTGAAATATTCGCGGCCTATATTTATTTAAAACTTTAGTTCAATACTGTGTTTTAGTATGATAGTAATTGTAAGGCAAAACTTGTGGCAAACTTTGTTTTATAAATAATAATAATAATATGATGATAGTTGGTAATTTGGTTTTTATACCCGTAGAATACGAGCCTTGTATGATAAATAATGCAATCAATTTTTTTACTTTAATTTCGGTGTCGTCTTAAAAAAGTTAATAGCTTGAAGATGAAGTTGTTGGTGGCACATCCGTATTGGTGCCTCTGAGAGCGTAAAAAACTCGGCTATGCGCTTGATCCTTTTCCAGTCGTGTCGAATTACTGTGTTTGGAGTGCACCTGTGTTTGGGTACACAAGTGCACTGTGGGAAGTGAAAGATCTTCCTATATTAGTAGACCTAGTCTATATTAGTATTGTCATGCTGTTAGTCATCTATTGTAGAGTTATCCAACAGGAACTCTATCTTTATTCGATTAGTTCAACAGTTAAAGTAAATGTAGGTATTGTCATCCAAATTATACTGCGAATTGAATGAAAGCTTGTAAACTATTCTTGTATCATTTAATCTAATGTCTAAATAAATATAATGAGCGTATAACATAAATCTATGAAGACTTAATTTATATAGAGAACGGACTTATTTTTTTATAAAACAAGCGGTATTGGATTCGATGCCCATTTGGTGAAATAATGTTACATATTATGTACGTTTATAACATACGATGACGCTGGAAGAGAAAAAGAAAAGAGAATTAAGATGCTTTTTCCATTTTTCCAAATTAGATTTATAATTGATATCAATTCGAAACAATGCGACGATAAGAGTCAAAACAATACAAGCTGATAAAATTCTTCTAGTCTAGACTTTAAGTTGGTGAAATGACTACATCTACAATTACCTTGGCTTTTCGAATTTTTCCTTCAAGCTCTTGAAGCTGTAGAGCCTTTCGTCTGGCTGCCGTAACGACAACATTTTGCAACCAACCAATACACTTACTTAAAATACAACTAATACAAAAAAACTTGAAAATTCAATCTAAAAATAACACCATTTCTCCTAAACTCATAGAAGTTATAACAAAAAATAGATAAGAAAAAACTGACAAAAAAATAAAGGGTTGCAAGATATGACGTATGTATAGAGTATAGACATCGGAGTGTCACTGTCATCGGTTCGATTTTGGTCGCGTTCAAACGATAACTGAGGACTATTTGAGTGGTTTATGAGTTTGTATACATGGCCCTTGGTGACGTCACAGGCGCTTCGTTATCCTTGTTGACGGGCTGCGGCTGGCCGGCCATTAGTTTATTATTTTGAGCGCAGGGCGATGTGTAAACAATGTTGCGGATATCGTTTGTTGTGTTATGCAACGTTTGATTAATTTATTTTAGTTAATTTATATATTTTTTATAAACAAACTAGTGGATGCCCGCGACTTTGTCCGCGTGAAATTATATAACATAATTATTCGAGTTTTCCTCACCGTTTAAATCGTCCCTAGAACCACGAACCAAGAACATTTCAAGACCAAGATAAGATAAATCCGTTCAACCATTTTCGAGTTTTAGCGAGACTAACGAACAGCAATTTATTTTTATATATATAGTAGATAGAAGATATCAGATATTAGCAACCACAGAACAACAAACAAAGCAGCGCTTATAGAGGTGCCTACGCATATATATTCGTAATCAAAGGATTTTTGTACTTTGAAAAACGTTAAAATTGGTTCAACTAATCACCGTAACAGATTAAAATGACATCCGAGTTGGAATTTACAGATGAAGAAAGCTACCAAGTTGATCTTTGTTTAGCCGAGAAAAGCATTCGTAACTGTATCCACCTCGCATTAGAATCGCCAGCGCTCATTTTATTACACGCTACCTACATATAGAACTTTTTATGTATTGTGTTACAGATGCCATATAGGTATGCCAAGTGCCTACACATTAATTAATGTAAACAATAAACATGTTTGTTTAATCAATAGCATGTTAAGTTAATTACATGTTAATAATTTTATTATTATTGTAAGATAATTTATCGGTAAACCGGTCTCGGTCATTATCACTCAAATATAATTCAATTATATTGTTACTTGAAGAATATGGATAACCAACACGAAGCAGCGTGGTGGGTCTTAGCTTCAGATCTTTGGAGTTGAAGATTAAAATAGTGTGTCCATTATACGAAAAATTTAGCTTTTTCTTTCCTCCCATCATAGCGAAAGAGAGAGAGAGATATTTTCGTCACCATAGTCGATTCTCTACACGAGATATGTCTAGTGACGCATCCTACAGGAGAATAGATCTAGATCAGTGGAAGATTAATAAACGTTGAGAACGATGATCAATCCACTGGGATTATTATTATTTATTTATATCAATATAACTAAATAAAATTATCCTGTGTATAGGAAACTATTAACCCATATTACTCAGTAATTACGAACGATAATAAATATTCCGTTAGTTTACAGCGGGGTCTATCTACACTTATCCACTACGTTACGTAAAACGAGTGCACTACGTACGTTGTCTTCGAGTAAAACAATTTCCTAAAACATGAATACTGTAGTAAAGCAGTGAAGTAGGTTTTTACTTGAATTGTAGAACGAAAAATATGAGAATTATACTTTAGAAAACCAAAAATAAATTATATTATTAGTGGGTGTAATATTAATTTCTACTTGATGATTTAATTTAAATCACTAATGAACACTGAATTTTACTAGAATCCGTTATAACTAAAATCTGTTAGTCAATATTTTTCGGCATCAATGAGCAATGACTACGTATATCGACAACAATATATTATATCGACAACAATATAAGGATACATACAATATTTTGCAATACCAGTAGCACAAAATCTTGAAATCGTTTTGTTTCTTACAAAAACAAATTTTGAATATCAACACAATATGAGGAAGATTCTGAAGGGAATTTATTTTGATAAGTGTGGGATGACCCCCATTAAACCAGGCGGAAAAAACTTGTTCAGATAAGCTCTGTATTACAGTACTTGTGTCGATAGCAAAGCTGTGGGCTCGAACCACGTTACGGAAATATACTTTTATAGCTATAAAATATTTTCGTTTCAAAGTTCAATTAAAATTTTATTACTAACTAGCAGACGTGATGTCCTGTTTGGATGTCAACATACTTTCAAGTTCACTTTTATTTTAAAATTATATTAGGGGTTGAAATTTAAATTTTTGGTTGAAACAATGAAACCGTGTACCGGCAAAATGTCTTAAGCATATCATACGATATCTCACATTGGATAGTTGATACACGAAGCCTTCCTGAATATCGGGTAAAAAAAAAACTTGGTGACTGAAATATAAATGCAAAGCCAAATCTGCGTTTAGTTAGCACTGAAAATAACAGTTTCCATGCGAAACATTTGAATATTTTTGTATTTACTATTTTAAGTTACCATTAAAATACGATTTTTGAAAATGCCCAAGTTACACGTATATAGCGAAAAAAGTTTAGCTAAAAATTTTTCGACGCGGGCAAAGCCACTAGCCTATAATACGTTGTGTTTTGAAAAAACAAACTAAATATTTTTATGAACATCTACTACTTTCACAGACAAAGAACTAAGAACATTGTAAACTAAGTACGGCATAACCAGCGGTATCTATGTATTAACCTCAACTAACAGAGTTAACTGAATCAAGAAAATATGCGCAGCCTTCTTGCTACGGCTTTATCGAATATTTTGGATGGTACGAATGTCTCCAAAGTCACGAATGCCTGTAGAATTGCCGTCTTTTGTCTACTTGAATCGAACTCGAATTATATTCTCAAAACATACAGAAAAAAGCTTTTAATTTATTATTTCTATATAAAAGCGAAAAATCACTATACATTTATATTTATGAATGGATTTCTTGATATTGTAAAAACTGCTGAATTGCTGGAAAAGTTTAGATAGTTTTTAATAATAAATTTTTCTACTGCATATCTTACTACAATCATTTCTGTTATTATCAAAAGAGCCTTTGTTGCACCAAATAAAGAAATAATTTATTTTACCGCAATTAATCTAAGTTTGTTTATCATACGCGATTCATGACGCTATGGCTTCATGAACCTATGGCGAACGCGCCTTACGCCGTCCGCGCAGCGACTGTTGGGCGGGCGGCGCCAACAAAACTTATTTACACTAGTATATCTTTACTTTTTATTATATACCCACCGTTACAAAGCACATGTTTGTGTATACGACCCGGTTCCGGCGTGTTTCAAGAACTAAACGCGAGATCGCCCCACGTCGCTCGCTCGCAAACCGAATGGACGGCCAGCGCTCACATAACTCTATTACACCATTACTTCTTCATTACTACTTATTATAAACCTACCGTTTTCAAGCACGTGTTTGTGTACAGAACACGGTCCTGTACTGTTTCAGGAAGTAAACGCGAGCGCGCCCTACGCCGGCCGCTAGCCGACTGGGCGGGCGGTGCGCTTAAAGCTTATTTACACTACAATATCCTTTACCTCTTCCTTACTACGTGACGTATTCAATGAAACATATGAGCAACTTTAACGCTTTCCAATACAAAAGAGACTAGAACACGAAAGTTTCGTCTTTTGGTAACTTTATAAAAAGTAGGTAGGGACAGATACTTGAAATTATATTAAAAAAATTAGATTTGAAATAAAAGAATTTTGAAGATGGTCACGAGAAGAGTAAAAATGCAGGTAATTTAATTCGTTTTCTCCGTCTGTTAGAGTTAAACTGAACTTATTTTCACAGATAGATTAATTGAAGTCTGAAGCAACATACAGGCTTACTTTTAATTTATTAGTGCAGTTTGGTGTACTGAAAAATGAAGACAAGTTGAAAAATTGAATCATATAAATTATTACAGGATTTTTTTACTAAATCTAGACGTAAAAAGCATGTAAGCAAGTACTGGTAATCGAAATCCTTTTAAAAGGTGTTGCCAAGTGCTCTCGAAGCTTTAAGAAGGACGAGGGGAAACATTGACAAAAGATTCGTGATCTAAGTGGGTATAAAAGGTCTACGTAGTTCACAACATGGGCCCTTATACTAAATGCTTCAACCCTTAGATTTTTTTATATAATCATTTTTTATACTACCCGCATTTTGTAGATGTATATACGTCTAACAATTGTAACTAATTTATTAGTAGTATTAAGTTCGGTATACGGTTTCCTTCTTTTATTTCTTGTACCTATTCGTCGTTCTTTAATCTACTCTCACTGCTAAGGGTCCCTGGTAGAGATCTCTTAAAAGATAAGTGTTTCCTTGTCCACTTTCTAAAATAAACTACAAATAAAACAATGACGTACTGTTCATAAAAAACTTTTACAAACATACGTCTGTTTCTATTCTGTACCTATTACCAACGTCTGTCATTTGTCGGTAATGTCGACATTTTATGTGAGCGTCCAAGGCTTTATTAAGCTTTTATTGGCGTTTCGTTTTAAGACTTAACTGACGTCTTCACTGCGATTAGTTCCAATTATCGCCTACAATCCCGCCGAGCCGAGCTTGTCTGAATCGTTTTTATTTCATTGCACTTTATTCGTAACTACTTACAGTTTTATCAGCCTTTACAAGAAAGCATTTTACGGTTATGTATTTTTTTTATTCATTAGAAGTTAGCCCTTGAGTGCAATATCACCTGATGGTAAGTGTAGATGATGTAATCTAAGATGGAAGCAGGTTCTTACGAGTAGGATGAAATCCACACTCCTATCGGTTTCTACATGACATTGTACAGGAACGCTAAATCGCTTGGCTTAGTGGTTACTAGTCACGGCCAAAGCTTCTCAACAGCCAGCTCTGGACTATAATCCTCAATCGGCCCAGCCGGGGTCAAATCTAGGATCTCTATCTTGTAAATCCACCGCGCATATTACTAGAGGCCTTCAAAATGTATGTAAGCATTAAAAATATTTCTTGTGTTTAAGAATTAAGAAGGAAACCTGTGGTATTATTTATATTTAGATTTTGGACACGAATCCGGAAGTTGTTGAAAGTTACGAGTAAAAGCTCGCGCAATTTCAACTTTGTACAAAACCTTTATAGCTAGAGTTTATAATATAGATAGTGTACTTATAATTCACAGGCTTCTACGTTGTAACATTTGTGGTCAAAGACTAATTTACATGAATTTGATGATAATTAAAACAATGTATCTAATTTTTTTTATATGTAGACACATTACTGTGATGGTGGAACGCTTTTCTGCGCAATAGACATACGTCCACAAAGCCTTACGAATCACTTTAAATTGGATTGTGTACCTAATAACCATCATATTATAATTAAAACTATTTTGATGGACCAACTCGATGACCCATCTGATGGTAAATGAAAAATCGATAAACAGAGAAACTGCAGAAAATGCAAGGAACGTGTCCTATAAAGTCAACTCTGTGTCCATCGACTTAAGGCATGGGTGTTAACCTTTAAATGCCTTTGATTATGCCAACAACCATGCCCTTGAGACGCAATGCTATTTGAAAGCAGAAATAAGCGTAATGTTAAAACTTTCCCGGGACACGAGAACTGTCGCAAAAAATAAATCTTTTTTAGAATTATTAAAACATAATATAATATTTATAGACTCTATGTGGATACACGGTATGTAAACAGCTAATCAAGACCTAAGTTTTATTTATTACAAACCAGCTAATAAGTTACCAGTCACGAGCGTTTCAATCTCAAAGCCCTAAGTTCGGCACGAGTGTTAAACACGCCAAGCAAACCAAACACAGAATATTATGAACAATGAAAACTTCGCCTGCAGTGTAGTTAGTACACTCAGACTGCATTGTGTGCTAACAAAGGCTGACGCGACGCTCATTATAACAGCACTAGTTCTGCCTCACACGCCATATGACTAGTACACACGCATGGACTAATTTATATTAAACGAACCCCATATAACAAACCTACTTAATGTAGGCGTCTAACTATTAAACTGTCAATGTAACAAAGGAAACAGTATCTAATCTAATATATTTAACGAGCAAATCTTGAGGTTGAAAAAAATGTTAAGAAATACGGTCAAAATCTCGGAGATGGTGTTTACAAGTACGTAAAATTAAACTAGGTACTACACATAACGGGAAAATGTTTAATGTCATTTAATTAAACTACTCTCCTGAAAATAATAGAAATATTGTTTTTAATCATTTCATCGATTATTTACTGTAACATAAATTCAATGTACCATTGTAATAATTACTCAAGTTATGTATAATACCATCTTCATTATAAAAAATTAATTAATAAAGGTTACAATGGTGTCCCTTGCGTTACTCCATGTCTAACTGTAACTATTTATATCGTATTGCCCAAAATACGAGTATATCGATAGCAGACAAGAATAGATATAGAATAACTGCCGAAACAACCCGACGCGACGTTTCCGTCGTAAATTATAACCTCAAACAATGCAAATTATTCAAAATTTCCGGTCTCTAGTATGTAAATGGACAAAATGTACAGCATTGCTGGCATTATTAGCCCTGCCTATGTAAAAGCATTTAAGCGCACTGTTGAAATATGTACAGTCCAAAACGGCCTTTGAGCGCGAGCAAAATGCTGATATCGGACTGCGGGTAGATCGGTATTTCGTTGGCACGCACACGATTAATTAATGAAAACGCTTAACGGTAGTCGGAAACTGAAATAACGTAGGCAAATGTATACGGCGAATATATAACAAAAACACTGTGCATGTTGGTTAGACGCGTTCGAACTGTCTGCAACCTGACTTCAAAATTTCACTAGTACAAACAATAAATATATATTCTTCTATAACGAAATAACTTTTAAACCGTAAAAAATACTAACTGTTTAAATAGTTAAAAAGCTTTTTATAAAAATAAAAAAATACCAAATGTAACGGCATTCCAAAAGCACTATTCAGTTTCTTGAATAAATATTTTTTTAATTCAGATATCTACGAATACGAATAGAAGGTTAAAAGGTAAATATAACAGTTTATGTAACAATAATGATGAACAAAACAACTGCTGTTTTTTATTCCGAAAAACATTTGTTTCACCGGTAGTAGAGTCAACAGAAAGACTTTTCTTTTTCGAAAGGTCTTGTAAAATAAACTTGCTTGAAAATAAACGAATCTATATATAAGTTCCGTTTTAAATCAAAAAACACTGGTTTATGTACAGACTATTAAAATTATCTATTAATATTAGAACCATTCAATCAGAGTCATAAATTAATAAGCACACAATCGTATACGACACCAATAGATAGCGGTCCATACAATAAAGAGTGATAAATATCATTTGAACTGTTGTTAATACGAAATTGACTTTCTGAGCGATGGATTGAAAGTTGAGTTTTATATGGCCATAAAGATCGTCTTTGTCAGTTCGTAAAGTGTTTATGTAATTGAATCGGAGCGTTGTGGTGGGTGTCCGCATATCATCAAAACGTCTCGTAAATTGGACCTTGTCCATTTTAATGTGACCTCTGATGCACTTTAACTCATACAACAAAAAGGGTTAAGGCTTGTTTATAGACTCATTCGAGTGAATACACTTGTAAAGAATTGCTTTTATAACTATTTTTTTAAACAGTCACTATAATATATTTGCAAAAAATCGAACTTGCTTACTAGACTAAAAAGAGAATAGTTATTAGTTATATTATCTGCTTATTTACGGTCCATTACAGGGCCAAGCCTCCCTTCTTATAGGAGAGGGAATATGGAGCGTAGACCCACAACGCTGCTCCAATGCGGATTGGCGAGCTTAGTGCGGTAATGTTCCATACATCACGATCACTATCTAATGTTGATGATAGTGACTTAAAGTGCTCTCCAAGGTACAGGAGTAAATATATTCTAAAAATAAATAAAGCATTCTCAAAGCAATATATTTTCGCCATTGCAATTTAAATCAGGTAAACACAAGAAAAACCAGTTCAGTGTAACAGAAGTTCATTAAAAATGTAAATATATTTCAGTCGTTCTTTACGTCCATGAGACTGAATTTACAAACTAAAGACGAAATTAACATATTTTGGTTTACAGACTTTGACTTTGAAAGTTGTTTAAAGTTGCGTAAAATGCGAATATTTTTTAAATAAGCTTCAATATTTTCCCTACAAATATAAAGTTAATGTATACAGTTAAGTTTGGTGTTAAGGCTCAGAATACACAAAAGTGCCAATACACCACGATAATACATAAATTATATCATTACTATAGCTGACTTGGCAAACGTTGTTTTGCATTAAAAATTAAAAAAAAAATTAGATGAAAATTAGATAGTAGCCGATTGTCAGACCTGCTGAATACGCATACAAAATTTGGTTAAAATCGGTAAAGCCGTTTCGGCGGAGTACGGTAACTAACATTGTTACAGGGATGTTTGATATATTAGATTTCTTGACTATGTCACAAATTTTGTCTTATGAGGTGTAAGTTTTTATTTTAATGACCTAAATATTCAACAAATTCCATATACAACTTGATGATTTATAAGTTCGATGCATGATATCGCACCGTCGTTTAAGTACAAACTTTTACATAAAAAAAACTTTCCTTAAATTAATCTTTTTCGACATAAGCTTGTCTATATAATTCTAATAGCTAATTTAAAGGAACAACGATAAAACATGTAATTTTTTAGCATGGCGAATTTTTAGTTTGTTCTTTTTACACAGAGCGATAAATTGGAATTATTTTGTACACGTGAACTAAACACTGCATTAAAATAGAACGCGTTCGGTTTGGTTATTAAAAACGGTTTGGCACAGCAAAGTATACACTGTAACTGCAAAAATTAACGTCCGATAGATTACAAGATACACGTTATGATAAAGCGGAGTGTTGTTATCTCTTTTTAATAAATGTTAATCATAACACGGGGTATGTTCCCGTTGTATTATCAGCACTTTGTGACGGCCATGTCTTTTGGTTTCAATTGATAAAAATATGCTTGTTTGGTGAAATGTTACGTGGTAGATGCATTTTATCAATCTTTTCCAAGCATGACAAGGGCTAGCTTAACTATGAGCTTTATATTCTAAAGTGGTAAACCGCTTCGTTACGTAACGCTGTACGGCGCCTATCTGTCTGGCTTCTTAATCTTACACGTATACGACAGCGGTAGGAAGGCTCCTCCTCTCTCACTCTAACACTCTTCCGAAGCGTACACACTTTTTGTATAAAATAATCATAATTAATATAAATATTAATATTTTGAATATATTCCGAGGAACTGAGCCAGAAATCTAAGAACGTAGTAGCAATTATCAGTATCAACCCAATTTAGTGACCCGCGGTCAGATATCCCTCCTTATACGACAAGGGATTATAGACCTTAGATCGAAGCGCAATCACAATCAAATGATAACGACTGGGATCGACTGCATAAGAATTTTTACTAGGAATTTCTTGGAAAGGCTGATCTAAAACTAGAACGCAGGACTTCGCCATCTGAAACCAAATAGGATAACCACAGAACCGACGTGGCAGTTCCACTGCAATCATACTCGATGACGATGCAGTCTGCGAACTTATTGCACTAACTGGCAGCTTGTTAAACTCTTATCCCTGACAAGTTTCTACCCGGTATCATACCGGCATGCCTAATCGATGATATGTCGCCGTATACGTTTATAAAGCGATCCAGGATTGCAAGTTCAGTGGATGTCCTACATTCGATGCACGGCTGGGTCGAGTATAAGAATTATTAGTATCGGTAACAGGTTTCGGTCGTAGATAATTAATTTCCTACATGGGTATCACTTTCGTGTACCCGTGTGCTCAAATAAAAAGAAATCATAATACTCTAATAAATGATAATTTTATTTAGCTCTCATCATCATCATCATTATCAGCCTATTTACGGCCTACTACAGGGACAGGCCTTCCTCCTTATAGGAGAGGGGATAGCTCTCATATTATCACATTATTTTTAAATTTCAGTACAAGCAAGTAATCCTGGCAGGTAGTTTTAGCCCTACACATATTTATAAAGGTGCGTATAAACTCAAAGAAGCGAGTTTTAACAAAGCGTCAAGTTTTGACAACCCTAAGCCATAACATATGCGCCTAATACAAGGAAACTGAACAAAACCTGAAGCCACTGAACATGTAACCAAACAACATTAACAGCCTCCCTCGCCGAGCTGACACAATAACGGAGACGAGGGGAAAGCGACGCCGTTTCCTCTCATACAATAGCCCTGATAGGCTCTGACGGTACTCCCAGTCTGTTTCCCAAGTAATGTGAAAGGATGACATCGGTGTGATACATAAAGCGAGTCTCTGTTCTTATCTAAGAGACGGTATGCAGTCTATCTGTAAAAGTATTAGACCAGTCGGCCCAATGACATATACCGTGCACGAAGATTCCGTGATTGTACAGCAACAGGAAGATAATCTAAGCTAAATATACTTTACTTACTAATGGTGCTTTACATAAATTCGTTAATTATTAATCATTGAAAACAGTAGGTAGGTATTAAAAGAACTTTGAATTTTATTCAGTTAAATAATTGCCAACCTAATTAACACTGTTTGCACTTTCCAAATAATCAAATTATTGAAGTTTATTACGAAAGCGCTTCAAAGCATTAATTTCCAAAAAAAATAAAAATTGATGCAAAGTCACCATACTTTTTATTCGCACTTCGAAAAGAGTGATATAGCTTCTAAAAACCGTGCTGCTTAATGGACACAATGTATCTAAACTAAACGACAACGATACGACGAGGAAAGATAATGCGTCCCTTTCCATTCCCATCTCAGCTTTATGTTGCTACAGTCTGCTTAATGTAAAATACAACATTGTTGCAAGCACCATGGTGTAAAACGTATGCGGCAATAACGACACGACAGACAAAATAAAAACTCAGATTATAGAATTAAACATGCGAGAACAAGGACAACAAATTGAGAATAATAAAACTGCATTTTTAACCGACAAAAAAAAACGGAGGAGGTTCTTAATTCGACACGTATATATATATATATGTGTGACCACGCATAACTTTTTACAGAGTTGTCCGAGTTTGATAATTCTTTTTTTATTAGAAAGGGCATACTTCCAAGGTGGTCCCATTGTCATCATGTTAGGATCCGATGATGATATCCTGGGGAAATTGAAGGAACTCTTCAAATATTGGAAGCACGCTTACAGCGATTTCGGTTTTTGTCTCGGTATCGGTAGCTTTTTAGCTACTAGTGCCGCATAATATACTATGACAGTATAGTACGAGTATGTTACGTGGCGATAAATGACTAAAAAGTAAGAAATAAAATTTTTTTAATTAAAAATAGAACCGACTCAAAACGCACTAAAAAGTAAAAAATAACTGTGTCATTTTGTTATAAATATCGCCGGTAAACTAATCTTATATTTTCTTAATCCAATATTCTTTAGAGAAGATAAAGAAAACGTAAAATAATGTAGACGATAGTCGTTAGCATCGCGCCGACATGTCGTCTAGTCTAAAGACTTTATACTCCTGTTAGAAAATGCAGACTTTCATGAATGTGTTGTCAAAGTCGGCGAGACGCATATATCAGTGTCCCTGTCCAGATTTCGTAGGTGAAGATAAGCATTCTACACTTGAATGTCTACGGTTGAATGCCCCGCGGATCTTTTCATGTACACGTCGTCGATAAATATCTATTACAGACAATTTTATATTTATGAAGGGCGAGTTGTAAGCTTTGAGATGTTGTTACATGAATTTATATAAAAAAGTAAGAAATAAAAATTTTTAACAAAAAATAGAACCGACTCAAAACGCACTAAAAAGTAAAAAATAACTGTGTCATTGTTATTTGTTAGTTGCTTTAATATACTTAAGCATATCTATGAAGTCGGAGCCAGCCAAGGTTTTTACTTGAAGAGTTCCTTCAATTTCCCCAGGATATCATCATCATCATTTAAAAAAAAAAACAATTACGTGTCGAATTGAAAACCTCCTCCGTTTTTTTCCTCGGTTAATAAAATAACGTTATTGAATGACTGATATTTTCCGTTTCGCTCTAAGCTCTCCAAAATTTAGTATTAGGAACCTACTCCTACGTGCAGAATTCGCCATGACTATTTTTGCCGCCAGGCAACATTGCTATATACCGGTATGAAGGGTATGGTCGCCAGTCTCTTTACTCACACTAGAATAAAATATGTCTCGATTCCAGGACGCAGAACTTTATTGTACGAAATTTTCCTAACATATTCTGCGAAATGTTTAACTTGTTCTAGGCAACGGTTTTCCGCCCATATACAATTTCCGATAACAATTGTTATTCGTATTATAAAAAATCTTATTCAATTGGATAGAAGCAGGTGTTACTTTGAAGAAGTTCATCATGAATAGTTAATATTTATTTTTCGACGCATCCAAGCGACAGTCACCCAAATTCGACCCTCTCTATCTACGTTTTACTCCGAAACCGGACACTCTTTTCGAAATGTTGAGTGTGCAATATGCGGAGGCTTCACTATTGCAGATTGTAGAGTCATCTTCTGAGGATGTTCCACCTTCGGAATAAAACCGTACTTAGAGAGCTTTCTGGCAGATCATGGTGACTTTTAGATACATCGACTTTTGTGTAAAAAAACAAAATAAAAAAATTACTAACAATTCAAATAGTTCAATACTAATATGTAGTGTAGTATTCCCACGCTAGTATCCATCCAACTGCAAATAACTAACCAACACAATCTATCGGGTATCGACAACACGGAAACAACTTCCCGCCAGCTCCACGGCGAGGGGAAATGAAAGCAGGACTCGCCGGCGCTGTCAAACTGTACCTGGCGTAACATTTTCATGACAACGCGCCGACATGACAACGCGCCGACATGACAACGCGCTAACATGACAATGCGCTAACATTGTACTTCATGACAACTCGCTAACATTGTGTTTCACTCCCAAAGAATAGGTTTACATGGACTGCTTTAAGTACTAACTCTTATTAAGTAGTAACTCACTTTAGCGACATGCCTTTTGCTTTAACTTATTTCGTAAGAGATAGTAGATGTAGGTGAACTAAATTTTACTCTACTACTAAAATACAGCCATAGCCAATTTTTTTAGGGATATCTTAAATATAGATATATTGTAGATCACATTTAGTTTACATTTTGTTATGTATTTATTTATATTTTTAAAATTTTTTATTATTGGTTTTTGTATTTTGTGTTATTAAATAAAAATAAAATTAAATTAGCATAATTACATTATTTATTTCTATGACGGTTGTACAAACTACACTACTTTAAAAAATATAATTATTTACTTATTTAAAAATAAAAGAGCGATGAAAATATAAACAAGTTTAAAATATAAAAGCATGGACTCAAAATTCAAAAGGTGTGATCCAAATCTTTCGGTACTTCTACTCCTAACCTAGCCTTTATTTTGTTTTTTTCTTTGAAAATTATACGTTTTTCTCAAACTGTTAAAAGTTACATAAAATTATAAACCAAAGATAAAAAAGTTGGTAAAGAAACAATTTTCCATCCACTAAGCCCAGCACAAAAACGCGGAAAATGAGAAGAAAACATTTCATGAGAGAAAATAATAAGACCCAAAGAGTGAAGTCAGCAAGAACAGCCCTTGTGTACCCCCCTCTCACCCATCCCACTTGCAGTGCCAACAACCCTGTCTAGACTCCCGTATAAAAAATTCTTGTGGTTGCAAGATGAGCTGTGAGATGTCCATCGCTAATAGCTTCCATGCAAATGTATGCATGAAAGAAAACTATATTTCCGAGAATATTACTGAGTCGTAAATCTAAACTATTTCATAAACAATTTGATATTTCATAAACAAATGACGGGCCACTTACACCCCAAAGGACGGGCCACTTACACACAACTTAGCAATTAATAAAATAAAATACTTGCTCTATTATTTTCAGTAGGCGTACATAAAATTCATGATAATGGAATAACCAAACGAAATTAACCTTCTTCTCAAATTCCTAATAAATGGATACCTACTAAGGCTTACTAAGGTTGTGCTATGGTATAGCTCATATTTTTTCCTCCTCTGTAGAGAGTGAATTTCAGATTGGTCGTGTCCATCAATTCTCAGAACGGCAGATGTGAAAAGCCTCACGGTTATTCGGCATTTCTCCCTGATTGCTAACACTCGCTATACTCGTACAAAGGTCGTTTTTATTCTTTTACTTGATTCGGAAAATAGATGGAGGCAGTACACACTATCTGAACGTAAGCATATGCTTCAAAATACGAGACGTAGGTTGAGCACACTTGATTAAGACGGGCGGCGCCATGTTGAAAATGTGAAAAATCCACAAATTAAAAACTAGTCGTGTCACGTTCAGGTCGTCTACAAATTAGATGCAACGATACGACCGATAATGGCACTACTAAAGCTAAATATATAAATAAGAGTATCTAACATATGTTGCATGCAAATTCGATGTTGGACAAATTCTAGTAAAAATGTATTCGGATAACTCTATTCTAAAATAGTCGAGAAATCGTGGCGACAAAAGGCAACCTACTGTGATACTGATCTCCCTAATTTTCATGTTTTATTATAAATTGGTTAAAAGTATAGTTAGTACTATTATAAATTGAGTAGGTCTCTCACATATTTTAATTGGCTAAATTATTAACTATTATAAATAATCTTTGAAACATCTTGAAAACTGCAAATTTTATTACTTGTAATCAGAAATATTTCTACAGTCTTCTCATGAACATGACTTGGGAATGGGCAATTATGTTAAAAATGGACAAGGAATTACTTAAATAGTAATTTCATCAAATCATTACGATGTCGTAACGTTATCGCACATTCTAAAACAGAGAATTTATGCATCGTTGCAACATCTCGAGACTGCATAGATATATGCGACGTCATTCAAATTTACGGCTTTTTAGTAATTAGAAATGTAAGCTTCACAACGAGTGGCTGCTTTTATAACGCCTATAAGGCTTCAGTTTAATGGGTGGCGTAAAAAACCCTTTTCGGTACGCACGCAGAGTGTTTTATGTTTATCTTGGTAAAAGTTACGCCCTTTTTAGAACGTGTTTTATTATTACAGAAAAAAACACACCTTTAAAAGAAGCTTCTCCTTTTATGTCGTTTTTAGACTTGACATGTTTACCGTATGTTAAAACTTGCTCATTATTTTCAACCATATTTGACTAGCTACGAAGTTTCACTTGTTATTTCTACACGTTGTCTTCGTTTAAATTCGGCCGTTTAAAATTAGGTTACCGTGCAACTTGTATTTAAATATTATTTTTAATTTAATTTGCACGGGTTGTACAATTTATGAGCAACTACCCGTTCGTGTTCGAGATATATTCACGAAAGTTGGTACATTGAGTATCGTTAAAAGCCCATTGAGGATTGAAAAGAGCATGTAAGTTATCATTAAGTCTGTTGTTTGTTTGTGTTGTTGTATGATTTAATCCTTTCTCCGTTCAATATTTCAGCCAAATCGGCGTGGCGTAACGGAGTAACAAACACACACACAAAGTTTCGCTTTTCTTATATGACATTTTCTTAGCATGACTGTAGGTATAAAACTTTCTTGTGAAATACTCTTTCTTTAACTGAATTCGGTTGCGCACTTAAGAAAATCTAAGCGTATAGCGACTAAAAGCGACTTTGTTTTATAATAAGTTACGACAAAATAAACCTTGTGGTTCTAAACACGCCTAGTCAGAGAAGAACTATGTAAGTTTCTGCACACAAAATTAAGCACCAAATGACAGAGAAAACTCACTGAAAAGTGCATAATTTAACCCCCCACATTTACGCAGTAAATTACCCTTATCCATAGCTTCACATTAAGATAGTATTCACCATAATAACACCGTAGCGTAAACCACGGCGGCCATGTTTGTCAGGTAGATAAGTCAATTTCCCGGCCGGCAGACCGGAAATGTACGGCCGGATGCGCATCTCCGTGTTGCTATTTGTTGTCCTACACTCTGCTTCTGTTTGTTATTTAACTTTTTAACTTTCGTTGCCGTGAAACTACCTACACGGTATACGGATAGACAACAAGTTACACATTCAAAATTTACTCGTTTATTACATACACTGTGAACACTGGCACCTTCTGCTTCTTCCTGGGTGTTTTCCGCACTTGGCCAGCAAGGTAGCCGTTGTACATGGGTCCCCTGGGGTAAGCTCCCGCTGACTCACTCCAGCAAGCCGAGCTCGCTCCAGAAGCTTAGCAGGTCGCCCAGGTCACCGATTGCCTCTTGGAGTGTCGCTTTGGAGCTAATGTATGTTTCACGTTTCATATTATACACTAGCACCCTAACGTGGTAGATATTATAACCAGGTAATTCGTAACAAATATATTTTGCATCTACGTTTTTAAGCGCAAGCCTATCTAAAAGCCTATATAAATCGATTTATATTTTACGCCTTAATAATAGGTTTTTTTTTATCGATAAGTTGGCCCTTGACTGCTATCACACCTGATGTTAAGTGATGATGCAATCTAAGACGGAAGCGGGCTAACTTGTTAGGAGTACGATGAAAATCCACACCCCTTAGTTCTTAAAAGGTTTTATATCAGTGTAGGCGATTTATACATTATATTTAGCAAAAAGGTTATGTTAGCATACTGATGCTATTTTTAAAAATAAAAAATGCGTGTGCGATTTTCTCCAAAAACCATTGATTTGAATAATAATTTTTCTTTGATAAAACCGCCATAGAAACTTGTTATATACCTATCGACACCTATTACTACTACTAATCTTATATACTTTTAATATTAATCATTCAGTGATATAGGTAACATAAATATATTTTATATGATAAATATCGATATGAAAATTTTCTTTTATCATTTTTACCTATGTACGAGTATTCATATAGATGTGTATGAAACGTCTCCAAAAAAACATTTACAATTATTTTTCTACCGTCGTTTTACATAAAATACAGCACTGTCTATGTCGTAGAAAGTAAAATAAAGATACTTGGGTTTTGTTTGCTCAGTGATGGCTCAAATGCGATAACGTCCTATAGGAACAGGCTTTTACGTCCACGGTATACCTACAGTGGTCCGAATTTTTGTGAGGCAGGCAACTCAATTTCCGGCCATCAAACCGGAAGTGCCAGCCGGAAGCGCGTCTCGGTATTGGGATTTGTTGTTAAATGAGTTATGTCTAAAAAATTAAATTTTAAAATTGATCCTGTTACAAATAAAATACATTCAATTTTATGAATATAATTTGTAATTAAACATAATTGTTTGGGCGCAACAAAAAATATAATAAATACGTGCCATCAGTGACACAGCGAATCAACAGATGCCTCTCGGAATAGAGGTAAAAACTTAATTGCTTAATTAATCGATTCATTACACTAGGGTTGCCAACCGTCCTGTTTTCTCAGGACATGTCCTAGTTTTTGTAGTGTCTTGGGACGTCCTGAATAGTTTTTAAGCAGTGTCCTGGGTTTTTATATTTTAGAATTTGCGCGCCTCTTCTCAAAAAATTTTTACGCTACGAGAGGCCTCACGACTCGCAAGAATTGCGAGATATATATCGTAATTGCGATACCGCGCTGCTGTGCTGTTTCAAATATTTTATAAACTAATGTAGTTTGTTTTATATTTTAAGCTATTGTATAGCTTTTATCGCGAGCCTTGAGCGTGGAGACCGAATCTAGAAATTCCGTAACGAAAAACCTAACACCCCCCACCCTTTTTAGTTTTTTCAGATTGTCGAATTCGCATCTTTATTCGCCAACGTCCATAGCATGTTGAATACACTGGTTCTCGTCCGATCACCGAAGTCAAGCAACATAGGGTGCGGTCAGTACTTGGATGGGTTACCGCCTGGGAACACCGCGTGATGTTGGCTTTTTAAATTTTTTTTTAGTTTGTTTTATTTTTTTTATTTAAATTTATAAATATATAATTATAATGCAGAAGTTTTTTATCAACTTACTACTACTTACTAAAAATTGTCCTGGTTTTACCAACTTCAAATCCTGTTTTATTAAATTTGAGGTTGGCAACCCTACATTATACCGTCTTCCTCGAAGATACATTAGAGGGACATAAGGAAAACTATGAAATATACATTAGGTAGATACCGATGTGTTTCTTTCAATAGCAATCAGAGGTTAGAATGTTAGGGCGTAAGACCTTACTTTGAGGACGTTGAGTAGTCAATTCCAATCATCAATATCTGATAGCAATCATTACAGTAAATCTAGGAATTGAATAATGTGCCTCTATCTTAGTTATTGATATATGAGATTTTCAGACGAATCATAAAAATATGTATAACTAAAATATATTAAAGAAAACCTCAAAACTGGAGAATCAATGAGAAGTTTTTCCAGTTTTGACTAAGTCTAAAACGCTTTTACACCTTATAACATTTACACATTGCGATTGTATATTGTCAGAGATTAAAGTATCAGTCAATTTTAAGCACGGACACAAAAGCCAGATGTCGCAGATTTTGTTAGTAGCAGTAGTCGTCTTTGCGTTAAAACGTAACGCCAATTTATATGAAATTGAAGCAACGCCATCTATTAATACCGTGAGATCCACATATTTTTCTAAATTTTCACGTTACGAGTGATTACGTTTTTAGACACTCGGTGAAAGACTCACAGAAGTCCCTCTGTGCTTTTAAGTGTGATGCTACATCTTTAGCTTTAAAAGTGCACATAAGCATAGTGTGCCAGTGTGTTTTAAGGCGCCAGGTGAAATAATTTACATATACTGTACCCGCATATACATTTAACAAGTCCGAACATGCGTACCATTTAGATTAACATAAAAAATGAATCGGTAAAACGGGTACAAAGTCTCCGATACTTTCACATTATCATTTAACCGTATGGTAATCAGTGCAACCGTAACGTTTGGGTCTATGACCCTTTTGAAAACAAGCATTTAGGATCAGCGCACATCAGGGTACCGACACTAAAAGAAAAATCGCTATACTGACTCATCGACAAAGACTTGTCTTCAAAATACTACCAACCATATTCTACTATGACTTATATCTTGATATAAGTTATAGTTTCTTATTCTAGTACTTGTACTAGAGTAAGAAAAATTAAAACTATCCACTATTTTATCAGCAGTTCAAAACTAAGTACAAAAACAATTAGGACAGCGCATATCAGAGCACTTTTAAATACAAAATCAGTATACTAGCTCTTTAAAATCTATACCGAAATAATGTCATCATAAAACTTCTACAGAGTTATTTGCTAAATATTAGTATTTTCAAAACAATCAATCTTATTTATATTGTATCGTATTATAGTTACTGTGGCGTATAGAGCATAAGTACGAACTTGATATTCTACATTTATTTGAAAGCTTAGTATTTGAAGTCTCATATGAGTTGAAATCGCACCTGACGGTAAGTGACGATACTAATAGTTGAGTAGTTTAAAGCAGTACACGGTGAGGCATACACTTAACATACGGTGGCATGCTGACGCCTCACGCGACGGTAATCTCGATACTGCAGGGGTAAGTCCCCCATGCTGCCACACGATACTAAGAATTTCAATCAATACCTTAGTATTACCTCCCTCTACCTAGGTTCACCTGGACATAAAATTGTAGGATAACTTGCTTTTCAAAAAAGTTACTTCTATTTCCGAAACATTTACCGTTTTATTTCAAGTTGCCACTGAAATGAGTGAAATGATGCCATCAATCACTATAATTCACTTCATGATGGAAAGAGGATGGTGTGCCGATGGTCCCAAGGTGATAGGATAGTGGCTACGTATCAAAGAGCGTAGTGTGGGTTGACGCCTAACTTGATAAACAGATGACATCACGTGGGTCATAAGTCGCTAAATGCAAGCAGGCAACCAAGACCGTGTCCTACGTGTCTTACGTTCAAACAATCGATGTTCATTAACCAATAATGATGACTGTAATGTTGACGGTGATAATGATAATGATATTGACGATACTGATAATTCATAGATAAAAATAACTAAAATACTTTGTAAATAACCGCTAGTGTGCGCTGGCCCTTATTCCTATTCGTCGGTTCGCGTTCAAGTGCAACAAAACAGCTTCCTGGCTTTTAGCCTCGAAAATAGTATCGGATGTTGTTTGAAGTACCTCTGTATTACCGTTTATAGCGAATAAGCGATATGGACTGTATCTAATTTCATTGTTTTAAAGTAGCACTTTATAGTTTAAGAACTCTTTGTTTCCGGATATTTTGGAGCGGAAATTACACTACGCTTTTGATATAAAATCTCAATATTACAAGCTTTTATTGTCAATTCACTAATATATACATTTGGATATGGACGTATTTTATATAATACTTACCAAGAATCGCTTAATCTGGCTTCTATGAGTTTCGACATGACATGGATTTGTTATGTGATACGTACCTGAAACAATAATAAAAATGAATTTAGATATAATTACAGAATAAAAGATAAATATAGCTTTTTTAGTTATTTCCCCTCTTACTACACAGAACAATAAACCACAGGGCTATTAAGAATTACCTCCAACAATGTTCCACTTTGGAAGATATGGGTTATACGTATATTTTATTTAAATTCATCACAATCAGATTCATATTACAATATAGTAAATGTAAAAGTAATCGTAATGTAAGAATTACATTAAAGAAAGAAAGAAAGAAAAATTTTTATTTAGGAAAACACCACTAATACAAGTAAAATACACTAAAATTCAGGATGTGAAAGTGATGTGATCCCAAATAGGTCCTCACTCAGCATTTTGCAGTGCCCTTCAGGACACCGCGCTGGTATTCCGTGAAGTCCGTCAGATGAGGTGACGAGCTTCATTACATACACACATGCGAGTTAGGAACCTTTTTTATGAGTAGTACGAAATACCTCTGCATTAGAAAATACCGCTCTTCGAAAACTAGTATATAAACAAATAAAAAATTATAATTAATCATTTCTTTTTTTTAGGTCAACTAATAGGTTGTAGTATACACACGTATACCAGTATGGAAACCTTTACATTTTTCATACATGTACAATAGTAGCATAGTGAGCACATGGCTTCACACTCAATCTACGCTGACCCTTATTCCGGAATTTTAATTGGTTAGCAAATAGTACAACATTAAAGCAATATAATACAGACACCTACACTAGCTAAATAATCACAGCTTGTTCCGACACCCACATATCATTGAAAGCGTTCAAATAAATTGCACTTACATAATACCTACCTATTAGTAATTTAGCACAGCTGGCAACTACGATGCGATTGAGTAAATTTTAATAAGACATTACAACATGGTGCAGTGGTAAGCGCGGTGAATTTAAAAGACGGAGGTCCTGGGTACGATTCCCGGCGGGGCAGATTGAGATTTTTCTTAATTTGTCTTGGTCTGGCTGGTGGGAGACTTTCGCCGTGGCTAGTTACCACCCTACCAACAACGTACCGCCAAGCGATTTAGCGTTCCGGTACGATGTCGTGTAGAAACCGAAAGGGGTATGGATTCCACCCTACTCCTAACAACTTAGCCCGCTTCCATCTTAGATTGCATCATCACTTAACATCAGGTGTGATAGCAGTCAAGGACCAACTTGTAATCGATAAAAATAAAAAAATAAATAAACATTCAAAGCTAAAACTTCAAAACCTTGTCTCCAAAAAAAACAACGATTGTGGGTTATTAATTATACCAACCCATGGAATGCTAAGATACTCGTTTATCTCTCTCTATATCTCTAATTCTCGGAACTAAATACTAGGAACATGTATTAAGAAGGGCCGTGTCTCAGTCAACCTAAAGCATGGTTAACCTTCATAGAGCCCTTATACATAACACCCTTGAGATTTACACGGCAATATTGCTTGGCGACACAAAATGGCATAGCGGTAAAAAAAGCAATCCTGTATTAAAGTATTATGGTTGTTAAAACATTTCCGCGGAAATCTTACCCATCAAATTATGTTAGGAGCAAACTAAGTCGAACCGGCCATCAACAACGAAAACTGTCGCGAAACTTTCCTTAATTACTCCATGACGGAAATAAGGAAAGCTGCTAGAGCGAATGGTTCAACGGTAGCATAATTTAGTTTTGCTTTAATTATTAGCAATAGAACAGTTTTAGTTTAATTACTAAAAGTTGGCTTTACTTTGTAAAATAGTCAACAGAATAGTAATTTTCAGTTAACATAGTTAGGCTATAAGGTAGTGACAATATAAATTGTAACAGATAATAAATAGAAATTATTAAAAAAAACTAAGTACAAATTTGTTTACACAACAAACAACAGAAATAAAAAAATGCAATGGCGGATACGACGCATTGAGAAATAGTTTTTATGACGTAAGATCACGCACAGAAGTATCACGGCCCTTTTAATATAAACGCCTACATCGTTTTGCAGTTAAAAGCGTCAAGCGGCGCGTTGCTCATTAACCTAATTAAATACCGGTTGCGGCTCGCGCGAACAAACCTAATTGTCGCACCGACGATAAAGCGCCCGCGACAAAACTCGAGCAACACGGGGTTAATTGAATAAAGTATCTCGATAACGATGAAAAACGCGACGCGATTTCACCCGCGATAAAAAATAAAAGCTCCGTAGAAAGCTCGGAGGGAAATGTACAATCTAGGTTAAGAGACAACTAAATGGGACGAAATAAATGGCATCAAGCGACGACGTTTCGCTTTGAATTTATTGAATTGAATTAGGTTACAGTAGTTAATTCTAATTCATTTTTAATTCAGTAAACCACTCCAGACGCAACCTACCATTGGCAGGATATGGATACAGGACTATGACTTTATTATATATAGGTAAAATATTTTTTATTTTTAAAATATTTAGACTTCATTTTTAAAATATTTTTTTAAAAATTGTAGCCATATAATAATAACGCCCGCTAAGTTCCATTTGTGTCCATCCATCCAGTTTCAATTGTATCAGATATTATTTTATTTAAGGAATGTATTTCCACTTCTACGATTATAACATGTCTTGAAATATCAAGCTTCCAAAGCTCTGCACCTACTCTCTCTCCCTTATAAGTCAGAGTCAGAGTTTTTTCAGAATACTTTTTGTATAAGCGACGGTAAAAAAATAGGAGATTTTTTAAATAACAGATAGAATCAGTGATAACGGAAGTATTTAAAACAAACCGTTTTTATCAATCTCATAAGCTCCTGAGGCCAATGCTCGGGGCAGACTAATTTCTCCTTAAATTCTAAGCACATCGAAACAGTATCAGCTCTGAATAAAGATTAACTTAACTTAAACAAACTTACAGAATTAAGTTCTCTCCAAGGCTAAGTTCTATTTAAGTTTCACGCCTACAGACGTTCTCTGATTAAACAATTAGAATCATTAACATACCCATTATGGAGTGCTAAGTTTGTTGTACGTTTTAATTCATCGTAATTGATATGGGCACTTAAAAAGTGCAAGTCCTTACACTTGCGAGGTTTCTCCTTACCGAAGCCCGGGATGTGCCATATGTTCCCCTTTGTATTTGCAATGAAGCCGAGTGTCATTTAACTTTTAGTTACATTAGGAATTCAATTAAATTAAGAATCATCATTATCAGCCGATTTTAACGAGCCACGAAAGGGCGAGGCAGACTTTTAGATATGGAGCTTAGACGCACCACGTTGCTCCTGTGCAGGTTGGTGGGCTTAAGGGTCATATTATTTATCTCTGTAACGCTCACTGTCAGATGTTTATGATATTCACTATGGGGTGTTTAAAATAATGATCAGGATAGTTATCTCCAAAGTAAGGTGTGTACTACTACCTTCAAACGCCGCAGTGATAATTTCTTGGAATAAAAAAGCTCAATATTTCATAGTCCGAGCCAAGACTCAAAACTAAGACCTCGTGATTCGGAGCCATACAAACTAACCACTAGACAAAGGTTGCAATTAACAATCTTTCATATTTTTTATTTCTTTGTGACAGATAGAGAGAGCACGGATTAATTAAATCTAAAGAAGGAGAAGAAAAGACGAAAATAATTTAATTTAAAAATATTTTTTTCTAAATGTGTATATGTTTACATGAGCCTGCGCATAGCAAAGTCAGCAGCTCTAACTAAATCGATTCTTAGAGCTCCAAGACTCGATTTCGTAGAGAGAATAAAGAGAGATTTGGCTTGGCTTAGAAAAATGTTGACTTTAGAATGATCACTAATTACGGAAAATTTTTAAACAGTTAAGCAATATAATAACTAAATGTCAGTCTAACAGTCGTTTAGTTATTAGATAAAATTATTATTGTTACATGAGTATTTAACGAGGTAAAATCTATTAAGGTTATGATAAACTAATGTTCTTAAATTCCTCTAATTTCTTAAGGTATTTACATCTATACTAAAGCCAAACCCGATTGAGAATGCTTGTCAACAAACAAATTAAAAATGAAGGTAGATCGCTAGTCATTTTACACCTATATTTTTAAATTAACTGGTTAATGACGAATAAATGACAATAAATTAGATTCGTTAGCTTAAAACTAATTAATATATTTTAAATTTATTGGGCATAAAATGTGTTGCATTTTCTACCTTCATTTTAAATTTGTTTGTTGACAAGCATTCTCAATCGAGTTTGGCTTTAGTATAGACATATACAGATATTTTATATTACGATTGATTTTGGTAAAGTTTTGGTAAAAAGTACAACAAAATGCATCTACTTGAAATGAAAAATCAATAAAAGAAACGAATTCTTTTACATCGAATTCGTATTCATTCAACCGATTTTCACTCGAATGTAATAATTTCTCCGCATCCCCTGTGGGAATGCACTCAGGCCTCGTTCACGTAATTGCACATCGCATACCTCCACCCCGTGCATTTATATGAAAAAAGTTTTCAGCACCAAGTGACCTAGATTCAGGTGCGCCTCTCTCTAAATATATTTCCTCGACCATTAACATGGTTACTCTAATGTACGAGTGCATCAAGTTATTAAAATAAAAATATGATATTTTTTGTAGATGTTAATGTTGATTACGTGTACATACACGTGTTACAATAGCCAGCTATATACTTAACAATATTTTTCGTATTTAAAGTTATATATTATATATATATAATTTCGTTTAAAATTATGCTAGTATTATGCAAAGTACTGTCAACGCCGAGTTGTAATAGTGGTGGGTTTAAGCTTCATATGCCTTCTCTTATAAAGAGAGGAGCATTGCGCCGACTAGACTAGACCGTAAATATAAGCTATAATAGGTAATCATAACAGATTTGATTAATAAAAAAAGTCTGGAACTACAGAACCTATTTTCGTATTTAATGTCGCTCTCAATAGCTACTTTCTATTAATTAGTACAAAACTCCAGAAAACATTAGGTTTTCTTGATTTAGAAGTGATTAGAAGCATAAACAAACATTTGCATTACTTATTGTCTAATAAGAAAGTCACAAGACCATTTTCTAATAGGAGCCTATTACATTTAGGGTAATTTATAAGAAAAAACCAACTCAAACCGACGACTGCATTGGTATCGCTATTCCACAGTTACAAAATAACCCATGTATGCAATTAATTAAAAAAATATGCCGTAGGACCAAGTACAAATTAACATTAATTTACCGAATCGTAAGTTCCGTAAAAAAACAGCGTAAAAAAACCCGTACCAACTGCGAGGCTCATTTTCCGCTCATTACGCCATTCTGCTAAATCACGGATCACTCATTTTGACGATTTGTAATTTACAAGTTAACGGTACACCACAAATACAATCAGAGCTACGAGTAACAACCATTTCTACTTAACAAAAAAACTTTTAGTGTTAGTACAAATTGATTTTTCATATTTTATTCCTTAGATAATTATTAGGGTAAGCAACTTTTTTTTTTGAAAGTGCTATTAGGACAACATAATCTGCCGTACTGCTGTATGTATCTTAACTGTAATCATCTTCAGGAGATTTGCGAAGTATAATATCAAAGTTTACCAAATGTTTAAAGGCAAATATTAAGAGACCTTCTGATAAGTGTTCGATGGCTTATCCGCTAGTTATGTCTTTTTCTTACATGAGAAAATGACAAAACTTATATTTAAACTATCTGACACTTATAAGAATGTGGTGAACCCGACCCTTATTCTTCATAACACTTTCGTAGAATCTTATACACCACGTCGCCATGTCAACAATTTTTGACTTGAGCCAATATACAGGCAGAAAGTAAACGCATTTTTTATAAAATTAAGGAAAAAATGCGTTTACTTTCTGCCTTATCAGATATTCGTCAACCTTAAGAGTTAAGAAGAATATTACTTTATATTAAGTAGTAATCTACAAGTTGGTACTAGTGTATTTTTGTATTGTGCATACACATCTACACGTTGGAGTTTGAATGTATTATAATTTTAGCCAGTTTGTATTACAGACAGAGCTTTGCTTTGTATTGTATAAGTGTATAAATTCATACTAGGTGTCTAATGTATGCTAAGTCTTTAAAAAAACAACCCGCGGGCCACGAGTAGCAATGCGTCACAGCAAGAGTCAGCGTAGAGCGGGAATCAATTAAATTGAGTTCAATCAGGACAGCTTCAAATAATCCTGTTTCAAGCGATATTTGCCGTAGGAGAATTCATATGACCGTTAATTGAACAATTAGCTAAATAGATCCGTGGACTGAATTGTCGATGAAACTGCTTGTTAATTCGAGTGCATTCCACAATTTAGCTGTCCGGTTTAAAGCACATACAATACACTTCCATTACGCGTTTCTCACAATAGATAAATCAAACGAAAAGCTAAAATTCCCAAAACACCTCTATAATACAACCATAGGAAGACGATCCTTACATTCTTCTACCTCTTCAAAAATCTTTCTCTTCAAAAGTCTTACGCTCTTCCAAAATCTCCGCTTCCATTCATAATTATCATCCTATTATTTCAACAACAGGACCAGGCGTTGAAGGAGAGGGAAATATGAAGCTTTGACTTTTTCACATGTTCTAGTGCGAATTGGCGTAGAAAATACGTACAAAAAAAATAAGGCCTTGTTCCTAAAGTTTAGAAATAATGGTGGTGATTAACAGCGGAGCGACAATCGCACTGCGTGTTTAAAGTAGGACTACGTTCTCATGGCCCAGACATTTAACGTTGAGTGTTTATTGTTTTGAGTAAGTGTTAGATAAGCAACGATTTACGAGATCCGAGTCATTGTTTAGCTAACCGACCGCGAAACCGAAAGTTGACCTACAATCGAGATGACTCATCATAACCTGTGTTTAAAGTCGTGCTTAATCGCTAATGTTGGGTTACTTTTATCGGTTTACGTATTGAATACTTTTGATTAAAGCATAGTTTTGAAAGAAATTGGAAATATAATAGGTCCCATTTCCACTTATTTCTTTATTCATTTAATGATATGCAATTAAAAACTAAAATGCGTAAATACGTCTGCGTGTACCTACGTGACTTAACTCCTCTTAAACTGATGAACTGTTTTGGATTTCTTTCATATGCGCAGGAGTGGATCGCTGAATATTTTTTCACAATTGGACTTTGAAAGATACTTGTTTCAAATCATAAAGTACTGCAATTTAATTCTAGGAATTGCTTTTTTTTGTTAAACGTTCTGAGAAAACATCAGCCAGAGCTACTTTGTTTATAAACAATCACATATTTGCTGATACAACACAGTCCATCATAAACATATCCCACATCATCAAGTTAGTATTATTATATAAGCTAATAGATATATCTCAACGTTTGGCGTTACATTATCTGTCTAATATAGATCCCTCCAATAGAAAGTTTAAGACCCTTGTTATTTTAACAAATCTAGGAATCTACCCTTTAACCTCAGTAAGGAAGCGCCAAATGGCACAGACAATATATAGTTTAAGGTGCAGTTTCATGATGAAATCGCGTGGGATATCGCAACTCTTTGCGCAAGCAGCAAGTAATTGGTTGCTGCCCTTTCCCAGCTAAACAGGATGTCGTTCAATGTACATTCCAATACCAAATGTGTGTTAGTTTAGTCGACGTGTGATCCACATTTTATCAAGTGACTTATTTAGTATCCAGCGAAAGCAGTTACTTGCAATACCATGTCATAAACAAAAAAGCCCACTACAGGGCCAGGCCTCCCTTTTTATAGGAGAGGGGATACGAGAAGATTTTACAAGATAAGAAATAATTAGGTATGGTGTACGATGTCGATTCTACAAAAAAATATAAATAAACATTTGACATTCACTATTATTCATTTATAACTAGATATGCTTCTCGGTTTCTCTCGCGTAGATCTCATTCTCATGGGCATATATGGTAAATAGGATAATAATCTCCATGCCAAATAAAAAAAGATGGAATGAGATAGAGATCTCCAACAATATCCTTGTGCAAATTTTTAACAGTTTGTAGAGCTCTACATGACATGTAATATCTAAATAAAGAGGGAACAATCTTAACTTAAGAAATCTACTCGATTTACAATTATAGTCGTGCAAATAAAAGGCAAGTCTGCTAATATAAGAAACCTGAAAGTAAGGAAGTCGTCATAAAGTTTATAGGCGGCTAGATTATTTTCTTTTTAAGTGGCCAGTACTTATCTAGTAATTGCAGCCTCTAAGCATACGATACGCGATACCACAAACTGGTATTACATGCATTCAATGCAGATTACGAATAAGATACACAGACGGAAAAACGCATTTAAGAACATAAGTTGGTACATATCGAAGGCATCAACTGTTAAGAACTAAAAATAATAATGTAAAAAAGGTGTTCCATAAATTTCGAAAACTGTTCTTGATGAGGTATTTGACGCGTATGTTATATGTTTCTACCCAGTTTAGACAAATAGTGATTGAATTTTTTGGGGCAGATTGAGTATAGATATTATAATTATTGTCATCAGTGCACCAACCACCTGTTTTCTCTGCGTCAATTCCTTAGGTTTGACGGTTGCCTGAAAGAGAACACTTTTACACCATTGTTTCTATTTATACTATTAATTTTTTGTAATGTCTTGTCTCTTGGTGTAAAATAGAGTTAATTATTATTAGATAATGCAAGGCGGATCGTTATACGAAAAGTGCACTCTTACAATAATAAGCGCACGTAGAAAGATTTTGTCAAGTCTGGGTGAAGTGCTTTCATACGTCGGTGTTTCACGGAGTATAGCAAAATAAATAAATCATTTAATGTTGCCTTCCGAGCCAGTGGTAGAGTCACTACAAACAGATGAATTTGACATTTTAAAAGTGCTCGTAAAGACTGAATAGAAGTGAATTCTTCTATTCAACTAAAAGGTAAAAACAATTATATTCTGAATGGCTCTCTAGTCACAGCCATGACTTAATAATCCCGCTCGACTTGTTTTAGTGCCATTAAGGTCAATTGTACCGTATATTGCACAATTCAGGTCTTACGGTTCGTGAAAAAAGACCGTATCTACATTACTGGCCAGTGACCACTGCATAAACTTAACTTAATAAGTTCATGTCATAAGTTGTACTGTTATACATAACTATCTTACACTAAACTTAATCCGCTGTACTGTTATACATGACTATCATATGCAAAACTTAATCCGCAAAGGTTTTTTCTAGTGCTTGCTTATATCGATGTATTTTTTTATTTACTTAATTATTATCTCTATGCCTCTATTATACTTGAAAATTAACGCAGCTCAAATTTTAATTTTAAATTCATGATAAAAGTAACAGTACAAATCTCATTAAAGTACAAGTTGTATTAATAATTGAAATTCTATTATAGTTACATAGGTGATTTTCAGGACGTTATCTTAAGCTTGCAAGGCTACAAAGATAGACTCGTTCTGAAATCATTATAAGTAGGACATATTTTTTAGCCGACGTATCTCTAAATACTTTGGAATATTGCAGACATGCTAATTTAAGATTCCAAACAACATTTTTTTTAGAATTGGACATTATGGTTGCCGGTGCATGTAATATATGCCTCAAGTTGAAGGGCAAAGATCTCTATCGGACATTAACGGCAAAGTCGCTAGTAATATAAGCGAATAAAATGTATTTCGATATTTTGTGATAGACTGTATGTAGATGGGTTTCAACTAAAGATCAAGTAGAACATCTGCTTGATTTGTCAATTTTTTATTGCATAATGATACAATAAACACTAGAAAAATACTCTATATAGCACTTACGAAAGGAAGTTCTTATATAAACTTCTGATACCTAAACTTTAAAGCATTAGATAATCACGGAGTTTTAATTGATGATGCATTCGAAATGGAACGCACTATCGTGACTGCAAGTACCTCGTACTTTAAGGTCTATAATAAAACGTATTCGTAGGTCACGAAAAAGTTTTGCAAGTTGTTTTTTATGATATAAAACAAACATGACTCAGCGATTGTTGTCGACGCTATGACTAATCTGCTATTAACCCTGGCAAGAAGCAAAAAATACTTTTTAGGTACTCGTAAACATAAGTGAAACATTTATACAAGTTTGGACACAGTGTTTTTGGAATTGGAGAAAATGTTCTATTGTGGCAAAGATTTTGTAAGTTTTTCAACCAAAATAGGTGTGACAAGGGGCAAATTTGTAAATAAATGAAACACGGGTACTGTGTAATACTGAGTTCAAATCTCATATAATATTTTCACTTTGACTGAAGCTAGTTGCCGCTCGGCAAAGACGATCCATTAAGGATTTAAGCATACTGCAACCGAGTGAGTTCGATCGTCATCTTCGTATAGTTAGTAGCTACTTATACTTGGGCTACTTCGGATCGACAATTGTCGGCTTGAAATAACAAATAGGCGAAACTTAGCGTTGTTGTGAAACACTACATAGTTAACATTATACTATTTCCGAATGTATCATAATTGTTAATGAAAACTGACTTGTTGAATAAAAGGAGCTACATACTTGTAAAAAATAACTTTTTTTTATTTATTAGATATGCAGGTTTATAATTATACCGTGCAACCGTAGGTACTTGAACCCACCATACAATCCAAATATAGTCATATCATGTCGACTGTGTTCCATTAAGCCAGTTTAGGACAGCCGTAACTAGTAATAGCGAAACTAACTTTATCGCCGTAATTAAAAAATACTTAGGAAGCAATTTCTGAGGTAACTAAAATGAGAACTGATGACGTAATTCGCGTTAACATCATAGCAGACGGGTGCAATAAAACCTCTATAACTGCCCATTGTTTTACCTATTGCTGTTAAGAGTTTCTAGTGTGTCACCGATAAGCAATATGGCATATATCTATAAAAGTTCTGGCATTTATCGATAGATGGAAAAATTAAACGGTGATACTTTCTAGTTTTTCCATCTATCGATAAATACCAGAACTTTTAATGACTTTTTGAAATATCACGCTTGTAAAAAAACCGACTTTTTGAAAAATCATGCTTGAAAAAAAAATTGCGGAACCGATGGGATTCGAACCCGCGTCTCTCTGGCGATTCGGGCACTTAGAGCGCCTTACCGCTAGGCCACGGTCCCGATGACGTCGGTGCCGAAATTGTGCTTTTGATATTTAGGGGGTGTTAGGTTTTTTCGTTACGGACTTTCGGGATTCGGTCTCCACGCTCAAGGCCCGCGATAGAAGCTATGCAATAGTTTAAAAATAAAAGACAATTGAATTGTATTTATTATAATAGAAAATCTTTATTTTAAGTAAATTTTAAATTCGAGAACTATCAAAATTTTCAGTATTCTTAATCAAATAAAGTAATTGTTTATTGATTAAATGATATCCTATTGTGTATCAACGTATCAACAGAATCACGAAAAAAAATAAAAAGTAACAGTAACAGTAAATGTAAATTATAAACAATTTTCCCACGGATGATACGCTCGGTTGGGCGGTGATCAGCGATCGCGACGTTTTGCGCCCACAAAAAGGGTAATGCGTTTAAAATGAAGCATCTGTGCGTAAATATTACGTAATAGATACTTTACTTAGTTTTACTTTAGCATGTTTATTTTTATTTTGTTTGCGCTCACAAAAGTACTTCCGGGCGTAAATATTAAATGAACTATAATTATGTCAAAGACACTTTGCTAATTTAGTTACTTTAACGCATGTCTGATTTAGTTGTAAATTTTATGTTTTAATATTAATTTGCATGTGTAAAAATAATTATCATCACTATCGGGCATCGCTTTCCCGTCTTCGGGCTGCTTCCGAATAATCAATCCCTGACGAAATTATTATCAAAGCCTAGTCCAAGAGACGAACACAGCTAAAAAAGATTTTTAAATGGATAATGAAAAATAATAAGATATAGTTATGAGACCAAGAGTAGACATAAAACTAAAATAAAGGAAACAATATCATTAACAAAAAACTACACGGTAGAATAAGTAGAATCGTGTCGTTAAATCTTAACAAAAACCAACGTTAAATGCTAAGAATATTGCATGACATTACAGTTACACCGCCATGCTATGCCTATAGAAACATTACGTATAAATGGACGATTAAGAATTTATGTCAAATGATAATGAGCTGCTATTGCATAATGGCTCTATGAAAAGCAAACAGAATTATTTACCAAGTGCAGTGCGTTTCCCAAATTAAATTTCCATGGCACAGATTTTTTTTATTATTTGCGTGACCCACTAATGGCAAGCGACCATATCTAGCTGTACTAGAAATGAGTAACTATGACGTCATAATATTTTTATGAAATTTTTAATTTAATCAATCAATTAATCAATCTAGCTAGTGGCTCTATCATTTCCAAAAAAAGTCTAGCAAAGCTCAGTCAACCAGGTACTAAATATAACATAAATGTTTTTTTATTCAAGCGTAACAATAGATTAAAGGATTAAAATAATAAAAAATAAATATAATTATTGACTTAAATTAATATATTGGCTTAAATATTTAATTAAATACATCTCTCTACGGAAATTAAATTTTTTAATATTTTATTAATACTGATGATATGTGCTATCATCAACATCTGATAGTGACAGTCACGTGGTGGGTCTACGTTCCATATCCCCCTCTCCTATAAGAAGGCAGATCTGGCCCTGTAGGAGGCTGCTACTAGGCTGGTAATGATGATGATGATAATATGTAATGGGTAAAAAATCATTGTTGTTATAATTTGTGGTTTACCAAAACTGAGACGCGACCAAAATTTGGGAAACATTGCAATAGAGTAAACAATATACTAAGCCACAGTTTAAATCAAGATAATTAATATGAACGAAGCAGTTTGAACTACATTTTGTAATTTAAACATCGAATATTTTAATGGCAGTTTTTGCTACTTTTGCAAGTCCGACAGGTACCGATAAATTAACTAGGTATTCAGGCAACGAATACATTAATTAGGCACTGGTTAGTGTTGTAGTTATTTGGTAATCAATATAGTTCTGCAACACGGTTTCTTTTAGTATAAACACTTTAAATAAGTGTTATCTTTATTGAAATGAAAAATACTAATAAATAAAAAAATAGAGCTAATCTATTATTTATCTATCTATCTATATACATAATAACATAATTGATATAATCTAACTTAAAATGATCATGTTGTTTTTAAAAGCCAAATTTTAAGCAATTTTGTCATCCCATTTTTTTTTTCATTTCGATTTCGAAAACGATTTTTTTTTCATTTCAAGTTTTAACTTTGTCGACAGTAAATTCTATTTAGGATATTTAAATATGATATTTTGATTACTTGATCCAATTGAAGAAGGAAATGGCCGGACGACATAAGAGAGTGGACCGGAGTCGATTACCCACAATTAAAGCGAATTGTAGATAATAGGAAAGCTTTTCGCATATGGTCCGCGAAACTTTGTTCGGAAGATGGCACCAAGGCTTCATTACTTTGGCCTTTAATTAAAAACACCTGTTAGTAGTACAGGGTAACATACCCAATGAAAAACTTAAGGTTACATAAGAAAACAGACGTCAGCAACAGTAATAAACACCTGTAGGTAATACAATATGAGTTACGTTCAAACATCTATGATACATTGTGTAGTGTTAATAAATTTCTTATTGATATTATACAACGGTTGCGCCGTAGCATTGAATGGGAACATATAATGTTATTGCGGTAAGTGCAAGCGCCGTGGTCAGGTATCGAACTAATGCATAATAGTCACGAGTAGGTATTAGTTGACCACGGGCCGTGCACTTGTGCAGAAACGTAATAGCTGAACCGACCGCAAGTTCATAATTTTAATTAATTATATTCGCTTTATATGAACAACAGGGAGCCTCGTATCTAACTTCGATCAAAGTAAAATTACTTCGATCGAGGTTAATAATACTAATTACTAGGTACACCTACTAGTAGTAGACTTTTGTAATAATAATGAAAAATGAAAAATAAATAAATAAAGAGACGAATACCTAAGCATTCCATGGATTAACCGTGCAGCTGCCGGGTCCATCGCGTAGCTGACAGAAACACTCTAAACAAAGGCCGAGACTGGTGACACCAGTGTAGGTTTAAAGGAGATCCCTTAGTGACAGGCGTCAACACTCACCTCCTCTATTCATGTTATTCTCCCTGCCCAGCCAAATTTGGATGGATTCTATTGGAGCAGCTGTAGGTTATAATATGAAATTTGCTGCATTGCTAGTAAGGCCAATGTCTTTTACGAGATTAATGAGTGATTTTGCTGGTATACCTCTCGCGCGTTTTTAGATATAGCAGAATACACCCATCAAAATTCAGACCCAAAGTAAGCGGAGCTCGTGTAATAGGTATTAACTGATGATTGAAAAATATTTATCTATACCAATATTATAAAGAGGTAAAGTTTGTAATTTTGTAAATAAAATTCCGTCGGGGCTAATCTTCGAAACTACTGATCCGATTTTAAAATTTTAAAGCTACGTTACATGTCATAGGCTATATTTTATATTTGTATTGTATATATTACCCGAGTTATCATAGTTTTTGTCGCGCGAGTCGGACCGTGAAATTTATTAAATTTAGCTTTATGCGTGTACGCTGCCTTAAATATTGGATATAATTGAAAACATTGTATGAAAACTTTATGCATTTTAAAAAGTTCTACAAAAAAGTCCTCAAAAAAATCTTTCAAAAATTATAATAGATATAGATAAGTAGATATTAAATATAGATAAGTAGATAGTAGATATTTCTTTTAAAAAATTATAATAGATATAGATAAGTTCTAAAAAACATCCATCCTCATCACAAACATTTTCCAGTTCCGAAATCGAGCCCACGAACTTGGATGAAGAAAGCAGGGTCACAATCCATTGCGCCACACTGCCGTCAAAACGAAAAAGTAGGAGTAAGTGTTTCTTAGTAAGAGCTCCTTATGTTTGTCGGGGTATTTATTACCCTATTGCATTCAATTCCGATATATCTCTTATTTCCGTCATATAGATAATACCTATATATGTCATTATGTATATATATATACTATAACGAAAAAATCCCCTACTACTGATTGTATTTATATGTTTATCGTACATTAAAAATAATAATAATTGATCAGATGTACTGAACTGCTATCTAAGGTTGACCGCAAAATCATCAATGTTACAAGTATGCAGTCTCATGTCTGTCATTAGAATGAGATCATGTTGCAAGGATGACATTCATTGTATGTTCCGATCACGGAGTGGGATTAACTGCTACGTAGTACAACCGACCTTTTAGTTTGCGAGGAATGCCAAACACTATGTCTACGGACTGTAAATGGACATCAATTTGCGTCAATCAATATTCAGAAACAGTATTCTTATAAGTTTACTAGAGGATGCCCGCGGTTTCACCTGCGTAGTTCCCGTTCCCGTGGGATTTTCGGGACAAAATGTGGCCTATGTGTTATTCTGATATGTAAGCTATATTATTGTGAAGTTTCATCAAAATCCATTCAGTAATATTTGCATGAAAGAGTAACAAACATCCAGCCATGAACACAACTTTCGGCTTTATAATATTAGTAATATTTGACGCCCTCCGTGGCGCAGTGGTATGCGCGGTGGATGTATAAGACGGAGGTCCTGGGTTCGATTCCCGGCGGGGCTGATTGAAATTTTTTTTAATTTGTCTTGGTCTGGCTGGTGGTAGGCTTTCGCCGTGGCTAGTTACCACCCTACCGAAAAAGACGTACCACCAAGCGATTTAGCGTTCCGATACGACGTCGAGGAAAAACCGAAAGGGGTGTGGGATTTAATCCTACTTAGATTGCATCATCATTTAACATCAGGTGTGATGCTAACTAAAATAACGGCCAGGTCAAGAGTACCCTAAACCGACGAACTTGTATGAAAGGATTAATGAAAGTGGAAGAAGCTAAGGAAGTATACAAGGACCGTGGCAAATGGAGGGAGGTGGTCTGTGCCTACCCCTACGGGAATAAGGCGTGCTGTTATGTATGTCATGGAGAGCAAAGGTTCTAGATCTACACGCCCAAAGCTAACATTTTGTAACTCTATCATAGCGTTCTACGTGAATCCTTGTTTTAAGTTCTCTATAACATCTTAAATTACCTAATTAAAATGTATGGTTATTTTGAGACGATTGGTGTGTTTTAAATCACACTAGTTTTCTATCACATAATATATATCTTTATTTAGCTTTAAACTTAAGGACAAAGAAGTGGAAGGACGTGGTCTCTGCCTACCCCTATAGGAATGAGGCGTGATGGTATTTATGTATGTATGAATGTATGTACAACACCGTACCCCTAGTTTTTAGGTTAATTATAATGTTTTCGTAACTGAAACTTAGTATATTTTCTTAATCTAACTGTAATAAACATAGAAATAACAACAGACTGACTAACAAAACATTATTGTATATATCTACTTCTTTATTTATTCACACGTTTTTCGAACAAACGTGTGAGACTTCGCAATGCGATGCTGCATTGGCGCTGCTCGTGACGTGGTGCGCGCGCAGCGATGGGCGTGGCCCGTTCAAGTTCATCCGAGATACACTCGATTCAAAGCGCTTCGTAGGAAAGCTTTAGTTTAGAAGTTATTTTCTCTATACATAGCTCTATTAAATACTATGTAAAATTAATAAAAATTTCTCCCCCGGTTACGAGACGTTTGAATCCTCAAGCAAGTGGCGTTTCAGTTTCGTTTTTAGTCTTATACAACCATTTTTTTTTTCAGGCGATCGGTTCATACAGAGCCAGGGCTCCCTACTAGCAGAAGAGGGAATATAAAGCGTAGACCCACCACGCTCCAAAGCGTGTTGGCGGGCATAGCACTATAATGTATGATTTTTATTAAAAATCACTTTCAGATGTCGATGATAGAGACCTAGACCGATGGCTCAACGTAGGTACTCTTCAAAGCACGGGGTTGTAATACCACAAACTTCCCGACTCTGGGTTTATAATTTACTGAAAATTTCTTAGTAGTAAAAAACTCAGAGTTATTCCACAAGCCGAATCAAATAGGATTCGAACCCAGGACCTCGTGATCGCTGTCATATAGGCTAACCATTAGACCAAAGAGGCAGTCCGATATCGATACGATTAATATTTGTCAAAATACCCGGACGTATGTTTCAATCAAACAAACCGACAAAGACGTACGGCCAAGCGACTTAGCGTTCCGGTACGATGTCGTGTAGAAACCGAAAGGGGTGTGGATTTTCTTCATCCTACTCCTAACAAGTTAGCCCACTTCCATCTTAGATTGCATCATCACTTAACATCAGGTGTGGTAGCAGCCAAGGGCCAACTTGTAATGGAGAAAAAAAAATATATATCAAATCATCTTCAACAAAACGTTCGTTGTTTCGCGGAAGGTTATTGTAAAAATTGCTCAAAATGGACCTCCACCATGAACGACCGCCGACCGAACGAACGCCGACCTACTTCTTAAAGTAATTTTTCGAAAGAAATTCGCGACAATTTATTTGAAAATGACTGCCAATTAATATATGAAAAATTACCCAAGCATTCCGCGATACTAATTTCAAAGTATCAAATCCTAGGTATTTTTCGATTGGTCAAAATACCTAGAAGGTTTTGATACATTGAAATGTATGCCTATATTTAAATTTATTGGTAACAAAACTCTTAGTTAGGTATGCTTTACTCAAGCAACTCTACATTGCAAAAACCTATCAACGATGTAACCTGTTCTTTGTTTTTTTTTAATTTGCGTGAAGATTCATATTATTTTTAATAGCGTAGAGATAAATTACAGGTTTTAATGTTGCACTACACATTGACAAATCACTTCCGTTAACTATCGCATTTGCTAATGGGTCGAGTCTAAAGTTATTCTGAAAGTAACGAGATATCACAATGGAAGTAATAAATGTTATCAGGAGTGAAATAGTTGCAGTAGAAATTAGTACTAAATACGCTAACTGGATAACTAGATATTCATAATATTTTACTAAGAATAATATAATTTCCATACGTTTTTACAAGTACATTAAGTTTATTTCCCGCAAAATTGTTCAGATTTGTGCCATATATTCGAAAATCCGAAATTAGTTTCGGTGAGTTACAAATTCAAAAGAAATTTATATTTTTGTACTTTTACTATTTTGGCAACAGTAGTCGTAGATCGCGGTTCATACTATTTCAAAGGCATAGATATAATCCAAGCAATGTATCGTAATTCGTTATAGTATACTATGCAAAAATAATTTTTTTTTATCAAAAATAGAACCGACAAACCGCACTAAAAAGTAATAATAACATTTAGTTGCTTTAATTTACTTAAGCATATCTATGAAGTCGGTGCCAGCAATTTTAAGGAACATTTATTTAACGTATCCTAACAGGATGACAATGAGACCATCTTGGAAGTGTGCCCTTTTTAATAAAAAAAAGAATTATCAAATTCAGACAACTAAAAAAAATATACGTATCAAATTGAGAACCTCCTCTGTTTTTTTTTGTCGGTTAAAAAATAAGTACAATCACGTCAAAGTGCATTGACACATAACTGCCAAGTAAAACCGCAATCAAGCGCTAACCTTTTTCCGATAGAAAACACCAACAAAGGAATAAGTAACAATATATAGCGAAAATGGGTCATTTTTACGTGAATCTGTTAATATGTGCTCAGCAAATATAACTACAAAACAAGGGAATACGGTTAATTAAGGCAACAAGTCGAAGTGTAATTTTGGCAAGCCTAAACACATTGCCCGTTAATGATACTTCGGCTGTAGCTAGTTATTACTTTAAGTCCTGCTAGCAGTAGCGGGACTTATCCCTATCTCTATAGACAAAATGGTAAGGGAACGTGCCCAATTGTTTGCAAATAAGGAGTTAAAGCTACTGGCGTTGCGGCAGGAATCCCTCGTGGAATGGGAAAGGGAATTGATGGAAGGAGGAAAAGGAGCATTTACCAGGGAACTGATTAAGGACTTTAAACTATGGATCAATAGAAAGCACGGAGAGGTGGATCGGTGGGTTGCACAGACGTTGAGCGATCACGGGGTGTTCAATCTTTAGCTCTTTGCAATCGGGAAAGCTCCGACAGATAAATTGTACTCCTGCGGAGAAGAGGACACCCCGAGACATGCTATTTTCGAGTGTCCGGCTTGGGCGGATCTAAGACTGGAGCCACAAGCAGATAAGAGGTATGATTAGCAGCGAAGAAGATTGGCTTACATACGCCCAAATGTTAAGGGGCATAATGAAAAGAAGAGAAGAAAAGGAGAAAAAATAAGTTATTACTTTAAACGTTCCAGTTAATGTCAAAAATCTCAACAGGAGTAGGCTATGTACAATAAAACATTAAAGGGCAATGACACATAAACTTTAGGCAATACAGCAGTCAAGCGCTAACTTTTCTTCGAATAGCAACAACAAAGGAGTAGGCAACAACAATAGAGTGCAAAAATAGATCACTTTGACGTGGAACTGTTAATGTGCGCCCAACAAATATAACTACGGAAGAAGGGAACACGGTTAATTAAGGCAACGAGTCGAAGCGTAATTTGGGCACGCCTATAGCTTTAAACACATCGCCCGTTAATGTTACCGCGCCTAAAATATCTGTTTCAAATGCCACGGTGCGACATGATGGGCGTATTTTTAGATTTCCTTTTAGTGGTACACTTTTAGATACGAAAGGTTACATTGTAATGGCTGATATATAGGAAAACCTATGAATAGTACATCCAAACTATAAGACTAGAGGAAATAGACAGAACAGAGCAACTGACTATATTTAGGTATAACTTAAAGCCAAACATAAAGATTGTTATCAGTAACGTTCGTTAATTGTAAATATAACTTTAATATCAATACGACTTATGATAAGAATTTTGAAAATTTCTACTGAGGTAATATATCACATATAACATTTCACTTTAAATAATAACTAAATTAATAAATATACACACCCCCCTTTTTCCCCTACTTACAGTAATCATTTTGAAATTTTATATAGCCTATGTCACTACCACAATTTTGACGAATTTAACGACACCTCATATGTCAAAACGCTCGAAAAACATTACCTTCTGACGCAGTCGGGTAAAAACAAAAGAAAAGAAAACTCATCATAGTACTTGATAAAGCCAATTAAGGTTTAAGTTCTTAATATTTCTGATACAATTAAAATAATAAATTCACTCTAGAGACACTTAGACAAAAACATTTGTACCTTGACATTTCTCCGTTCAAGGGTTGCTTATTTCTTATGTGTATGACATCAGTCTTAAGCGTTGTAGCGTAGCTAACGTCTCGCAAAAACAACAATGTTAAGGTTAAATATAATAAATGCTCTCAGAACAAATTACCAGCGGGACGTGACCATCGAGCCACGAGTCGTGAGTCTACAAGTGAACCTCAAAATTCATTTACGTCGCGTAATTTAATAAAAAACCGCAAACATTATAACACCAATTAAGCTGAAAACCTTGAAATTAAAAATAATAAGAGAGACGTGCATTTCTAAGTCACTAAAAAAAAGAAATTAACGATAAAAGTTTGTTAAATAACTTTAATAACAAGGTATCTAACTAAACAAATGCATGAATTTTCTGTTAAAGTACACAAGGTAAACATGATTTTACACGAAGGTTCAACGATAATTGGAAATGTCGATGATCATCATTATGTCAATAATAACTTGACTCTACTTACTTGTGTTTCAACAAATAGATTTCATCCCTTTTGCAACCAAAATAAGGTTGATATTCAAAAAAAGGCAACTTAACGGTGATGAAAAAATCCAAGTCACGCTCGACTGCAGATCGTGGAAAGGGATTGTGAGACACTGACAGCCATAGCAACTGGATTTCAAGTATTTTTAGTTCTATTCAAAGGAAACCAAAGTAAAAATATCCAAATGATTCACCAACTTAATAACATTTTTTACCTGTAACTCTGTAATCATTTTTTTTCATCGTATTTACGGATTACGATCTTATTATTTGTTGATCTCGAAATCTAGCTGTGTAATATTGATGAGAAAAATTTCGATTCTAAATTAGGTTTATGCAAATAATAATGCAATGTCAGAAGGACGTTTTAAGAAATATAAATTACAATAATAATATGAGAGTGTTGATAACTAAATCAGAAAGCATCAATGATATACATACGTCGTAATTTATGTTAAATACAGACAATATTTCTACGAAACACTGTTGATACCCTTGCACTTCCTGGAATACGAAAGAAGGTGAAACTTATGACTCGAGCGAATCGAAGAGATCTGACCGCCTTACGAGGATCCGCAATTCACGCACTGAATATATATCGAATTTGTTACTCTCTACACTTTTGAGGATATATAGAATTAATGGCTAATACATAAGGCAAGCCAAATAAATATCAAAAATATGCATTTTGCTTATTTTATCTTAACACCTTTAACAAGCTCCACTCACTTTAGGTTAGAAGGCGATGTGTGAATTGTCTTCAAAATTATAAACAATATAAAGCATAGTCATAATATTCCTTCAATGACAGACTGAAAGGGAAATAACGAATATGTAAATAAGGCATATTTATGTATGTTTCTTAGTCCCTAATACTATGGTGGTAGTGAAAGTCCTAACTGCAATGCTACTGACCATCGTCGCGTGTCTATATTAGATAAGATAACGAGATGATTTTACAACAACTCTCACCAATTTATCAATTACCTTGCTCATTTCATACTACTGCAATTACTATTACTAAATTGAAATCTGATGAAACAGAGAAATCAAATTAGGGAGCCGTACGGTATGCGTGACATCGTATAATATTAGGAAAGAAAGTCATTGAGGCAATTACAACCAGGCGCAATTAATCAAATAGCACGTATAAGAAATATAAAACTCTTATCATTAACGATAATAATAATGATTCGTACGCTACCGGTATTTTTGTAAGTATTGAAATTCGTTCAAACGGATGTTCTGCGGTGCTAAATTTAGAGGGTAACGCACCCTTCAAGTTCACAGTCAGCCGGGGTTGCGACGGCTATGAGTACACTGGCACTTTCCCACACACACAAGCAATTCCTGCTAGAATGGGTAGCGATTGATTTTTACAGAACCCAAGCACAAATCGTACAAACACTCGTTATCGTCATAAACCAAACACAGATTGCAATAAAGTATGATTAATAAAGTTAATATAAATTTATAATATCTACCAAATTACGTGTAATAGATAAAGATATCATAATGCAACATCACAAGATTAACAATGGCAGAAATGCGCAAACAAATTGCGGCGTGCGAATAACATTATTTGTAAATACTTACTTTTGTTAAGCGATTTCAAACAAGAAGCCTAGCTCGTAATCAATCGAGGAAATCCATTCTCACACACTGCACTAGTTAAATATACTATTGCGGTTAGTCCTTGTCCTTAGAATAAAAATAAGTACTAATTAAGCTCTATTTATTGCAAATGTTGAACATATTGCACCAAAATATTGCTAAGCTCTCGCTAGAGCGCGGGTTCCCGCTTTATCGATCTGCCGTTGTAAAACGAATTCCCCGTCTCATCCCAGCGTTTGCTGAGGAATACGTGAAAACTGAATATTTTTGCACGTGTTTTGTGTGATATTTGTTTATATTGTGCGGAATAGTGCGATCAGCTGGCGCGTGCGGGCGGCCGGAACGTAGTGTTCGCTGCCGCGTATGCCGCGCGCGACTGGCAGGCTGGTTTAGTGGTCTCGCCTCGGCGCGGTATCGTCACTTGGGGCCATGGAAACGCCCCGCGGCATCTTAACGGGCCGTTACCTACGAGTACACGCGGACGTACTATAGCGGACATGTAAACAAACAACTCGTATTCTTGGCTTAGTTTACACTCGACAATGGACTGTAAAAGGTAATGTGGTCTGCGTTCGGTTTCCGTAGAAATCTATACTAAAGCGATCCTCAACAGTACTTGGCTATCGTCACGTTAGTAAAGATTAAACTTTAGTAAATACTTAAATAAAAATAATAAACAGATTCGTCCGATAATTTATTTTTTTGAAGCAAGCGATGTTTGATATTACGAAGAAAACTTTGTTAAAAACATCGTCAAAATAATGTTTTTACACGCGTTGCATTCAACCTCATCAATGTCATTTTATAGGAACAGCTCAATTCAGCATGCGTCATAGAGTAATTCCGGTTTTACCTTTACAAATCAATAACTAGCAGAGCCCTTTCTAGGAATCCGTTGAAACAGAAGTCAATATTCCGCTCAATATATATTTAACATTTGCTCGCGCTACGCTAAAACGGGAAACAGCGTACATAACATGAAAAAATAATGACGACATTGAACGCATCAATTAACAATACATCCAAGCGTGTAACTTGAACACGTATCCAAACATAAAACACTTGATTAAACAATCGTGTACGATGAGATAGACGAACGGCACACGCGGTCTCAACATCTATGATATAAGAGCATTATTCATTGAAAACAAAAGCGCTTTTATATCATCGCCATAGGTAATAGACAAAGTTTCAATAAACAATGACGACCTCCGCCAAGAGGCTATCCATACTGTAACAGATCTCACACAATGGGGCAAATGTACGGACAGGATGCGATCGAAATTCAATGCAATCAATAGAAGCACAACAGATGCGAGCGCATTCTTGTATTTAAGATCTACCGTTAAAAATTGACTACATTCTTTCCAGTTAAATCATGTTCATGTTTGCCATAATGTTACTAGTAATACTACAATTATATAAAGCTGTTCGTTTACACATAGCTACAAGAAATACTGAAAAAATAAGAAAAGGATGAAAAATTAATGGATTTTTAAGTCAATAATCTTAGCTTAGATTTAAACTCAGCAGGTTTACTAATTTTGTTCTAGAATGTTTAGCACGAGTAGGCACTGGTCATCTAAAAACGAACTAAGAATTATTATTATTGAAGTACCTAACGTAAATCTGTTACTATTATAGTAATCTTATAAGTAAAAATAATTACTTTATTTGCAATCTGCAGTAAAGTTATCTAGACCCGAGGTAGTAACTTATTGGTATGTTTTACTATAAACCGGAGCATCTAAAGGAGACGTTGACTCTATAATTTTTAATACTTGATAAAAAAATGTCTATTTCATTGTACACCTATTTAAATTCACGAACTGAATTGTCTACTTATTATTCACTTCTAACGTCAGAAGATCTAACATTAGAAGCTTAAACCCGTTCCGGGCGAAGTAACATCGGTATCTAACAACTCAAGACCATTTGTATCAAACTTCCTGATTTACGCAACTGATGTAAAATCATTGTTAGCGAGATCTATTGTACATCGCAAGCATCTGCCAGCGATCCCATTCAATGTTTGACCTTTGATCAACGCTTCGCTGGTCGAACACGTGCGCTCCGATCGAAGATTCTACAGATAAGACACTTTGGCATTTTAAATATAGTGTGCGAGCAAATGCTGGAATTCTCCGATTGAGAAATCTAGGCAACGTATTATATTCCAGATCGTATGTATAATCGATAAGTACACAACTAGCAGGAAAATCGTATTTATTACACACATCGGTATTTATTTAATACTTGCTGTCCCAGTGTTGGTACTAACCGTCCTATAACACAAACGCCTTTTCAGCTAATATTCTGGTAATTTCAGTTATTTTTTTGTTTTATGCAAACAAAACAAAAATAAGCTTTAGAAGTCTTTTCAAGCTTTAGTGAGATTAACGAAAACCAAACTTAAAAGAAATATTTGATATTTGTTTCTATTTTCTACTAATTATTTTCTTTTAGTTGAAATAAGTAACACGAAACACTCGGTGAAGGTCTAGTAAAGAAATGTCATTACAATAAAAAACGTGGGTTATTTTAGATGTGAGTTTTGGGAATGGGAGAAATTTCAAACGGGTTTTATCGAAGTTTCGGTATGTTTGAGACTCTATGAAGATAAAATCTAATGATGTACGAAAGCAATATGAACATGTCCTCTACCAAACCTATGATATAAAAAATACTTTTTCGACGACATCCGTGGGACAGAAGTATCCGCGGCATGTTTAAAAGAAAAAGGTCGTGGATTCGATTCCCAGCGGGGCAGATTGATTTGTCTTGCTCTGGCTGGTAGGCTTTCGCCGTGGCTAGTTACCACCCTACCAACAAAGACGTACGGCCAAGCGATTTAGCGTTCCGGTACGGTGTTGTGAAGAAACCGAAAAGAGTGTGGATTTTATCCTACTCCCAACAAGTTAGCACGCTTTCATCTTAGACTGACACATTGAAATTAGATGTATCAAATTGAGATTGGCTTTGGATATATTATCTTTACCCACTGTTCACAGATATAATATTATAATTTATGAGGATATTTTTAATAAATTGCAGAGATAACAATAGTACTTATCTAAATTAGAAACCACTGTCTTTGTTAACGTATTATTAGTAATCAAATTTTGTCTGGGTCATATCATTGCTTAATTTAATTTAGCTCATTCAATGAACTTGATAAGACTTGTTTATTTATATTTGCGAATAAAAACTCAATCTGTCAATAGTGTAAATAATATAATATTATTATTTTTTTACGATGAGTCAACCATTATTCCGATAGGTAATTTCGTCAATTATCTTAGGTATTCCAAAAATGCTTAGATCAACTTCTCAAAAAGCTTCTCACATATAATCAGTAATATATTGACAATATATGGCCCGCCAACCCACATTGGAGCAGCGAGGTGGGTCTACGCTCCATATCTCCTCTCCTACAAGATAAGAGGCCTAGCTAGGAAAGTGAGTGTGAGAAAAAGGGTAAGGTTGCCTAAATTTGTACCAGGCCGTAAGTCGTATCCAAGCTAAATAAGCATGATAAGTTTGAAGACCCATTGAATATAGAACAATTATGTCGATGATACGATATATTACACGCCACTATTATCGATAAAAAAGGTTCTACACGCCCAGAAGTCATTATTATCGATAAAATATTCAAACAAGGAACTGAAGCGTGCAGTGGCGTACGTCACAAACCAATCTAAGAAACATTAACCCAGATTTAAATTGTAATTCATAACAGATTGCGTATGAAGTAGAACGGAGCCAGTACACCGTGAGCCGACCGACGCTAACGCATTACACATTTCTGTAGAAATCGAAAGTTTTAGAGTACATTCACACTCGGCTCCCTATTTCTCACTGGGCAAACGCCCACCAAGGACCTTGCGATCGACGTGGACCCCTAGCTTTTTATAATGATCGACGGACCAATTAGGTGGCACATCTGATAATTGAAAAGCCGTTGCCTAAGAACAGAGCAACACTTAGCAGGGCATGCAAGAGACCGATCCCGCAAAGTGCCACAGTGTGTCCATTAACCTGAAACATACCTATTAGTTAAGTCAAGACACCTGTCCGTTAAGCCTTAGATTCCTGTTATTCTGCTCTGACCATAACTTCGAGGGCCACATTAGTATAGATGATAACGAGTGTGCGGTATAAACCCAACGATATTAATACTAATTGAAAAAAATGAAGTCAAAATTGACACCAGAGCTGACCGAAAAATTTGAAGCTTGCAAAAAATTAAAATGAAAGAAATGAACATAAAGAATTAAAGACTCAATTTCGCATACATTCAAAATAATTTGTGGGATAAAAATAAACTTCTGAATATTATAAACAAATAAAATCATCAGCTGAATCTAAAGCTGCCAGCTTAGGAACTTAGCTAAGTGGACGTTCATTTGGTAATAAAGCTGATTATGATGATGATGAAAAAATAGTCCCTTTTATCCATAAGTGTACATTTCTTTACAAAATTTTATTTTCGGAATAATTTGATCGGACAAGTAACTAAACTGGATAATTCTGTGTCTTAATGACGTAAGAAAATTCTTACATGGTTGACTGACATTGTAAGAGAGACGAGTTCAAACATTCCGCCAAATGTGCAAGATTTGAATGCATTTTTTGTTGCGTACAGCTATGCAATATTGCATTAGTGTACTAAATTATATTACACTATCACTTTCTGTTTTTTGAAGAACGTGTAATACATTCCTTATTCGGTGTGCATTGTAATTTATTTTTCAGCAGGTCGTTAAATCTTATTTTAAAAAAATAAAGAAATCTTATTAAAATAACTTCATTATTATAACTTTAGTCAGATTTTTTAAAACTTTTGTCTATCTAATTCCTTTATAGCGAGCTTATATTTTAACGACTTTCTTTAGCTTTTTACTTGTCGAGACAATTTTTTACTTGCATTACTTATGTTTTGTCCCGATCAGAATCAAACTATAAATTAAAATTTAACTAAGATTTTTATACATTTGCACTTATAACTAACTAACCTTTTTTGAATAGAGTTTATAGTTAAATCTACATGCTGATTCAAAAAAGTTAAATTACAACTACAGACACAGCTTTTGTTAACAGCTCTACAGGGTGCTGCGCAGTCTTTCACCTCAGTTCAAGTCTAGACTGTGTCTAGACGCGGGTGTCTGGATAGTTGACTGTTGACAGTGTTTATGACCTCAGTGGTTCAGTACGAAATCGATAACATTGTCTAGGAAGTTGAATTCATTTTCAAGGAAATGCTAGTGAAAGTAGTGCAGATGACAAATGTTCCGAATGAATATACAAATTGATTAAACCAGAAGAATTTTTAGTTTAAATAAACAGATATATAAAGAACAAATAATTAATTTATTTGGCTATTATCCTAGAAAAGCCGACGAATCCAAGCGACAAAGTCACCCAGATCTGACAGAAAACCTCTCTTTATACGTTTCATTCCGAAACCGGAGCATCTTAAGGAGATGTTGACTCTACGATTTGCAATTGCGCATTAAACACAACACACACACCGTGACAGTTAAAGAGACGGATTCGATTCCCTTCGATTTCTAAACTATACCTAAGAGAATTATAAAATATCTTAAACATATTATAATTGGATAAGCAATGAAAAGTATTAATAAAAAGATTGGTAAACTTAATTGCAGCTAGTAACCTTGTAACAGTTACAATAATAATATTGTTTTTATACGCAACAAATTAAAATTAACAAACTCAACGATGAATCTCCATCACGATTAACGTTAGTCCAAGGAGGTGGACCTAATGTGTAGTGAAGTTCACATAATAGTAAAGAAATCAGTTCAATTGAATTGCTTGAAAGTTCCTTATTCTGGACGATCTTTTACAAAGAGTTACCAGTATTGAGAAAGCCGATCTTCCGGTTTTGTTGTGCTTCTCCAGGCAAACGGGATCATTGTGAAAAATTTTCACTCGTGTCTCTTGCAATCCGGGCCTAAGCGCTCTACAGCAAGACTCCGGTGTCCGCTAACGTCGTAGTCTAGGGCATTCAAGCCCGTATTGTCAGAGAGACGCGGGTTCGAATCCCGTCGGTTCCGCAATTCTTGATATTATGTTCAATTTCAAATAGAAATTATCGCAAAGTGTGGGTAACACTTTACAATAAAAATATAAAGGATCACTGCGTGTTCTCCGAGGCTACTTTGAAAAGAAATAACAACTTCCCAACTCTAGGCAAAAAACTCTTACTAAAATTTTACTGAAAGAACGAAAACATTTTTCATCACCTCGATATACAGACTGATATCACTGGATCAACGAAGGAGTATAGACTTGCTTTCAAATAATTTAGTAGCAAATGTTAAAACATATTACAATACTGATAGCAGTATATCTCTATTGCCAGAGGTAAAATAAAACATCAAGCAGAGGTCAAAGAGGAAAAGACGTTTAACACGAAGACGGGGGGCTACTGCGATTACCACGCGTCTGGGCACGCGATATTGAGATTAATACCACCGGTGACTCAACTGACGTTTTCTAATTTTACAACGACGTGTGATAAATGGAACCTGTTTACTCGCAAGAAGCTCGCAAGCGTTTGATTATACGCTGTATTAAAGAGTTATAAAGTTACACTATTTTTCCTGTACGGAGATAACCACATTTTTTTTTTATTTATTATTATTACAGGGTTTTCGGTTTAAAAATATGAGTCTCGATTTTCTGAGAATTTGGCTTTCATTATTATTATACTTAAATATGCTAATATAACGCTAACAAATATAAAACAAAAATTTGACTTCTAATTTTTAGAACTACTCAAAAATATGATGAAAGCAGGAATATGTTTTTCAAAAACTATTTTTATATGGACCTTATTGAAGAAGATTTGGAATTTTATCTAAAATTTGTTTTTGCGATACACAGTAATCCATCTTAAATGAAGAAATCATTAGACTCTATGATAAGAATTTAAAATATAAGGATAATATTCCCTCTCCTGTAATCGGTGGTTAATAGGTTGATAGTGATGAGGATGATGACTGTTTTGATAAGAGTTTTTAAAGTCTAAATGAGGTAAGTCAGTTTGTTTACATTTAGTTGAATGCTTAATGATTCGAAGTAGGTAGGTATAGTTCAGAATTCATACGTGCCGGTCACCACATCGGAGAACATATCGAATATAGCGGATATGACACAAAATACCCTATGAAGCAATGCATAAAAACGTTACGCTCTGCACTCATGAATACGCCAGTACAATCAATTATGTATATTAGACATGTCGACAATGTGGTAAGGTTTTCCGATATAGCCATATAAGACCATCGGAAGCGATTATTAGAAACTTATATAAGTTTAAGTGCAATACGTCTCTACATCTCATAGAGTATGTATTATTGCATGCAGTTCCGTGCTTTTCACCGTGTTAATCGTTATGTTTATTGGTAATCTGTATTTAACCCACATCCTTGACTAGTTTCTATACGGAATCATGCCGGAACGCTAAATCGTTTGGCGGTACTGCCAAGGAAAGGTTTTGTTTTAACGACGCTTTTCATGTTTAGATTGTTTGATTGTTGAAATTTTTCTTGTCTATATTGTTAGAAATCAATTAAGAAGGCTAATTAACGAATATTTTACATTAAATGTTAATGTCAATCTACGTGGTGTTACGACGTATATTGACAAAGTGCATTTCTTTATTCTATAAAACCCAAAGATCATTTTATGTACGTTATAATAAATTAAACTAAATTTAATATTAATATAAAATAACTGTTCATTATTTCTCAAATATAAAATGTATTAAATATGAATCCACGACACAGGCTATTATTTTATTACAATTAATAAAGTTGTAAGCTATGATCTACGAATTTTATACATGCCTATTTACAATATTATAAGTGAGATTGAAAAATGTGATTTGTGATCCTGTATGTGTACATTTGCCCTTTATTCGTATACGATAAACCTCCAAAATACTTATAGGCTATACTTGAAAGTCACATTCCTTCAAACTCCCAACGAATATCTTTGTGATTTTTAATATAAACATTTTTTATATGCATAATCATGAGCACGTTGACAATTTTATTGCCTCGAGATTGGCATAGCACAAATCTCATTTTAAAATTTTCATTATCCTTTATTTTTTTTTTATTGACTACAACTTGGCTCTTGACTGCTATCACACCTGATGATGCAGTCTAAGATGGAAGCGGGCTAACTTGATAAAAGTGGGACGAAAATCCACACCCCTTTCGGTTTCTACACGACATCGTACCGGAACGCTAAATTGCTTGGCGATAAGTCTTTGTCGGTAGGGTGGTAACTAGCCACGGCGAAAGCCTCCCACCAGCCAGACCAAGACAAATCTTCTTTTTAACTACGCCAAAACCTAACAATTTCTGTTCGCTATACTCTTCAACGCGGATCCAAAGTTTTCACTACACTTATCAATAAATAGATCTCTATTTACAGTGCAGCTTTGGAAAATGGCTGACAAGCCACTATACCACCGGTCGTTTGATTTCTACTTGTTTGTAGTACGATACGAGTATGTCCAACGTTTGACCATATTAGGCTTTCAATTGAATTTGTCTCGCGTCCTTCACTGTCTACTTGGAACGTTTACTTGGCTCCAATGTTTATTTATTGCGTACTTAAATGTTTTATTGTAGGTACAAATAGGTTTCTTTTATTTATATATTAAAGTGTATTTTATTTATCGTCAATATACCTACCATTCAAACGCTTTAGCCTTTACGGAAAACTAACGTCGTGTAATCAGACAAAGCCTTATATTAATATTTTGTATATTACAGTATTTTATTGAAATTATTAATATTTGCCTGTGATATAAATTTTTAAAAAGGCTCGGAGTCACTTTGCGGGCGATGGAAAGAGCAACGCTTGGAGTACCTCTGCGTGCTCGAATCAGAAATGAGGAGAACCGCAGAAGAATCAAAGTAACCGACATTGCTTAGCGAGTTGCAGAACTGACGACAATAAACGTGGCGTAGGGCGTAGTTTCCCTAAAAAAGGCTGCTATTGATGACGAATAAAATTTTTTGCAAAAAACAAAAATTTTTTGTGAAATTATAATATTTACCTAAATATCATTATTTTATTTTTCAATGACATTATCAGTAGCCGCATTATGAACTATTAAGATAGAGGAGATTAATTTACAACAAAGGAAATGGTTTATATGATAATACAGGTGTGTTTATCGTTAATTTTTTTATCTCTTAACACAGATATTGAATTCGTATAGCACTCATTTTTTTCTATGACTTCACTCTAGTACTTTAAAGAGATATAAGCATTTTTGAAAGCTCAGGATATTGATGCTTTTGGTAACTACGACTACAAATTCGCACCTTAAAATCTCAGTTCTCGTTTCCGTGAGAATTTCTTGATAAATGTGGCCTATTTGTTATAATATTGTGAAGTTTCAAATCCATTAAGTAGTTTTCGCGTAAAGAAGTAACAAACATACACCTGGTCCATCATTATTATCACAAGTCTTACGGGAAAAAGTGTTAAATGTTGGTCATGTTTAAAAGATCGCTATCATTCTTTTAAAAAAAAACTACAATAAAAATATGTATTAATTTATTTGAAACGACAAATAAATTACAAAAATAATCATAAGATGAATACGTTACACATAGATAACATTAATTACTTACACCGGTCTATATTATTATCAAGAGTATTACATAAAAAAGTGTTAAATGTTGGCTAACATTCTTTATCCAAAAAAAAACAACGAAAATATTTGTTGTTACAAATAAAAAACAAAAATAATAATCATAAGATGAATACGTTACACATAGATAACATTAATTACTTGCACCGGTCCACATTATGAGTCATACACAAAAAAGTGTTGCCCGCGCAGATACGTATCGGAATCGGCGCGGGCGCAATTACACGTTACAAAAGCTAGGTTTGTGGGCCAGAGCGCCAGCGCGCGCGTTGTGTCGTATTGTGCAATGTATAATTAGCGATATATTGTTCGCGTGTGAGCCGAATGCGAAACTAGGTGTTCCGATCTATGAATTGCCAATGATAAAATGGACTCTATTGTTTTGTTGGGGCAGTTGATACTTTGTAATTAATTGGAGCTATTTTTATTTTGTGAAGTATAGATTCTCTTTACTGTAATCAAACCTAATCTACACTCCACTCTGTTTCTGCTCGACATCGTACCAGAACGGTAAATCGCTTGGCGGTACCTTTATGCTGGGGTAGCATTATGATAGGGTAGTATCTGGCCGTGGTCAAAGCCTCCCGCCTGACAGATCTCGACTAATTGGGCAATAGGCCTAGCCGGGAATTTAATCCAGGACCTCCGTCTTACAAAACCACCGACCACTGCGCCACGGAGATCATCAAAACCGCCACACTAAAAGTCTAACACTATAGAGTTAAAATATTCTTTATGATATATTTTAAAAGTAACTCAGCTGGCTACGTTGCTTTCTACTACTGACTTATATGGGCAGCATTCCCTTTCATGTCCAAGTATGGCAAACAAAAGTTTACTACAATATTAACCTAGATCGAGCCTTGATATCGTATAGAGCAGACATAGCGTCTCCTCTTAGACGAGCCAGTTTTTAGATAACGACATGTGACTCATAACTATAACATCAACTCTCACTTAGGTAGAGCAACCCTAGTATGATATACCTACATTCGATATAAGTTTTCGAATATGAATTAATGAACTTTGTACCCTCAAAGGTAACGCAATATTAACCTACATCGAGTCTTCACATCGTATAGAGCAGACATAGCGTCTCATCTAGCTTAAACGAACCAGTTTTTAAATAAAGACATCTAAGGCAAAGTCACTATATAACATCGACTCTCACTTAAATAGGACACTGTTAGTCAATCATTACTAAAATAATTTTCAAATAGATAAGACTTTTCGAATATGAATTAATAAAAAATCACACGTCAATGAATTAATTGGTTATAAATACATGTTTAATTGGTTCCAGTACCGTTTTTAATTTGTATGACAGTACGAGAGACGAATATCTTAGCATTCCATGGATTCACCGTGCGGGTGCCGGGTCCATCGCGTGGCTGAGAGAAAAACTCCGAACAGAGCCCGAGACTTGTGACACGGGTGTAGGTTTAAGGGTACCCTTTGTGACGCGCGTCAACACTCACCTCCTCTGTTCAAGTTATTCTCCCTGCCCAACCATATTCGGAAGGACCCTACTAGTGCAGCTTTGGACACTCGTTCCAATATGGAGCTTACTGCGCTTCTAGTAAGGCCAAGGTCTTTTAGCAGGTTGTAGAGAGACTTCGCTGGTATACCCCTCGCACCCACTTCTACCGCGTATAAACTAACCACATAGCCATTTTTGGTTAGTTCATTAGTAAGGTCATAGTATTTATTCACTTTGAATACATGGTCTTTAGGGATGTTTGTTTCCCACGGCACTGTAAGCTCAACGAGTACTATACGTTTGATTTGTTTGGAAAAAAGAAATATGTCCGGTCTAGATGTCGTAATAGCTAAGTCTTCCGGGATTTTATAGTGCTTTTCATACGTGTCCATTAATATAGTCCAATCAGGAGCAGAGCCCAGAATCGAATAAGGCTTGCTGGTGGAATTTGTACTTGAGCCTGCTTTAACGAAGTTAGTTTGTCTTTTATTCGTCGTCAACCCTTTTTGAGCCCTAGCTACTGAAAGGCTTATAGCTTCACGTATGATTTCTAGTACTCTGTCGTGGCGGCGTGAGTAGAGACCCCTGTCCAGGAGCACCTTGCATCCTACCAATAAGTGCCTTGCAGTGCCCACTGCCTCACCACAGGTATAGCAAGATTTTTCCGAGGCTTTTCCCCATCTTACTAGGTTACTCTGATCTGGGAGAGTCAGTTGAAAGGCATTAAGATAAAATTTCAATAAGGCAGGAGACCAATCGTACAGCAAGGCGCGCCACTTCAGAGCCAGAGGGATGCAGAACTCGCCTAAGTTTAACCACTCGTTTTGCATTTCTAGGTTCATGGCATGCACTTTGTAGTTGTCGTCCTCATCTTGTTTAAGAAAAGATTTTATTATGTCTTGGTCTTCCTTTTTACGTCTTGCACCCAATCCGGTTCTATTTACCTGAGCCCCTGCCATAAATTGTTTGTAAAATTGAAGCCTAGAGTCAAGTTTTCCGGCACCCTCGTCTTTAGGAAGTGATGCAACTAGTTCGTCCTGGGACTTAACTAGAATGTGCGTTCTGGTAACCCTGAGGTGTTTATAGAGTTCCGATGGCCTTTTTAGTTTTAACCCAAAATTATTGTAATCTCTGAATAGAGTTGAAGGGTCAGCCGAGAGTGCTAGACCAAACCAAGACTTCAATGTTTTTATGACGTTTGCATCTAGTTTTAAAAATCATTACGTTCCCGTAAGCAAATAAATGTTTCCGATCTCTAAGACTAAACACATATAGTACAACATAAGCAATCACTACAATAAATCCGTTTACAATTCCGATTGTAGATTTGAGAAGATTAGTTGATATGATTTCGATACACGAACACAATGGACACGAGTGAAGTGTACAACCTCGTACTAAGGTAACGAGCTCCTAGGAGAAAGCTTCGAGATGGGACCGTGTTTTATGACGCCTTTGCCTACTCGACTGATAGATAACAGACAATTTATTATACAATTGTACCACCTACGAGTAAAGCGATATTCTTTGAATTTCCACGATTGACTAACACATTCTGTCGTGTTAAAGACATCAAACTACATGGAAGTATGTTCACATTATATAGTCTTACATAGGGACTTCGAGACACAATTTTACTTTAGTCGAAGTTAAAATATCTTTTTTCAATGAAATCATTATGATTATTTTCAATCGGCAACATGTAATTTTTAGATTATAAAAAATAATGGTGATAATTTTGGCCGGAAACTTAAATTAAACTACGACGTTTCCAAACGCGCCCTCGTGCGAGAAGAGCCCACAACAAACTCAGCCTTAAAACTTGATATCTAGATATGTAAATATGATACAAACTGTAGTGTGCAGTAAATATAATTCATTAAAGAAAAGTAATGTAACAAAAAATATTTTATGTCTTTAAAGATTATTATTTGTTATTTTTTATCCCTTCCATCATTATTAGCCTTAGCGGCCCACTACAGGGCCAGGCCTCCCCCCTTATAGGAGAGGGGATATGGAGCGTCCACCCACCACGCGGATTGGCAGGCTTAGGGTGATAATGTTTCATTTATTAACGACCACTATCAGACGTTGATGACAGTGACCGGGACCGACGGCTTAACGTGCTCTCCGAGGCACGGGGGTGTATCACCATCAACTTCCCGACTCCGGGCTTGGAATTCACTGAGAATTTCATAGAAGAATTAAAAACTCAGAATTATTCCGTGACCAGACCCGGGATTCGAACCCAGGGCCTCCTGATCGAAGCTGGATAGGCTAACCACTAGACCAACGAGGCAGTCGTTGTCCAGTCCAGTTGTTGCCAGTATCCCTTCCATACGTCACATTTAATCATAATGCAAAATCAAAATCAAATCAAATCGTTTATTTGCTGATACAATTCTGTACTTTATGCTATTCATTATAATCTTGAAAGGTAAAAATTGTATCACGCCCAATTGGCATGCAAAATTAAATTAATAGCAATAAATGCAATAAAATTTTCTTCATATATCTGCAAGCTAACTAAGTATGCATTTCCCATTATAGTTATGCTATAACAGGAAAACCGATTCGCAACGAGTTTCACTACCCGATTGCAGTGACAGTCGATATCTAAGCACTTTCCAATGTAGAGTCTAATCGGTGAAAATGAACAAGGGCCACCTAACCAGTAGCGTTTGTAGATACCATCTATTTCAATAAACAGCAAATAATAGAACTTAAGCCTTAAGTTAATAGTACTTAAGCCTACATCATTGACATATTAATACTAGGTATGGACTTCGGGTTAGCGCTAAAAGTGTCCGAACCAAAAGAGAGCTAAAACGCGAAAAAGATTTCTATTCGGATTTTGGTCTCATATTAGCTTACTGAGAGAATACACGTCCATTATGTTTTAGAACAACGACTGCATAGTTATTTTGTTGTTTAATATTTGAATTTTTTAATTCCTTAATTTTTGAATTAAAAATAATTCATAATAAAAGTCAAAAATATTAATAAAAGAAGTTTTACCATAATGGTAAAATGGTACCTTTCCGTCCGTCCGTCGGTCTACACACTTGATTATTTTGATAACTATAAGAATTATCTACATGAAATTTAAAAAAAAGCTGAAAAAAAGCTTACCTACTCCACACCATTTATGTTGTCCTATTTTCACGAGAAGCTGCCATGTCAAAAAAAGGCTGCTATGGCAACCGTCAGTCAAAGCTGGTTACATATTGCAAGCAATTAGACCGTTGCAAATGAGATTGTATAACAATAATATAAGACATATATTAGAATGTTTTAGTTTGTTTATAAAAATACAAACACATTCTAGTATATATAAGATATCTCAGGACACTTTTGTCGTGAATTTTGCATTACACTCGAAGTCCATAGTATTAACTATTAATATGTCAATGGCCTACATCCATGCCGCAAGACTCGGGCTCTGTTCGGAGTTCTTTTCTCTGCCACACGATGGACCCGGCACCTACCACCACCACCACCACTGCGATTCCGTGGAATGCTATTATTAGTAAGTTATTCGTCTCTACAATAACTGCCTCGTTGGTACATGATCAATCTTTCAGCTAGAAATCAAGAAGTTATGGGTCGAATAATTTGTGACTTGCACCCGGTTTATCCCCGGTTGCCGGGAAGAAATCGCTGTTTAGCGATAAGGCCGCCTAATGTACTAGTTCTACTTAATGCTTTTTATGTTTCTAATTATATGCTCCTTCTTCGTTGTAGAGTGCAAACAAAGAATAAATACACTACAATAACACTTGGTTCAGGTCCAGCTTGATAGTTTGAATTTTGTGAGAGAGATGACCCGCCAATCCAATTCAGCTGGACCGCGTTAGAGAAACTTCGCTTCTTTTCGTCTATAACTCCTTAGAGCATGAAGATGTAAACCTGATAAACTATGGATTCGGAACTTGGCCGCTAACTAAGTGCCGCCTAAAAGCTCAGTCACCAAGCAGACAAAGGTTGGGCAAGTTTAGAAGGGGCGCTGGCCACAGGATCTGTTACTATTTTAGTATTATATTAATATTCCCGTGCCACTAAAAATACATTAACCGTCATTGAATCTGATAGTCATTTAAGAGAAGCCATTATCACCCTAACACGTAAACGCGCATTGAAGTAGATAGGTGGGTCTCAGCTCCATATACACTATCCTATAAGTAGTGAAACATGGCCACTATGTAGGTGAGCACAATGTCGATATTATAATTAAATCGAAACTTAACTTTGTAACACCATGGAAATCGTAAAGTCTACGGCTCAGCACACTTTCTCTTGCGAAAGTACAAGTACCGATTATAATCTTCCCCTTCATTACTCGGTTCATTAAAACGAAATGAAAAACGCTGCGGTTAATTTAAAAGGAAAAGTTTTGATATAGTATTTAAACGCACTTACTGCACTTGAATGCCTCGTTGGTCTAGTGGTTAGCCTATGTGGCTTCGATCACGAGGTCCTGGGTTCGATTCCTGGGTCGGGTCACGGAATAATTCTGAGCTTTTTCATTCTTCTATGAAATGTTCAGTACTTTCCAAGCTCGGAGTCTGGATGTTGGCGGCGCTACACCCCCTCATCACTATCATCAACATCTGATAGTAATCGTTAATAAATGGGACATTATCACCCTAAGCCCGCCAACCCGCATTGGAGCAGCGTGGTGGGTGTACGCTCCATATCCCCTCTCCTCTAAGGAGGGAGGCCTGGCCCTGTAGTGAGCCGTTAATAGGCTGATAATGATGATGATGATGATGACTGCACTTGGTTGATTGGAGATGTTATATTAGCGAACGCTGTCTTCGTTCGCATATAAATCCGGAATCACTATTTCATATACACAAATAAATAAACTTGAAGTGCCCGTTTCTAATAATAAAAAAATCAGCTTTTCACTAAATGCACAATGTCGGCTAGCCTATTCTAATATTATTAATGCGAAAGTAACTTTATTTGTTAGTCAGTCACGCCTAAAGGACTGAACCGATTAAAATGAAATTTGGTACAGAGATGGTCTAGAACTAGAGCCTGAGAAAGGACATGGGCGATTTTTATGAACTATCACAAAATAGATTTTCTCGCAGACGGTCTCGCGGGCGTCCGCTAGTTTAAAATCATTAAAACTTGCCAATATTAATGTAAGTAGGCAAATTTTCATCACGCCAAAAGTGGCACGCAAATAATTATTTGAAATTGACGAAACTAATTCTAAAACATATTGTAAAATCGCCCCGTTTGCGTCGACCTTGATGAGAGGTGATTTAAACAAATTGTGTAAAACATCGCGATCTGTGTAATGTTATTCCTATTATGCAAGCCAATTAGTTAATGCAATAATGGATGGTTTATTGGATTTTGTAACGTAGGCGCCATCTAACGGACGAGATAGTTTCTTTTTTATTTACCTACAAGTTGCCCCTTGATTGTAATTACACATGGTGGTAAGGTAACTACTCCGACCAGCGATGGGACATCTATCTATGCATATAAACTAGCTGACCAGGCAAACGTTGTTTTGCATTAAAATTTAAACAAAAATTCAAATGATAATTAGATAGTAACCGATTCTCAGACCTGCTGAATACGGGTGCATCCCAGTAGTACCCCCTAATTTTAGTTCTATAGAACTGTTGATACATATTTGTACGTTACATATAAAATATCTATAGTTTATAAGTATATTATGGAATCTGTTTTGATTGCAATAATAAATGTCTAATTAAATTTGAAAGTATCTATAAACATACTATATCGAATTTAGCTTTGCTTAAATTGCACAAAACGTCTTTAAAATGGTATTGGGGTTCTTAATATATTTTTTTTCTAAACTGAATAGTTTGCGCGGAAGATACTTCCAAAGTGGTAAAATGTGTATCCCCCTGTAACTTCTAAAATAAGAGAATATTTTTTTAGACACAACTATTACTTGGTTTTAACAACTTCGCTTTCGTCGCAAGGGACATTTTTTTGATAAAAACAAAATGAAATATCAATCAAAATAATATAAAGTTTATAACTTATATGGTATAAGTAAAGTCAAGAGCAAAAACTATACTACAGTACTATATAGAACTATTGGGATATAATTTGACAGCACGGAAAATATCCCAACAGTTCTATAGAACTACAGTATGGGGTACTACTGGGATGCACCCCTGAATACGCATATAAAATTTGGTAAAAATCGGTAAAGCCTTTTCGGAGGAGTACGGTAACTAACATTGTGACAGGGAAATTTTATAAATAAGAAGATTATATAAAATTGGAGTGTCTGTTTGTAATATTGAAATAACCGTTTTTTACTACATGCATATAAATATGGTACAACACAATTTTTGTCTGTCTGTCTGTTTGCTCTGGCTAATCTCTGTAACTACCAGTCGGATTGTAAAATAAACCATTTGTATATATGATAGCCAGACTCATGAGGTGTGAGATAGGGTAATTTGTATCCAGATATTACCACGGGAACAGCGGGTTTCCGCGGGTGAAACCGCGGGCGACCGCTAGTTACACGTTAAGGGGAGAGCTTACACGCTAGTCGGCACAAGAGTTTTATGTCCAACAGCGAACGTAGCCTTAAGTGCATCACTGTGCATTGTCACTCTGTGACATGCTGAGATCAAATTACAAAATCCTTCGATCGTTTTTCGAAATGTTGGTCTTTCGTTGTGTCGGGGCAAATACAGAGCGATATTATTGGGCTACAAGACAAATTAATATCACTAAGCGCACGTGTCCCTATCGGCCCATCGGGTCCTCTAAGCCTAAGTGGTCTCCCAGAAGACGTCCTTAAAATTATGTTTGTTTCTCTACGTTTTTCTAGCTCTTTGGTTCAACTAAAGTTTATTCAACTTACTGCGAACGCTCATAGCTCATCCGTAAATGTATGCAAGCAGTAAATCTTTAGCATACAGCATGAGTCGTATGCGCACGAACTGCCTATAGAAAAACGTCAATGCGCCCGTTTGCACCTATTTAGTACGCCATTACTCAATACCGATGAGTACTTCCGTTTCTGTCTTTTAGTTTTAGAGGTCTTAGAGGTGTGGGTGAAAGGTGCGTCTTATGCGTATAGAAGGTAATTTTTTTTTTATCGACTACAAGTTAGCCCTTGACTGCTATCACACCTGATGTTAAGTGATGATGCAATCTAAGATGGAAGCGGGCTAATTTGTTAGGAGTAGGATGATATCCACACCCCTTTCGGTTTCTACACGACATCGTACCGGAACGCTAATTCGCTTGGCGGTACGTCTTTGTCGGTAGGGTGGTAACTAGCCACGGCGAAAGCCTCCCACTAGCCAGACCAAGACAAATTAAGAAAAATCTCAACCTGTCCCGCCGGGAATCGAACCCAGGACCTCCGTCGTATAAATCCACCGCGCATACCACTGCGCCACGGAGGTCGTCAAAAAAATGGAAGCAATGAGTTCTGCTAGGGACAGGTTATTGAAGGAATAGTCACACTAACTAGTCACTGTTTATTATATACGTTGTCACTTAAAGACCACCCATTAACTCGTACATCGGGCAAATTCGCCCGCCGTCTCTAAACAAATTCTTACGTCTACATTTCATAAAATCGTTTGTGTGTATGTATGTGTGTGTGCGTGTGTGTGTGCGTGTGCGTGTGCGTGTGTGTGTGTGTGTGTAGACGCATATAATGCAAGTTCCTACCTGTGCCGCCGCATGTTGATGTGTCGCACCTCGCGGCCGCCGCTGCTCTCGCCGTCGCTCCCCGAGCCGCCGATCTCCATGGCGTGATGGGATATCGATTTGCTTACCTGACAAACAAATACAATCACGTAAACGACAATCACTTCAAGTAGACATTTAACACCAGTCAAATATTGGAGTCGCCATATTAATAATTAAATGTACTGTATTGTTATTGTACTGACAGACGACTGGATCTGGAGATATAACTACTACATGCGTATCTGCACTGTCATTTAGCGACAAAATAAACGTGACGATATTCTTTCCCGCCCAGCTCCATTACAAAAAGTTTTTTTTTTTATCGACTACAAGTTGGCCCTTGACTGCTATCACACCTGATGTTAAGTGATGATGCAGTCTGAGATGGAAGTGGGCTAACTTGTTAGGAGTAGAACAATATCCACACCCCTTTTGGTTTCTACACGACATCGTACCGGAACGCTAAATCGCTTGGCGATACGTCTTTCTGTCAATACGTACGTTCAATACGTAGTTCTGGCAATACTAAAAAAATTAAGCTCCCAATTAAAGGTACCATTAGGCTTAGGATGCGTCAATAGACATAGAGATAAAGACATATTGTCGATCAATAGCGGCGCATTGGATAGATGCCTGGTATAAAAATGCTGGTGTTTTAAATAAAGCTTTTTAAAAAGCTTAATTTAAGTTTAAATTTAAAAGAATTTAAATATTAATAGTAAGACAGAGACGGCCTTAAAATAGCGTGACGTCATATTTATGTAACGCAATAGTAGCTCAGTTAAAATTTTCATTTTACGAGACAAGGACGGAAGACTACTAGAATACCTACTCTAAAATTAAAGTACCTTTACTTCGTTTTACTTTTATGTACACCGTATGTACCTCCGTGGCGCAATGGTATGCGCGATGGATTTATAAGACGGAGGTCCTGGGTTCAATTCCCGGCGGGGCAGATTGAGATTTTTCTTAATTTATCTTGGTCTGGCTGGTGGGCTGGCTTAGACTGCCTCATCACTTAACATCAGGTGTGATAGCAGTCAAGGGCCAACTTATAGTCGATAAAAAAAATGTTATTTTATTCTAGTTTATAAAACAGTAATAACTATTGTCGAGTCATCTAGAGTAGATGACTAATTACCTATATATAATTCAGAAATACGGTTCTCTCTGCTTCATTACATGCAACGTAAGAGATATTCTATACTGCATCAATTAAATCATTATTTCACAATAACTTACAGGTGGAATGTATTTTCTAACTGCAGCCGACAGTTCGTCGATGCTCTTCTCCTTCTTCCCAGTTTCCAGCCCAAAGAACTTGTTCTTAGCAGCCTGATTCAGGGCCGATATTTTCAATATCGGCGGTTTTTCGTCCACAGATGGCGCTTTTTCCGCAGGCCGGCGAAGTTTCCCCAATTGTAACGGTTCGTCGAGCTTTTTGACGAACCGCCTATATCTAGCTTTGTCGTCGTCACTTTTCACCTCCTCAGATGGTTTTCTGCCAAGTTTTCCCAACAAGGGGATTTTCACTTCGGAGTTTTTGGCTTCATTCAATCGCTCCTTCAATTCATTCGCACCTGGTAACTGAATCTTTCTCGGGAACGGATCGTGGTTTAATTTGACTATATCAGATTCTGTTCGCGATGACTTGAGTTTGTTGTTTTTCTTCTGGAACCTTCTGGGTTTCTCTGGCACGTCGTCCGAACTATCTGACGAGGAGCAACTCTTTTCGGACGAAGACACGCTGGATGCGGATGCGGATTCGTCAGACGAACTGTCGATGCCTTCGTCTTTTAGACCCTGTAAATAATAAATTCTTACTTTACTTTAATATTATTAAAAATGAAACAAAAATCTTTCTACGGGAATATTTTTTATTAAACAGGAAAAATTTGATTTTTTTTAATCTACAATATAATCATCTCCTCCGTGGCAACCTCCGTGGCGCAATGGTATGCGCGGTGGATTTATAAAACGGAGGTCCTGGGTTCAATTCCCGGCGGGGCAGATTGAGATTTTTCTTTATTTGTCTTGGTCTGGTGGCTAGTTACCATTTCATCCTACTCCTAACAAGTTAGCCCGCTTCCATCTTAGACTGCATCATCACTTAACATCAGGTGTGATAGCAGTCAAGGGCCAACTTGTAGTCGATAAAAAAAAATCTTCGGCTTCAATTAGACGTAACTAACGGCCTTGTTGGACAAGTCAAGTTTGCACGGTTGATTTAAAGAGGGCCTAGGTACGATTCCCGGTAGGGTCGATTGAGATCTTTTGAACTGGTCCTAGTCTGACTGGCGTTCCGGTAAGATTTCGTGTAGAAACTGAAAAGGGTGTGGATTTCATCCTATTTCTAACAATTTAGCCCGCTTCATCATAATTTAACACCTACAAACCAAGCCTGCTAGTCCAAATAGAATCAGCATGGTGGGTATAAGCTCCATATCCCTTCTCCTATAAGGAGTGAGATCTCGTCCTAAAGTGAATCGTTAATACGCTGTAATAGACTAGGTTATTATGATGATGATAAAATATTTTGGACAGTTCCAAAGGTTCTAGGATCTGCTGTATATAAGGAATTTCATTTAGAAGACATACCTCAGAGCTTTCGCCCTTAGCCAAAGTAGGAGGCTTTGAAGGCACCACAGTTGATCCAGACTTCAAAATGCCCCTCACTTCGGGTGTTATCATCCTCTGGGCACGCTCCGAAGGCAGATCATCATCGATATCTGTTGAAATTGAAATATCGTAAGATAAATAAACATCATGAATATATGTGTAAATATGTGAAGAAGAGATAGGAAAAATTAGAAGAAGCATTTTTATACAGAATACTAGCTGACCCGGCAAACGTTGTTTTGCATTAAAAATTAAAAAAAAATTAGATAAAAATTAGATAGTAGCCGATTCTCAGACCTGCTGAATACGCATACAAAATTTGGTAAAAATCGGTAAAGCCGTTTCGGAGGAGTATGGCAACGAAAACTGTGACACGAGAATTTTATATATTAGATAATATATACGCTTACAAATAGTTTGAGACATTAGATATAAGTTAAAAGAATAAAGACTTATTTAGTAGCACATAAATTCGAAATTATTATACTTAGTTTTAGGTACACGTTTTATTGACGAATTTAAAAATTGTTCAACTTTAATCAGAGTACCTAATACTTTATTTTCGACATTTATGTGTTTAATGTTTTAGGAAACACTTCGGCTTGAGCTAAATGTAAAGTTAACACATATAAAGAAACTTTTTTATCTTTATTTCTAAAAAGCAATAGTACGATTTACAAAGACCTAATGTTTTCTGTGTTAATAATCCAACAAGGTATATTGTACGTGACGGCGCCTGCGTCATCGTACGCGACTAGAAAGAAGTCTGTGAACTACACGTGCACTAGCTACGCCCTCTTGCGGCGACACATCGTTCGATACCCCCACTCACCCCACTACTTGAGTTATTCTAACTTGTATAAAAGGAGCGGGTCTACAACTGGTGGGCAGTCTTGGCTCTGGCATGGCGCGGTGCAGACGTTGTACTTTGCTTATCGCTTAACCTAGACAACTCTGATAATTAATTTGTGCAAACGAATTAATTATTACTCTCAGCTTGAGATCGCATCATTATAATACCATAATTTGCCAGTAGTAATTCACTGTTAATTAAGTTGCTGTTAATTATTCTTTCAGTTATCTATTTGTGGTTTAGTTATAATTACTCTAAATACAAAGGATTACCCTATTATTTATTTCACTATGTCTGACCCTCTTTCGACATACGTATAAATGTTCAGAGAATCGCACCTTAAAATATTATTTATTTTATTTTAACAAAATTTGTTGTTTATTAAAAAAATATGCAGTCAATTTAATTTCATTACACATAAAAGCCACGTGTAGCGCGCACCGCACGCGCTAAATTAAGTAAATTTCTTGAATCCTATTTATAAAAGCCATTATTGTTAGGTTGACTTGTTGCCAAACGCAACACCTGTTTTGGCTTTACAAAACTTTTGTTATCATTGTGAATACAAACGCTGTGTCGTTTGCATTCCCAAAATAGATTCCAGTGAGTGCATTAACAAATTACAGCATGACCAGGAACATAAAAACCTAGATTCAGCGTGCTACCAGTAGGAGGAATTATACTAATAAAACATTTTTCTGCGCTTGAGCACAATGCCTGATGATAATAAGCTGTCATGTGATCTAAGACAAGTTGCGCATGCATAAAAAACGCCTATTCACTCGTGCCATGAAAGTTTATGTTGTAAGTGGCAATAAATATTGAAGCCGAAAGAGCATTCCACACTAGCTGTTCCGAATAAAAACGTTTAGTTAACGTCTGGTCAGGCTACAAAGCATACATAGTGTTTTTTTTTTAATGCCTACAAGTTGGCCCTTGACTGCTATCACACCTGATGTTAAGTGATGATGCAGTCTAAGATGGAAGCAGGCTAACTTGTTAGGAGTCGGACGAACACCCCTTTCGGTTTTTACACGACATCGTACCGGAACGCTAAATCGCTTGGCGGCACGTCTTTGTCGGTAGGGTGGTAACTAGCCACGGCAAAAGCCTCCCACCAGCCAGACCAAGACAAATTAAGAAAAATCTCAATCTGCCCCGCCGGGAATCGAACCCAGGACCTCCGCCTTATAAATCCACCGCGCATACCACTGCGCCACGGAGGTCGTCAAAACGTCGTCGTAGTGTGATTGCAAAACACCGGATATTTAAGATTAAATTAAGCGTATTTCTACTTCTGTTATTTTTAAACTCATAAAATCACTCCATCATTTTATATACACATAATTAAAAAAGATTTTTTTGTGTTGAAGATTAGTTTTTTGTAATACACAAGTTTATTAACGTTTAATCGAAATTATTCTAAGCTCACTCCAAACTTTGTGTTTCCGTTAGTTAAGCATGTATTATAAAAAACATTAACTCAAAATCAATAATTGAAAAGACACTCATTATTAAAACCCTTAGCACTAAACTTAGGCAAAATTATTAGGGATAAGTAATTGCAATTACTTTTATCGATTATAACTTTAAGTTCAAAACCAAAAAATATTAACAACAATAATGACAAAAAGAAATTTATAAAATACGTAATTAATATGTGCATGCACTGCAAAACAAATCGTGTTCAAAAAATTTTTTCATACATTACAAAGAAAAGTAATACAGAAAATTAGGTATGTACTAATAGACATATTAAAAAACATATTGCACTCCGTCATATAGAGAACATCAGTGTTAGTACATCCCGTGCAATTACACATGCATAGAAAATCCCAACCGAATTACTCACCTCGCAGATCTAGAATAAAAATTAGTGCTGAACCCAAAAAGCGAAACGGCAAGCGAAAATCGACAAAATCAAACAGCAATAAAAAAAACAAAATCAGACCTAAACTTCTAAACTTCGAGTTCTGCCTCATTAGATGCGCTAAAGACGTATTCTTTGCGCTCGCTGATCGGAACAACTCCATTTTTAGTTGAAAATCTGTGTTTCGTGGGATGTCTTCATGAGTTAGAGATTTCGACATCCTTTCATTGTGGTCCAAGGCTTCCTGGACTTGACTCGCCAGAACCGGCATTGTTCTAAGCCTTGATGCTCTAGGCACTCTCTCTTCTTTCGGTCTCGGTAGTCCAGCGACGGGAGGTTTGTGCGTTAACTTCAGGTTGAACATCTTCATTTTGTCGGCGAGGGACATTTTGGCCGGGTCGTCCTCGTCTAATTTAGCTGCCACCAGTGAATGGGTGCGTATATACATAAATTGTGCAGTGTTTAACAGAGCCCGGGACATACATAGTCGAGGACATGCAAAAAAGAAACAAAAAAGCCGACAATCAAAAGAACAGAAAGCGATATCGTCGGTACAAAATGCAATTCACGTGCCTCATATATAGATTGGACGTATACAAAATGTAACAATGACAACTAGGATAAATTATGACGTACATTTGTGCCTCTAGATAATCACTAGGCGTAAAATTTGCGACTGTGACCTCATTAGACCTTGCTCGTACTATTTCAAACTGTGCTATTTATTTGAACAAGCTGCATGCAGTTCTAAATGTCCAGTAATATTCATCAATTAGCCAGAATTAATATAGTAATGACTCTTTTCTTTGGTCCATACATAACTGTAGAGAGCAGGCATTTACGCATTACCGTAAAAAGTACTCGTAAAAAGCCATAAGTCAGGCGCAAACTATACCCCACAGTGACATATATTGAAAGTAATATGCGATATCTTACCATCTTCGTCTCTGTCTAAGACATTAGCAGTGCTTTTGGACTGAATGAGAGAGAATGATTCCTTGGGGCTGGTGGACTCTGGAGACGCGACAGGGGCTTGCGTTTTAAACCGCTCCGTCACTGGGGGCCCCTCCTTTACCTTTGAGCGACTGTGACGTATCAGCGGTTTCGGTTGACCTGGAATATAGAGTACATTTCAAGATCAGTCATGACGGAATACTGCAACATATATAGACAAACAAATTATAACAATCATCTCATTAAACTCACAACTAATCTGTAAATAAGAGTGGTGACGCGTGGAGTCCTCCTTTAGGCCTAGGATGTATCTAGACACATCTCGATATTTGACGACCTTCGTGGCGCAGTGGTATGCGCGGTGGAGTTATAAGACAGAGGTCCTGGGTTCGATTCCCGGCGGGGCAGATTGAGATTTTTCTTAATTTGTCTTGGTTTGGCTGGTGGGAGGCTTTCGCCGTGGCTAGTTACCACCCTACCGGCAAACACGTATCGCCAAGCGATTTAGCGTTCCGGTACGATGTCGTGTAGAAACCGAAAGGGGTGTGGATTTTCGTCCCACTCCTAACAAGTTAGCCCTCTTCCATTTTAGACTGCATCATCACTTAATATCAGGTGTGACAGCAGTCAAGGGCCAACTTGTAGTTGATAAAAAAAAATCTCGTGTAGCGCAAAAGACATTTCACCACTCAAAATGGCAATATGGAAAATAAATGATGGGGCGTAAGAGACATAAATATTTTCGATATTGTCGCCATTAGATTCGTTTTTTTGTACATGAGATATGTCTAATGGCATTTATTCAAGCTTTTTTTAATATGTACCTATACAAGATTGCAAAGCGGGTTTAAAATAAAATATTAAAATTAATTTTAATTTTATCGCCTATTGTACAGAAACCTTTATCAATACCTAAGAAGTAATGCCTCTTCATCAAAATAATACTTTTAAAAATTTTTGTGTTACGTGTAAAAATAGCAATATATGCATATGTCACCGGAGAATAGCGAGAACCCCAAATTTACAAATTTCCTAGGAAATTTATAAACTTTCGTAGGATTCTAAACGACAGATAAATTGTATTATTTTACGCCTACATTTTCGTAATTTGATAAACTTACCGAACTCACGCGTAAAATAATACGTAAGCAATAACTAATAACATGTGCGCTCTGATTGGTTGAATAAGTCCAATCAGATAGCACAGTGTGTTATTTTCCGTATTTTTAAGAAGCGTAAAATTAAAAGGTCTTGTGTTATTGGTCGAACCGTTTAGAATCTTACGAATGGATATCTGTTAGTTTATAAATTTACCACGAGACGTCGCAAATTGATCAATTTGGGCGTAAAATAATACAATTTATCACTCGTTTAAAATCCTACGAAAGTTTATAAATTTCCTAGGAAATTTATCTTGCGGATCTTGTTATTTTCCGGTGATATACGTTTACTAAAACATATACTTTTATTAAACACAAGTATATTTTAATTTTGTTTATACTTATCCTTATAATTTCAAAATTTCAAAGGAGATTCTATCAAATAGTAGTGATCTAATAGAAATAGTACGTATTATTTCTATAATATAAATTTCTATTCTATAATATAATTCGAAATGTATTAAACATACAGTTGAGTCATGGTTTTAGATTTTCAACTCCAATCCATTGCATTACAATATTGTTGCAAATGACTATATAAAAAAACCGGTTACAATATTTATAGCATCCTTGTTTTTGTTTGAGCAATGTTTGACTTCAATGTGGGTGCACTGTAACCTACGCCATTACAAATTTACAAGCCCATAGCTAATATCCTCTAATGTATTTTTCAATTTCATGCCAAACGATTTTCTTTTAATATTTTCCAAACACGTGTTGAAAAACAACACGGCCGTGACCCGAGATATGTTTCCAAATGTTTTAAAAAAGATTAGAATAATCACCTTTGGCTTGCTGCTGGAGTTGCTGCCACATGCTCGCTCTGGCGACTACACTGTTGCTCTTCACTAAGCCCAAAGCGAATCCGGAACGATCATTGCTGTCTTCGTCGCTTCCCCTTTCATCCGGACTCCGAAGAGCCTCGTTCTCCGTGGACTTCCTCACGCGATCCATGTTAAAAATGATATTGTGATCGATAGAAGTCGAGGACCAATCGTTGCTGCTATTGGACGCGTGGTTGTCGTGTATTTCCTGACTCTCGATCAAACCCAACTCCTCGCCTGGAAATCGATAAATTCGTTATTAGTCTCGAGCACGAACGAAAATAGACATACACTAAATACAATATCGCGTGTACGAAAATTAACCGCGGTGTTACACCGCCGCCTGAAGCTAAAATAAAGACAAACCGCCTTAATCTATACTAATATTATAGCTGCGAAAGTAACTCTGTATGTTTGTTAGTCAATCACGCCTAAACTACGAAACCGATTCTGAGTCTGAGAAAGGACATAGGACATACTTTTTGTCGAATTATCACCAAACAGAATTTCATGCGGACGGAGTAGCAGGCATCCGCTGGTACAACAACATTTTTTTTTGTAACGATAATTTTACATCAACTCGTGAAGCGACAATGAATATTATGCATGTCACATTGACCTAAATAAAAAGAGTGAAAGACATCTACAAGGTCTCAGTTTATTTCGATATCGGATCGAAAACCTAATTTCGTCAAATAATATAAACAAACATCGCGCATGCATATCGAGTGTTTAGATTCTTTCCATATGTTTCCTTTATGACGCTGTAACTGTGAGCTTTGATTGGCCGCGTACTAAATAAGTCAAAAGTTGTTTTCGACGTACACTCATACAGCGCGCTCGTTAAAAATAAATTTAATGCTCCAAAGTGACCAATTGTTGTGCCGGTGAATAATGTTTCGTGTATACGGTATACTGACCGGAATGCGGGCCGGAGTCCCTCGACGAGGCTCGATTGTACACTCCGCTGTCGCAGGACACGTTCAGGCTCCAGTTATCAGCCTCGCCTTGATTGCTTTCGTCCTCATCGAGGGCCCGGCTGTCTTCGTCTAGAGCGATGCGCACTTTGTTTACTTCTTGTTCGATTTCGTCTAGCGTTTGTTTTCCATTGCTGATTTTCTCGAGCTCTAGAAAAGTTGCCTCGCCGAAGCTATCGTCCTTAGCTTTAGCATACTTTACGCCGTTGACAAAGGGTAGATTCTCACCGTAGAAGTTGGTATCGTACGCAATAGAGTCTACGTCAGCGAAAGGATCCCGCTCGGGTTCCCCCACGTATGGGCTTCGGTCTGAAAGAACAGCACCGGACTCGGCGAGACGGCTCGGAAAACTACAGCCCGCGATGCCGATCGCTTGGAAATTCGCTTGGCTCGGCTCCAAACTGTGAAATGAGAAAAGAAATGCTTTAATATAGAGCATAGACGTTCGTAAGACAGAGACAGTCGCAATTTTAGTTCACCTTCATATATTTCGATGATTTATAGCGTGAGTGATCTGGACTGGCAGCCTTGTTCATGGATTTAAGGCAGTTTTTCAATGGAAAGAGTAGTATATTCTAAATATAACTGTCCAATCTGTACAAAACTTGCGGCGACGGGTAGTCAGACATTGTCTGTAGGAACTCTAGCGCCAATTTCATTTTCTTCCGAAGATTAAAGAGTCAAAAGTATATTGTATCTCATACAACGTTGAAGGTCAAGTACAACTTTAACGTATTTCAGCTTATTAGATCAGTTACAAAAATACAAATAGAGTAGGTCAATGAACACCAACACAGCACCTACGTTTTTTCAGGGCATATAGGGAATATCTTGATAATAATTGATGCAGGTTATGACGAATATGAATAATAAAGACGAGTTAAATATTAATCCAATCAACTCTATACAAAAGCTTTTATTTCAAGTAGGCTTAAAATATCACGTATGACTATTTGTAGTTGTAACTCTACCACCGCTTTGGAAGGCAGATTCTGCTGAATAGCAGTATGCCGATTGTTGAAAAAAACGTCAGTTTTGAAGCCAATGTACAACGGTCGCAAAGTGTAACACAAATCGGTAGTCTCCAACGACATTTTGCCATATTGGACTGTCATACGCATTGAAGGTGGAATGACGAGACGTACGAGAGGACCAGATGTAAGTGAGATGTTCTCAATTCGACACGTATATTTTTTTTATGTATGACCACGCATAACTTTTTACAGAATTGTCCGATTTTGATAATTCTTTTTTTTTATTACAAAGGGCACACTTCCAAGATGGTCTCATACTTTTTACATACATATTACGATCTGATGATGATATCCTGGGAAAATTGAAGGAACTCTTCAAATTTTATAGGCACACTTGCAACGATTTCGGTTTTTGTGTAAATATCGGTGGCTTTTTGTCTATTGGTGCCGTATAATATACTATGAAAGTATAGTACGAGTAGGTTACGCGTCGATAAATCACTAAAAAGTAAGAAATAACAATGTTTAACAAAAATAAAACCGACTTAAAAACGCACTAAAAAGTAAAAAATAACTGCTTCATGCTGTGCTTAAGTAAATTAAAGCAAGTAAGCTTTAATTTACTTAAGCTTAAGTAAATTAAAGCAAGTAAGCTTTAATTTACTTAAGCATATCTATGAGTCGGTGCCAGCCAAGGTTAATACTTTAAAGACGTTACCTAGAACCCACAAACTGCTTTACTACGTTAAATAAATGTTCTTTAAACTTGGCTGGCACCGACTTCATAGATGTGTTCTATTTTTAACCGACGAAAAAAAAAACGGAGGAGGTTCTCAATTCGACACGTATATATTTTTTTTTATATGTATGACCACGTATAACTTTTTACAGAGTTGTCCGATTTTAATAATTTTTTTTATTAGAAAGGGCATACTTCCAAGGTGGTCCCATTGTCACCATGTTATGATCGGATGATGATATCCTGGGGATATTAAAGGAACTCTTCAAATTTTGGAGGCACGCTGACAGCGATTTCGTTTTTTGTCTCAGTATCGGTAGCTTTTTGGCTACTAGTGCCGTATAATATACTATGACAGTATAGTAGTATAGTATAGTATGACTATGACATAGTACAAGTATGTTACATGGCGATAAATCACTAAAAAGTAAGAAATAAAAATTTTTAACAAAAAATAGAACCGACTCAAAACGCACTGAAAAGTAAAAAATAGCTGTGTCATTTAGTTGCTTTAATTTACTTAAGCATATCTAGGAGTCGGTGCCAGCCAAGGTTTCTACTTTAGGTTACCTAGAACCCACAAACTGCTTTACTACGTAAAATAAATGTTCCTTAAACTTTGCTGGCACCGACTTCATAGATATGCTTAAACAAATAAAAGCAACTAAATGACACAATATTTTTTTACTTTTTAGTGCTTCTATTTTTTGTTAAAAATTTTTTGTAAATATTTTTATTCAAGAATCGACATGCAAATCATTCAAAATCATTTACTTTTTTATTTTAACGAAATAATATATTTACATTTCGACAACGAAATAATATATTTGTAAGACTGTAAGGTTGAATGAATCTTAATAATTTCACCTGATACAAACCATAGGTACACAATTTGTTAGTCTGATTGTAAGTAACACTGAACATGTGTACACTTTAACTTTTAAATGAAATGATTTTCCTGTTTGTTTACAACAAGAAGCTTCGAGATGCTGACTTTTAAAGACCAAACACCTGGCTGATTCAAACACAATGCATATTTCATGAAACACGGAAATTTAATGTAAATTTTTGGAGCAAAAACAAAACTTTCTGACCGCAAGAAACAAACTTACGGAACCAAAAATAACATAAAGAGCATTCAGAGTTCGGTTCATGTCATTTATACACACATATATATATATATATATATATATATATATATATATATATATATATATATATATCGTATCTAGAATATGTGCTATTATAATTAAAAAATTTAATAAAATGTAACAACAACAAATGTTGTGTCCATATTAAGAAGATCCTTTGTCTGGAGGAGATCGCTTTTAGCGATAAGACCGCCTTTGTACATTTAACTTTTGTTTTTGTTTTGTTTTTGTGTCTCTGTATCTTTGTAAATGTGCAAAAAAGAGTTTATCTATCTATCCTTTACTGAAAATCGATTATACGTATTAAAACAGTGTCGCTTCTAGATAATTAGAAAACTATAATTAATTTATGTTTAAGAAAAATCGGTTAGGGTAAGCAATAATATAAACAGATATTATATTTGTTTTTAATAAAGGTCACGAAACACGAAAACCTTTGAAGTAAGCAATAAATTTACCAATACATAATATTAGGGTTACACGTCTCTTGATGAAACATCATCAATTTTTAAAGATTTCTAAACTCAACCTAGCAAGTATCTTCTACTTGCTTGGTGTCATTAAACCAACACTGACGAAATCTAACAACGATCCAAAGATCACTTTAAAACGCTACCATATCTTTAACCAACAAACCACTACAGAATAATATCGCACAGTGCAGATCGGAACCATTAAAGTGATTAAAGAGCATCAATTAAGGTCATCTAGAACTGACCGCATCAGATGTACAGGTCATAAAACTTTGGATGAGTGCTACGGAACACAACAGAGCCAGAAATAGTGTTGACCCAGTAACGACTGGAGAGCTTATTTTCGTCATCAACCGCTCTCGACTAGCAGTAGTCTGTAGTCTACACCACTAAACGCTTTTATCGATGTTACTGACGCGATTAATGGTACGCTACTTTCGCTATTAACTTGCTATCATTACTACGGGAAATACTGACAAGGAGAGAAAGACGAATATCTTAGCATTCCATAGATTCACCGTGCGGTTGCCGGGTCCATCAAGTGGTGTATAAAACTTACAAAAGTACGAAAAAATAGCGTATAAATCTCAACGATACTCATATGTAACGATTGGAGAGCTTATTTTCGGTCTACTACCGCTAGTCGGTCCCGGCTAGAAGTAGTAGTCTATAGTCTACACTTCAATAAAGAATGACGTTACTGACGCGATCAATTCTACATTACATTCGCTGCTGATACTGTATTATTGCTGCTGGAAGTACTATAAGTATAAGGATAAGGAGGAGATAGAAGAAGTAGAAGAAAAATTATGATAAAATCTTATTCCTGCTTTTCTGAATCCTGCCCAAGTAAACAAACACTAAAATCTTTATACATAATGAATTATGCATAAGAACTATACTTGTATTATAAAGAGGTAAAGTTTGTAAGTTTGTAAATAAAGTTCTGTCGGGGCTAATCTTCGGAACTACTGATCCGATATTAAAAATTCTTTCACCAGCAGAATACTACGTTATCGGTGAGTGTTATAGGCTATTTCATTATTTGTTTAGTACATACATTATATTTTATGTATGTATTGTATATATTACCCGAGTTATCACAGTTTTTGTCGCGCGACTCAGACCGTAAAATTTGTTAAATTAAGTTTTATGCGCGTACGCTGCCTTAGATATACGATATAATTAAAAACATTGTATGAAAACTTTATGCATCTTAAAAAGTTCTACAAAAAAGTTCGCAATAGCATCTATCAATCTTTTATATTTTTTTTGGCAGATATATAACTTTTTGTGTTTTAAAAAATCATTTAATTCATATGCTTACGTTTACGTCATTATTTATACAACTACACTTAAATCCTCAACAAAATAAATTATTTAATAATCACAAGAATATTATAGAGATAAGATTTGCCTTTTACAGTATGTTAATTAGTTATATAGTTTCGGAGATATTACAAAATTTCTAAAAAATATAACGCTGCCGCTATATCGTCCTAATTAAGTTGACCTCCTCGGTGTTATATTATACGTACTGAATAGGGGTCAACATTTTGGTACTGATATTCTTTGAGAATTCGATCTTTGATCTTTTCTTCTAATTTATTTGGCATGGGCATAGCAGACCATATTTATATAATATACGAAAAAGTTTGTTCGTTTGTTTAAACGGGCTAATCTCTAGATCTGCATTGTCGGATTGTAAATTATTTTGTTTATTATGAGAGCGAGACTCAAAAGTGAAATAGACTATTTAATACAAGCTATATACATCAGCTTGCCTTATATATTGTTAATGCTAATGTACTGTAATATCGTACACTGTTTAACACAAATGTAGATCTTTAGTACACGGGACGGGACGGAGAATATTGCTTAACGGGAAACTATAAAAAAATTAAATTGAGAGGGGGAGCGGGGAAAGAGCACACTTTATATGGACTGTCTTTAAAATTAAAAGGGTACCTAAGAGGTTTTCACGCGGACGAAGTCGCGGGCGACTGCTATATAACTATAATGACGTATGCGAGCGCGCTAAGAAACGTTTTTTCTGCTCATCTCCTTAAGGGGTCAAACGGGAGTTCAAGTCTACACCAAATTTCACGCGGACAAAGTCGCGGGCGTCCGCTAGTTGGTTTTATAAAGACTTAAAAAATTTTAACACTGCTGTGATATATACCTTTTATGACTATGAATATTTAACCAAGAAGCCGTGACTATCGCTATAATAGAAATATATTTTAATACACCGTAACTAAATAATACAAATTTGCCCCAGAATACACAGCCGACTATTTAAACAATGTGACAGCAAAATAAAAAGATACCACAGACACATGGCAATCTTTAAGATTTAAAATTAACGTAAGCGCGTTCCGAGCAACAGAAAATAATAAAGAATACATTAAAGAACAAACAACTACTACTAAGTAACACTTAATATTTTGTATTCGACCGCGTTTAAGTAATACTGATATTACTTCGTCCTAGTTATTAATCATATCGTCCTTCTTATTTTTATGACCCAAACAGAGCCAGGCCTCTCTCCTAAAAAAGGGGTGTGAAATTTATACCCACTAAGATAGTCCAATGGGGAATGGCGGACTTGGGATAATGTTTAACTTATACGGATCACAATGTGTGCAATATTTTGATAGACAAAAAGAACCCTGTAAGTTTTTGAAAATATACTTTACAAAGCTTGAATCGTAATAATTATTAGAAGTTCTCTCCTATTATTTTAATATTTGTGAGTTGTGACATGTCGTTTACTGCAGATCATAATATAATAACGTAATTAAAAGTTGAAAAATTAGGTGGTGTTAATTAAAACGTCGTGTTTTGTTATTTACGTCTATCTCTCGTTTCGCTCTAGTTTTAGGAAGATGAGCAGTTTCAAATCTAAAGAACATCTTAAAAGCTTACACTTAATCAATTTTTAAAATCTACTAAGGACTTCAGTAATTCGGTATTAATAAATTATGTCTTTATTATTTTCTTATACCACATAACAACTATGTCATTTTATTCACATGGCCTTCCCTTATAAATAAATACAAAGTATATGTGTTAGCCTATGTGACTTAGGATCAAGGACCTAGATTCTAGTCCTGGGTCGAACTATGAAATATTGAGCAGAGCACGTCGAGTCATCTGTCCCTAACATTAACATACAGCGAGGACATCTCCTGAAAGGAGTATAGTATGAAAAGAGAAAAAGAATTTAATTGCCATTACCTTTTTAACGGCCAAAAAAAGGAGGAGTTTCTCAATTCGACACGTATATTTATTTATTTTTTTATGTATGACCACGCATAACTTTTTACAGAGTTGTCCGATTTTGATAATTCTTTTTTTATTAGAAAGGGCAAACATCCAAGGTGGTCCCATCGTCATCATGTTAGGATCTGATGATGATGATGATTTAGCTACTAGTGCCGTATAATATACTATGACAGAATAGTATGAGTATGTTACGTAGCGATGAATCACTAAAAAGTAAGCAATAAAATTTTTTAACAAAAAATAGAACCGACTCAAAACGTACTAAAAAGTAAAAAGTAACTGTGTCATTTAGTTGCTTTAATTTACTTAAGCATATCTAGGAGTCGGTGCCAGCCAAGGTTTCTACTTTAAGGACATTACCTAGAACCCACAAACTGCTTTACTACGTTAAATAAATGTTCCCTAAACTTGCTGGCACCGACTTCATAGATATGCTTAAGTAAATTAAACCAACTAAATGACAGAGTTATTTTTTAACCGACGAAAAAAAACGGAGGAGGTTCTCAATTCGACACGTATATTTGTTTTTTTTTTTTTTTTTTATGTATGACCACGCATAACTTTTTACAGAGTGGTCCGATTTCGATAATTATTTTTTTATTAGATAGGGCATACTTCCAAGGTGGTCCCATTGTCACCATGTTAGGATCTGATGATGATATCCTGGGGAAATTGAAGGAACTCTTCAAATTTTGGAGGCACGCTTACAGCGATTTCAGTTTTTATCTCGGTATCGGTAGGTTTTTGGCTACTAGTGCCGTATAATATACTATAACAGTATAATACGAGTACGATACGTGGCGATAAATCACCCAAAAGTAAGAAATAAAATTTTTTAAATAAAAATAGAACCGACTCAAAACGCACTAAAAAGTAAATAAAATTTTTTAACAAAAAATAGAACCGACTCAAAACGCACTAAAAAGTAAAAAATAACTGTGTCATTTAGTTGCTTTAATTTACTTAAGCATATCTATGAAGACGGTGCCAGCCAAATTTAAGGAACATTTATTTTACGTAGTAAAGCAGTTTGTGGGTTCTAGGTAACGTCCTTGAAAGTAGAAACCTTGGCTGGCACCGACTCCTAGATATGCTTAAGTAAATTAAAGCAACTAAATGACACAGTTATTTTTTACTTTTTAGTGCGTTTTGAGTCGGTTCTATTTTTTGTTAAAAAATTTTATTACTTTTTAGTGCGTTTTAAGTCGGTTCTATTTTTTGTTAAAAATTTTTATTTTTCTATAGTATCGCATTAGACAGAAAAACAGAGACGAATTCGAAAGTCACATGTCAACTAATAAAAACATATTTACAGAATACTGGGGGTACTGGCCCTTTAGTAGGCCAATAAAATAGGTTGACAATGATGAATATGAAACTATTGGTTTACACGGCCTTTTTAATTATTAATACAACACTTACATCTGCAAATTCGGCCATTCTTCCAAAAACCGAAACATGGTAAACACACTTAATTTTCCACAAAACTGCACCGATTTAGATACATGCAGTAGCCACACTGATAATAGTGATTCAAACACTGAACTGAACCTGAGCGGTGATGTCAGAGCAGCACTCGCACAAAATTAGTGTGTTATGTTTACCCATATTACGAAACGGCAATTAGATATCTTATCAGCTGATTAACAACACTTATGTGGGCAAAATAAATAAACAAACAGCTAAACGTACTCTTACTAAACTATGAAAGAACATTATACGTCACTTGTAGCCAAAAAAGCCACTTGAATAAATACAAGTGTTGCAGCGATTTTGGCCTATAAAGTTTCTATTCTATTTGCTATTTCGAGAGTTCCTTGTCAGATCCTAACATGATGACTATGGGACCATCTTAGAAGTATAATCTTTGTAATTAAAAAAAAATCTTAAAATAAACTCTGTAAAAAGTTATGCGTGGTCATACAAAAAATGTATGCATCGTATGGGGGAGAACCTCCTCCGTTTTTACGTCTGTTAAAAATGCTCCGAAACATATAAGATTTTTAAATCATCATCATCATCATCATCATCATCATCATCATCATCATCATTACCAGCTTATTTTAACGGCCGACTACAGGGACAAGGGCTTCCCTCTGTATTATAAGAGAGTTAATGTGAATTTAGTCCCCCCATGCAGCTCCTATGCGGATTGGCTAACTTAGGATAATGTTTCAGATGTTATTGATAAAAATGAATTAACGGCTTAACATATTCTCCGAGGCACGGGGTTGTAACACCGCCAACCTCTAACTCTCACCTTATTATTACAAAGAGAATTTCTAAATCACTTAGCGATATATATTGTGTTTTGAAACATAAAATTAAATAGTTTTTTGTTGAGCTGTCTATTTTTAACTACTAATAAATAACATTAAAATTTATACAAAAACGTCTATAAGCTTCGCTAAATTATTTTGATATTATCAAATAATAACATCCGTGTCGAGTTATTATTTAATGAGAATCAAAACATTGGAAACAAAATCACCAAAACTTTTGATAGATGCCCACGCTTCGCATTTTCTCATCAAAATAATGGCGAGATGCCAAGATTTTGCTTCCACCTCAACAACAATCGAGACAAAGCGTTATCAACCTTTATACAATGAATTTAATATTTAAATATGCCACCGATTCTGAAAACGGAGCCATAAAAAATATGGATGAAATTTTTGAATATCTCAGTAAATCTCGTAGATTCAGAAAATATATTTTGCACAAAAGGTGATAATGAATGCAGAAGAGATTTCAGCTACGTATTGTAAATACGTGAGTCACGTACTAGTATTATTAGATTTGTATTGCGCCTGGGATAAGTAGTAAACATTTAAATATTCAATATAGCTTACCTGGAAGTAACTGATCTCATTTCGTCTATTGTAACCGGCTGTGTTTTGTGTCGCTCTTTGTCACGGCTTCTCAGTTTTGATGTTGAAGGCTGATCTTTTAAGAAGTTGTCTTTCGTTAGAGCTTCTTCCATGCTCTTTATTCGGGATGCTATCGAAGGGAAAGTTTTGTTTTCAATATCGGATTTATCCCGACCCCACGAATCACTGTGCCCGTTATGACAGTTCTCATCCACTTTTTGCCGGCGATTGTTTAAAATTGAGATAAGTTCGTCGTTTACATCGCACACCAAGCTCATAGACCGGGGATTTGCTTTAGGTCGCAGATTACGCCGGCGGATTACTGCACTCGGAAAACTCTCTTCCGGGTCGGCCGCGAGATTTATGACACGACGCGGTCCAGCCGCCAACAAGTCGTTCGCATCACTACTAAAATTTGTCGCACTAATGTTCACATCGTTGTCTGCACAAAATGAGAGTCGTGGGCGCGGTGATTGGCTACGTTCCCTAGTGAGACTCGAACCTCTCTGCTTTAATATCGGCCTGACTGCCGCTTCGCATTCTGAGCCCGAATGGTCTGAAGTCCGTGATCTAAGTAATGATGGTCTTCGGGAACTTCTGTCGTCTTCGCTCATATCGAAACTAGAAGTGTGTCCCTCATCCCCGGACAGCCTCTTCGACGACTTTAGGATTGGTCTTTTCGGTAGATCAAAATCGTAATCATCGTGCTCAGCAGATTTCTTTTTTAGTATTGGTTTTGGAGTTTCTGGCAGTAAAATGTCTGGAGAGGGCCTTTCTTCGGAAAAGCTTTTTTTCTTTAGTATAGGTCTGACGGTTTCCTTATCTTCGTCTACAATTTCAGCGCCACCTGCAGCTGCTAGCAGCACGGCCTGAGCAATCGAAACATGAGAGGAAGTTGTACTACTGCTAGAACTTGAATTAGATTTTCGTTTTAAAATTCCATGTGGCTCGGGAGAACCTTGTGCTACATCATCGTTTAAGAGTTCTTCTTCTCTACTCATTTTTCTTTTTAATATTCCTTGTATTTGACCATCTGGAGACTGATTTCTTATAACATCTTCCAAAGATGATCTTCTATTCTTCAATATTGGTTTACTAGGTGAACCGTCTTCCGCAAATGATACTTCTGGACTGCAAGACCTTCGCCTTGCAACTTGTGATTCGTCCAAACTACGGCGTTTCTTTAAAATACCCTGCCGACCAGAACGACCGTTTCTTGGTTCTATCACACTAGGCGAAAAAGTAACAGGTGGTGTAGCAATAGTATTATGATAAGGAATATTCGTATTATTACATTCTTCGTTAATAGATTTTCGTTTTAATATTGACACAGGCGTATGGTGAGACGTCGACGAGGTATCAAGACGGCGATTTTGACTAGACGAATCATTACTGAGATCTGAAAAAATTGCACTTTGTTTTTCAAAGTCGATAAGCCTCTGACCTGCGGCGTCTATATCGTTTAGTCTTTCTGTAACTCCTCTATTAGTTACAGGTCTTTCGTTGCTAAGACCGTAATTATAAGCATGGCTGGTATTTTGTTGGTCAATGCTTGACACAAATAAAGTATCATAACGAGGAGTATCAGTCACCTTACTATTAGTTAAGTTATTCGATAATTTATTTACTCTATCTAAAGTTTGTTTAGTCAAAGCAGCTAAGCTATCCATTTCTTGAGAAAGTCGGGAACTTGCATGTGGTCTTACAGTTTCATGAAGTGTAGACATTTTATTGGCAGATTTAGAGTTATTTAATTCACTAACGTTCGGATCCACATTGGATTTTGCGTTAGAACTATGTGATAAAAATTTACTTGTAAAGTTTTTAGTATCATAACCGTCTTTTGGAGAATTATCTAAACTAGTCAGTCTTTTCTTTGAATTATGATATTTTTCGTTAAGACTTTCACTATCCTTTTGAGCTCGATGTACTCTATCGTTTCGCGAGTTCTCTGAATCACTTTTCGCTTTGTCAGGGCTCCTTCGAAAACACCTATTCCTGACTTCAAGTTTTGATTTTGAACTATCTACTTTTAAAGCCTGTTCTTTTGTTGATTCGTTTTTGACTGGAGATATTGAATTGCGTGGCAACTTTTCTGGAGTTTTTTTAGATAAAGGGATGCAACTAGGTTTGCCGTTGCCACTATCTGAACTACGACGCTTTTCTGGGGTTGAAGAAGATTTTATAGATATGGATTTAAAGCCAAAATGTGTGGTATTTTTAGGAGAAATTTTTGAAGACTGTAGTGCAGTTTCGTTTCTAGAGTGAGGTGCTTCTACGGGCCGACGACTTCTTGATTTTGCAGCAGTTCCTGTAACAACAAAAAGAGAAAGATTAATATAGAAAATAAGTACTATTAAACAAATAACGGCTGGCATATATAATTATGTTCTCGTGGGTAGATATATAGGCGGAAGAGGAAACTGTATGATGCCTACGTTAGCATTGTTCTACGCGGGTTCGTTGACTGCTGCGCAAGCGCTGATCGTGCCGTTTCGCGCGATATGGCGACCGATGCTATTGTTGTACGACCTCAACGTAACGTGTGCTGCATTACACAATAAGCAATAAAAGTTCGAATACTTATAATAGCAGATTTATTTATAATAATTAATGAATATTCTGATTCTTATGCATTTATATGATAGCAAATATTTAAAATTGTATTTACAAAAACTACACCATATGAAAAATAGTTGTATATTTTAATGAACTACATAATAACTAATGAATTTATATCAGAAGCCATTATTGGCCTCCCTCTCCTATCACCAGGCTGCTCCAGTGCAGATTAGCATATAATATTTTACTGCTAAATTTTTATAGTCAATTAATCCTATCAAATCCGATTAGGTAACGTAAGAAACAAATTGTCACACCCGATGTGCACCAGTAATCGAACATGGAGATCTCCTATTCACAAGGCAACAGACTACTACGCCAGTAAGGTCGTTAATATGATATGAATTCTGGCTGCAACACCGAAGGCTGCGGTGAGAGCGGTTGGCGACCGCAACGAGCAAGATCACACCGGGGATAATGGAAATCACACCGCAACGGATTTACCGTACGTGTCCGGAGGATTTTAAACTTATACATCTTACTGGCTGAATGCATTAGGAACATGAATAAAAACAACCAATTTTGACGTGATGTGATTAAAAAACTCCAAACCTACAGTCGGAACGAAGTTCACTCACTCACCTATCCTCTCGTAGACCACATGATATGTGACGGAAAAAGTCTTATTACACTTTTTTCCACCTAAGCTTCATCCGCTCAGAGCGTGCAATACACGGTAAAGAACTTCGTTCTGATAAACTTTCACAATTTTTCGTTGCCTTATCCTAATCTAATATCTAAGGCACACTATTTTAAGCTATAGAATGATGAGTTGCACGTATTAGTATTATTAGTATACTAAATTCCCCAAGAAAGATTAATTATACTAAAATCTTTGCCAGACTGAAATGCCTTATCCATTCGTACTTATCTAATTGTTAAACGCGCCAAGGTGTAGGAGTTTCAAATGTCAGAATAAAATGATAAATATTTCCAAGCCCCGTAATGTAGCGAAATAAAACAACCTTTATCTTTATCTTACGACGCTCCATTAGCGTGAAACTTGATCCTAATAATCTTTGCGTTACATCCAGAGCTAATGATGAACGCACACTCATCAGTGAATGGAACTACAGTCAAATCAAATCAATTTAATTCAAGAAGGCTTTTGAATAGTCACGCGAGACTATCAGTGAGTAGTGACGAAGTATCAGTTTCGTAAAGTAGATTCTAACGAGAAGAATATCCAATAGCAACCAACACGAAAAAATACCGCTCTATGATTTTTTTACAATTTACACAAGGCCGTGGCAAATGGAATAATGTAGTCTCTGTCCGCCTCTATGGGAATGAGGTGTGATGTTTTTTTTTTAATTTTTTTTAATGCCTACAAGTTGACCCTTGACTGCTATCACACCTGATGTTAGGTGATGATGCAATCTAAGATGGAAACGGGCTAACTTGTTAGGAGTAGGATGAAAATTCACACCCCTATCGGTTTCTACACGACATCGTACCGGAACGCTAAATCGCTTGGCGGTACGTCTTTGTCGGTAGGGTGGTAACTAGCCACGGCGAAAGCCTCCCATCAGCCAGACCAAGACAAAATAAGAAAAATCTTAATCTGCCCCGCCGGGAATCGAACCCAGAACCTCTGCCTTATAAATCCACCGCGCATACCACTGCGCCACGGAGGTCGTCAAAATGTTATCTATGTATGTGTGTAACAGAAAGTACTGAAGACGTAAATTTTATTAATACAAACTTTTTGAAATGTAACTACAATTTAAAAAACTTAATAATAGCTATAAAATTGTATATTATCTGCATTTGACTATCAGTAATACGATAGTTAGCTTGTTAGAAAGAACGAAAAACCGTAATCTCTTGAAACAGATTCAATACTAAACAAAAGGTTTTAGACCGATATTTCATTTCTTGACTGAAAAGAAATGAAATATTGGTCTAAAATCTTTTCATAAAAACTCTGGTTTTATGGAATTAGAGTATACAACTTTATATAAAGTAGGTACTCAGGATTGAGACCATGTTCAGAATTTATAATATTTTTTAAATTAGTTTAGGGGACACATTAAAAAAATAAACACGATTTTGTTGGTAGCGAATACGTTAAATGTGTTTATCTCAGTTAAAATGGAACATATGCAAATTGAGTCATATGTGAATTAAACTATTTTAAACTTGTTGGATGAACTCAGAATTAAAGTCGAATTATTGTTTTTCGATTCATATATTTTGACATTTTTCACCATGAAATATTATTTTGAGATAGGCATTCATAGAGCACTCAATAATAACATTTAAATTATCAGTGGTAGATATTTAAAGATCGATTAAAATTGTGAGAATTCGCATGTTTTTTGGAAAAGCGAATTGATATTATGCATGCAATAATTAAATTTTCTATTGGTATCTAATAACAGGGTACTGGAAAAGATAATGAAAAGAGGAAACTCATGTCATGCAGAGAAAGCTAAGTTTCTTTGGACACCTTCAAAGAGGAGCTCAGTTTTCCTTTCCAAGGTTTAATTTTGACAGGAAAGCTACAGGGCAAGAGAGCACCAGGTCGTCAAAGGCGGAAACGGTTGGACGACATAAGAGAGTCGACCGGACACAATTACCGCAACTAAAGAGAGTTGCAGAAAATAGGAAAGCTTTTCGCATAATGACCGCCAAACTTCGTTTAGAGGATGGCACCACGTGATGATGATGATTAGTAGATATTGAATGAGAGATAAAAATCGTAAGAACTCGCAACTTTTAGGAAAAGCAAATTAGGATCAAATGACTCAAGCGACAGAAACTAGTGGAAATTACGACACGCCCCAGCATATCAACTTACTGAATTCCGATGAACGATCAGCTTTACACAGAATTACACTTGCAAATGTTAGTTAGCAAAGCGATAAACCCAGTGAGGTGGATCATGGCAGTCAAGTTTCTATGAATAAGTTAGCTCTTATTGCATTCTGATTTGTGATGTCGACGTCTAAATAGATTACTTGCAGTTCGTAGTTACTTTACCAACTATTTAAGAGATCCAAACAAATTCCACTTAAGGACATTTGGGTGATAACAAATAATTTTCGGCTAAGTTTGTTTCTAGAAATAAGTTAGCTGTTATTGCATTTTGATTTGTGATGTTGTTGTATCTAAATAGATTACTTGCAGTTTGTAGTTAGCTTACCAACTATTTAAGAGGTACAAACAAATTCCACTTAAGGACATTTGGGTAATAACAAATGATTTTCGGCTAAGTTTGTTTCTAGAAATAAGTTAACTGTTATTGCATTTTGATTTGTGATGTTGTTGTTTAAATAGATTACTTGCAGTTTGTAGTTAGCTTACCAACTATTTAAGAGATCCAAACAAATTCCACTTAAGGACATTTGGGTAATAACAAATGATTTTCGGCTAAGTTTGTTTCTAGAAATAAGTTAGCTGTTATTGCATTTTGATTTGTGATGTTGTTGTTTAAATAGATTATTTGCAGTTTGTAGTTAGCTTACCAACTATTTAAGAGATCCAAACAAATTCCACTTAAGGACATTTGGGTGATAACAAATGATTTTCGCCTAAGTATGTTTCTAGAAATAAGTTAGCTGTTATTGCATTTTAATTTGTGATGTTGTTGTCTAAATAGATTACTTGCAGTTTGTAGTTCGCTTACCAAGTACTCAAGCGTTCCAAACATTAAGGATATTTTAGTGATAACAAATGATTTTCGGATAAGTTAAGAGTTCCTTTAAATTAACTTTCAATGAATACTGCAAATGCACTCATTGGAAGTCAAGTTAAATGAAACAAAACTCGACGATTTATCTTAATTACTTAGAAGTTCCAAAGGACACCTTTTAACTTCATCATCGGTCCAGTTGTATTGTCTCTGCCATCAAACTAAGTTATGGTAGTGGTTATTTGAAAATTCATACTACTAAATGAATCATGTTAAACATTCAAATTTCTAAACATTAAAATCATGTTAAACATTAATAACTTGTTCTTAAATGTAGAACACACTCCACAGACTGTTTAAAAAACAAACATACAACATTTCGCATTCATTACAATGATTGATAGGTTGGGTTTTAAGTCTAAAGCGGGCTTATCTAGTATAAAATTCGGCCATTTGTTTACATTAAACCTCACGGGGTCACACCAAACCGTCCTAGATTATTCATTGCCATAACGCGGCTTTGTGTTCGCAGAAAGCCATTAGCCGGCGCGGCATTAATTGTTGCCGGTCACCAGGAGATGCTTCTATTTGGTAGATCGGACAAAGGTTTAAGTCATCATAACTATCAGCCAATTAACCAGACCTTCGCCTTTATAGGAGAGGGTAGGGTGGATTATTTAACGATCACTATCATATGTTGGTGATGCTAAACCAGGACCGACGGTTTAACGTGCTCTCTGAGGCACGGAGTTTTAAAACCACCAACTGCTTAGCTCCGGGATTAACCAAAATTGTACTTAGAAGGAAGAAAAACTAGTACTATTCAATAGTCCTGGCCTATAGACCTACCCATACATTAACCTAGACCATCACTTATCACTAGACTAACGAGGTTGTAGGGGTTGCTTTCCTATTGCAAACCCCTACAAGGTAGTTTAGCAAGATTTAAGTATAGCCCCTTTAATTATATTATATTTGAAGTTCAATTTAATTAAATTTAACTTCAATATAAAGCAAAAATTATCAATATAAAGCAGTATCAATATAAATCGAAACTCTACATTTCAAAACAATTATACATATTATTGCATTTATTCAACTTATACATTTCCTTGCAATTAGCCTTTACCCCAGCTATATTTAATAATAAGCTGTCCCGTTTTAATAGTAAATTGGATTCTTCATACAAATTAAGAATTCGTATGAAGAATCTAACAATGTAGTTAGCGCTGTTTAGACTAAATGCAACAACGTTTCTAAGCGTATTACAGAGTAGATACTAACTGATAGATTAACAGAACGGCTGCTGCACTATTTCATCTCTTACTAACATTGAGACTTTAAAACAAAAAGTAGCTAAGTGGCAATGATGTTCAACAACTTCGATTTTTAGTCACGCTGTCCTGTCGCTCGTTAACATAAAGTTTCAATATCTTGGTCCGGTGACTAGGTAAGCACTTAGGTATTCTCTTATTACAATACCTTTTGTATTCGGTAGTGAAAGTATTATGTTTTACGTGTAAAAGTCCAGCAAAACGCAAAGCATACGCCTGATTTTATGTATAGGTTTTTAAACAATAATTTTTGTCATTTTGTATAGAAATATACCTAAATTGAAATCAAATAACTACCAAGAATGAAAGACTGAATATCTTTAGGAGTGTATTTTTATTCAAGATTAAACTCTATCGATCGTTATCTGACGACTATATTTAGCGGTACATATTCATCTTAGTCACGAGACTGAAGCTATATATAGCTATCATATGGTGATACTTCGAGAGCTTCGGTCAAATTTAACACATAATAACACTACAATACGCTAACTTAAAAATTATAATTAATAAATAAATTATTAAATTTTCCCGTTTATAAACCACGTAAACGTGACCACAAACACGCCAGAGAAATCTTTTTGAAAGTGTGTCCAAGAACTTTCGCGTTTTATGCTCTAGCTCTGAGCTAATGTTGATTATTACATTAAAGGTTTTTTTATTAACTATCATGGTCAATGACCTATTTTTATATTACATAAAAACTAAAACAACGAAAACGCATGTTATTTCAAAGGAAAAAATTATTTATTCTTTTAGCTTACTTTCTTATACGATATTTTTTGGATAAATAATATCTTAATTTTAAAATAAAATCGGGATAGTTAGAACTTTTACGAATAACAAGAACGGTTGAAGGGAACTGAAAAAAAAATACAACAAAGATAGAGAATATTCTAGAATAGCAATGGATTATTTTTTAACCGACGAAAAAAAACGGAGGAGGTTCTTAATTCGACACGTATATTTTATTTTATTTTTTATGTGTGACTATGCATAACTTTTTACAGAGTTGTCCAATTTTGATAATTCTTTTTTTATTAGAAAGGGCATACTTCCAAGGTAGTCATGTTCCCATTGTCATCATGTTAAGATCTGATGATGATATCATGGGGAAATTGAAAGAACTCTTCAAATTTTACAGCGATTTCGGTCTTTGTCTCGGTATCTGTAGCTTTTGGCTACTAGTACCCTATAATATACTATGACAGTATAGTACGAGTACGTTACGTGGCGATAAATCACTAAAATGTAAGGAATAAAAATGTTTAACAAAAAATAGAACCGACTCAAAACGCACTAAAAAGTAAAAAATAACTGTGTCATTTTGTTTCTTTAATTTACTTAAGCATATCTAAGGAGTCGGTGCCAGCCAAGATTTCTACGTTAAGGAAGTTTATTTATTTATTTATTTATTTATTCTTTATTTGTACACCACATAAGATAACATAAAAAATAAAACATACAGAAACAATATTATGGAGGAAGTATGTACAAAAGGCGGCCTTATCGCTTAATAGCGATTTCTTCCAGGCAACCTTGGGCTTAGGAAAATAACAGTAATAAGCTGCAGGTGGTGTAATTTACTAAGATACATACATTCAAATAATTACATACTAATACACAATAAATTACATAAATAACACAATAAACATTAAAATAAATATCATAAGATAAACTAATACATACATAATAAGACACACAGGAAATACAAACCAATAAGTCATCAAAAGTACTTACTCGCACTTAAGATAGTATGACTTAACAGCTGTTTTAAAAGTGTCCAGTGATTTTGACCGTCGTATGTCCAGTGGGAGAGCGTTCCATAGCCGAATTGCATGCACAGCAAACGAATGTTTATAGAACTTACTCCTATGTACCGGCATGCGCAAAGTAAGGGCACGACATGACGTTACCTAGAACCCACAAACTGCTTTACTACGTTAAATAAATGTTCCTTAAACTTGGCTGGCACCGACTTCATAGATATGCTTAAGTAAATTAAACCAACTAAAAGACAGTTATTTTATACTTTTGAGTGCGTTTTGAGTCGTTTCTATTTTTTGTTAAAAAAAATTTTATCGTCAGTTCTGTAGTCTCTACACCACATTTTCCTCTATATCGGTTATAAATTGACATTCCAGTTTAATCATCGACTACTGTAGAGTATCCCAATATATCCTAAATTATACACAATCAATTAATTGTAATCCAATTTACCGTATACACAGAACAAGCTAATTTCAGCTCAATCGCATGTCAGCATGTAATTGAGGAACGGATTAACAATAAGACATAAATATACACGTTAGTGAAATTAAAATTAAAAATCATACAAATCTTCCGTCTAGAATTTAGTTAAATATACTAAGAAAAACCCTTTTATCGTAATAGAAATATGCCGATATCTTAGGGTTGGCTTGTCCGATGTTCATTGTACAAATACAGCTAAAAGCCATACATAAACTTATAATCGTTTCATTATAGTAAAGAATAAACGTTAATAAAGGACCGGTATGTGAAAGAGTATTATATATGTCCTTATCTCTAATAAGTGAACCCGTGTAAACCTAAATTTTTCCATCTTCCAACCTTACCTATCTATACTAATATTATAAAGCTGAAGAGTTTGTTTGTTTGTTTGAACGCGCTAATCTCAGGAACTACTAGTTCAAATTGAAAAATTATTTTTGTGTTGAATAGATCATTTATCGAGGAAGGCTTTAGGCTATATAATATCACGCTGCAACTATAAGGAGCGAAGAAATAATGGAAAATGTGAAAAAAAAAACGGGGAAAATTATTCATCCTTGGGGGCTTCCATTGCGTGCGCTACGAATTAAATTGAGAGGGGGAGCGGGGAATGAGCAAAGTCTGTCTTTAAAACTAGAAGGGTACCTAAGAGGTTTTCACGCGGACGAAGTCGCGGGCGACTGCTAGTATTATAATATGGCTACCATATAATATTTTAATGTATAGGTACGTCAAATAAATTTTCACCCGTATAAAACTAATGAAAACGCTGGGTGCAAAATATTAATTTACGAAATCTCATCATAAAACGGCAGGGCCGTGTTTACAAACACGCCTAGAATACCACGGGCGTAGGTTCGTCATAAAGATTAGATTTCGCTTTGAAAGCTGGATAACCTAATATAACTAACTTGTGTGTCCTAGTTTCAGTTTCGCTTGTAACACAAAGGAATGTATAGAAATATAAAAGTAGAGAGATGAAAATTGATGATGTGAAGAATGAACTTTTGTTCGCTGTGTTGAACATACGAGCAGTAGTTGTTAGGAAAGTATACAGTACGTAAGAGTATCTACGTCTTTAAACTATCGCGACCGCGAGTGTTATTTATATTATTAAAAAAATTTTAACAAAAAATAGAACCAACTCAAAACGCACTAAAAAGTAAAAAATAACTGTGTCTTTTAGTTGCTTTAATTTACTTAAGCATATCTAGGAGTCGGTGCCAGCCAAGGTTTCTACTTTAAGGATGTTACCCAGAACCCACAAACTGCTTTACTACGTAACAACAATGTTCCTTAAGCTTGGCCAAAAAGCTACCGATACCGAGACAAAAACCGAAATCGCTGTAAGCGTGCCTCCAAAATTTGAAGAGTTCCTTCAATTTTCCCGGGATATCATCATCAGATCCTGACATGATCACAATGGGACCACCTTGGATGTACGCCCTTTCTATATATATATATATATATATATATATATATATATATATATATATATATATATATATATATATATATGTGTATATACATATATATATATATATACATATATATATATATATATATATATATATATATATATATGTGTATATACATATATATATATATATACATACATACATATATAAGTGTCGAATTGAGGACCTCCTCCGTTTTTTTTCGTCGGTTAAAAATATAACGGCTGAAACTCACGTCACGGCTGTCGGAGTATGCCCGACTGCGCGCGCGGCCCGCAGTTTGCTTCGCGCCGCGTTACCGGAACAAACAAGCTCATGACTAATGGGATGGGTATGGGTTCGAAACTATACTAAAGCCAAACTCGATTGAGAATGCTTGTCAACAACCAAATTAAACATGAAGGTAAAATTCAATAGTCATTTTCCACCTAATTTTATTAGTTAGCTTGTTAATGACGAATTCATGACAATAAATTAGATTAGTAAGCTTAAAACTAATTAATATATTCAATATCTTTTAAATAAGATTTTATAGAAAAACGAAACACAATTTTAAATTTATTAGGCATAAAATGTGTTGCATTTTCTACCTTCATTTTAAATTTGTTTGTTGACAAGCATTCTCAATCGAGTTTGGCTTTAGTATAGTCGGGCATACTCCGACAACCGTGACGTGAGTTTCAGCCGTTATATTTTTAATAGTATCTACGTCATTGGTAATCGATATCCTAGTTGTTGTAGAATGGTATGTTCTGGAATTTCGGAAATAAGATCGCCAAGTAATAATTATGAGGTTAGTTTAAAAAAGTGGGTGATACTCCGACAACCGTGACGTGAGTTTCAGCCGTTATATTTTTAATAGTATCTACGTCATTGGTAATCGATATCCTAGTTGTTGTAGAATGGTATGTTCTGGAATTTCGGAAATAAGATCGCCAAGTAATAATTATGAGGTTAGTTTAAAAAAGTGGGTGATACTCCGACAACCGTGACGTGAGTTTCAGCCGTTATATTTTTAATAGTATCTACGTCATTGGTAATCGATATCCTAGTTGTTGTAGAATGGTATGTTCTGGAATTTCGGAAATAAGATCGCCAAGTAATAATTATGAGGTTAGTTTAAAAAAGTGGGTGATACTCCGACAACCGTGACGTGAGTTTCAGCCGTTATATTTTTAATAGTATCTACGTCATTGGTAATCGATATCCTAGTTGTTGTAGAATGGTATGTTCTGGAATTTCGGAAATAAGATCGACAAGTAATAATTATGAGGTTAGTTTAAAAAAGTGGGTGCGAGAGGTATACCAGCAAAATCTCTCTATTACCTTTACTTTTTTTATTTTACTAGAAGTGCAGAAAGCGTATATATAGAACGACTATCCAAATCAGCTGTAGTAGGGTCTTTCGAAATCTGGCTAGGCAGGGAAAATAATATGAAAAGAGGAGGTGAGTGTCGACGCGAATCAGTAAAGGAATCCCTTTTAAACCTACACTCTTGTTGCAAGTCTCGGGGTCTGTTCGGAGTTTTTCTCTCAGCCAAGCGATGGACCCGGCACCCGCACGGTGAATACATGGAATGCTAAGATATCCGACCCTCTCGAAACTTAAATTCAACATTTAAGTGCAACGTAGATTAAATTAGTCTGCTATTTATTATTACTGAGAATTTCTTTGAAGTACGAAAACCACAAAATTTCATAGGCCGACACAGGAATCGAACCTACGACCTTGTAATCCGAATCCTATGAAAATTAAATACTGGATCAACGAGGAATAGAATGAAAATGCAGGGTGAGAAATTAAAATTTTCTCACTACATAAATGTTTTACAAATAAGAGGCAATGTGTACCATAATGATAACTCTGAACAAAGCCAACTGTATATCAGTTTAATTGCAATCAAAAACATATTGCAGGGCGACTCGGGCTTTTGAACTAAATTACCAATTAATGTTGTACTCTCACAACAAAGGGGATACCGAACTGGGTAATAGACCAGAGCGTAATTCAACTCGAAATGTAAGCCAGTGGACTTAGTAGCACATAATGGACAATATGGAGCGTAGACCCACCACGCTGATCCAATGCAGATTGGCGAGCTTAGGGTGATAATGTTTCATACATTAACGATCATTATCAGATATGATGATAGGGACAGAGACAAACAAAAATAGACGGAATACTTTGAAATAGAACGTAATTTCAAATGAGGACTAATATGTGTATCTTTTTGTTGTTAAATATGATGTATCACGTTAAATGTATAACCAGAACTCCTATGATCATAATAAATTACCCGTTAAACAAAGTGCAACTATAATGCGATTCAAATGACGACTTCCGTGGCGCAGTGGTATGCGCGGTGGATTTATAAGACGGAGGTCCTGGGTTCGATTCCCGGCGGGGCAGATTGAGATTTTTCTTAATTTGTCTTGGTCTGGCTGGTAGGAGGCTTTCGCCGTGGTTAGTTACCACCCTACCGACAAAGACGTATCGTTAAACGATTTAGCGTTCCGGTACGATGTCGTGTAGAAGCCGAAAGGGGTGTGGATTTTCGTCCCACTCCTAACAAGTTAGCCCGCTTTCATCTTAGACTGCATCATCACTTAACATCAGGTGTGATAGCAGTCAAGGGCCAACTTGTAGTCGATAAAAAAAAATTATAACAATAGGAATGAAACTAGCGCCGTCTTGGACCAACTTTATACTGAAAGCAGCGTAAAAGTAAAAAGCCACGGACATGAGGTGCTAAGGTTGTAAGGTTGCCACCATACTATTGCGATCTTGATCCACACTTTAAAGTATTACTGCTGACGATTGGCGCCGAGAAGTTAATCATGTAAAAAGAACAGAGCAGAGTGCCGAGTGTGAGTTTTCACCAAAACAAATCGAAAACTTCACATTCGCGTTAAGGGCATATTTCTATGGAACTGAAGCAGCGCCCCTGGCGGAAGTGAGAGAAAACTCAAATGGGCGAGTGTCAGTGTTGAGTTTTCTCTCACTTCCGCCAGGGGCGCTGCTTTTTTTATTAGAAAGGGCATACTCCAAGGTGGTCCCATTTTCATCATATTAGGATCTGATGATGATATCCTGGGAAAATTAAAGGAACTCTTCAAATTTTGGAAGCACGCTTACAGCGATTTCGGTTTTTGTCTCGGTATCGGTAGCTTTTTGGTTACTTGTGCCGTATAATATACTATGACAGTATAGTACGAGTACATTACGTGGCGATAAATCACTAAAAAGTAGGAAATAAATTTTTTTAAATAAAAATAGAACCGACTCAAAACGCACTAAAAAGTAAAAAATAACTGTGTCATTTAGTTGCTTTAATTTATTTAAGCATATCTTGGGGTCGGTGCCAGCCAAGGTTTCTACTTTATGGACGTTACCTAGAACCCACAAACTGCTTTACTACGTAAAATAAATGTTCCTTAAACTTGGCTGGCACCGACTTTATAGATATGCTTAAGTATATTAAAGCAACTAAATGACACAGTTATTTTTTACTTTTTAGTACGTTTTGAGTCGGTTCTATTTTTATTTATTGTTGTTTTTATTCATATTGTCATTTGAATCGCATTATATACATAATTTAAAACTAGAGGACGCTCACAGTTTCACCCGCGTAGTTCCCGTTACCGTAAAAATTTCGGTATAAAAGTAACCCATGTGTTAATCCAGGGTGTCAGCAACCTCCATACCAAATTTTATTAAAATGGCTCCAGCCGTTAAGTCGTGAAGAAGTTACAAACACACACACACACTCACAAACATTCGTCTTTATAACAGTGTAGTATGATGAATACAAATATTTAATTTTTGTAAAGGTGTGAGCAGTTTAAATTCATATTTCAAAAACACCTGTTCATAATAACTTTCAAATTATTATTATTATTAACGTAACGAGTTTCGCCTAGAGCCAATAATGCCCTTGACATGGCGCCCGACGAATTGGAAAAATTAATTTCAAAGCCTCAATCTATTTAATATACTTATGAAACTCCTTTTTTTTATTGACTACAAGTTGGCCCTTAACTGCTATCACACCTGATGTTAAGTAATGATGCAATCTAAAATGGAAGCGGGCTAACTATCGGTTTCTACACGACATCGTACCGGAACGCTAAATCGCTAGGCGGTACGTCTTTGTCGGCTTATCACAAAGTCACTACCTGATCAGTGGAATCCTAATCATTGATTGTTGGAAGTGTATTTTAGCATTACTTCTAAGGTGAGAATTAGTAGCCGACCACAAGCGATAACTGCAGACGACATGTCGCAGCGACAATACTGACCTTTTGTGAAATAAGATTTGTAACAAGCAATACGTCGTTCCCATCTCACCATTATCAGCATATTAACAGCCCACTGTATGGTCGGGCCTCCCTCCTCATAAGTGAAGAAATATGGAGCGTAAACTCATCAAGCTGCTGCTATGCGGATTGGTGAGCTTAGGGTGATAATATTTCATTTATTAACTAACGATTACTATCAGATATTGGTGATAGTACCTGGGTCCGACGGTTTAACGTGCTCTCCGCGGCCCACCACCAACTCCCTAACTCCGGGAATGTACTGATATTTTCACAGAAGAATGAGTGACGTTCCCATATAATACAACATATCGTATGTAGTTGTCGTCTGCACTTAGCAACCAGCGCATTAAAGCCATCACATCACGTACGACCCTTTAACATCCTAATCTTGCGCATTTGTGGCCAAACCTGCTGCGAAAGCGAGTTTTATATTCGAGCTTTTAGATTATCTAGAAGCTCTGTAAAACTGCTGCATCATCTATACCTAGCGGCATAAATGGCATCTATTTACGGCTAGATGGCGCAATTGTGAAAGAATAAAACCAAGCGTCTCTGATATAAGTCGGAACAATTTTCAAACTTCCTGGAAGCGAGACAATTCTCTGGAGCATAAAGTATTATACGCGACCAACAGAAAAGAAAAATAAAAATTGTTAAACATTAGAAATCAATTGCAGAATACACGGAATAAAGATTTTGATATTAATTATTTCAAAAGATAAAATAACGTTATAAGCATCAATGCCTTCACAGTCTACGGGTAGTTGATAATCGTTTAAAATTATAATAATTTTACAAAATGGAATATTTAGAAAAAATTTAATCCACTCTATTTGTTTTTAACCGACGAAAAAAAAACGGTGGAGGTTCTCAATTCGACACGCATAACTTTTTACAGAGTTGTCCGATTTTGATAATTCTTTTTATTACAAAAGGCACACTTCCAAGATGGTCCCATTGTCATCATGTTAGGATCTGATGATGATATCCTGAGAAAATTGAAGGAACTCTTCAAATTTTATAGGCACACTTGCAGCGATTTCGGTTTTAGTGTAAGTATCGGTATCTTTTTGGCTACAAGTGCCGTATTATATACCATGACAGTAAAGTACAAGTACGTTACGTGGCGATAAATTACTAAAAAGTAAGAAATAAAATTTTTAACAAAAAATAGAACCGACTCAAAACGCACTAAAAAGTAAAAAATAACTGTGTCATTTAGTTGCTTTAATTTACTTAAGCATATCTAGGAGTCGGTGCCAGCCAAGGTTTCTATTATAAGGACCTTACCGGGAACCCACATACTGCTTTTATCAAATTAAATAAATGTTCCTTAAACTTGCTGGCACCGACTTCATAGATATTCTTAAGCAAATCAACTAAATGACACAATTATTTATTTTTTTTTTAATTTTTTATTTACATTTGACCTTGTTTTTATCTGTACGCATTAAGAAGAAATAAATAAAATAAATCAGGACCCAAAAATATTAATAAAGACAAAAGTGTACACTTGACTTTTGTATTTATGAGAACAAGTCGTGACTATTGGAACGCATGTTAAAATAAAGTGACTGAATGAATAAGTAAAATAAAACATTCACAAACATTAGATAAACAGCTTAAGTAAACAGACGCCGACTACAAAGACTAGGAAAAACTATAACAATGTGACTCTGAGATCACGGGTCTTTGATATTACTTTTGACTCCTTCAACCTTTCCGTTGAGTGATATACTCGTAACTTAAGCATCTACAAGTTGAAGACCGTGAAAATTTTACGCAGTAGCAATAAAGTGAAGGCAATAAAGAATATAATAAAACAAACATCTTACGAGGGGCGAGACGCCAGATGCTTTATGTCCGGCGCGCTATCACATCTCTAATCGGCAAATAGTCGACGATAAAAACAAACGAGAGTTTCTATTATGGTCCAATTTTCGCAACTCATTATTATTTATTGGTCATCCTTAACAATCATAAAACTATTCATATATTTCTTAATTTCTTAATAATATGATATAGGCGAAAGTTTGTATGTATAGATTAAGTTTGTATGAAAGTTTGTACAGAAAAACTACTGAATGGAAAATACTCGACGACCTCCGTGGTGCAGTGGTATGCGCGGTGGATTTGTAAGACGGAGGTCCTGGGTTCGATTCGCGGCGGGACAGATTGAGATTTTTCTTAATTTGTCTTAGTCTGGCTGGTGGGAGGCGTTCGCCGTGGCTAGTTACCACCCTGCCGACAAAGACGTACCGACAAGCGTTTAGCGTTCCGGTACGATGTCGTGTAGAAACCGAAAGGGGTGTGGATTTCATCCTACTTCTAACAAGCTAGCTCGCGTCCATCTTAGATTGCATCATCACTTAACATCAGGTGTGATAGCAGTCAAGGGCCAACTTGTAGTTGATAAAAAAAAGAAAAAAGAATATAAACCCGGTTAAAGGAAGGTTTATTAAATATGTAAAAAGTTTAAATATAAACAAAAATCCCTGGCTAACTAAGTTGTGAGTTCTTCTTACACCAATGCGCAAAACGTGACTTTAATTTTATCTTTGCGACTTTATTTATCAAAAATAACTTTTTTTTATACACCGAATACAACAATTTTATTTTGACATGACAAAGCCTTTGGGGACCTATGCATGATTCACTTTTCACTATAAATAATCTACATGAGTATCAGAAATTGCAGCTCTAAATATTTAAATGGCTAAGTGATTAAATTAATAGACTACATAAAAGTGCGAAATGTTGCAAAAAGTTAGGACCTTTAAAAATTTTGGAGGGTGAAAAGTTGAACGAGCTAGGGGGGTCAGCCATCCCGTGCTCTGAGTAAGGTAATGGTTTCAATGACGTCGGTTCACAAGTACGAAGACCGATCAGGGCCGATGACCCACAGATTCTTGAAGCTGGGTAATACGAGATGTTTTATGAAAATTTTTTAAATAAAAATAGAACCGACTCAAAACGCACTAAAAAGTAAAAAATAACTGTGTTATTTAGTTGCTTTAATTTACTTAAGTATATCTATGAAGTCGGTGCAAGCCAAGTATAAGGAATATTTATTTTACGTAGTAAAGCAGTTTGTGGGTTTTAGGTAACGTCCTTAAAGTAGAAACCTTAACTTTTTAATAAAAAAAATAATTATTTCTTACTTTTTAGTGATGATCGCCACGTAACACTACTCGTACTCGTTACTATACTGTCATAGTATATTATACGGCACTAGTAGCTAAAAAGTTACCGATACCAAGACAAAAACTGAAATCGCTGTAAGCGTGCCTCCAAAATATTTACTTATGTATTTATTAGGAATTCAAAAGGGCCACCTGGTTACAAAGTGAGAAAACACTTGTTTCTATTTAAATTGATTTTACGTGGTTACGATTTTACCCTGTGACTCAGTAAAAAAACTCACATGAGGCAATCTGAATATTAAGACCATCCGCTTTACAACAGTTGTACATTGAATTCAATACTGACATCTTTAATTCAAGAATCGACATACTGTTTGGCTACACACAACAGTTGGAAGCTTCCAGACTCCTTCGTATTTAAAATTTTGCATAAGTATTTCATTAACTCTTTCAATTACTTCTTTCTCTGTACTTTGAGTCTAAGCTCGCGCTGATTTAATATTCTCACTTTCATATTTAGATTCTATGGTAATTATTTGAATAAAATATTAAATTTACCTTTTTCTCTGATTTGCTCATGTTTATAAAATAAGTTCGTAGGTGTAACATAACAAATACTGTTCAAAGAACCGATTTTTTGCGCATACCCGTAATTTGGCGTAAATATTCAATAGCTGCCTCGTTTATATTTATGTTATGTATCCGAGCAATGAAACGTAATAGAGAGTGAGTTGCGCGCAGGAATGGGAGGTAATAAAGGCCCCAACGTGCCTCATTTACCCCTTAATGAATACGGACAAACACAATTTATTTATAAAACGTTTTGAATATCATAGAACTGTTACCAGTCTAATAAACTGGGAAGTCATTGATTGAAATTCATATTCGTAGAATAAAAAGTCTTTTGGTTGCAGTGACTTCGCTCCGTAAGTAAATTATAATAATTACAGGTATTTCTATAATTTACAGCTTGAACTAATTAGTTTGTTATGCTTTAAGGTTGTAAAGGTTTTTCGAACTCGTATCACACTCCATAGGCTGTATTTCTAACGTCCACCGACGGACGCTTCGGGACTTCAAAGTGCCTGTTTCCCCGATCCTTTGACGTCCCAATTGGGATGCAGTCGCTGGGTTTTAGTAGGTACATTAGCTCCTTTACAGCCAGCGAGTCCCACATACCCGGACGGATACTGAGCAGTGTAGATGCATTTCCCAGAGACGACAAATATGTTAACATTGTGAAATGTAACTATGGTAAAAATACGTCCAAGTGGACAGCTGTGTGACGTTTTACGGTACTACTCATAGCACAAAACTTCTGTGCCAATTAAAGTACTGGAATGCACAAAGTATGTCGCATATAATTTCACTATAAAATTCTCTCCTTCCGAGCGCAGTAATGGATTATTCCGCTAGGATTTTATGATAAGTCGTTGTTTTGGTAATCAAAATAACCCCGAAAGGTGGATTTAGTATTCAACAAGCTTTGATAGTCAATTTAACTCATTAGCATTGAAAATAAGTGTGCGATTATTATTTTTAACCGACGAAAAAAAACGGAGGATGTTTTCAATTCGACACGCATATATTTTTTTTATGTATGCATACGCATAACTTTTTACAGAGTTGTCCGATTTTAATATTTCTTTTTTTATTAGAAAGGGCATACTTCCAAGGTGGTCTCATTGTCATCATGTTAGGATCGGATGATGATGTCCTGGGGAAATTGAAGGAACTCTTCAAATTTTGGAGGCACGCTTACAGCGATTTCGGTTTTTTTCTCGGTATCGGTACTTTTTGGCTACTAGTGCCGTATAATATACTATGACAGTATAGTTCGAGTACGTTACGTGGCGATAAATCACTAAAAACTAAAAAATAAAAATTTTTAACAAAAAATAGAACCGACTCAAAACGCACTTAAAAGTAAAAAATAACTGTGTCATTTAGTTGCTTTAATTTACTTAAGCATATCTAGGAGTCGGTACCAGCCAAGGTTCCTATTTTAAGGACGTTACCTAGAACCCACAAACTGCTTTACTACGTAAAATAAATGTTCCTTAAACTTGGCTGGCACCGACTTTATAGATATGCTTAAGTAAATTAAAGCAACTAAATGACACAGTTATTTTTACTTTTTAGTGCCTTTTGAGTCGGTTCTATTTTTTGTTAAATTTTTTTTTAATAGTGTCGACTTTACAGGAGAGTAGAAAACGATGTCTGACATAAAATACGTTTTCGCAATTTCATGACATAACTTACAACAAGAAAATAAGAAAAGAGAAATGTACGAGTACATTTCCCTAGACGAGAACTTTTAAATCTATTCGCTCGTCATATATCACACCATGAATTTATTATATAGAATCAGAATATTGCGTCCTTACAAGTTAGGACATCAGCTCCTCAGAACATTAAAAATAAAGTATTTTTACGTTTTGCTGACGGTACTGTTATACGTGTATGTGAATATTAAGCAATGGAACAAGATGTTTAAGGTAAATTTACTTTTTAATCTAGGCCTTTATTGATATTTTCTTGATAGGTTTCTACAAAGCGAACACTTTGCTATTGATAAAGAAAACTGCAAAGTGATTTAAATACTTATTGATTAGATTTATTCTGTACTCGCGCTTTCTAAAGTTACGGATACAGCATTAACAGACAAATCCTCAAAATTATTAAAAAAGAATATTAAAGCTAAAGAAACAACCTTTCTAAGTACTGCTTCCATAATAAAAACCCAAACTAATGTGAGCACTTAATCATTAGATTTACGCCCATTTCATGTAACGGGGAATATATGTACCGGTAAAATTCTACTAACACGTCAAAAAATCTTTAAAATAAGCTTTAAACAGCTAAAACGCTAGATAGGGGTACTTACAATAAAATTATTGTCAAATTTCGCGTTTCAGAAATTCGCTCGGAGCGAAGTAATTTCGCCGTGTGGGTGAGTGTCTGATTAAACGGGATCCTAAAATTGAAACCTAATTAATGGAAGTTGGGACATTTCCACTAATTTTTAATCAAGTACCACCCTTATCGACCGTAGTTCGTTTGAATCGTCAGATAGGAAAACTACTAGTATTGTTGTACTATTGTTTTGCTATATATTTTGAGTACGAAAATTATATTAGAACTTAAACTATCGCGAGTATTTCCCTTATTATTATAATTTTTTTAACAAAAATAGAACCGACTTAAAATGCACTAAAAAGTAAAAAATAACTGCGACATTTAGTTGCTTTAATTTACTTAAGCATATCTATGAAGTCGGTGCCAGCAAGTTTAAAGAATATTTATTTAACGTAGTAAAGCAGTTTGTGGGTTCTAGGTAATGTTCTTAAAGTAGAAACCTTGGCTGGCACTGACTCCTAGATATGGTTAAGTAAATTAAAGCAACTAAATGACGCAGTTATTTTTTACTTTTTAGTGCGTTTTGAGTCGGTTCTATTTTTTGTTAAAAATTTTTATTTCTTACTTTTTAGTGATTTATTGCTACGTAACGTACTCGTACTATACTGTCATAGTATATTTATTATACGGCACTTGTAGTCAAAAAGCTACCGATACTCACACTAAAACCAAAATCGCTGCAAGTGTGCTTATAAAATTTGAAAAGTTCCTTCAATTTTCCCAGGATATTATCATCAGATCCTAACATGATGAAAATGGGACCACTTTGGAAGTATGCCCTTTCTAATAAAAAAAAGAATCAAAATCGGACAACTCTGTAAAAAGTTATGCGTGGTCATACCTAAAAAAAGATATATACACGTGTCGAATTGAAGACCTGCTCCGTTTTTTTTCGTCGGTTAAAATGCAATGTAAAGGATTCCCGACTAGTTTCGAACCCGAACGGGGTCATTAGTTGTTCGCTCGCTTGTTCATGCTTAACGAAATACTACGAAGATTAGCGATAGTAGTCGAAATTAAATTTATATTATAGTCGTACAATGTCTGTATTTATTATTTCATAATACATATTAGTTGGAAGCTAACTTAACTATCATCGATATGATGTAGTCTTTCGATGGAGGTAACTTTTCGTTTCACTCATGCATCCGTATAAAAACAAAGCGAAGCGGAAAGTTACTTACAATACAGTTAGATCATCTAGTGCCATATTACGTGTTAATCGTTTGGAGAGACCGTGACATAATGAACATTATAAGAACATTAACATCATTGAGATTTACATTTAAGTTTTGAAATCCTATTACAGATTACTTATTAAGTTAGCATTAGTTTTAAGTGATGTTAAGAAATACTGTTAAAACTGTATCCAGATATCTTGTACATTGCAAGTCGAGTAAACATCGATGTTTTATATTCCGGTTAATCTGCTTGTAAAATGAAAAATTTAGCATTATATCGTAAATTCAATAGTCCCAATAAGATAGACTAAACACATCAATAAAAATTGAATGTAATTTATATCAAAAACAATAAGTGTATGCATGTCAGTTGACTTACTGTTTACAAAAAAAAATGTATTTTAATTCACCTAAATAGAAGGTGCTTCAGATAATTATAAAACGACAACCAATGTCGTTCAAGTTAATTAAATATTGAATGTCTCAGAAAACTGTAAAGCTCTTTGGAAAAGTTCCCTTTCCACGGTTTTAAGGTTACATCGATATTCTTCAAGGATTCTCGTGGATATTTTCTTAAGAAATTAAAGTCACGGTTACAATGAATAAAAAGGGCCTCGTCTGTACTATTAGTTTGTATAAAGGCCTGTTAAAAGGTCCTCGTGGAATGGGCGCAAGCCGAGACGCCAGCTTTTTCAAGTGTTCTCATAAATGGTGTTACTTTGCTGGAACTCGCATTACCTTAATTGCACTATGTAAATAACTGCCAGTGTGGAGTACTTTAGTTCCTAGTTACTTGGAACTTCAGACCGCTTTATGCCCCTTGGTGTGTTGTTAGGTCGTGCTCATGTAGACAAAAGTAGCAAATGAATTATATGTACTATCGTCAGACTAAAAATTAACACTAATTCGAAGGAAGTGACAATCGAAACGCTGAGTTTACAGATAAATCTCTTTCATTACACAGATCACTTTAATTAATCGTCTCATATCTTCTACAATTATATTTCAATATATAAAATTCTCGGGTCACAGTGTTAGTTACCATACTCCTCCGAAACGGCTTGACCGATTTTTATGAAATTTTATGTGCACATTCAGTAAGTCTGAGAATCGGCTACTATCTATTTTTCATACCCCTAAGTGATAAGGGTTGTCCACCCCATTGCATTTTAATTTTTTGGACAATTTTTTTTATAATGTGGCATTAAAAAATACATACACCCCTACACGATCAACCCTTATGTCTAAAAAATGTTTCCTTGAAATAATATACATGGCAAAACAACCTTTGCCGGGTACGGCTAGTTTCAATATATATTACACACGCGGACGATCTCGGGTTCACCCGCATAACTCTCTTTCGCATGGGAATTTCGGGATTAAATGTAGCCTATGTGTTATTCGGATATGTAAGCTATATTATTGTAAAGTTTCATCAAAATCCATTCAGGATTTTTTGCGCAAAAGAGTAACAAAGATCCACCCATACATAAAAACTTTCGACTTTATAATTATTAGTAAGAATGTAAACCAGGAGGTACACTAGTCATGGCCTTTTCGTCTGTGACAGACGATTTAAGCAGCATCTTTTGGGTTACACCTAGATTGATGGCTATGAAGGCCAATTCGAGAACGACGCAACTTGCCGCAGTGCTCACAAGAATGAAAAGAGCTGAGAGAACTATAACCTTCTCTTCTCTTTTGTCTCCTGTCTGCCAGCAACTTCAACCACTAAGTATAAATAAATTTTTCACTGCGTGAATCGACTCAAAAGGTGAGATTTATATAGCTCAATATTACCTAGTAAAATATTAGAATAATAAGATTTATTCAGTTGTAATTTTACCTTCTTAAAATTTTCCACCGTGTGACCGTAACTTAATACGAGTGAACAGGGTAAAAACCAATATAACACAAGTTTGTAAAGACGCAAACTCTACAGTTTCTGTGTAATATTTAAGACTAGCAGTCGCCCGCGACTTCGTCCGCGTGAAAACCTCTTAGGTACCCTTCTAATTTTAAAGACAGACTTTCATACAAAATGTGTAAAGGCACATATAATGTGCTCATTCCCCGCTCCCCCTCTCAATTTAATTTTTTTATAGTTTCCCGTGAAGCAATATCCTCCGTCCCGTCCCGTGTACTAAAGGTCTACATTTTTGTTGAACATTGTATGACATTTCAGTACATTAACATTAAAAATATATATTTATGGCAAGCTGATGGGTATAAATTGATATTAAATAGTATATTTCACTCTTGAGTGTAGCCTTCAGAATAAACAAAAATAATTTTACAATCCGACACGCAGATAGAGATTAGCCCGTTTAAACAAACGAACAAACTCTTCCGTGTACTAAATAGATATTTGAACAAAGATCGAATTCTTAATTCATCATCGTATATATAACATAGATCTAAACTCCCCTCCCGCACGCGCACCCCCGCCTTGGTGACGCTCACTTCGCAACGCAGAAATAGTAATATTTTAATTTCGCCATAACTTCAAAACCAAAAGTCCAATTTTAATCTTTTAAAAACCAAATATTATCTACATAAACTGTACTTAGTGAAGAAATAATTTATTTTGATAAGGATTAATAGCATGAGTAAAATAAATGCGTTTAAATGTAGTCCGAAATAAAATTAAGATTTTTAAATAAAAAAATGGTTGTTGTGCCTCACTCGACATAGATAGGTATAGTGTGTCGCGGACTTTTTTGTAGATATTTATAAGATCTCCAATTAATTAGGACATTTTATGGTTCTATCTTTTATAGTTTAGGCAGCATACGCAAAATAAGTAACTTTTCTGGTTGATTTTTTACACCTTGTGTCCAAAAAACCCAAATATTTTACGGAACCCTATTTTTTTCCAAAATAAAATTTAGCCTATGTTACTCGTGGATACTGTAGCTTTCGAATGGTGAAAGAATTTTTGAAAACGGTCCAGTAGTTTTTGAGCCTATTCATTACAACCAAACAAACAAACAAACAAACAAAGTTTTCCTCTTTATAATATTAGTATAGACTAACGGGGCTCTTTGTGAGAGAACTTGTCTGACGAAATACCACCGCCTTGCACATTTCTGCCGCCAAAAGTGCACCTCTATTTTGGCTTACAGGGTTTGATTGTAGATGAAATTAATGGCACTTAGTACAAATGCCTTATGTAACTACAGTGCAGTACTATACTTTATCATTTATCCCCAACATGCTGGGTTAATATCTCCCGCTAAGGAGAAAGCCTGAACCTTCGCATAACTTTTGTTTTAATTGGTTGCTTTCAAAAAGCGCTTAGTTGACTTTATCCTCTGAAAGACACTGAATTAATGAATAACTCACACCACCTTGCCCTGCGATGTACTTATTAACGATGCTTTTATTTTAAAGGTCGTGTAGTTTATACTCGTCACTGACGTAACAGCTTAGCGTATAGAAAATATTATCACAAAGACACCTACACAAATAGTATTATCAAAGGATGCAATCAACATAACTTTGTAAAAGCATACTGAAAGAGCAAATACGAACCGACTCTTCTTATATAATAAAAATAAACACAACTGGCAAGTAGGCAAGTCAATATTAAAGAGCAAATAATATTCTTGTTTGAACTGAGGAATACGCGGCCAACTTAACTAAGTATAACTCTTTTGCAGTTTAAATAGATTTAGAGTGGATAAAATATCTGTTTGCACTAGCTTTTGTACACGACTTTGTCTGCAATGTTAACCCAAAGTCAAATACTCACTCGCAATCAGGCAATTATCAACCTGTCAACACATAATGAAAATATATTTAATGTTTTAAAAAAAGTAAAAAAATGTACATACGTTTTTAGTACTTTTTAAAAGAATAGCAAAGTTCCAGTTTTTTCGGTCCAAATATATAGATATAGATAATAAAATAGGATAAACAGATACTCGTAGATACTATGCAAGAGGTTGTATTGTATGCATGCCCATGCGCTGAAATATAAATCCACTGCTAAAGACTAAGATGCACATCCGGAAGATCAAAGTGCTGTTAAATATACCACGTCCGTTTATATGCGAAGATGATAATGTGTCTTGGCATTTATTAGAATATAATTCATAGCAGCAATGCCCGTTCGGTTTGAGTGATGCGCGATGAAAAACAAACGGTTGGCATCTGGCGAATACTTTCATTAATGTACGTGTCAATCCCGATGCGCTGATGATTACTGGCATTAATCTTTCTAATGGATCGGAAACCGGTATTCATAAATCTTCAATATTTTAACTATCTGCCAAAGATCGGATATCTACTCTGCATATTCGTTAATCTCTGAACACGATTGTGTTGTAGCAATCCGATTACAACTAGTTTTATTCGGATGAAACTAGTTACAACCAGTTCCATTTGGTTCGAACAAAGTTTAATGAAGGGATTGCGATCAAATAGGAATTAGATGATTAAAGATTGACCTCTTCAATCACGACGCAATACATCTACAGTAAGCCTTCGAAGACTCGATTTCCACTTGTGAATCTTCCTTCTAAGTCCCTGCAAGAACCCATGTCTATCAAAACTTAGCAACTCATGGCCTTCAACATGCCGTTCGTGAAGTTGGCATCGGATCTTTTAGCAAATTACTTTGCGAACTTTAATCTCTCAAAGAAATTCCGTACATATCTCTATACAACAAGGTAACTTTCTTGACAAGACAGTGTTTTGAGCTCTTTAAGGATTTACTGATAGATAGAAAGAATACATGAAAAAGTTACAGTTAAATATAAACCCCTTCTTGACATTCTTTTAACTCAAATTTTTTTTTTTTGAAGATTAGATTGGTGAAGTTGGTGACTGCAATCTCACCTAATGGTAACTGATAATGCAATCTGTTAGGAGTACGATAAAATTGCTTGGCGGTACGTCTTTGCCGGCAGGATGGTGACTAGACAGGGCCGAAGCCTCCCACCAGTCAAACATGTATGCATGCGTATCTTTCGTGACAATTCGAATTAGGTACAAAAGAGCGGATCAGATAATAAAGTCAGAAGGGCAAAAGAACTCCTGAAAGAAACCAGGTTAACCCATCGAGTTTAGATATATTTACAATACAATAGAAGCTACACATTAAGTAATTTATAACCATAACAGCTTATTTCTAAAATATATTTTCAAATATTTTTTTAAATCTAACGTTCTCCAAAAATATTAGCACACATCTATTTGGAGCAACCAATTATAGGAATGATCGATATATTCTGTTCAAGTTTTATATTTATCTCGTACTTCAAACAGTTATTAGCCACGCTTAGCACTGGCCTATTAATCTCAGCCGTTACATCTACAAAACGCTAAAATCAGTGTTGCATTTCAAAATAAACATATCATGCGAGCGCGTCGTCCGATATATTTCTGGTTACAAAAATATATAGAGTTTCCGATGCAGCGCGATATTTCACCACACAGAGCTTAATCCGGGAATTTCTGACATATTTATGTATGTTTGGGTATCACGTCGGACGTCCGAGAAAAGATTCCCTGGATACAAAGACATTAAATGTTAACCGAGTTTTGCAACTTTTGTAGGCGAAGTATCAAATGTATTTTTACTATCACGATTTAAAAATACAACGTTCTTCTTCCGGGTACCACTAAAGTGTATTTTTTTTATTCACTATATAGACAGTTCCCTACTTGTGATAATTGGTAGAGCAGCTTTATAGATAATGCGAGTGGATTATTATTAGCGAAATAGCTTACGAGTTAATCCACCCGCATTGACTGACTGACTGATCATGACATCTCTAAAACAATACACTGTATTGTTTTAAACATTGACATATTAATAGTTAGTACTACAGACTTCGGGTGTAATGCAAAATTCACGACAAAAGTGTCCCGAGATGTCATATATACTAGAATGTATTTGTATTTTTATAAACAAACTAAAACATTGTAATATATGTCTTATATTATTGTTATACAGTCTAATTTGCAACGGTCAATTAGACGCTTGCAATAAGTAATCAGCTTTGACTGATGGTTGCCATGGCAGCCTTTTTTTGACATTGCAGTTTCTCGTGAAATTGGACAACATAAATGGTGTGGAGTAGGTAGCTTTGAATTTTTTTGGTATCTTTAACCTATATATTATATTCACAGCAAACTTTAAATGTATCAGGTACCTCTATATGCTGGGATAATTCTAGTACCGACCAATATATTTTTTTACTACAATGACGTTAGGTCACTGTTTTAAATAACTGTTCCAAATTTTATGCAGATAATTATTATAGTTATCAAAATAATCGAGTGTGAAGAAAGGACCGACGGACGGACGGACGGAAGGGTTCCATTTTACTATTATGGTAAAACTTCTTTGATTAATATTCATGATATAAACAATAAAAGAATATTAATCAAAATTATTTTTATTTAAAAATGAAGGAATTAAAATATTCAAATATTAAACAACAAAATAACTCTAACATTATTGACGTGTATTTTCTCAGTAAGCAAATATGAGACTGAATGCGATTAGAAATCTTTTTCGCGTTTTAGCCCTCTTTTGGTTCGGACACTTTTTAGCGCTGAACCGAAGTCCATAGTATTAATATGTCAATGGTTTTAAAACTCATTTCATCATGTAGACAAAGAACAGATTTCTCGATACGGGAAGATGAAAATATCATCCTCCCATTATATCCTCTGACTAAGAATATATATTGTCTTTCTACTCGTCATAGCATGGCTGACAAAAGAAAGAAAATTACGAGAGGAGATCTTTTCCACATCCTCTCCCCGAACATGGTAAGATGGCCGAGGATATTATTTCCACCAGTGTGCCTATGCTTGGAGGGTGAATAAAAACGAGCCTGAGGTTACTCGTTTTCTCCTCTGCCCGTTGATAAATTGTTCCTTGCCCATGCTAGCCCCGTTGGAGGGCAACTAACGCTGCGCTTGGGTCATGTGGTGGCGCGCTCTCGCGCTATGTCCAAGCAGTGAACGGATATATGAACATGACATGCAGGCGGACATACAGACAAACATGACGAATATATAAGGGTTCCGTTTATTGCCATTTTGCTACGGAACCCTAAAAATATGTTAGCCGCATATTTGGACAAAATTTCTCTTACAATGACTGATATCCCTGTTTGATCTGCAAATACACGGAAAGCCTGTGGTACGAATGGATCGTCAGCTATAATCTAAATCTATTCAACATGGCCATTTGAATTTCACTCAACCCTTTAACCAGTGATCTATATCTAATGAGGCTCTTAAAAGAAAATCATATACCCTCCTTTGTGGAGGCGAATACCAACTGCATTCCTTTGTAACTTAAACCCTTTAAATCCGCCAAGTAAGTTGTACGAATAGCACACTGAATAGGAAAACGAGAAAAAAAATATCTATTACGTAATCTAATAACTGTAAGGGGATTTTGCATTGGTTTACTTAGACACAACTTACTACTTAGTAACGCATACACTGAGTGGGTACGCAAGAAACGTAAGAGTTCAGTGAGTGAATCACATAGGCAACGCAACCCTTGAGATTCAGGTCAATGTTGTTTGATCCAGCTTATATGTAGATTGTAGTAGATCTTATCCTTGATAGGTAACCTAGTACTTAGACTTAAAAGAATCTGTATAAAGTTGCTCTCTATCTATCTCATAAATATTATGTTAATGCGAAATATTATAGAGCAGTTACAACATCACAGAATACAAAATAATAACGTAGGTGGCAACAACTCATATTAATTTATGAGAATGTTTTATTTATTTAGGGAGGCGATTATTTTCGAATAGCCTATCCCGAACAAAATAAATGTGAAAATATACCCAAGTTTAGCACTCGGACGTGGGAGTAATCAGTGCAAAATTGAATAGTGCTTTGATCATAAGTACTTCGTCCTACAGACCGCCTGTCTTTAGACTATATGGACACTTTTAACAATATAGTAGGGGGGCTAATTTGCTTTTGGTTGGCATGTAAAACTTGTGCCCCGTGGTCTTATTCACCAAATCATATCACTAAATATGGGAATAGAAGGAGTAACTCTGAAAAAGTATGAAATTATGCATCCAGATCCATATGGTGTAAATTAAATCTAGCCCGACTTTAGATTGAACTCAAAATTAAAAAAAGACGTGTGGCACTCGGAGACTGCCGCGGTAAAGCTATTGCATAGAAGTTAAGCAACATCGGGCGCAGTCAGTACTAAGATGGGTGACCGCCTGGGAACACCGCGTGATGTTGGCTTTTTTAAATTTTTATTTAATTTTCTTTAAGTTAAAAAAATAAAACAAACTCAAAAAAAATTAAATACTTAAACTTAATGAAATACTTAAACTTAAACCCATCCAAGTACTGACCGCGCCCGAAGTTGCTTAACTTCGGTGATCGTACGAGAACCGGTGTATTCAACATGGTATGGACGTTGACGAACAAAGACGCGAATAAGACAATCTGAAAAAACTAAAAAGGGTAGGGGTGTTAGGTTTTTTCGTTACGGAATTTCTGGATTCGGTCTCCACGCTCAAGGCCCGCGATGTAAGCTATGCAATAGCTTTAAAAATCGTTTGTTTCAAGTAATAAGTTTATTATAAGCACTGAAAACGACAAGTTAGTCTACCACCGGGTAAGGCTGTATTGTAATCTTGCTATTCGATTGTACCCAGTTAATTCCTGTATTTACTACTTATAGGTGAACAATTAACAATAAATAATTTACGTAACATTTTTCTGTTCTAAATAATTGAAACGAACTCCTTGGGGCATCGCTGAATATTTATTGGAGCATCACGTAAACCCACTGATCCGATATCACTGGGATTTTCGCTGTTTGAAAAAACAAGGTTATAGTTAGTAAAAACTAGGGTAGTAGTATATTCCGAAATCGGTTCAGTGAAACTAAAAATACGAGCGACATAGAAATAAATGAAAGGAATGTCAGTGAATAAAGTTAAAATAAGTGGACGTTTTTTTTACTACAATTTATTTTATGCAAAAAAATCATGTTTTTCTTAAGAAGTGCTCTTAGATTTTTTTGTATTTCTGTTTTTGATATTTATTTACGAGTCTGGAATTAACTTTTAATCGATAAAATTAGTCTGGTTTGTTATTTTGGGCCGCCAAACGATGCTTTTCAATCTCTTAATCTCTTATTATATATTTATAAATAATTGGTGTTATGTTTCAACACAGATAATGTTATTTACAAGCGATGATCGTCTGACGCTATATTCACATCTATTATGTATAGAAATTAAAATCGATAATCAAATGTCGAACGACAGAACTGATATTGATAATTATTTATTGGGTTAGCGTGGATCGGTGCAAGTTTAAAATCATGGTTGGACCCACTAACAGCGTTGTATAACCCAGAGATTTCAATAATTAGAAATAAAACGATCGCTTACAATTATTTACGAGCTTATATGAATAAATTATAAGCAAACGTTTACACAGGACAATGGTTGTCGGGTTAGCAACGTCTGCTACTCGTTTATAATAATTAATTAAAAATTTCTCTTCAGATACACCAGTTCTATTACCCATTTTCTAGATTTTTGAGTCAGCAATGACCCATTTCTAACAGTACGTGTCGAAATTTAACACGTGCGCGTTTAGTCCGCAGAGAATACGCGATATTAAGAGCAAACAAAATGATCAGCCAATAGCAAAGGTAAACAACTATGGGAACTTTGCAATAACTGCTACAGTTTAGCTTCTGTTGCCATTGATACTGGTGTTATGACTAAGCAATGACCCATTTCTAATTGAACGTGTCGTAACTTAACACGTTAGCGTTTAATCCTTGGATGGTATAATATCAAGAGCAAACAAGATGGTCAACCAATAACAAAGGTAGATCATATGGGAACTTTGTAACAACTGCTACAGATTAGCTTCTGTTGCCAATTTACTAAGCATTTACTAGTGTTTTGATTCAGCAATGACCAGTTTCTAACTGTACGTGTCGAAATTTAGCACGTGCGCGTTCATTCCGCAGAGAAGAGCAAACATGATGGTCAGTCAATAGCAAGAGCAAACAATTATGGGAACTTTGCAATCGCTCTGTTTAGGCCTTTAAGCTACTGATACTGTGGACGTCGGGGCGGAACAATAGCTAGGAAAATTATTTTGTAATATGAAATTGAAATAATATAAAATAAAATAGTTAAATAGAAACAGCATAATTTAAATACTTAATTAGAAATTATACCTGCACATGATTTTTAATATTCAAATCAATTTTTTAATTACTGATAGAAAATAATTTTATAAAAATGATGTTCTTTATTGTGTTACTTAGGTGTTGTAGTTAGGTGCTGTCATGAATCTACAAGATGTACCGATTGTCTACTTAGTTACTCGAATATAGAAGCAGGTAGAATTCTGGCATTTTTCAACTCCGAGTTGAAATTTTTCTGAAAGAAAGACAACCGGCCCGAACCAGGACCTCACGTCATAAAATAACCACTGTACCAACTAGGTATTTGGTTAAGGACTGATAATATAGAATGCCAAAACTCTAACAAAGCCGACTGATGCGGTTTTTCACGATACAAAGTGAACACAGATAACTTCGGTCTTACACTTCCGGCTTCCGGAGCCCGGAATAACTGTCGCGATATGATGCCCCAAAACGTATGCGAGTATTTTCTGTTTAAACTTATATCTAGTAAAACTATGTTAAAAATGTATTTAGCCGTTCCCGTGCGAATGAATATCAGGATAAAAATTGGCTTATGTTAATTCTCATAATTTAGACTACACAACAAAATATTTATTCAATCCACTAGTAATTTCAAAGATTAACCGGAACAAACTATCAGACGCACAGACGAACAAAACTTACAAAAAAAGATTTTGATATAAGGAGCATATATATTTCCATACGCATTTAGTGAAAAGCTGTTAATTTTAAATTACAAACGGACACTTCAAATTTTATTAATTTGCATAGAGTATTTCGCTCTACCAATAAATATTAAATTAAAACATTTTCCAATATAAAAATTAATATTTTACGAATTGATATTACTCTGTACCGCTACCGAATAACATCTGTACTGTATTGTGTTTTGATATATAGAATAAAGTTTTCTTTTAATATTGATAGTTAAAATTATATATAGTCTTCAGATGCTTATCGAGAGCACTTTATAATCAGATTGATAAGAGTAGCATTGAAAACATGTATGAAAACGCGAGAAAGATTTTTTAGAAAAAAAAACAGCCAAGGTTTCTGCTTTAAGAACATTACCTAGAACCCTCAAACTGCTTTACTACGTTAAATAAATGTTCCTTAAACTTGCTAGCACCGACTTCATAGATATGCTTAAGTAAATTAAATCAACTTAATGACACAGTTATTTCTTACTTTTTATTGATTTATCGCCACGTAACGTACTCGTACTATACTGTCATAGTAGATTATACGGCACTTGTAGCCAAAAAGCTACCGATACTTACACAAAAACTGAAATCGCTGCAAGTGTGCCTATACAATTTTCCCAGGATATCATCATCGGATCTTAACATGCTGACCAAGGGACAACCTTGGAAGTGTGCCCTTTATAATATAAAAAGAATTATCAAAATCGGACAACTCTGTAAAAAGTTATGCGTACGTACGCGTACGTATGCGGTCATACATAAAAAAAATATCTATATACGTGTCGAATTGAGAACCTACTCCGTTTTTTTCGTCGGTTTAAAATAACGCACTGGAAACACATTTAATTCCCATATCGCTAAAATAAGAAAAAAAAACAAACATCCCTTTTTTATTTACAGCTGCCATTTTGAAAATTTATATAGCCTATGTACACTATATGTCAAAATCCGTCCAGCCGTTTAGGCTGTAGCGCGTGCCACGGAAATGGGCATAAACATAGATACTTATATGCTCGAAAACATTACCCTCCTTCTGACGCTAAGGGGAGAAGAGAAACAGACACAGAATGACGCACTAAATATACCCCTACAATATTTCAGTACCACCTTTCTTCGTGTATTTTTTAAGAAGGGTTTCGTGTATTTTTACACATTCAAGGGTTAAAAAAGCATATAAAAACATTACGAATGCAGTTTTGTCGAAAAAGGTACACAATACTGGGCCACCGTAGCTATTCTCTTGTGGTGTGACTCATATTTATTTAACTAGATTCTCCAGACTGAAGCTCGGTATAGCGAGAGTTTTTGCGCTACATTTAGTTTATTAAAAAATAAGCGCATTTTCTTGTCTGTCAGCTCGCTCTATGTTTAGCTTATTTAAGGTTTGACCCCTGTGGCGCAATGATATGCGCATTGGATTTATAAGAAGCTCTTGGATTCGATTCATTGTAGGGATTGTGATTTTCTAAATTGGTCCAGGTCTAGAGGGGAGCTCCGTTCGCGGTTAGTTACCATCCTACCGACAAAGATTCATCGATTTATCGTTCCGGTAGGTTGTCGTGTAGAAACTAAAAGGAGTGCGGATTTCATCCTACTCCTATCATCCATCTTAGATTGCATCATCACTAACCCTCAGGTGTGATTGCAGTCAAGGGATAGTTAGGCCCCTATTCCACTAGCGTTTTGCGAGCGTCAGCGTCCCTTCAACGTCTGCGCACTTGCGCAGCGTTGCGTTTATTGACAACAAGTACAATCACGAACATTTTTTAACACTCTGTATGGCAAATTTAAATTTATTTTCTTTCTTACTTCAAAGTCATAACAAGCCTTTCTTCTGGTGACGCTGAAACTTTGAGATTAGTGTCTAAATATTGTATGACATTTAAAATCAATTTTAAAAATTCATCAAATGTAGTTAAAATTCACTTTCTTGTAATCGATTTTCCCAAAACTGACGATGATCATTTCCTTTTTGAAGTAGCAAAGCTAACAGTAGTGTTTTTCTCTGATTGTACGCGAAAACGCAATGTTGATGTCGCGCTAACGCGACGTCGACGTCGCAAAACGCTGGTGAAATAGGGCCCTTAGTGATAAATAAAATAAAAATAAAATTAATTTCATGTTAACAGATTCTCAGAGTTTGTTCTGTATAAACGTTGGCTACTTAGAACAGATAATAATCAAAATTCATAAAACCCTATCAAAACGCCACTTCTAGTGAACTTCCATCTCTTTCAACTATGCAAAGATCGACAAAAAATTAAATCAATTGGTACTTATCGGACCAGCCGTTATAAAATAAATGATCGTAAATATTATGGTATTTTTTATTTATTACAAGTTAGCCATTCACCTCAATCACACCTGATGGTAAGTGATAATGCATTCCAAAATGGAAGCCCGTTAGATGTAGAGTAATATCCTCACCCCTTTGGTTTCTACACGACTATAAACCGGAGCGCTAAATCGCTTGGCGGTACGTCTTTGTCGGTCGGGTAACGACTAACGAGTCACGGCCGAGGCCCCCGACCAGCCAAATTTGATTTTTAGTTCAAATTAATGATCAAAAACTTCGCTATTATGATATTGCGAAGTTTTTATCTCATTTTAATATTCTATTAAAAAAAGAAAATAAGCTTTTTGGCAAATACCTATTAATTAAATGAATAATATTTATTTTATGACACAACAGATTAACAAAACAACACATTCAAATTTTTTTTGTTCTCAAGACATTATCCCCCATTCAGAGATAATACGCAGTAAAAGAGATTATTTATCTTGGTGAATATATAGGTTAAGCTTAGTTTTATCCAAACTGAAGTGAACATTGCAGATAAGTAGTTTGGCTATTATCTAACTGACATAAAAGAATATGGGGTAGTAAAGTTAACTCCATGTTGAATGTAACTTACCTACATTACCTATTTACCTGTAAGATATTAAGCGGAACCTTTAAAACTAAAACCAGTTTTAAGAATAAGGGTGCATCCCAGTAGTACCCCCTAATTTTAGTTCTATAGAACTGTTGACACACCATATTTGAGTTTAGTGTCCCATAAGTTCTATATAGTTTGCGCAAAAGATACATACAAAGTGGTAAAATGTGTCCCTCCCTAAAATAAGAATCTTTTTTTAAACACGATTACTACTCGGTTTTAACAACTTAGTTTTTGTCGTAAAGGACATTTTTTTGTTAAAAACAAAATGAAATATCAATTAAAATAATATAAAGTTTATAACTTATATGCTATAAGTAAAGTCAAGAGCAAAAACTATACTACAGTACTATATAGAATTATTGGGATATATTTTGACAGCACGGAAAATATCCCAACAGTTCCATAGAACTACGGTATGGGGTACTACTGGGATGCACCCAAGAATAACATTGTCATCTTGTCATGTCAATCTTAAAAATCTCGCTTACTTAGAAGTAACAGTAACTTACACTAAAGTTTTATTATCAACAAATGTTTAGTATTTGAATTATTTCTCCCCCTCTACTCGTCATGAACTTACTTGTTCATATAACTCGGCGTCAAGCAAACTGACTGACTAAAGTCCCGGTAAAGATTTTTGTGGCAGGATTCGTCTATTTTAGGTCTCTTCCTCTTACTTATGCTGCCAAGAAGTATTGCTGTACTCCGGCCTAAAGGGCATGGTTGTGGATGTTATTACAGGCCACCGGTTGATGGACTCAGTGTCTTTGCATGCCCTACGAAGTTGCTTCACACCGCGTTACAGGAACTCGTCATGACTAAGGACCCCGTATGAGTTCGAGACTAGTTGGCCATACACCGACAACAGTGACGTGAGTTACAGCCGTTTAAATTTTAATAATACGGAAAATACGCGCGATAGTTTAAATTGAATTATTTTAATGAAATTAACGTATTTTTTTAATGTTTTTATTGAAGAATTTGTCACTTGAATTCTTCGACATAGTATAACAAAATAAGTCAGCTAGACTTAACTTCCTCTACGTTTCTTACCGACCACAAGTTGGCCCTTAACTGCTATCATACCTGATGTTAAGTGATGATGCAGTCCAAGATGGAAGCGGGCAACTTGTTAGGAGTGGGACGAAAATCCACACCCTTTTCGGTTTCTACACATCATCGTACCGGAACGCTAAATCGCTTGGCGGTACGTCTTTGTCGGTAGGGTGGTAACTAGCCACGGCGAAAGCCTCCCACCAGCCAGACCAAGACAAATTAAGAAAAGTCTCAATCTGCCCCGCCAGGAATCGAACCCAGGACCTCCGTCTTATAAATCCACCGCGCGTACCACTGCGCCACGAAGGTCGTCAAAGTTTGACCCTAAACATCCTAAGTAGATATTGTTTCTAACCCTTTATTATTCATTACCAAAATTCCAATGTAACGCCAGCTTCATTACAATATTTAACAGATTTATTAATAGTTATTAAAAACATACACAGATACATTTTACAGTAGATATCTACTTAAACTGATCAACACTGAGCCTTGTCCATCACAAGGCGACATGTCATTATTTATAGCGAATCTTATCAAGTCATGTGAAAATCAAATAGCTGATAAAGCTATCGATAAAGCCAGAACGCCGGCATAATCTATGCGATGTGAAAACAAAAATCTTACTAGTACTTAACGATAATAATGTCCGACGAAACGCTACCATCCTCAGTTAAGAATAGCCTTAAACCAGCTTAAACTAGACGTTAGAGATATGATACTACTATTATAAAGGCTAAATTTTGTGAGTATGTTCGCTACTTCTTCACGACTGAACGGCTGGAGCTATTTTAATAAAATTTGGTATAGAGGTAGCTGACACCCTGGATTAACACATAGGCTACATTTTATCCCAAAATTCCCACGGGAATGAAAACTACGTGGGTGAAACAGTGGGCGTCCTTTACCTAACAATAATAATGTCCAACGAAACGCAACCATTATCCTAAGTTAAGAATAGCCTTAAATCAGTCTAAGCTAGGCGCAAACGATAAAATAAATAAATAAATATTATAGGACAATTACACACATTGCTTTATAGCCCCAAAGTAAGCTTAGGTAGCTTGTGTTATGGGTACTATGATAACTAATGAATATTTTATATATATGATACATAAATACTTATAATATATAGATAAACACCCAGACACTGGAAAACGTCTATGCTCATCACACAAACATTTTCCAGACGTGGGAATCGAACCCACGGCCTAGGACGCAGAAGTAGGGTCACTACCCGCTGCGCAACTCGGCCGACCAAACGATAAAGATTATAGATTCATTATTAGCATGTGAGCAAACACGAGTGCCCTTTATTGCCTCACTCATAATCAGATGGGATGACAGACTGAGACGACCGGAAAAAGAGAAAGGGAATAAAGAGATAGAGAGATAAAAACCGCAGGACCGACAGCTTTAGGTGCTCCCCGCAGTGGAGTAAACTAACTGATATTACAACTCTAGGCCGCTAATGAGTTTCCTTGAAAGAAAATTCCTAATGACTTATTTTGTGACCTAATCTGATTTGGTATTCTAACCCTGGATTTAATATGTAGCCAAACTTGTAGGTTTAATGAGGCAGATATGAATGAGGTTGAGGCAGTGGAGTCGTACATAATAAAACTATAACTAATGAGCATTTGAATATTTTACCTAGAAGCCCTATTTTCCACTCTACTATAGAACAGTCAAGGTGGAAAATTAACATAATTTCTATAATGCAAATAAGCTCCAACGTATGAGTCACATTTTACAACAATGCCATAAACAATACAGGTAAATTGTACGGACACCTGTGCAAAAAGCCATCGCTCTAGTCTATCGTGATGCAAGACAAACGGCAGAATAAAAACGTGACACAAAAACGCTCTACTATAAATCATTACGAACGAATTCGCAACAAAAAGATTCTATTTTAATGCCAGTGCACAACTAAATGTATATGTAAGTACAGTATTTTAAGACAGTGCATCTATCAAATTCGGGAACGTCTCTCATCAACGCAACATATAGACGACTAAATATTCAAAGTGTTTACATACATGTATGAAGCTCTCGTTGAAAAAAGTAGATAATCTAAAGCATAGGTGTTGATGAACTCATAACAAAAGCACTTAATCAACGCATCGAGCACCCTCGGATGTTATACCAGCAACACAGCTGATCGAAGTATAAACAAGCTCACCTTATATTACTGTAAACACATCCCAGCGCGGATTCACTTATACAAACGTCGTATGATAAACATCCTTTCACTGTGCGTGAGACCACTCAACAACTGCCGAGATGTAGTTTGGAAACTATTAAAATATGCATTCCCGATTTAATTAAAATGTTCGTAAAGTGTCAGAGGACCGAAGGGCGTGCGCCTCCGGCGGCATTCGGTTGTCGACTGGCTGAGATCGCGCGGCTTCGTTCGAGAACAAAACCACCTGGTATGAAGACACGGGGGTCTGTGTAAATTGGTTGTGTATTGTTGCATGTGTATTATCTAGTATTATTTAGACCTTATCGACTGTTTCTGATCTTATCAAACTATAAATGATGGCCGGCGCGCATACCTACGTTACGTATCTTCCGACACAATTGAAGATATGACGCGCTATAGGAAAAAATAGTAGACAGGCAGTTTATTGATAAGTATTTAACTATTTACCTAAAGCATTATAATACCAACCTATTTTGCATAAGCCTACTTGTTCAAGAATTAATTTTAAAGCGTAAGTAAACATCTTCGATAAGGTTCATTTGAATTTATTAGCCTTGTTTACGAAACAACAAATCGCATTAAAATCTACCCCAAAATAAACGGTAAGCAAAGTTCTACTAACATTTTAGCTTATTTCATAGGTATTTATACGTTAACAAAATCCTTTGTCTGACTACAAGTATCAACAGTCATCCATAATTCTACACAATTCTAGAACGCTGAAAGGATTATTTTTATAATGCAAACATCCGCCAAGAACATATTTTTGGAAATTGAAAGCTTAAGTGAAAACGTGTGGTAGAGCATCGTGTAATAAAAGGCTTTGTTCTCATCATGCATATTAAATTATAGCTACTTTCAGATTATTTTGATATTTAATTTTTGTGAGAGGAAATGAAAATTAAAAATTTCACATGGGAATAGACGCAGACGTCTTCTAGTCTAGTTGCGAATAAATACTAATAAAATTCAAAAGAATATACACATTAGAAATAATAAGGAGGATTCCTAAGTTTTTGACGGCCTCCGTGGCGCAATGGTATGCGCAGTGGATTTATATGACGAAGGTTCGATTCCTGGCGGGACCATTTAAGATTTTCTAAATTGGTACAGGTTTGGTGAGAGGCTTCGGCCGTGACTAGTTACCACCCTAACTATAATCGCTAAGCGAATTAGTGTTTCGGGACGATTTCGTATAGAAACGCGTGTGGATTTCACCCTACTCCTAATAAATTAGCCCGCTTCCATCTTAAGATTGCATCATCACTTGCCATAAGGTGTGACTGCATCAAAGGCTAACTTGTAATAGATATACTGAAGTCATCTTCTGCCAAGGCCCAAACAAAGGTCAAAATTCAATATAATTAGGGTACTAATGACTCCAGACCCCTAATACAAATTGCATGCTATCTAGGAACACCATGCCATTAAATTTCATAACAGGTCAGTGCATGTAATATTAAATCACTTACTAAAAATTCCAATATAAAAATGTGAATTTTATACTCGCATGTCGAAAATGCTTTTTTTTTAATCCAATTAAAGTTTGGCAACGGCAGATCTTTTACGGCGATACATATTTTAACGACCCCCGATATAAATTGGCGCGGCAATATTCCAAATGATAGTATTCGTTAATATTCCTACTGTAACAGATACCTATGTATTTGATTTATGCAAAAATACATTACGAGAAAACTGGCACTTACATAATCTAAAATTATTAGTTTCTAATATTGATTTCAGAAAATTTCTGTCTGTTCATGGACTGTATGGTCTAGTGCCGCAATAACTTAATGCCCTAAGCTATAATTCCCCTGTGGAATTAATAACCTAAAAAAGGTAACATAATGGTCAAAGTCAAATTAAAACGCGCATTTTGCTATTGCTTTAACTTTCGTGTGATCGGTTTCTCGTCTCTGGTGGCCCTGGATGCCCTAAGCAATTGCTTAAATAACTTATAAACCAATCCAGGTCTGGGACTGTCTCATTCAGACGTAGATTCTAACCACAAGGAAAGCCAAGCCAAGCGATTTTAGCGTTCCGGTACGATGTCGTGTAGAAACCGAAAGGGGTGTGGATTTTCGTCCCACTCCTAACAAGTTAGCCCGCTTCCATCTTAGACTGCATCATCACTTAACATCAGGCGTGATAGTAGTCAAGGGCCAACTTGTAGTCGATAAAAAAAAGGTCTTCAATACTGATCTCACTCAGTGAAAACTATTGCTCCTTAAGTAAGGCGTGTGAGTTTCACTGACACTCTTAGAAAGGGTACCCCTACATTCTTTTAGTCCTCGACTCTGGCATAGCTTTAGCGCTCGAGTTAACTCTACTACGGTGATGAACCTGCAATTTCAATTAAGAAGTAAATATTAATATATATATATATATATATATATATATATATATATATATATATATATATATATATATATATATATATATATACCTTTTCTAAGGATGCACTTTTCCTCTCCAATATTGGTTGTCTGAAAAAGATCGCTCATTAGCGACAAGACCGCATACATTGTTTTTATTAAGGTATTTCTAATTGTAAGTTTGGTATACAATAAAGAATTTTCATTCATTCATATACATGTTGCGATACTGTACTATTTGAGACAAGAGGTAAGATCAAGTCATAATAATAATCACAACGATGATAATGATTATAATCAATATGAGGATGACCGATACCTAAAAGTTCCTGAATTAATCATAATATCATCATTTTATTTGTATACTACAGTAATCATAGATGTAATGTATAGTGAACTATCTGAACCTGTACCTTGAGATTCAATTATATTGACTAGCAATTAATTGATTGAACTTTTTGTAGAGCAATCCATTAATCACTCGTTAAGGGGTTAAACGACCCAATTTCGTAGACAGATTCAGACAATGGGCGAAATGTGGAACGTATACAAATTGCCCTTGATAAAAAACTCAGATGACTCAGTGAAACACTCAAAGAATTACTTTAAAATGTCAAAGTTCTTGGAAACTATAAAAGAAGCTTTTACTATATATACCTAGTTGCAAAACACTTGAAGCTTTTATTGTCATGTTTTGCTTAGTATTGCAAATTGTATTAAATAGGTACTATGGAACTGCTACGGTATTGTTAGAAAATGCAGTTATAATAAAATTATTATTATAAAAACAAAAATCCCGACTGCTTAGAGTTAAGAACTGAAAAAAGAAAAACAAGGATCACTATATCTATATAAAATTCTAAATTTTTTATGGTGCTGCTGCTGAAATGTAGCGTTGACTTAGACTAGAAAGGACTAGAATCGACTAGAAATGCATCGACCATTACCGGTGGCGTGCTATGAAAACTTTTCATACAAGTATAAGTGCTGAAAGTTGTAACTGCATAGTAGATTCAACGACTCGACGTTACACTCGTAGAAACAAAAATAAAAGTGTAAGTGTATTTAAAGAAGTTAAGATAACTTTAGCTAACTACTTCAAATAAATGTTATTTAGTTCAATAAAAATTCAAATAGTACGACGTTATATGAAATTGCGAAGATCTTTTAAGCTCATAGTTCTACATTAAACAATTTATTGTTAACTTTTATTTTACTCCAAGATATTTTATTTATGCACGTACATACAAATTGTAACATTAAAATAAATACGTACACCCTAGAATAATCTAAACTATATACAATATAATAAACAAAAAATAATAATCAAAAGGATTAGTCTAATAATAACAAATACCTACATTATACAAAAATGAATTTAAAAAAGTTCAAATCAAGTTTTAATAAAAGATAGGAAAATTCAATGAACAACATGAAAGAATAAAACATCACAGAAATACTGAAAGCTGTATCCCAAAATGTGGACCACAAGTTTGTTTTCCAAATAAACATTTCAGTGTAGTACGGTATTTCGTGAAAGCGGAGAGGCAACTGTGAAATAGTGGTACATCCAATTACGAATTCCTTGTTACTATTGTACCGAAATCTTATGAAATGGAAGACAGCCTCATCCAATTTGTACGACAGGATCTTACTGCGGGACTACAAGACTTACGTAAAGGTAAATATATAAGGGTCAAGATCAAGAGTTAACCCAAAATGTACAACCAACGCCAATTTAAGTGAACCTAAGGTAACCACTTCAAGTTACATCTTCGAAAACTGTTTACTGTCTTTATAATTCTTTGGCATGTTCTTATTTAATTTACTTCATTAAAATTATTTTTTGCACTTTTAATATCACGGCTGTTATTAACTAAAAAAAAAAAATTGGTTGTCTGTAAAGTCGGTTTACTGATGCTAGTTGAACGTGACAATGTCTTAAGAAAATACTGAGGTAGCATTTAGTTGGTTATTAAAATTTTTAATTTAAGTATATTTTTATAAATATTAATTTAAATTAATAAAATAATTGATATTGATTTTATAAATTTATAATAAATATTTGAATTTTTAAATTAAAATTAATATATTTAATAGACGGATGTCGAACGCTGCCGAACGCAAAGGCCGATTGTGCTTCTTTGTCGCTCGTTCCGCGCTCTCGCTTGCACTTCAAGCCTTACATGGAACGCCTCAAAGCGAGGTAACGACGCATGACGTCATGTTTTTTCGTGCGTGCAGCCGGCTCTATCGAATTATAAGACGTTGTCACGTCAATAGCTACCGTAAATAATCCTTGGCAAAATACAAGACCTATAATGAATAAAATTAACTAAGCTTTTTCACGACACCAAACATTCATAATGAAACGACTCACAGATCCTATTTAATCATTCTCGTCTGTATTCTTATGTTAAATAGCATAACGTTTTTTCAATAGCTACATCATTTATTAATTGCAAAATCAAGAAAAATATTTTTTAGGTTTAATTTAATACTGCCCGCTGCTGATAACATTAATTCACTAGCACAAAAGTGGGAAAATCCATTAATTTTAATAACATAGTTATTTCAGTCTTAATGTGAAACTGGATCTGAGCAATAGCCGTAAAGATTGAATAGATGGCTGAGGGTGGAACGCTATAAGGACGTGCAATCCGTGAAACGGCGGAAACTGGAGCAATAGATATAAACATAGCCGGATACCTCAGGAGTCAAGAAGTAATGAAATAACCGGAGTGGTTTCGTGAATTAAAATTTAAATGAATCCGTTCCTAGAATATTTATATTCTACACCAAGACTTGAAGAACATTTAAATTCTACATTTAATTTTTATGAAACTAGCTTTGGCTCGTTTTCTATCCTCTCTCGGATTCAGTACTTTTTTCTTGGTGAAGGACACTTTTCTGTATCCATAAAAGTTGTGTAGGTACGTAAAGAACAGTCTCGTGAGCTTTTCAGTTTCTTAACACTCTTTATTATATTAATACACTCTTGCTTTTTCATGGTAGCGTGTTCCTTAGATACTATTTTTAATCGACGAAAAAAAACGGAGGAGGTTCTCAATACGACACGTATATACATTTTTTTTATTGTATGACCACGCATAATTTTTTACAGAGTAGTCCGATTTTGATAATTCTTTTTTTGTTAGAAAGGGCACACTTCCAAGGTGGTCCCATTGTCATCATGTTAGGATCTGATGAAGATATCCTGGGAAAATTGAAGGAACTCTTCAAATGTTATAGGCACACTTGCAGCAATTTTATAAGTATCGGTAGCTTTTTGGCTACTAGTGCCATATAATATACTATGAGAGTATAGTACGAGTACATTACGTGGCGATAAATCACTAAAAAGTAAGAAATAAATTTTTTTACAAAAAATAGAACCGACTCAAAACGCACTAAAAAGTAAAAAATAACTGTGTCATTTAGTTGCTTTAACACAGTTATTTTTTACTTTTTAGTGCGTTTTGAATCGGTTCTATTTTTTGTTTATAATTTTTATTTCTTTCACTGGGCGCGTGTATATTGTGTGCTGTTTTAATTACTGATTTACTGTTTTAATGTCATCTAGTCGATCGAGTTTAGTGCTCAATCGGCTTAGACAAACTGCAATGCGATTTATCTATCTGGCAAGACACCGCGTGAAAACCAACCAAAGGAACGGTTTGGTTGAACTTAAATCCCTCCATTCCTAACTTGGTAACTTTAAAAAGTTAATTTAATTTTTAGAGACGGCAGTAATGAAAAGTTTGCGAATACTAATGAGGTTTCAGGACCTTATATTAACTGTAAGTTTTAATTTACACTACCAGCAGTCTTTTGTCCTCACATTTTCTTACATCAAATTTCGGTAAAGCACCTTTTTGTATCCTATTTATTATGTGTACATTGTGTTTTATTGAAGTTCGAATCAAGTCAGTCTATTTTAGATTTACATAATAGGTAAGTTTAACTTATGTAATGCTTATTCTGGTTATGGTTTAGACTGCAATGTTGTTTTTGGATGCGTTCGTGGCGGTACCTGGTTATGGATTTAGTTGAAAATCAGCTCTGCATGGTCTTTTAGATTATGCAGCAAATGCTGAGCTGGGTCTATTAACTAGGTTAAACTACACATCGCAGGGGTATACCGTGATTAATTGTGATGTGTGGCATAATTTTAAAAGTAAGATATTTCCTTTCTTTCTATTGTGTTTCCTTGATTTCTGGTGCACTAATAAAGTGTAGATATAAAATACTTCAATAAATAAGGTAAAACAAATGCATGAAATAATGAATGTACATACCTACAGTGAACGTGCACATATGCCAAAATAAAGCACATAACTTGAACAGTGGGAGAACAAGTGCGCCGTTTAAGTTCATGTGAAATAGTCATAAGCATTTCCATTACACAGCCACGGTCTAGTGCATGTGGAGTCATACGAACAATAAAAAATAACTAGATAGAACGCGTCAGATTATGGTTACGAGTATTTTCGTTGAAATGTCATTGTCTTCATTGACCCGACAGCGTGTCTGAATGTTTTCGACTGCCTCCGTGGCTCATTCGTATGCGCAGTGGATTTAACTAAGATTTTCTAAATTGGTCCAGGTCTGGCAGGTGGGAGTCTTCGGCCGTGGCTAGTTACTACCTTACCGACAAAGACGCCAAGCGATTCAGCGTTCCGGTACGATGTTGTGTAGAAACCGAAGGGGTGTGGATTTCATCCTACTCTTCCGAAAGTATATTTGGTGAAGTGTCTCTGGAATTTTAGTTTACCACAACCAAGGTAAATATTACCAGAATAGAAGTTCATATTTTAGGTATAAATATGAACAATAGAATTTCTCATGAGCTCTAATGTATTTTACTTTTTATTATATTATTCTCATCGTTGTTCTATTTGTTAATTCCAGAATAATTATTCAAAGTTTTGTAATGTTTTATTATGTAGGTAAACTTAAAATAATACTTCAATAGTTTTGTTTAAGACATACAAAAATGTACCAGTAAAAGAAATTGATTCATAAAAAAATAGAACCGGCTCAAAACGCACTAAAAAGTAAAAATAACTGTGTCATTTAGTTTACTACGTAAAATAAATGTTTCTTAAACTTGCTGGCACCGACTCGTAGATATGCTTAAGTAAATTAAAGCAACTAAATGACAAAAATTTAAATTTTTGTTAAAAATTTATATTTCTTACTTTTTAGTGATTTATCGCCACGTAATGTACTCGTACTACACTGTCATAGTATATTATATGGCACCAGTAGCCAAAAAGCTACCGATACCGAGACAATAACCGAAATCGCTGTAAGCGTGCCTCCAAAATTTGAAGAGTTCCTTCAATTTTCCCAAGATATCTTTATCAGATCCTAACATGATGACAATGGGACCATCTTGGAAGTGTGCCCTTTCTAATAAAAAAATCTAAATCGGACAACTCTGTAAAAAGTTATGCGTGTTCATATATAAAAAAAAAATACGTGTCGAATTGAAAACCTCCTACGTTTTTTTTCGTCGGTTAAAAATTAAAAACGTTCTTATATTAGCATATTTGCTTTATTTTTAGCTATTTGCTACATTTTTATTTCAAAAATTGCGCCCAAAGTAGGTGAAGTAAATTATTTGGCGAAAATTTCATACGGTTTCTCTTGATAAGTAGTGATTGATGCGAGAATATTCACGAAACGGAAATTAGAAGCTGCCCTCACCTCACGGCCACTCGATATTTTGCTTCCCGTGTAGTAAATTAACGTATCTATTTTATTAACCGACTTCTAAAAAGAAATTTATTCTAAAAAGAAGAATGAATTTTGACGACCTCCGTGGCGCAGTGGTGTGCGCGGTGGATTTATAAGACGGAGGTGCTGGGTTCCCGGCGGGGCAGATTGAGATTTTTCTTGAATTGTCTTGGTCTGGCTGGCTTTCGCCGTGGCAAGTTATCACCCTACCGACAAAGACGTATCGCCAAGCGATTTAGCGTTCCGGTACGATGTCGTGTAGAAACCGAAAGGGGTGTGGATTTTCGTCCCACTCCTAACAAGTAAGCCCGCTTCCATCTTAGACTGCATCATCACTTAACATCAGGTGTGATAGCAGTCAAGGGCCAACTTGTAGTCGATAAAAAAAAATTATCTTTGTTCAGTAAAATCTTTATGATTATTTTGAATCGTCGATAAGTAACTTTTGGATTATGTAAAAGTCCGTCTTTTAAACCCACTGCGCATAGCAACCACTACGCCATGAGAGCCGCCAAACTAGTCTGAATAAAATGTATACCGGCCGGAAAGTATTTCCAAGTTCCCAAGTTTACTATAAAGCGAAGAAGATATATTAGGCCCTCGACACACAAATGTAAAATGCCACCTGTGCCGCAAGCGCTACGATATTCAATTACCAAGTCGCTATAAAAGTTGTTCCCAAAACCGCCGAGCAGCGGGAAATAGAGACACAAATTCATTTAATTTTCAGGAAGCAGTCTTGTTTTGTGGGTTAGACCTAGTTCACATCCGCTGATTTGACAAACTATTTTAGCCTATGGTCTTCATTAATTAATGAGCATTCAACCTAACTGACTGCCTCGTTAGTCTAGTGGTTAGCCTATGTGGCTTCGATTACGAGGTCCTGGGTTCGATTCCTGGATCGGGTCACGGAATAATTCTGAGCGTTTTCATTCTTCTATGAAATTTTCAGAACATTCGAAGCCAGGAGTCTGGAAGTTGGTGGTGTTACACCGCCGTGCCTCGGAGAGCACGTTAAGCCGTCGGTCCCGGTCACTGTCATCAACATCTGATAGTGATCGTTAATAAGTGAAACATTATCAACCTAAGCCCGTCAACCCGCATTGGAGCAGCGTGGTGGGTGTACGTTCCATATCCCCTCTCCTATAATGATGATGATGACGATTCAACGTAATGAGATCCTGAGATCCCCTATATCGTACTACTATTAAGGCAAAAGTTTGTGTATGTGTATGTTTTTTCTTCTCAACTAAACGGCTGGAGCGATTTTAATTAAATTTGGTATATAGCTGACACCCTGAATTAACAACACATAGGCTACGTTTTATTCCAAAATTCCCACGGTAACGAGAACTACGCGAGAGAAACCGCGGGCGTCCTCTAGTATGTATATAAATGTACAAACAAATTGGGTCTCATATAAAGCGGATATAATCCCGAAAACATCATTTACTCTACAAGTGTTGCAGCTTTCATAAGCAGCGGTTATCACTTAACATCAAGCGACACGTTTGTTCGTTTGCCCGCAATTCATATAAAAATAATTTGCAATCCAAAACTGTCTAAATCACAAGTAAATAAACATCTAAAACTGAGTTACCAAATCCTAGACAACTTGTTAAAACCATCTGTTTGTAATAAATCTACAAACATTATTTATTATGACATTTGTTTTATGCACAAAGTGGGTCACCCGATGTTTCATCTCAGTTTGACTGTACTGTTATACTGTTTTATTGCCTTTAAAGAATACACTTGACTGGAACTAGTATCTATACCTCGTTAGTTTAGGCCTGTGTGCACCAAGATTTCGGTTATCATAATCAACGGTTAACATAAGCTAACTATAAATTTACTGTTCACGACAACCCGTAGGCCAGTTAAGGACGTAAGCTCGGCTAAGATAACCGCCCGGTGTACGTCCTTAACCGGCGTACGGGTTGTCGTGAACAGTAAGGCCTGTGTGCACCAAGATTTCGGTTATCATAACCAACGGTTAAGATAAGCTAAACGTAAAATTTACTGTAAATTTATAGTAAAGTTATGTTAACCATTGGTTATGATAACCGAAATCTTGATGCACACAGGCCTAAATATATAGTTAGTTTATGTTAACCGTTGGTTATGATAACCGAAATCTTGATGCACACAGGCCTAAATATATAGTTAGTTTATGTTAACCGTTGGTTATGATAACCGAAATCTTGATGCACACAGGCCTTAGTGGTTTAACTGTAGACTACGTGGTCCTGTGTTTGGGCCAGGCTTTGTAAAGCATTGCCTTTTTGCCACTTTACTAAACGAAAACCTTTTAGTTCAACTAGGTACCTACATCAAATTAAAGAATTTTTTAAATAATTAATTACTCGGTATGGCCTACCTGATGGTAAGTGAAAAACGCCCTATAAAAAAGAGAAACTTCCCGACTCCGGGCTTGGAATGAATTTGAAATTTTAGAGAAAAATTAAAATCTCAAAATTATTCCATGTCCCGACCCAGGATTCGAACCCAGGACCTCGTGATCGAAGCCACGTTGATTAACCAGTAGACAAACAAGGTATATAACCTTTAGGGTGCGCGTATAATTCACAATAGAGCTATGCGCTCAAAGGTATGTATTACCTAAATAAGTATGGTGTTAGTACTTCCCTGGGCAAGCTCTGTCACAGAAAGCTGTACTACTACTTACAATCCGGACGTATAGTTACTGAAGCAGTAGATATATGGACCTTAATGTTATGTGATACTTAGTCGTACTGACATAATAACATCGACAAGGTTATTAGGCAAGCGCACTGAATTACATGTGGGTAGGTATTAAAATATCGATATTGTGGATGAGTCATCAATAACAAATGTCACGTTAGGAACTTCAGCGTATGGGTCATTAGTCATACTTGCTAATATAAGCACCCTTAACCTTACTGATTCTTCAATTTAAACGCTTTTTATGCGAATTGTGTTTCCATAGCTTTTATGTGTTATTTAAGGGGCGTATAAAACCCCTAAAAGCTGGCAACATTAGCCCTGCAGCGATACATACATGTGTGAATGTAAAAGCAGTGGTAATTACTTAACATCAGTAATTAACCTGCACATGCTAATTAACTTGCTTTTAAAGCGCAACAAAGCTTATGTTAGTAATATAATTTAATAGGAACAAATTTTACGAAAATGCTTCAAAAAGTAGATAAAATTATGTTTCCCAAAACCGTACCTATAAAAAACATATCTCTGGGTCATTTGACATAGCCCGCCAACCCGCATTGGATCAGCGTGATGGGTCTACGCTTAATATCCCCTCTCCTACATGGAAGGAGGCCTGGCCCTGTAGTAGGCCGTTAATAGACTAATCATGATGATGTAATGTGTATATAGTTCAATAGTAATTTAAAATGTTAATAATTATAGCAGCTTTGTAAAGTGCTTTCGGAGGTGGTACTCGTAACACAGCCAAATTTTTCTTGGACTTCCTACTAAGGATTTCTTGAAAGAAAGCAAAATTCAACAATATTTGATTATATGTCATGCCTAGGTTACGTATCTAAGACCTTAACATTGAATCAATCAGATTAACCACTGAACAACCGACGCAGTCACTGTTGCATGCACGATAATACCATTAGCACATCTATCTAACAAAAAACAAACGTGTACGCACGAATAGCACCTACTATAATATTACGATTCGACCCGCCATATTGGAAATACGCACAAATGTCATATCATGATGTCATCAGTGTAGTATCAATTTACATGGCTAACGGTGACGGAGGTCATTGACCGACCGCGAAGGCCATGGCGAATGACGTCACAGGCCACGGCCGCGCGGGGGAAAATGATGGCATGGCACTGCCGAGCGCCGTCCCCTTTCTTTGAAAAACGAAATTTATTAAGGCTTTAAGTCTCAATAGCTGAACAGGCAACCGATTGAAATCCGAAAGCCATTGTACTATAATAAATACTTACTAAAACGATTAAATAATCATCGAAAAATAATTGAACAGGTTGAAAGCTACAAAATTAGTTTTATTTCAACATGCACCAATAAATTATACGAGTACGCTTAAAGAAAATTAATCACATTAGAGAAAATTGGAGATGAAATGGGAATATTGATCATGTTTGAAAAATATGACTAGTGGATTATTTGTTATAAATTTATACTACACCTACCTTTTAACAATGTAATAGACCTACATAACCAGTAATAGACTTTTAACAAACAGACAAATGTTTTGTACTCTTTAGAGACAAACTTAGAGTCCTATTTAACATAATTTAGATAACCTAAAAAAACGCAACCAATGCAGTTAAAACAACAGCTACAGCTAACTGCTAATGAACAACAAGCTGCATAAATTAAATTAAAAATTCCATGCATAAAATCTCAATACACTAAAACCTAATTTACCGTAGAAAATATAAAACCTAAATTACTTTCATAATATAAAAATACCAATGTTTAAACCAAAGGTTCACAGCGCAGCGAGGAAAATAATTTCTGTTTCCGATATTAATTTAAAAACATCAAATATGAAACGTTGCGCAAAATTAAATTTATTAAAAGCTTTATAATACACATAATTATAATTGAAACGTTGTTGGTGCAATGAAAGCGCGGTTTATATAACTGCGCGTAACGAGATCGTGGTCAGGGTGGTGACAAATTTAATGAATTCATTTATTTCATTAAATAAATGAAACAATGAAGTTATGAGTTAAAAGACTGATTCATTTTCGTCACGTCATCCTTACTTATTACATATCTTTAGTGTCTTGGATAAACCAACATACTACCATAAAATAAACATATATATATATATATATAGATATAGATAAAACAACCTACAAATATGTTTCAATATTGCATGTAACAATTACAGTTACAATATTGTTAGGAAGAACTTCAAACAATTATTTTCCGTTGTTTTAAATATACAATAAAATCAAATACGTTTCGAATCAATTGGATTTGACATAATGGGAGTGTTATACCTACAATAAAATAGATGAAAAATACATGAGTATTCAACATAAGACTGGAGAAATTAACATTTTACCTTAAATGTAATAAACAATTCATTTGGAAAATAAATCATTATTTTAGTTAAAACATAAACCTGTATAGCAAGTCAGTAACGATTTAAATAACAAAATGAAAGAATCTTTCAAAAGAAATTCCACCTATCTGCTTTCAACAACCAGCTTAGTGCAAGTATTAACTTTCTTGCTGAATATCAATGTAGACAAAGCTGGTATAACATTTTGCTGTGCCAGCATTTCGTAGACTATTTACTTAAAATGCATTCAAGGGCGGAGTCTCTGCCATATAACTAGTTATACGATCCGTGCAGAAATCTAGCCTCGTCCTAGCCTGGGCTGAATCGATATCACCCAGTACCTACTTTTAGAAACCGATATTTTATATGTTAGTTTATAATATGAGGAATGAATAGGTAACTGGAAAACATATAATATATGGTGCAATGTTTGGATATTGCTTAAGTCCCCAATTGTTTTCAGTATCTTAAAAACCATACGTGTTTTTAGTGTATGTACTACCAAAAAATTTTAAGACCACTGTTGAAAATGGATTTAATTTTAATAATAAGTTATGCGTGGTCATACATAAAAAATATATACACATCGAATTGAGAACCTCCTCCGTTTTTAAGTCGGTTTAAATTGAATATTTCCAAAAGGAGTTTATAAACTATGACAATATTTTTTTGTGAAATGTTTGAACAAAATCCATTTGATTTCATTTACAAACGTCGAGTTTGTAAATGAAATCATCGCCGTAATGAATTACAAAAACATTGAGGTCGGAACATTTTTTTCAAAATTGTTTCACAAAGTTATATGACATACAAATAAACCGAGGGATTGCCATGCATGAATCCAGATTAACATATTCCATCTCAAGCTGTTCATAAAAGTTATATTGAACTCGCAGGTATAGGCATTCGTAGTCAAACATTGCAAACAATGTTGTGCAAAAGTACCCACATTTGATAGCTCTTGAAATAATTAAGCATTAAGCAAGATTAATTAGGTTTTAGTACAATTAATTGATGAGCCGCAATTCACTAAATAAGTCAGTTAGCTTCAAAAAGGTAAAGAGTCAATATGTTAAGCTTCAAAAACATTAGAGACAAATAAGTGCTCATATTTAGTGTGTGTCTAGTAAACACCCTACCAACAAAGACCGCCAAAGAAACAACTTTTACGAAAATATGCTATGTAGAGACTTATGGGAGTAATTGCCAAAAAATAAAAAACAAGAACTACATGTATACACCCGGGCAAAGCAAAAGGAACAAAGTTGTTCTTTCTAGCCCACGTAGCTTGTCATTTCACGTCGACGCTTTTAGTTTGACCAGATTTTCTACTACAAAGGCCATGTCAGGACAATTTATCATGGATTTTTCTGTGGGGACATTTTTGGAATACGACCGTAATCCTAATATTATAGTGCCGGCGAGAATGTTATTTTCTTTGTGCTCCTACTCCAGTTTCGAAGCTTATGTTATGTAACCTATTTTTATGAATTTCAGCCGTATCACGACAGCCCGCCTAGGAACTTATGAGTAGGTATCTCAAACTAATACCGACGTCACATATATCAACTTATGGAGGATATACGGTTATATTACTAGGTAGTTCAGTATAAAATATTAAGGTAGCTAGCTATACTCGTATGTAGGCATTCGAATAAAATATGTGAGCCCGTAGGGTTTTTTGAGATATGTTATATTATAAGAATAACACAACTGTATGGAAATGAATGCATTTTTAATGTAATTGTAGGGCAGTTTTTGGAGACATATTCCGACCTCGTAACATACTGTTAGAGGCACAAGACGGAATCTGCTACTGAAGTATGTTTCTTGAATGGATAAAAAACCCAAACCCTCAATCTAAAAGCACTGTTCATTATTATAAAGTCATCGAAACAGTTTTTTGATATTACTAAAACCGAAAAAAAACTTAGTTAAAGTCAAAAAATCTTTATTATTCAGTGAAATTTTAAAAAGAAAAGAAAAAGATTATTTTGAATTATTCAAAAATTAATGCTTATAATATCTGTTTATTGGATGGATGAAAGACCCAAACCCTCAATCCACAGTCTTCATTATTATAAGGTGAATGAAACAGTTTTGTGATAATACTAAAACCGAAAAATCTTAATTAAAGTCAAAATATCTTTATTCAGTGTAATCTATAAGAATAATTTGGAACTAGCAGTTGCTCGCGACTTGTCTGCGTGAAAACCACTTGCCCTTCTATTTTTCTATGACAGTCTATATTTGCCCTAATTAATAAAATATTTTACACTTGTATACGCTTTTTTGAGTTAAATATATACAACAGTAGATACTAGTATAACCACATATTTGATATCGCTCTCTATAAAACACACTTGAAATTTAGGTTAGTTTGACGTATCTAAAGTTAGTAGTAGTACACAGAAATAACACCGCGCTCTATTTACAGATCGACAAACGGTCCTGCATAGTTAATGCTAATGGAGAGAACGACCGATTGCACTGCACTGAAGTGTTCCTGGAAATTGTAAAATGCGATCGGGAGTGAAATAATTGTTCGGGGAGTACAAATAATAACCGAGCGTTATTACAAAAGTAAAATTGCTTTTAGAGTAAACAAAATGACATAATGCTGCCAATTAAGTTGTTAACAAAACTTGTTAGCGAAATGGACATGACATGTAGACATACATTACAATTTTACAACTAGTAAGTGAAATAAAAATGATGCTTTTTACATACTGTTAATTTTTTTAATTAGCCTTAATCACACCTGATGGTAAGTGGTGATGCAATCTAAATTGGAAGCGAATTACTCAACATATTAGGAGAAGGATGTAATCTGTACATAATCAATTCAGTTTTACACATCGTACTGGAACGCTAAATCACAAGGCGGTAAATCTTTGTCGGTAGAGTGGTAAATAGCCACGGCCGAAGCCTTCCACAAGCCAGACCTTGACCAATTTACGAAATTTTGCTTGTCCCAGCCGGGAATCGAACCCAGGACCTCCGTCTTGTAAAGCCACTGCGTATACCGCCGCGCCACGGAGGCCGTCGGAATTACTTACTTTGACGAATGTTTTACAGGTAAAAGCAAAATTTTAATTTCATTTATAAATGGAAAAAGAAGTTAGCCAAATTGATTTGAAGGGATCGTTACCTTACAGGGACCACAGCCGCTCACTAAAGTTTGCGGGAAAGCTCTGCCAACGTAGGAACGGAACGGACGGAACGGACGGAACGTAGGAACGGACGGAACGTAGGAACGGACGGAAATGTTTTGGAATGATCTTCTGAGGACGTAGGTACTGTGGACCTTATGAAATGGAATACTATTAATGCCGCCTTGAGTCCATCAACTTAAAGCACACAATGCTGTTTAGCGGCAGAAATAAGTATGGAGGAGTAATTCTCCTGATAAGCTAACACAAAAAGCTCTGCTGCTGTGTACTAAATAAACATTTTGGCGTATAAGACGGAGGTTCCTCTCGGAGATATCCCGGAGGCATCGATACCCGCCTGGGCCGAATGAGATTTTTCAAAATTGTTCGCTAGCGGTGAACGGAACATACATAAATAATTAAATGCAGGTAACTCAGCTCAGTTTCACATTAAAAAGTTCGAACTTCAAAACTCGCAACACGCTCACACTTACCGCAACGTGAGTTAACTCGAAAACTTACACACAAAGAAAACGCATTCAAGTGTACAGTCGAGCACATAAGGCTTTTATTACGAGCCGAGACTCCTAATACAAGTAGGCAAGTACTCAACGTCGCGACGTTCGTGTTTGCATAAAAGCGTGAAGTGGAAGAAAATAATTGAGCAGTTACCGACGCCCGTACAACTGTTTTGCGTATATTTTTTCCGGTTTACGAGCATAACATTGGCTTTTTTGGCGCGATGTTAGGTATTTAGGGGAAGTTGAAAACTAAGATTTATGTAATATCGCGATTACCACGATGATTTCAAACGCTATTAGAGTTGTTATACAACTGTGCTCTTTTGTAGACTGTTTTATTTATTACAATACGTACCAGAGATTTGCTAATATTTATAGAATTAACAAAAATAATCGGGTTTCATTTATACCTCGTTGGTCCAGGAGCTTTGGATTAGGTATGAAGTCTAAAATTGAGAAAGGGATGCTTAGATGGTTTGGACATGTAGAGAGAATGGATAAAAGAAGATTAACAAAAGAGATTTACAAGGCGAGGGTGAATAGAAATGTTGAAAGGGGAAGGCCTAGGCGAATGTTCCTGGACCAAATTCAGGACATTTTAAATAATGGCCAGGTGGCGAGTACCCTAAACCGACGAACTTGTATGAAAGGATTAATGAGAGTGGAAGATGCTAAGGAGGTATGCAAGGACCGTGGCAAATGAAGGGATGTGGTCTCTGCCTACCCCTATGGAAATAAGGCGTGATTTTATGTATGAATATATGAAGTTCCAGGCTCAAGCCCTACGCCAGCCAATGAAACATTGAGCTTTTCTTTCTCCGTAGCAGCCTGGAGTTGAGAATTTGGTGAAAATAAACCCTTGTGCATCGGGAAAAAGCTGAGTCAAGCTGAGAAAAGTCCTGGTCGTTGTCAGTAACATCCTGATAGTAACAGATTGAAATATTGCTACACGGTCAAATGTCGTTAGCCCGTTAACAAGCATTTGGAGAGAGCTGGATTAGGCATCAAATCCTATAAGAGCAGTCTGGCCATATAGTGCTGTTAAATAAATCCAGTTAATGTGAAAAGAATCACTACGTTTAAATAATAAAGTGTTTCAATAAAACATATTCAAAAACACATCTGTATTCACTTATACTTGATGGTGCAGCTAAAAGCATCAACAGGGCCGGACAGCGCATCTGCTCGCTATTTTATATTGAAATTTATTGTGACACCACTCTAGTGTATTGAAACTGTGTTGAATAATGTTCTGATTGTATAAAAGTGTTTCAAAAGCTATACAGTCTTAACAATGTGCAATTGCTTGTACACTTAATTCATTATTACACAAGAAGGATTGTGTTTTTCTTTTTTTCAACTTAAGTTAACGACAATCAAACTTATATTACCTAAACAGAAAGGATTGGAGCACAAATTGCTAAAAGCGATGTATCTTTTTTTGTATCGACTACAAGTTGGCCCTTGACTGCTATCAGACCTGATGTTAAGTGATGATGCCATGTAAGATGGAAGCGAGCTAACTTGTTAGGAGTAGGATGAAATCCACACCCCTATCGGTTTCTAGACGACATCGTACCGGAACGCTAAATAAAAGACGTAACGCTTGGCGGTACATCTTTGCCACGGCGAAAGCCTCTCACCCAGGACCTCAGTCTTATAAATCCGCCGCGTATACCACTGCGCCACGGAGGTCGTCAAGTACCTGTCTTAGTTTACATAATTAAACGTAATTTATTAATTGAATTTCCTAATTCATCCTAAGTACAACAGGCGGGCGGCCTGTTGTACCTAGGATGAATTAGGAAATTCAAATAATAAATTGCGTTTTACTTGAAATTTTAGACCTATTTTTAAAAATTCTATTATTTCGGTACATAGATAGTATAAGCGACCACATGCCACTTTTGCCGAGTTATGCCCATTTTTACCGAAACTCAGCTTTCAAAAGATAAGTGATCCGACTAATAAATCCTACCATAACACGTCATTTCCATTGCCACAGCAACAATACACTTAGCGCAAATACCTAACAGTAAACCACGTAATACTATCCCGGGATTAAAGTAACAAAGCAATACGCAAAGCGCATCGGACGGCCTGCACTGGCACCGGGCCGAAACCGGGTCACCTACATCTGAACGGTAAAGGACTTGCACGATTGTGAATGACACACCATATTTGTATAAAAGCATGCCTGTCTAGACAAGTGGGGCGAAAAATCATGAATTTCGCTTTAAAACTTGTTTCATTTACGGCTATTTCGAAAAATGTAGAACCGGGTTGTTTGAAAATACTTAAATTTGTTATTATTAAATTTTAATAAATATGTAACACACGAAAACGCTTGTGGCTTAAAACGCAATGGGACATTGCTGTAAGTGAGCTGATATTTGAATATTTAAGGTTAATACGACATAGGACAATAAATCAGCCAACCCAGCTGTACGTGTGCTGATATTTGAAAATTTAAGGTTAATACGTCATAGGACAATCCATTATTGGAAAAATCTTAGGCCAATGCAAAGGAATAGAAGTATAAATAAAATTCAATACAGTCAATATATTGTCCCCGTTTTTTGCACTTTTTCCACTGATTCTCCGCTCCTATTAATTGCAGTGTGATATTATATAGCCTAACGCTTTTCTCGATAAAAAATCTACTTAACTTGAAAATATTTCTTCAATTCAAACCAGTAGTTCGTGAGATTAGCGCGAAACAAACAAACTTTTTAGCTTTTTATGTTAGGGTGAGGCCTGCCAAAGCGGATGCACTTCGACCCTTTTGGATCTAGGTACGCGGCTTGCCCTCGTCCTCCCCTATATCAGTTCCAAATGTCAGCATATAACCGTATACACTAACGTCGTTGTTATTAAAAAAATTTAACAAACAAATAGAACAGACTCAAAACGCACTAAAAAGTAAAAAATAACTGCGACTTTTAGCTGTTGCTTTATTTTCTTAAGCATATCGATAAAGTCGGTGCCAGCCAAGAAAAGAACATTTATTTAACGCAGTTAAGCTGTTTGTGGGTTCTAGGTAACGTATATGCTTTAAAAAATTTTATTTCTTACTTTTTAGTGATTTACCGACACGTTACCTACTCGTACTATACTCAAATAGTATATTATACGGCATTTGTAGCCAAAAAGCTACCGATACTTACACAAAAACCGAAATCGCTGCAAGCGTGCCTATAAAAGTTGAAGAGTTCCTTCAATTTTCCTAGGATATCAACATCAGATTCTAACATGCCGACAATGGGACCATCTTGGAAGTGTGCCCTTTCAAAAAAAAAAAGAATTATCAAAATCGGATAACTCTGTAAAAAGTTATGCGTGGTCATACATAAAAAAAATATATACGTGTCGAATTGAGAACCTCCTTGTGTGTGTGTTTTCGTCAGTTAAAAACGAACATCAGTAAGTAACAACTATTTAAAACAGTTTTACTATATAATTACTGAGACTACCATCTTCTCTGATATGTTTTATTTATATTCCTACTGCGTATTACAACTTGTACTACACGGGTGACCTCAATAGGACAGCGATAAAAACATCAATCCTATAAAAGGTAGGCCGCGTATCGATTTACGTGACATAAACGAATATTTAGAACAGCACATGCTTTTACTGTCCATACCATTTTAATGTTTAGCTTCACCATTACATTACATTTGGTGGGATAGTCCCGATCCATAATTATACTGAACTAGCGAACGCCTGCGACTCCGTCCGCGAGAAATTCTGTTCTGTGATAGTTCGTTGGTCTAGTGGTTAGCCTATTTGGCTTCGATCACGAGGTCCTGGGTTCGAATCCTGGGTCGGTTCATGTGGTCAATTCTTAGTTTTTCATTCTTCTATGAAATTGACTGTACATTCCAAGCTCTGAGTAGGGAAGTTGGTGGCGTTATACCCCCGTACCTCGGAGAGCACGTTAAGCCGTCAGTCCCGATCACTATCATCAACATCTGATAATCATCGTTAATAAATGAAAGTTATCACAATAAACACCCACCAACCCGCATTGGAGCAGCGTGGAGGGTCTACGCTCCATATCCCCTCTCCTAGGCCTTACTCTATAAAGGGCCGTTAATAGGCTGATACTGATCATGATGATGATGATGTTGATGATTATGAATGATTATTGGTTGTCCCCGTACAGTTACACAAAACCCTGGTCGCTGTGTTTCAATGTTTTTGCACTGACGGACACAACCCGGTTTATAGTCTATAAACAATGGAATATTCGTAGCCTAACAAACCATCGCGAAACACAAACATCGGAGGGAAATATTAAAAGCAACGACCGGCGCGGTATTCATTACGCTAATAGGTGCCTGAATACAAAATGGTAAAATAAAGTTCTTCTTAGGTCCAGTGGTTAGCCTGCGTGGCATTGGACCACGGGTTAAAGGTTCGAATCCAGAATGACACTAACGAATTATTGAATTTTCCTTTCTTCATTCAAAATTCTTAGTCCGGAGTTATGAACTTGATTTTGTTACACCCCCGTGCGACGGAGAGCACATTCCCCCTGCTACCAGGAAGGAGGTCAGATCCTGTAGCGGGCCTTTAATAGATTGATGATGATGATGATTAAAAGTTATGACCGTTACGTCATCAGGTACCTAAATACAAAATGGCAAAAATAAATTATATTTATGCGAAGGCCCTAATTTCAATAGTTAATAGTTAGTTAGTTAGTAGTTTCAATAGTTATTAGTTAGTAATTTCAATAGGTAATAGTTTCAATAGTTAGAAGGCCAGACTAAAAACCGAGAGGTTCTTTTATTCGATCACCGGTCACATCGATCAACTTTGCTTCGCGGAATAGATTACGAATTACTTTATATACCGCGATAAAATTTTTATGTTGCACATAAAATGTACAGCTATAAACAAAATTTTATTCACTTATTTCCTGGTCGAATAAAGTAGTAAAAGTTCACGTGAAACGCCCTCCGCAACTACCACTTCAACGTCTTGTATGCGACTTCTCGTGGCCCAAAGCGAGAAAAGGAAAGAAGTACTTAAGACGTTAGCCACTTCTCGGTGACCCGATTCAGAAATAAGGCAGGGATTTAAAACCTCTACGCGATCCTCGTCCGTGAAATCTTAAAAATAGTAGGTGAACAAATTTTTAATTAAAACGCGTTTTTAATTCAGCTTTAGCGCGCAGAAGTACTTTTTAACCGACGAAAAAAAACGGAGGAGGTTCTCAATTCGACACGTATATTATTATTATTTTTTTATGTACGACCACGCATAACTTTTTACAGAGTTGTCCGATTCTGATAATTCTTTTTTTATTAGAAAGGGCATACATCCAAGGTGGTCCCATTGTTACCATGTTAGAATCTGATGATGATATCCTGCGGCAATTGATGGAACTCTTCAAATTTTGGAGGCACGCTTACAGCGATTTCGGTTTTTGCCTCGGTATCGGTAGCTTTTTGGCTACTAGTGCCGTATAACAGTATAGTACGAGTACGTCACGTCCCGATAAATCACTAAAAAGTAAGAAATAAAAATTTTTAACAAAAAAAAGAACCGACTCAAAACGCACTAAAAAGTAAAAAATAACTGTGTCATTTAGTTGCTTTAATTTACTTAAGCATATCTAGGAGTCGGTGCCAGCCAAGGTTTCTACTTTAAGGACATTACCTAGAACCCACAAACTGCTTTACTACGTTATATAAATGTTCTTTATATTAAAGCAACTAAATGACGCAGTTATTTTTAACTTTTTAGTGCGTTTTGAGTCGGTTCTATTTTTTGTTAAAAATTTTTAAATATAAGAACCTAGACAGCGCTTTTCACACATCGGTAATACGTCACAGTTTTAAAAGAGGATTACGTTATACAAACTAATTTAACAACCTTTGACCATTTCAGTTAAACTGCTAAAATAATCCAAAGTTGATAAAACATAGTGTACTTTTTTTCAAAAACTGTAATTTAAGTATTTTTGACGATTTGTAAAATTAATGACATAATCTCAGTAAATAATCAAGATAACCTTATTCTTAATAACATCTATATATAACACCTGAGCACTTTACTTGAGCCTGTGGAAAGGTACACGCAAAAACGTTTTTGGCTTAGGACTCAATCAATCATTCCTTAACGTCATTCACAATTTAGGTTGCTGATATTTTAAAGCTCTTATTATGCTTTCTAAGGCTTTTAGGAGACCGTTTTAATCCTTAAAAGCCTGTTTGCTTCAATATTTTAGCAGCGGTAATTGAAATCTTAATAACGTTTCACTTGGTTTACTCAAAAATATTACATGTATAACCAACCTTTTTGTTTATTTTAATACACATTCGAATTATTACGGGAGAGAAAAACGTAGAACAGAGTCTGAGGCTTGCTACACGGATGTAGCGCCACGTTACCTTTTGTGACTGGTCAACGCTCACCTACTCTATTCGAATCAATCTCCTTGCCCAACCAAATCTGATAGGATCCTGCTGGAGCAGCTTTGGACACTTGTTGTAGAATGGAGCTTACTGCAGTTCTTGTAAGGACAAGGTCTAGAGATTTTGCTGGTATACCTCTCGCACCCACTTCTAGATATAACCAAATAGCTATTTTTTGTTGGTTCATTTGTAAGGTCATGAGAGACGAATATCTTAGCATTCCATGGGTTCACCGTGCAGGTGCCGGGTCCATCGCGTGGCTGAGAGAAAAACTCCGAACAGAGCCCGAGACTTGTGACACGGGTGTAGGTTTAAGGGTACCCTTAGTGACGCGCGTTAACACTCACCTCCTCTGTTTAAGTTGTTCTCCCTGCCCAGCCAAATTCGGAAGGACCCTACTAGAGCAGCTTTGAACACTCGTTCCAATATGGAGCTTACTGCACTTCTAGTAAGGCCAAGGTCTTAATTTATTCACTTTAAATGTATGGCCTTTAGGGATATTTGTAAGTAATATTCCAAGAAATAAAAAAATTTCGGATGACGCTCATACAATAATTAATACAGTTGTACTTAGATAAATATTACATAAATAATATATTATGTAATATTTATCAAAGTTCATCCGCTCCGACAATGTTACGCTTAGAAAGCATACCGAATCTGTGCAGAGCTGTGTCTACAAGCTAAATCAATGTTATCATCAAACACGTACGCTGCAATTTCCAAAGCGCTCAATTCCAGCTAATGACAAGAACATTAGGCATCTAAATGGTTCTAAATCTGGATTATCGAATGCTACACTGACAGAAATGTCGATAATGAATAAGACACGGACGGATGCACCTAAAGTTCTAACCAATGTAGGTACCTACATTATTTAAGGAGACTGATTTTATTTGACAAGTTAATGTTTTACTGCGAACCTCTCCGATATTAAGTAAAACACGCCGGTAAACTATGAAGATAACCATGTTAATAGAAAGGGCTATAATAGGCCTAAGAGAGGGTATTATTTGTTTATTATTTTTTTTATCTACTAAAAGATGGTCCTTGACTGCTATCACACCTGATGTTAAGTGATGATGCAATCTAAGATGGAAGCGAGCTAACTTGTTAGGAGTAGGATGAAGTCCAAACCCCTATCGGTTTCTACACGACATCGCACCGGAACGCTAAATCGCTTGGCGGTACGTCTTTGTCGGTAGGGTGGTACGCAATGAAAATGATATAACATCGCCCAAAAGCAGTAAAAAGCCCTCTCTTTTACCCCAGCGCAAAGAAAACTAAAGAGCGATATTTTCTATTGCGCGAGCGTGGGCGACTATGTCCTTTTATCTACAGGGGACATCTCTTCGTGCGTATCTCATCACTCATGAAGGTTTTCACTTCAGCCGAGTTGCAATTAATGTAGCAATGCCGGTATTGGTCATGTTTAATGTAAAAGCTAACAATTTAGAACAATCATACTACTATTATCTATGTGGTAGTTTGTGAGTGTGTATGTTTGTTGCTTCTTCACGACTAAACGGCTGGAGCGATTTTAATAAAATTTGGTATAGAGTAGTAACCCCGTGGATTAACCCTAGGCCACATTTTATCCCGAAATTCCCACGGGAACAAGAAGTACGCGGGTGAAACCGCAGGCGTGCTCTAGTAGTGTAATATTTGTAACAAAATATGTAATATCTATGTAGTATCTACGTACAGTGAAACCGAAATGCGTGCTAACATGTGGTTGATTGTTTAGCTGCCTAATTTAGCTGCACGAAACAGTTTTCCACAGTTTATTGCACCAGAATAGAATACACAATGTTCATTCAAACAATAGTTTCATATAACTAAACCCATTCAATATAACAATAATTTGGCGTAGGTTTTTAGGTTAAATAAACACAGGCTTTTGAACTATTTAACCGACGAAAAAAAACGGAGGAGGTTCTCAATTCGACACGTATATATATATATTTTTATGTATGACCACGCATAACTTTGTACAGAGTTGTCCGATTTAGATAATTATTTTTTTATTAGAAAGGGCACACTTCCAAGATGGTGCCATTGTCATCATGTTAGGATCTGATGATGATATCCTGCGAAAATTGTAGGAAATCTTCAAATTTCCCAGACACACTTGCAGCGATTTCGGTTTTTGTGTAAGTATCGGTAGCTGTTTGGCTACAAGTGCCGTATAATATGCTGTGACAGTATAGTACGAGTACGTTACGTAGCGATAAATCACTAAAAAGTAAGAAATAAAATTTTTTAACAAAAAATAGAACCGACTCAAAACGCACCAAAAAGTAAAAAATAACTGTGTCATTTAGTTGCATTAATTTACTTAAGCATATCTAAGAGTCGGTGCCAGCCTTTACTACGTTAAATAAATGTTCCTTAAACTTGCTGGCACCGACTTCATAGATATGCTAAGTAAATTAAAGCAACTAAATGACACAGTTATATTTTACGTTTTTGTGCATTATGCGTTGGTTCTATTTTTTGTTCAAAATTTTTTTATTAGTTCTAATTGTAGCTCTTGAACTTTTTTTATTAATTACCATATTACTAGAGATTGACTAAGAAGAGAGAGAATATAATTACCATTTCTCTCTTTATTAATAGTATCTCTAGACAGAGATGAATTCGACAGTCACATGTCCACTAATAAAACATAGTCACAGAATTGTGCCGATAATATAAAAACATATCTTACTGTGTGTAAATCTTAAAAAGCCGCATCGCGTGAATTAATGAATAATTAATTAATTACAATTAATTATAGGACAATTACACACATCGCTATATAGCCCCAAAGTGAGCTTAGTTAGCTTGCGTTATGGGTACTATGATAACTGATGAATATTTTATATATATTATACATAAATAGATAAATTTTAAAATATATAAATAAACACCCATACACTGGAAAACATCCATGCTCATCACACAAACAATTTCCAGTTGTGAGAATCGAACCCACGACCTAGGACGCAGAAGCAGGGTCACTACCCACTGCGCCACTCGGCGTATGTATTTAATGTTTGTTACTCTTTCACGCAAAAACCCCTGAATTTATTTCGATGAAACTTCATAATTATATAGCTGAAATAGCATAACACATAGGCCACATTTTATCCCTAAATTCCCACTAGAACTACGCAAGCCAAAACGCAGGCATACTCTAGTAATAATTAAAGACAAATTGCTTATACTTTTAATGCAATTAATCAACAGGCGGATACACTAAAAACGTTAAACCCACAAAATAATAAATCGCAGTAAAATTAAATCTGTTTATTTAATTTGAAAGAGTCACAATATGTTATAGCGTGCACAGCGTAAGTAGGCCGCTATCAAAAATATAATATCCTGGTATTACGAAACGAACTTTCATGGTTTGGGCGACGCGGATCGATTTGATGTGTGAAAGTGAAACGTATTACAAATACGTATGTATGTACACGCATTCTTATACGTTAAACTTTCTGTCGTCGAGGTAATCAAAAAAATTTTAAAAAACAATAAAACCGACTCAAAACGCACTAAGTTTTGTGTGTGTTTTTTTTTATTTCTTACTTTTTAGTGATTTATCGCCACGTAACGTAGATACTCGTACTATACTGTAATAGTATATTATACGGCACTTGTAGCCAAAACGCTACCGATACTTACACAAAACCGAAATTGGTGCAAGTGTGCCTATAAAATTTGAAGAGTTCAATTTTCCCAGGATATCATCATCAGATCCTAACATGATGACAAGTGGACCACCTTGGAAGTGGAACAACTCTGTAAAAAGTTATGCGTGGTCATACATTAAAAAAAATATATGCGTGTCGAATTGAGAACCTCCTCCGTTTTTTTTTCCTCGGTTAAAAAACGCCTGATGTTTATTAGACACTATTTATAAGTCGGAGGTCCTAGGTTCGATATCGACAAAGACGTACCGCCAAGCAATTTAGGGTTCTGGTATGATGTCGTGTAGAATGAGTGTGTATATTATCCTACTACTAATAAATTAGCCGCTTCCATCTATCTAAAGCCAAACTCGATTGAGAATGCTTGTCAACAAACAAATTCAAAATGAAGGTAGAAAATTCAACACATTTTATGCCTAATAAATTATAAATTCTGTTTTGTTATTTTAAAAGTCTTATTTAAAAGATATTGAATATTTTAATTAGTTTTAAGCTTACTAATCTAATTTATTGTAATGAATTCGTCATTAACATGTTAACTTAAAAAATTAGGTGTAAAATGACTAGTGGTCACCTTCATTTTTAATTTGTTTGTTGACAAGCATTCTCAATCGAGTTTGGCTTTAGTATAGATTGTATTATCACTTACCATTAGGTGTGATTGCAGTCAAGGGCTAACTTGTGATGAATAAAAAAATATATGTAAAAACTGTTTGTCATTGAAAATATAAAAATAAGCATATATAATCAAAATGTTTAAACGATCCATTGCAGGGTCAGGCCCTTTATACTTAGGGCGATTTGAAGCTTCGCCCCACCACGCTGCTCCAATGCGGAGTGGTGTGCTAAGAGTTATATATTTGACTTCAAAATGATGTTTACTATAATGACCGCAACTGACAGCTAACGTGCTTTCCGAGGCAACATTAATTACTACATTATCAGCTCCAGGTTAAGGATTCCTTGTAAAAATGGTTGCTACTTCACAGAGATGCGATATATTTAAAATACTTCTATTTCAAATGCAAATACATAAAAAAATTTTAACAAAAAATAAAAACGCCTTCAAAACGCACTAAAAAGTAAAAAATAACTACGTCACTTACTTACTTTAATTTACTTAATCACATCTATGAAGTCGGTGCCATCCAAGTTTAGGTAAAGACTTTAAAGTAGAAAGCTCGGGTGGCACCGACTTCATATATGTGATTAAGTAAATTAAAGTAAGTAAGTGACGTAGTTATTTTTTACTTTTTAGTGCGTTTTGAAGGCGTTTTTATTTTTTGTTAAAATTTTTTTATTTCATACTTTTTAGTGCTTTATCAACAACGAACATACTAATAAACCTACTCGAACTAAACCATAAGTAGTACTAAATATTCACTAGCTACTTATAACATTCCGACGTCACTGCAAAAGTGCATATAAAGTTTGAAGAGTTTCCTCGAGTTTTCGTAGATCTCATCATTGGATCATGACATAGTAAACATTAAACTAACTGGAAACTATAACCTTTCAAACTTCTCATTGAGACATTAATTAATCGAGCCCAATCACAAAGTAGCTACTGTAAACCGTTAAAGAGCTCCCTCAGCTGTCCCTCGTCTTCATCGCCAGACCCTTAATGACAGTCCACAGCCCATCTAAATGTAAAGTTCTCATTGAGACAAATTAATCGAGCCCAAACACGAGGTAGCTACTGTAAAACCTTACGGAGCTCCCTTAACTGTACTTCGTCTTCATCACCAGACCCTCAATGACAGTCACAGCCCATCTAAATGTAAAGTTCTCATTGAGACAAATTAATCGAGCCCAAACACAAGGTAGCTACTGTAAAACGTTACGGAGTTCTCTTATATATAGATCGGCTCCATCATCAGATCGACTCCAAACCATCATCAAATTGTAGTGCTTTTAAATACTTACCGGAAAAATTAACAAACGTACTTGTTGTCCCTACAATTTTTGAAAGTTTCCCTCGTTTTCTCCAGGATCCCATCATCAGATCCTGGTTTCCTCGTCATGGTACCACCACCAGACTATCTACTTTCCAACAAAAAAAGAATTATCAAAATCGGTTCATACACGACGAAGTTATGCGCGAACACACATAAAAAAAAAAATATATATACGGTCGAATTGAGAAACTCCTTTTTTTTTTTTGAAGTCGTTTAAAAATACCTACTTTGTATTTTGCATTTAAATGCCTTTTAGTAAAAAGCATTTTGTATTTTATTTGAAATACCTTTCGAGACATATTTTGTATTTTTAATATTCATTTCAAAATACAAAATACTTTGTGATTAAGTTTAGCCAACATTACCAGCCCAACTAAATGAAATGAACGAATATCGCTTGTATCTATTGCCAATATTGACCAATAGAGACGCCTGCAAAAAATTTAATAATAATAAAATAAGAACTAGATACATAATAGATAACCGAAATAAATGGCCACACAATTCACAAAACGGTGCTATGGCTAATTTTTCGTTAGTCTAGTTTTTTACATTATTTTAAGTAAACATTATTATTATTAATAACATAACAGAATTTATTGATACGCCATTTGGCTCAGCATTGTATATCTATTCTATTTTTTATGATAAATACCTAAAATAAATAAAAATATCATACGATTTGGTCAAAAGGTATTTTATTTTGAAAAAGTATTTTGAAAATAACTATTTTGCATTTAGCATTTGAAATACAAAACACAAAACTATTTGGTATTTTGCATTTGAAATAGTAAAAATAATAAATATTTTTCATTTTGTATTTAAATGCTTTTTTGGAACCATTTTGTACATCTCTGCTACTTCACAATACCAAAACTCGAACCTAGCCTAGGTTCGAGTTTCTCATGATAGCGGTTTGGGCTAATCACAGGATCACATAATAATTATATAAATAAATATTTCGAAGAATGTTTTATTGAGACAAAGAAAAAATGCCTTTGAGTAGTGAGGGAGTAGTAGAATAGTTATTAACAGAAAATAAATAATTTGATTATAAAAATTTTGTTATAAATATAAAATATTTGTTACAAAAAAAAATAATTTGATTAATAGCAATAAAATTTTTATTATAATAACAATTTTGGAATGTTTTTGCACATGCAGTTTGTAGTGACAATTTTTCAAAGTTTAATAAATGAACATATGAAAGACTTTCCATTAAAAAAATGATATGAAAAATAGCTAATGCTTCCCTTTCTAGCGAGCGGGAATCAAACGCAAGACCTTTCCGATTCCGGCTCTTTCACCGTGGTAGCTCCACGGACAAACTTATCTAAATAAATAACAATCCAGCCCTTTCACCGGCTAATTAAAAACTAGATAAATAACAAAATGGCAACTCACCAATGTGATAATAACACCGGCATATCAACACCAGAAACACAATCCAAGATATAACAATCGGCGCCTCTTGCACAAACAACGTCTCCATTTCGCACAACACAAAACGTACAATTTAAAAAAAGAAGATAAATCAATATAACCGAAGAACGAACACTAAATAGTGTAGAAATTAATGTGCTCCTTTGTTTCCTGTTGGTGATAACGTGGGCAGGCAGGTCGATGTCACTAGATGACACTAAAGAAATGCGCCGTCCGCTTGGCAAACGCTCGTGATTCGCGATCCAAGTGTATGAAAATTAAAAAACTTCCAATTACCCGCCTCACGGAATAGTGTTATGTGACGTTATTAATTTTACGACACGAGTATACACATCACAAGGAGGATGTATGTAAAGAGGATATAGTTAAAGTATTGTTATCGGTTGTAATATGGCAAAGATTGTGTAAAATATAATTAATGAACATAACGTATATAAATATCTGATTGTATCGCGATACATTCCTTTATTGATGTTTTGAAATGTATCTTTTAGTGACAATTTTTTTTATTTAATGTATTGATTTGTTAATTTATTTTAACTTCAGAACTTGTTTGCATTTTATTATGAAATTGTTATTAATATTAATAAAAAATTATATTAAATCAATCGTCAATTTATAATTAGGTTGATCGGTGTTTCGCTTGAAATAATAACCTTATCTAATAACCCATTTTTATTATTATATATAGTCAATTTTTTATCTCTTATTTATTTATGTATTGATAATATCTGTAAAAAATATTAATATTTTATTGTGTCACCTGTAATAATTACTTATCTAATTATTTCATAACACTATACCTACTTAAAAAAATGGACAATATTATTAGCACGTCAAATCATTAATAAGTAGATATCTTATCAATTTATATGTCATCTGAAATAATTTCCTAATTAATTTAAAACACTTTTTAAACTACACATTTCATTAACTACCTATTTTTTATTTTATCGCGGCAGTTTATAGAACCGGTTTATATGCCCGCTGGAGATAGGAATCTCCTAATCAGATAAGCGCGCGCAACGATCCCAAGCCGTCGACTGGCCTGCGCCCGCGCACGCTCCCAAACATCTGTCGGGATGTACCTACATGATTGATAACGAAAATAAAACCGCCTCCCAAGGGGTGAAAACAAAAGAGCATTCAAGCGAGTGTAAAAGCAACAAGTCTAGTCTTAAACTGTCGGGTTGATGGTTGAAAATCAAGATGGGATGCGTGTCGATGAACTGACCGGGAAAGCGCATCGTCCGGATTTATCCGTGACCTAGAAATTTTGTACGAAGTGTTTTCATAAAAAAAATTCAACGTGCTTGCGTACTACTTAATACTTTGATCACGCCGGCTTGAATAATCCACAATATTCTATATAGTGTGCACAGTTTTTCGGCCACTTATTTATTATTATTTATTTTATTTTAAATTTTCATAATCATTAATAATTATTGATGATCTTGAAGAGCAAGTATTGTTGATAGGACACCAATTAGCGGCACCGGAATTGTTGATTCAAAAGATACAACGGACTTCTAGTTGATCCTATTGGGTTGATGATCTAGCCAATGGGCTTTTTCTTTTTACTATTTAATTCTAAAATAATGAGTCTCTTATGCGTTAACCGAAGAGTATTAGTGTATATATTTTTGCACGTTACGACCTATTTTATTTCAAAAAGTCACGATTTAATTTTAATTGCCGAAAATCATGAAGGTACTATAATTTATACATACCATAATAGCCCCTAAAATGTTACGTATAAATGTCAACTTTGATTGTCTACTAAACACATTAGATACGCCATAGCCCATAACCTTTACCGTCCGTGGGCCTACGTGGTCAGGGGCACACGTGGTTTTTGTGTCTATCGACGTAAAAAAGGGCCAAATGCAAAAGGTCGTTCAGACCTTGGCACGAACTTTGCACCATTACAAGTTTACAACTAGTCATAAACAAGTAATCTAATCATATACGCAAACAAGTTTAGAATACTTGAAATATAACCATTGTGAGCCGGAGGAACCTACCTAGCTTACTATCAGGCGCGGTTGCATTCAAGCGCGGTCTTATACAGTGTTGAAAAGTATTTTTTTCTATTTTATATCCAAACAAAACAACTCGGCAAAAAAGTGGTATCACGAGAGTGGAAAGTGTGATAATACCTCCGCTTCAGTTAGCTCCATACAAACCGCGCAACGGCGACTATCAAAGAGTGGAGCCGACTTACCCGGGCTAATGGCCGCTGCTTATCATACCTTTGTAAACGTAATTGCGTTAAAATTTACCTTAATACTCCACACTACCCAGTCACAGGCTTTATGTTGAATAGTTTCGCCGCGGCTGGCATTCCTAAAGGCCACTGACAAATTAGAACGCCTGTGTTAATTTAACGTGCAATTAAACCGAAAGATTTCGCCCTTTGCTTGGTTTGTTTTGGTGGCACGTGTTACATCCCGTAATGGTTCAACAGTTAAGGAGCCGGACTGAAATCCGAAAGGTAAAGGTTTTAATCGGCACTTCAACACTTTTACACACTTTGATTGTGTAGTGTTTATGAATTAACACAAGATGTCATAGTCACTTCGGGGCGAGTTAGCCCATTTGCTTCATATACCTTATTTAGTTACTTACCATTTTAAATTATTTACATTGGAATTAGGGGTTGAATGCTGTATGGAAAGTCTTTTATTTCTCAACTTATGTTTATGAAAAATAATATTAGGACTACTAGATACGGATGGATGGATGGTCGTTCAAACAAGATCGAGACTGTAAAGCTAGAATTGGTTTCGAAACTATTGTCGAGCATTCAGACACAAGTCTTGTCGTTAAAACCAACAAAACATTATCAATAGTTTAAATTCTAAATGGTTATATTTATGAATATCGTACTTGGTTTCCTGTTCCTACAAGACGTCTATCGTGTTGTACATAGTTCATACTTGCGACTAATGTAATGAAAAACTACAAGTGCTATATCTACACCGTGCTCCTTTAACCGTGGTCCGCGCCTCGGCGTATATCAAAGGCTTGTAGTAAACCATGCTCACTCCACCGACTCTAACAGTCCACTGCCACTGCTTATCTTTATAACTGAATTGAATTAACTTTTTTTGTTTCTATCATTTTATTTACTCAGCTTTTTAAATTTTTTTTTACTCTAATGCAGAAAGAAATGTATTTAGCCTAGATACTTGAACGTATGTCTCATTTTAGGCACACTCTACAACCCTTCAATAACAAGACCAAAAAAAAAATTTAGTACTATTTATTTATTTTTACGTTTTGGTTCATAGTTTCTGATTTGCAAAGCAAAGTCACGGAATGCTTTTCTACCTCTCGTTTTCTCTACCACCTACACTACAAGGGTGTCTGAAGGCAAGAGTGAATAGGCGTCTTTTAGGCAAGCGCTTTCTAACGTGCATCTTAGCTGACTGTCAGGTTTCGTTTACCTACTATTAGGTACAATAGTCGTAGGTAGTCGTAGCCAGAATAAACTTATGTGATTCAAGTTTGGTTTTTAACCGGCGAAAAAAAACGGAGGAGGTTTTCAAATCGACACGTATATATATTTTTTTAATGTATGACCACGCATAACTTTTTACAGAGTTGTTCGATTTTGATAATTCTTTTTTCATTAGAAAGGGCACACTTCCAAGGTGGTCCCATTGTCATCATGTTAGGATCTGATGATGATATCCAGGGAAAATTTAAGGATCTCTGAAATTTTATAGGCACATTTGCAGCGATTTCGGTTTTTGTGTAAGTATCGGTAGCTGTTTGGCTACAAGTGCCCTATAATATACTATGGCAGTATAGTACGAGTACATTACGTGGCGATAAATCACTAAAAAGTAAGAAATAAAAATTTTTAACAAAAAATAGAACCGACTCAAAACGCACTAAAAAGTAAAAAATAACTGTGTCATTTAATTTACTTAAGCATATCTAGTAGTCGGTGCCAGCCAAGGTTTCTACTTTAAGGACATTACCTAGAACCCATAAACTGCTTTACTACGTTAAATAAATGTTCCTTAAATTTGATGGCACCAACTTCATAGATATGCTTAAGTAAATTAAAGCAACTAAATGACACAGTTATTTTTTACTTTGCGTTTTGAGTCGGTTCTATTTTTTGTTTAAAAAAAATTTTGGACCTAGTTTTTGGACTTTTCGGTTGTTCAAGCATTATTCAAAATTTAGTTAAAGACCGTTTTCATGCAGTGTTCAGGTAGATCAAGTAAATGACCGGTCAAAGAAGTTATAAAAATAAAAACCCAGTTTCAAAGTTTTCATGACCTGCAATAGAAAAGTTAGTAAGTACAGTAACAATTGTAATTATAAATAGTTGAAATCTCAAAAGGGATTCCGGTTTCAGTATAAAATATTCCACATCAGCGTGATAGCTAGGTTACTCGGAACAATGAGAAGCCCAGGGGAAATCTAAATATTCGCAGCCACGTTAGATATTAATAAAACTCATTGAGAAACAACAAAAAACAACATTTCATTGCGTACATACTCCACGGCGAGAAAACAAAAGCTATTACGAAAACTGTAATTCCACAAATCACAATTTCGATTTGAGTGGTTCTACATGCTTGCACGACGACCCGCGTAGAAGGAGTACGTTGGGTTTACACAAGTGGCGTGCACTTTATGTTTGCTTAAACGCACTGCCTACCCTGAGGTCACATTACAAACCAGTATTGGAAAATAAATTTTCCATTTCGTGTAGTTAGTACCTTTAGTGCCTACCCTAGTTATAAACCTTGTGCACACCACTGGTCTACACTGACTACGTGAGGATTATTCTGAGTAGGTAAAACTCAACACCGAAATTTGTTTTAAGCATTAGAGGGGGAAGTATACATGCCTATCTCAAAAATACTAAATACATTTTTTTTGATGACTACAAGTTGGCCCTTGACTGCTATCACACCTGATGTTAAGTGATGATGCCAGTGAGATGGAAGCGGGCTAACTTGTTAGGAGTAGGATGAAAATCCACACTCCTATCGGTTTCTACACGACATCGTACCGGAACGCTAAATCGCTTGGCGGTACGTCTTTGTCGGTAGGGTGGTAACTAACCACGACGAAAAGCCTCCCACCAGCCAGACCAAGACAAATTAAGAAAAATCTCAATCTGCCCCGCCGGGAATCGAACCCTGGACCTCCGCCTTATAAATCCACCGCGCATACCACTGCGCCACGGAGGTCGTCATATTCATCTTCATCTAGGCAGGTTTAGCGTATGACGTATCGCCAAGCAAGTTAGCGTTCCGGTACGATGTCGTGTAGAAACCGAAATGGATGTGGACTTTCGTCCCACTCCTAACAAGTTATCCCGCTTCCATCTTAGACTGCATCATCACTTAACATCAGGTGTGATAGCAGTCAAGGGCCAACTTGTAGTCGATAAAAAAAATCTATTTAGAGTACTTTTGATCTGGCCTTTAATCAGAATGTCCTGATTTGACCCAGGATCGCCTTGATCTTCCACTTCCTATATTCCCATTCAGTCTCGTCTTATAAATCTTCCTTCATTTATTCTCGGAATAATTATTTCTTGTTCCTTAATTAAAAATATCTCACTTCTTTATTTATTTAAATAAATCTACGTTACATCAATGTTTAATCAAAGCAAAAATATATAAACCATGTGGGCGAAGTCGTATTACTCAACTATGTAGCAGTAAGTACATGACAATATTACTCCAGCGTGTAACTACAGCCCTCGTGTCAACTAAGTTATGATTGTAGTTCAAGGTTCCAACAACCTGTATTTCTCCCGAGACATGAGTTTTATTACGATGTATTTGTTTAGTACCCGTTTCAGTATTACTACCTGGGAATAAAGAATAACGGAGAAGGTAATTTAATATCGCATTTTGTATTACAGCAAAATAAAAGGTCAATGAAGACATATAATAAATAAAACTGGTCAGTTGCGTGGTCAGCTCTATGTTAATAGTTCCGAAGTAAATATTTTTTTTAAAAGTAAATAATTATCATAGGATTGAAATATAATCGTCTGAAACTCACGTCACTTTTGTCGGAGTATGTCCGACTAGTTTCGAACCCATATGGTGTAATTAGACATGAGCTCGCTTATTCATGCTCGTATAGGTAACTATACTAAAGCCAAACTCGATTGAGAATAGTTGTACACAAACAAATTTAAAATGAAGGTAGAAAATGCAACACATTTTATGCCTAATAAATTTTAAATTTTGCTCTGTTATTTTAAAAAATATATTTAAAAGATATGAATATATTAATTAGTTTTAAGCTTACTTATCTAATTTATTGTAATGAATTCACCATTAACAAGTTAATTAAAAAATAGTTGTAAAATGACAGTGATATCTACCTTCATTTTTAATTTGTTTGTTGACAAGCATTCTCAATCGAGTTTGGCTTTTAGTATAGTCGGGCATACTCCGACAAAAGTGACGTGACTTCCAGCCGTTTATATTTAATAAAGAAAATACTCGGGATAGTTTAAATTCAAATAATCATGGGAGTTCTTAAACACATTGCTTTAAAAGTTTGATTAGTATGTTTCTTAGCCGTCATATTATCCTCTCTTATTATCTTATCGTCTTATTATCATAGATAAAAAAAAAAAACAAAAAATATAAGTCAAAACATGCAGTCCCACAAAGACGATATGTTTTGTTTGTTTTTGTTTATCGACTACAAGTTAGCCCTTGACTGCTATCACACCTGATGTTAAGTGATGATGCAGTCTAAGATGGAAGCGGGCTGACTTGTTAGGAGTGGGTCGAAAATCCACACCCCTTTCCGTTTCTACACGACATCGTACCGGAACGCTAAATCGCTTGGCGATACGTCTTTGTCGGTAGGGTGGTAACTAGCCACAGCGAAAGCCTCCCACCAGCCAGAGCAAGACATTTTGCCGCTCGCAAAGAAACAAACCTAAAAATAGCAAAAAAACGGCTTAGTTCGATGAAACCACTTTGATATAGCACAACTGAAAAAATATCAAAAAAACCCGAACTTAATTTTCATACAGTTGTTCATATCACCAGAATATTATCCTCGTCCTTGCCACCGAGGATAATATGACCTCGCAAGCTGTGAAAACTAATATACGTTGACCTTCATCTTTGCTTTCATTAAATTTCACGCGACTGCAAGCGGCATGCAGCGACAGTTTGTGCATGCATCCTTGACTCGTGATATCGGGGGTGAATTGGAATGAACAAGAGCGAAATTGAAATTTGAATATACTCGTACCATATTACAGGGTACCAGGGGTACTCTATTAAATCGCATCGTGTAAAGTTTGCACAGAAAAGAAACCTTATTTGACGAAAACCATGTGCAGTTAAGAGCAAAACTTAATATCACTGTATTAAGTTTTCTTGAGATTAAGATAAGACAGGGATACCGTATTACTTCTAACAATTTTGACAATTGGCTCGATGCGATAACTAAGTTTGGCACTAGAGAAAGAATAAAAGAAAAAAAAACAACAAAAGATGAATACGAAAGCTAGCTAATTGTTTTTGATTTAGAATAAAAAAGATATTTTGACAAGACCAGCAATTATTTTTAATTGTTTAAGTAAACAAACAAACAAGTACTCATAATGATTCTGAGTTTTTAACCATGTATGTCCTTGCAAAAATAGATGATTACTGTGAATTATTGACTTATAAATCTATTGACTCAATTATTAAAGACTCTAAAAGATTGAAGATCGATATCCAAAAAATTTCAAACTTTGCTTTTATTTGCCCAGCATGCGTATAATAGAACTAGGTATAAAAAGGAGGCGACTTCGTCCATATACATTTAGAGTCTATTTTTGCGAGAACTCTGTTTTCTCAGATAGTATTCACTGATGTCTCTAGGGGATTTGATAGCACTTAATTAGTCATCCTAACCTTGAGTATGGTAAGCAGACCATACTTATGAATGGAACTTGATAAAATGTAATGTATTCAAATTGAGCACAAGGTTATCTTTTGTTGAATAAATGTTACTCAGTGCCATTTGGCGGTGATATCGGCATAACCTTTCTTTCATTCATTAGAAACCATTTGTTGTAAGGACGAAATGTTATCGTTTCAATGGTACGTAACGGAGTCATTCATGAATTGTCACTGTTTGTAATTGCCCATAAAACATAGTAAACATGTAAGTTGTAATCCAACATTGAATTTGGAACATTCATCATTAGCTACTGCACGTTTCGAAAAAGTTCTTTTTGGGTTATAAGCCTAAAGATGCACTTGAAAAACTTATGTCGTCTTAGGAAACGAGAAAAGTGTTCCGTCGATTGGTTATATGGGCCAAGCATCGTGTCCAAAAACGCGCAATAAGTACTAAATCGTTTATTCTTTTTTCGTTAGGGCGAAAGCTATATTTCTTATTTCGCCGCTTGGGCGATTGGGAGTCTTTTCTCTACACGATATATCTCGTCGGGCGTATGTTAGACCTACTGGTCTGGTTTACTCAGCGGAAGTTTTTGGGGGCTTTATTTTATCTAAGGTATGCTAGTTTGTTTTTCGCACATGATAAAATATTGTAACCCGACTTTGGCACCCCGATGTTTAGAAAGTGGAAACTATCATACGTTTAAGCTAGAGCCTCAAACTTGCCACCATATGACAAATATATATAACCAAGCATTAAACACCGAGACCTAAAGGTAAACTATTCATCAGTCATATAAGGTCTATTTCCTTATTTCGTAACTTTTCCTATGAAGAACAAGATTACCAAGATCCTCTATAAAGAACAAGATTACCAACGGTAACGGCGTCAAACGGTGCCATAATTCCCCCAAAAGAAATAAGGGTTTTATTAAAGGAAAGAAGATCATAAGGGATTATAAAAAGAAATGGAATCCTTAATCTTGCTATTGCAGTAATTTAGCCCCGCGCTACGTGGTTGAGGTAAATATTTTGCCCTCTTTAGTGTTGTTGTATATTATTTGCGTTGTATTACAAAATAAAGGTCTACAACGTAATAAATAAAATCTAATTTAGTGAATGAAATACTTTTAGATGTGCTGACGATGTCAGATGTGATGATACTTAAGTATAGATCGAATATCCTAGTAGAAACTACACGGTACTCATACGGTTTCAAAAAGCCTTACTTTCGAAGTTGCACCTTGTTTATCTCTTTTCAGCTCATAACTTCTAAGCAGTCGGGTTTTTTGTTTTTATAATAATAATTTTATTCGAGACTTTTTAGTTTTAGTTTATGGTATAGAAATGAGACGGTACACTTAGTACACTTTTTGCCATTTTTTGTTAAAAAAGTAATATGAACATGATATGATATTTATATTTTTGAAATGGTCTTTTTACGACCTTTCAATTGGTACCCATATTGCTAAGATAAGAGAAAAAAAATACACACATCCCCCCTTTTTTTCCCCATTTACAGCCGCCATTTTGAAAATTTATATAGCCTATGTCACTACCACAATTCTGACAAATTCAACGACACCTCACATGTCAAAATCCGTTCAGCCGTTTAGGCTGTAGCGCGTGCCGAAGAAATGGACATACATACATACATACGCTCGAAAAACATAACCCTCCTTCTGACGCAGTCGGGTAAAAAGCATCGTTTTTGACGGCCTCCGTGGCGCAATTGTATGCGCGGTAGATTTATATGACGGAGGTCCTGGGTTCGATTCCCGGCTGGGCCGATTTAGATTTTCTAAATTAGCCCGGGTCTGGCTAATGGAGGCTTCAGCTGTGGCTAGTTACCACCCTACCGACAAACACGTTCCGCTAAGCGATTTAGTGTTCCGGTACGATGTCGTGTAGAAACCGAAGGAGCGTGGATATTATCCTACTCCTGATAAGATAGCCCGCTTCCATCTTAGAGCATCATCACTTATCATCAGGTGTGATTGCAATCAAGCGCTAACTTGTAATAAATAATAAATATCGTCAGTAACCAGAAGTTTTCTAGGATATTTAAGGAAAACACTTAAACTGAATAAAAAAAAATTAACACGCGTTTTGCACTTTTGAGGTCAAATAACGAAAGGTGGTCGTTTGTACCGAGCCGTTAGGGGATTTTATTGCAGTCCGTAAAGCCGGTGTTCATTAAAGCGAACTGGAGAAGTAATCAAGATTCATTAGACGTTGAGATTTAGTAGGTAAGTTTACAAGGGAAATGACCGAACAGAGGCTGTATCTGCCGCCCTCTTGCCATATATAGATTTACCTACTAGTTGAGTGCCCATTGCGGTTGACATAAATACCCCGATACAGAGCAAGCTTTTGAGGCTCACTGCCTCGGTAGTCTAGTGGTCCGAGCTTCGATGCGGCTTCGGGCAGCCGTTGGTCGAGAAATGACATTTTGTTTTTTGTTTTCCTACTAGGAAGTACTGGAGTTACGCAATTGGTATAACATCCCCCTGTCGCTGAGAGCACGTTAAACCGTAGGTACCTGTCAGTATCATTAATATAGGCTACCGTAGAGCTACTAATCAGCCCAAGGAACCTAAGCTTTAAATCTTCTCTCCTATATAGGTAAGTGTTGCAAGATGTAAAAAATAAGACTGCTGATTACGATTTATGTATATCCTGAAAAGATGGTCATTTAAATAAGCAATATAACACGAAATTAAGCAGGCAACGCCGAATACAAAGGCTAAGTCTACATTACTATGAAGGTAGCATGGCTTTAACATCCTTGTCCTAAATGCTACAGTCGTGCTGCAAAGTCTCAATATTTTAGCTCACCTTTATACCGGTTAAATAATTTATACCGCCTAGCAACTAAAAGCGGTACAAGACCAAGCGACTTTTTGCTTAGTAATTCTTACTAGATATTCGTATGCCGACTTTGGAAGCAATTGTCTTTGGCGAACTGCAATCTGAATCGCGAAGTTGATTTTTTTGAGATAAAATATTAAGTTCCTACTCTTTCAGTTAATTCTGTACTGAATAGAAGCAAACGTTATTTCGCAGAAATTCATGTTTAATCTATACTAATATTATAAAGAGGAAAACTTTGTTTGTTTGTTTGGTTGTAATGAATAGGCTCAAAACCTACTGGACCGTTTTTAAAAATACTTTCACCGTTCGAAAGCTACATTATCCACGAGTAACATAGGCTAAATTTTATTTTGGAAAAAAATAGGGTTCCGTAAAATATTTGGGTTTTTCGGACACAAGGTGTAAAAAATCAACCAGAAAAGTTACTTATTTTGCGTACGCTGCCTAAACTATAAAAGATAGAACCATAAAATGTTCTAATTAAATGGAGATCTTATAAATATCTACAAAAAAGTCCGCGACATACTATACCTATCTATGTCGAGTGAGGCACAACAACCATTTTTTTATTTAAAAATCTTAATTTTTTTTGGACTACATTTAAACGCATTTATTTTGCTCATGCTATTAATCCTTATCAAAATAAATTATTTGATCACTAAGTACAGTTTATGTAGATAATATTTAGTATTTAAAAGATTAAAATTGGAAGTTTGGTTTTGAAGTTATGGCGAAATTAAAATATTACTATTTCTGCGTTGCGAAGTGAGCGTCACCAAGGCGGGGGTGCGCGTGCGGGAGGGGAGTCTATGTTATATATATGATGATGAATTAAGAATTCGATCTTTGTTCAAATATCTATTTGGTACACGGAAGAGTTTGTTCGTTTGTTTAAACGGGCTAATCTCTACCTGCGTGTCGGATTGTAAAAATATTTTTGTTTATTCTGAAGGCTAGACTCATGAGTGAAATATACTATTTAATATCAATTTATACCCATCAGCTTGCCATAAATATATATTTTTAATGTTAATGTACTGAAATGTCATACAATGTTTAACAAAAATGTAGACCTTTAATACACGGGACGGGACGGAGAATATTGCTTCACGGGAAACTATAAAAAAATTAAATTGAGAGGGGGAGCGGGGAATGAGCACATTATATGTGCCTTTACATATTTTTTATGAAAGTATGTCTTTAAAATTAGAAGGGTACCTAAGATGTTTTCACGCGGACGAAGTCGCGGGCGACTGCTAGTATTTAATAAAGTAATGACAGGATTTGTATGTTTCAAGATTTTCAGAAAAGGCGGAGAATTAACTTGTTCGTTTCTAAACAAAAATCCTAGGAATAAGTTAGTATAATAACCCCAAATAAAATAAATCCAAAGATCATTCATAAGAAGATACCTGAAGTAATGGTTAATTATAGTCGTACATTTAAAATTAAAGCATCAATGTCATAGTTCTCAAAATGGCTTTTTAATAAGCCTTGGTGAATAGGTGTTCACTTTTTGTTATCTTGTGAACCGATCGCGATTACGTTCACAATCGCACCGTCTTATCTTATGTGTATTTAAATAATAAAAGCCTTGGACGTCAGCGATAGAACACGTTGCTGGATATATTTACTAATGCAGATTAGTTATATCATGAATACTAGGTACCTATCATAAGACATTAGGTACGTTTTAATATACCTTATATTAAAGGAGTATTTATAGATTACCGTGTGTATCTGAACCCTTACTTATTTAAAATAAACCAAACACAAATTCGGATGTAAATAAAGGACATTGCCAAAAATTGTATGGAAGTGTGCCCCAGGCTGCCCAGTAATGATATATATGTCATTAAATAGTGCAGATTTTTTATTTACAGAAAAACAAAGTTGTATGTATCTATGCAGTCGCAGGAAAAAGTTATGAAGGTTGAAAAAGTTGACTTTTCATACTACGACGACGGTCACGTGATTTAGAACACAAAAAATCGATTGAAATTTTTTATTTTTTTGATATATTTTCAAGCGATTGCTATGAAACATGGGTAGTTATTTAAAATTCATTGTGTATTTAAATAAAACAGTTGAATATGAGCATAAGTTTGGACAGCCTGGGGCAAATTTTGGCAATGTCCTTTAGGAAATTCTTAGTTACAGACGGTTTTTTTCCTGGCATAAGCAATTTTAGGCTATATTACATAGGTACCTATCGAAGGTTTTAGAAATATATATATCGTGTTTTATAATGATCACTTATGTCATAGTAGGAGACACTATTTTAAATCACTAGCGTCCAAAAAATTAAAATTATTAAGTAAGTAATTAGGTATAAAATTCAATGTATTCTAGGCATTAAAATCTAAATTGAAAATTTGAAATATATAATTAAAATTACACAGTGAATAGTGGTACTGAAATAAGAGCGGTAAATTAGACTACCCCACAAACGATCCAATTTATTTGAAAAATTGCTGGGACGTACACACAATCGGAGCAAAGATACTATCAAAGTTTTCTACTATTATATATGCTATCATATTTTATGTGTCTAAATATATAAATAATGCCTAATTTATTTATTTACTAGCTGACCCGGCAAACGTTGTTTTGCATTAAAAATTTAAAAAAAAATTAGATGAAAATTAGATAGTAGCCGATTCTCAGACCTGCTGAATACGCATACAAAATTTGGTAAAAATCGGTAAAGCCGTTTCGGAGGAGTACGGTAACATTGTGACAGGGAAATTTTATATATTAGGTTAGATGTCTGGCGATCTTATAATAAAAGGATGAAGCAATCAACATCGAAAAGTTTGCAGTTCGTATTATTTTTTCAAATATTATATTCACAAATATTTTACGAGTCCATTGTATATGAATATGAATGTCACGTTTTCCAATTATTCATAGACACAACTCTTCTATAAATAGCTGCAATATTTATTGATAAAATATTAGAAAAATGAGATTACAAGTACATACAAACAACTATAACATAACTACAGCCGCAGTCATGTGGGGATCTTAAAGTCATAGCGCATATGATCGTACTATGCTAGAATAGAATATAAGAGTATAGTGCTACAAACTTATCTCACCCGGCGGCCAAAACTGAAACTAATGCCGCAGCTGTCACTCTGTTGACAGAAACAGCGACCATAGCTACACCCTCAGCGGGTCAGATAAGTTTGTAGCACTATCTGTCCGTTAGTTCTAACGAAGTACGCTAAGATATAAGAGTATAGTGCTACAAGCTTACCTGACCCGGCGGCCAAAACTGGAACTAATGTCTGTCACTCTTTTGGTTTCAGCGACCACAGCGACACCCTCAACGGGCCGGATAAGTTTGTAGCACTACAAACTGTTGGTTCTAATGAAGTAGGTTTTAATAAACATGGCGACTCACCGTCTGCGTCTGGCGGCGTTTGCGCGGGCGCGCGCTTTGGCGTGCTGGTCACACGCGGCGCGAGCTGCGCGCGCCGACATGGCGGCGTGCATTCTGGTGCTTTGGCACGCTGGAAAAGATATATTCCTTTATAAACATATCTCATTATAAACATCATCATTATCGTGGTGCCCTTACTAGGACAATTATTGATTCTTGATGAATTATAATTATTGATTCTATACTTATCAGTTATGGTAAAACAGCTGATTTACATAAAAAAATCCTGACATTTTTCCACTTTGAGAGTTTTATCTCAACGTACAACAATTCAACAACGTCGTAATGTTATCGTTTTCATACATTATGAATGGATTTTAATTTAATAAACATAATTTTAATTTAACTTTTTAATTAAGAGATCTTTAAAGAGCACTCTGTATTTTACAGAAAATTCTAAAAAGTCGTCGCAGCCGTCTGAACTTTATGATATAAGATTTGCAAAATCCAGCATCAAACTTTAGTACAAAAATCTTGATTGTTTGTTTGTTTTCTGTTTCACCTGTATCAGGTGAAACAGAAACAGAAACAAGATCAACTTTGCGCTCATGTTCATGATATCATGTATTCAACACATCAGCCTATTATTAACCGACGAAAAAAAACGGAGGAGGTTCTCAATTCGACACGTACTTTTTTTTGGCTATTAGTGCCATATAATATACTATGAGAGTATAGTACGAGTAGGTTAGGTGTCGATAAATGACTAAAAAATAAGAAATAAAAATTTTTAACAAAAAATAGAACTAACTAAAAACGCACTAAAAAGCAAGAAATAACTTCGTTATTTAATTTACTTAAGCATATCTATGAAGTCGGTGCCAGCCAAAGTTCCTATTTTAAGGACGTTACCTAGAATCCAAAAAAAATTACGTGTCGCATTGAGAACCTCCTTCGTTTTTTTTTTCGTCAGTTAAAAAGGCACACCTCCTCCGAAGAAGTTTATAGTGTCACAATCGGCCGGAAAGATCATGGCGACTATCTTTTGGGATACAGAAGGTATTTTGCTGATCGATTACAAAGATCGTGGTGTGACTATTACGGGACAGTAGGTACTATGTTTCTTTACTGGACAGATTGAAAGAAGCCATCAAGGAAAAAAAGAATAGGAAAGCTATCAAAAGGTCTGCGCCTTTTGCACGACAACGCTCCCGTCCACGCGTGCCATGTTGCGACTGCTTGACCTTTTGACTTGTTGACCCACCAATGGGGGTTCGAAAAATTAGACCACCCACCTTACAGTCCAGACTTGGCCCCCAGCAACTATTATTCATTCCCAAACAGGAAAAAGGAGCCGCGTGGAAAAAATTTGGCAACGATGAAAAAGTCAAATCTGCAATTTCAGCCTATTTTAACAGCAAAGACAAACCTTATTTTTTTTGATGGTATAAACAAATTATTAGAGAGATCCGAAAAATGTATTAAGGTTAAGGGAGTATATATTGAAAGGGAAAAATAGTTTCAAGTGTAATTTCAACCCCCTTCCCCCTCATCGCGCGAACTTTTTGACCATCCCTCGTATTTTGAAAATTTTCCTATAAAAAAGCAACCACTCACCGGTTTAACTTTACTCTCCTTGAAGTATATTCGCATCTTGCTCACACAATATCACGGACTCATGAGATTTATGATCGACATAAAACTCAAGAGTTCTCTTTTGTAAAACTAAACAAGTAATATGTAAGTCACATGAATTTTAAATATAAAATATGTATAAATAAATAAAAAGAAATAAGAAATTTAGGAAATTATGATGTGCTGTTCGTGATATGTTTTTATAACAACAATAGTGGTAAGTATAGGTTTTTAGTGTCGAAAATTACGAACTAATGAAAAAAGTACTACAGATAACTAATGCGAGTTAGTAATAAAACAGCTTTTTAACTAGATACGAGTACTTCATGCAAAACGAATTTAAAACCAAATTGAATTGATTGATATGTGATTAAGAATTAATTAAGATCATATATAATTTGCCTTTTTAATTAATGATTATTAATAAAACGTCAAATTTATTAGACTTTAAATATTCCGAAACTTAACTCTCTACCAGAGACAAAAAAATACGAACAAGTATTGAGCGAGCCTTCGCGAAGGACATAAAGTAATTTAATAACAAGACGGTTACGAAAACGGATTACAAAAGTTGGAAATGTAATTCGAGACAAGGATCAAATTATTAAAAGCAAGTACGCCGTACGACTTGTTATTGCGAAACTAAAACCTAGCTTCAAAGACCTAGCTCACAGTGGCGTCCTTGCTAACTAGAATGTTGGTCTAGAATCTAGAATGCCTCCCACTTCATTCTAAGTTTTCATAGTGAGGTATGGAATGAATATTACACCGGTTTTTAAAATAGGGAGCCAGGACGAAGTATTAAAAACGGGGAATGAAATATATACATTGGAATGTAAGTTAACAATATACAATATTACACCGGTTTTTGAAATAGGGAGCAAGGACGAAGTTTTAAAAGCGGGGAATGAAATATATACATTGGAATGTAAGTTAACAATATACAATATTACACCGTTTTTTGAAATATGGAGCCAGGACGAAGTTTTAAAAACGGGGAATGAAATATATACATTGGAATGTAAGTTAACAATATACAATATTACACCGGTTTTTGAAATAGGGAGCAAGGACGAAGTTTTAAAACCGGGGAATGAAATATATTAATTGGAATGTAAGTTAACAATATACAATATTACACCGGTTTTTCAACTAGGGAACCAGGACGAAGTTTTAAAAACGGGGTATGAAATATATTAATTGGAATGTAAGTTAACAATATACAATATTACACCGGTTTTTCAACTAGGGAACCAGGACGAAGTTTTAAAAACGGGGAATGAAATATATTAATTGGAATTTAAGTTAACAATATACAATATTACACCGGTTTTTCAACTAGGGAACCAGGACGAAGTTTTAAAAACGGGGAATGAAATATATTAATTGGAATGTAAGTTAACATAGTGTACAAAATACAATTTAAGCTCTATACTACAGTTAAGTATGAGGAATTTTTAGAATGAAATAATTAAGTATGAAGAAACATTCACATGGAAAGAATATTGGGATCACAATTTTTAACTTTATTTGTAGTATAAATTTCCCACATATTAAATTTAAATGAATTTTAACCGAATTCTAACAAGAGGTTATGAATACGGCGGAATCTCTTATAATATAGCAAATTTTCGATAAAATCATAAACTAAACGATATTAAGCATTTATTCTGCGGCGATATTCCGTCATATTATAATTACATATACCAGGGCTATTATACGCTACAAGCTGCCCATATAAAGCCCGATTGTACGAACGAGGTTAAGCCCCATTACGCTTCCGATCGACTTCCAACCGAGCGATTAAATACTAATTTAGACGCCTAGGACACCAAGTAAATATCATTCTAAATATCGACGTCACTTATTTATACTCTTGAATATTAAACTTATTCGATGTTGAATTTTTTTACTACAAGAAATCCCTTGACAGTAAACACACATGGTGGTATTTAAGTGATGATGTCATCTATACTAAATCCAAATTCGACTTTAGTATAGGATGTAACTTGCGGGCTAAGTTGTTAGGATTAAAATATTATCTAAACCTCTTCGGGTTTTAAACGACATCATACGGAAACGCTTAATCGCTTGGCGTCTTCGTCGTAAGTGGTAACTAGTGGCGTCCCATCACCCAAACCTTAAGCAATTTAGAAAATCTGAATCTACTCCGCCGGTCATCGAACCTAGGACATCCATCTTATGAATCTATCGCGCATACGACTGCGCTAGAGAGGCCTTAATTAGTATGAATAGTTTTGTAGCCCACAAACGTAACCCACAAACTAATATTTTAAAATGTATGTTAAACACAAGCTTTAATTTAAGTATAGATTCATGTTGTTTGAGTTTACATGTTTGTTTCTTCTTCACGAATAAACGACTGGATCGATTTTAATAAAATTTAGTATGGAGTTAGGCGACACCCTTGATCAACACACAGGCCACATTCTGTCCCGAAATTCCTACGAGAACGAACACTACATGGGTAAAACCGCCGGCGTAATCTATTAGTGTAATACATTCTATCGTCTATTAATTGGATAACAAATATCATAAAACCAGGATAACAAAACCGCGACAAGTAATATATAATGTAGCTGAACACAACATACACTGACAACGGAAGCGGTATTGTTCATGTAACTAACATTGATTTCACTCATTAGAATAAGTGTTGTATGATCGCTCTACACTATTTAAATTTTTAAGAACTTTTGTACTAATAAAAATATTAAGTAAAATAATAACAAATACAATATATACTCAAGGTGATAATTCTTGAGACGGCGCGCATTATGAGGAGGATTGGATTTTTTAAAATTATAATAGTGCTTTTTTATAATATTTATAAGCATTGTTAAAAATTTTAAAAATAATTGTAAGTAAACACTTTAATGACAGTATAAAAATACAGTATATCATCATCATCATCATTACCAGCCTGTAGACGTCCACTTTTGGACATAGGCCTTTTTTAGGGACTTCCAAACACAACGATCCCGAGCCGCCTGTTGCCAGCGGCTCCCTGCGACACGTTTGATGTCGTCAGTCCACCTGGTTGGGGGTCGACCAACGCTGCGCTTTCCGGTGCGGGGTCGCCAATCTACCACCTTGGGCCCCCAACGTCCATCAGCTGTTCGAATATATACTTAAGACAATTTCAAAAATAAAAAAGCAATTTGTCCTTGTTTGTAAATTAACTGATTATTTTTAAAAATTCAAATTCACCCGGCATAAAAGACAAAATAAAATATGAGACTGACATTCAGAACGATCTTATCTCATTTATTATGAGATTTACGAGTAACAAGACTTCTTATCATATCAGACCTAATGAAGTGTGAAGCTGATAAATACAACAAACTTTCTCCATAAATGCCTCAACAACTATTAACAAACGAATGACTTGTACCAAATGCGGAATAATAAAAACATTAAAACACAACAAGACAGCAAGTAAACGATCGTTAACGTTATGATTTAACAATTATATAAAAACAAGCAACATATGACGAAACAAATGACTTCATTCAGTCACACAAACACGAACGAGCACAGATGATTTAAGATTAAGGATGTTGGATGAGTAACAGTAATAAATAAGAAGAACAGTAAAAACAAGTAATAGTAAAAAATGAACAACCAAATTAACAACATTAATTTGTAGCACAAAACTGAACATGCGCGTCGCGCGCGCGTCGTATTCGCAACTGTCGGTGCGCGGGCGCATAGTCTTTCACTTAAGTTTCGATCGTAAAGGTGTGTGTCTATTGAATTAAAACTTGATTTTACAAACATCAGTTGCAATTTTAAATGGTACTCCAAACCAGTCAGTTCGTGAACAATATTACGGTGACCGGGCCATTGAAAAATATAAATAGAGAATTTGATACTCAACGCCTTAAGATATTATAGCTTAACGAGAAGACGCACGCGGTTTCGGGATAAGCGTAGAAACGCTTACCAGTAAAAGTACCAGTGTAACCGCGTAATTTCAAGCATGAGCGGCACATAGCACATAAGCATCAATTATTACATTGACGAGCGAACCACGTCGTGACATGCAAGGCGGAGTGGAAAACATTACTTCTTTTCTATGCACTAAAATCACAGAATGTTTTAATTAAATCAAGGAATCTTAAAACCGTGCCAGCGAGCCTCGATCTATCATTAGTTTCTAAATCATCTGATGCTCACTCATTATGTAATATTATCAAATACATTAAATTTTTTTTTATTATTCATCTAAGTACTACAAGTTGGCCCTTGACTGCTATCACACCTGATGTTAAGTGATTATGCAATATAAGGTGGAAGCGGGCTAACTCGTTAGGAGTAGGATGAAATCCACAGCCCTTTCGGTTTCTACACGCCATCGTATCGGAACGCCAAATCGCTTGGCGGTACGTCTTTGTCGGTAAGGTGGTAACTCAATCTGCCTCGCCGAAAATCGAACCGAGGACTTCCGTTCTAACTACTGCGCTACGGAGGCCGTCAAACAGAAATAGTACAGTAAGTTCATCGAGTATACTATTGATTTATTTTGTTACTCTCTAGAGAAAACCAGCAACGTCAATTATTAGATCAGGCATTTTAAAACCATTGCAATTGAACATGGAACAGTCAAAATCCCTTGAATGTTTTCCGGTTCCGGAGTGATAAGTGACTAAGTTGTCTTGGATGCATCCCCCTAATTTTAGTTCTATAGAACTGTTGATACACCATATTAGTGCTTAGTGTAATTTTGTCCCATTAGTTATATATAGAACTAATAGGACAAAATTAAAGAAATGTCGATATCAACATCTTGTTTGTACGTTACATATAATAATAATATCTACTACTATAGTTTTTATAAGTATAATATGGAATCTCTTTTGATTGCAATAATAAATGTCCACTTAAATTTGAGAGTATCTATAAATATACTATATCGAATACAGCTTTGCTTAAATTGCACAAAACGTCTTTAAATGGTATTGAGGTTTGAAATATAATTTTTATCTAAACTGAATAGTTTGCGCGAAAGATACTTCCAAAGTGGTAAAATGTGGGACACATATACCCTGTAACTTCTAAAATAAGAGAATATTTTTTTAGACACGACTAAGTACTACTTGGTTTTAACAACTTAGCTTTTGTCGCAAGGGACATTTTTTTGTTAAAAACAAAATGAAATATTAATTAAAATAATATAAAGTTTATAATATATATGCTATAAGTAAAGTCAAAAGCAAAAACTATACTACAGTTCTATATATAGAACTGTTGGGATATAATTTGACAGCACGGAAAATATCCCAACAGTTCTATAGAACTACTGTATGGGGTACTACTGGGATGCACCCGTTGTCTTAATCCTTACTAATATTATAAAGGGGAAAGTTTGTATGGATGTATGGATTTTTGTTACTTTTTCACGCAAAAACTACTGAATGGATTTTGATGAAACTTCACAATAATATAGGTTACATATCAGAATAACACATAGGCTACATTTTATACCGAAATTCCCACGGGAACGAGAACTACGCGGGTGAAACCGCAGGCGTCCTCTAGTGGTAAAATACATTTGATACGTGTCAAATATTTAGGGTGTTTGAGATATTACCAAAGATATATAATAAGATACATACAAATTGATCTTACATTACATACGCTAGAAAAGCTCAAGCCTCCACTAATTATCGAAAATTATTAGTCTTTACAAGGATACTCTAGTTTCAGAGTGAAGTTCAGGAGGTTTTCAATGACAGATTTAAGTAACATTTCTTGGATTCGTCAAAATAAAAAAAAATCATTCTACTGTAGACGGTGTCTTTTTTATAGAATCCATTACAAAACTTAAAACGAGGTCGAAATCGATGATAGTACCCAAATACGAAGTCTTGACGCGACTCACGAGGTACGAGGTCACCCGCATGTCAACGCGTCTCCTTACATACAATACAATACAATTAATACAGTGGGTGCTACCAAAATTGGTTACGACCGCTTGACCGAGCGCACTACCACATCTCTGATCAATAAAGATAAAAGACAAAATGTTTAACAAAAAAACGCTGATTTAATATTTTACAAAAAGTCGTTTTGAAAGTAGCTTTATGAAATTTCGCAGACAGATCTTACGAAATTTCGCTAAAGGCTAAAGTTCGTGTACAACAGTTAATAAGAATACAAGTCTGATACCAGAATATAAAAACAACACTGAGCTTATGATTGTAAAAGATTTTTAAATAAAAATAGAACCGATTCAAAACGCACTAAAAACTAAAAAATAACTGTGTCATTTAGTTGCTTTAATTTACTTAAACATATCTATGAAGTCGGTGCCGAGATAAAAACCGAAATCGCTGTAAGCGTGCCTCCAAAATTTGAAAGTATGCCCTTTCTAATAAAAAATATCAAAATCGGACAACTCTGTAAAAAGTTATGCGTGGTCATACATAAAAAAAAATATATACGTGTCGAATTGAGAACCTCCTCCGTGTTTTTATCGGTTAAAAAGATAAAATGGAACAAACTTGTAAGGCGTAACCCATTCATAATATATTTTGTAAACCACTAGATTCGTATATTTTTATAATTTATCTATTTGTTAATTGTACGTTAATATATTTTCTCTTTACAATAGAAGAGACGCATTTGAACTTTAGAACTATCAATCTGCTCCAATGAGAACTTTGATTTGGTGATATAGTTTGATTTAAGAACAAGCTCAAAAGGTACTCTGATAAACAAACCCTTATTTCAATCAACATTTTATTATATTCAATAAATAAAGTACAAGTAGTGGCACGAAAGTCTAGCGCTGACCGTTATTGCGCAGAAGTAAAAATTTAGGTATCATGGGGGAGTTTGAGGAATGAAGGGCGGGCGTGCGAAGCGGTGAGTGGCTCCCCAGTCGCATTCCGTCCCCCGCACCGAAACGACGCACCGCGGACTTCCAGTGTACAGTCTCGCTCTGACTTGCATTGTTATTATTGTTAATTTTCAGTTGGTTTGTTAAATATAATTATATGTTTTGTTGTTTTTTTAAGTTTGTTTATGAATTTAAGGGAATAATATACCTAGAAGAAATACCGTTTTGCGACGCTAAGCGTGTTACCATTGCCTGATTCAGATTAGACTAGTCTTATATCTAAAATAAAAATTGACAATATAATAATGTTTTATTTTTCTACTCCCCGTAAGCTTTTCAAAATTTATTTATTCATTTATGGTAACTATCTAACTATGTCTTAAAGTAATACGAAATCTTTGGAAATTAGAACTATAAACTATAACATATATAAGCACAAACACGCACGTAACGTACACAAACACACACACACACACATACAGATTAAAACGATGTTGTACTATGATTTGGCTATTAATTAGGTAATAAAAGTAAATATTGTACATATTGCGTACGCGACGGTACCGATGCGCAGCCATCCCTTCTACGTTACGTTCAGCGCTAGACTTACATGCCGCTAGTTATACTTCAACCGACATCACCATCTAAGTTTTATGAACGTTTATTTAACGAAGTAGAAGACATTGAGAGTTCTCGGTAACATCCTTCAAGTAGCTTGGGTAGCACCGATTTTATAGATATGCTTTAAATAAATTACATGGCTTCTATCGAGCCGGAGACCGAATCCAGAAATTCCGTAAAAAAAAACCTAACACCCCCCACTCCGACCGGTACAGCGATACTTTTTAGTTTTTCTACTTTTAATGACTTTTTGAAATATCACGCTTGTAAAAAAAAATACCGCATAAATAAAATAAATATATAATTATAATAGCATAAGTTGATAAAAATGCTATGCATTAGCTTTACCGCGGCAGTCTCCGAGTGCCACACGTCTTTTTTTTTTAAATTTTAGTGATTTATCGAAAGTGAACATAGGAAAACTTATTCATTAATCCTAATCCCAACTAATATTATTAATGCGAAAGTAACCCTGTCTGTCTGTCTGTCTTGCTTTCACTCTACAACTACTGAACCGATTTAAATGAAATTTGGTACACAGTAAGTCTAGAGCCTGAAAAAGGACATAGGCTACTTTTAATTGCGAAAAAAGGGTTGTAAGGGGTTAAAAGGGGTATGAAATGTTGTATGAAAGTATCGTCATTTTGAAAGCTTAAGACCTATTTCTTAGGCGGTTGATTAGATATTAATAAATATGACATTCAAAGCTTAGAAAAATTAGGCTGCCGTAATAACTAATTCCATGCGGACGAAGTCACGGGCAAAAGCTAGTATATCATAAATTTGGTATGGAATTAGCTAAAACCCTGGATTAACATATAGGCTACATTTTATCCTAAAATTTTCGCGGGAACGACAACTACGAGAGTGAAGTCATCGCCTTCTCTAGTATTGCAATAAAAATTGTAAACACACAGCCACAAGCTGCATATAAAGCGGTTCTTGTCACAACCATTTGAGGCTATTAAACTGAGCTTTTGCAATTTACATACAATTTAATGACAGAGCCATATTTGCCCGGCTACTTGACCCGATTGCATGCAAAGGGTTTGATCACTGGATGTCATCCCACTGACCTAGCAAATGCACTATCTGCATTATAATATCGACCTATAGAACGTAGTAATCGTGTCAAAAATAACACGTAATTTTGGGATACTTGTTTTCTATTATTATTCAATTTCGAATATTATTATTCGACGAACTCCGTGGCGCAGTGCTAAGCGCGGTGGATTTATAAGACGGAGGTCCTGGGTTTGATTCCCGGCGGGGCAGATTTTTTTTTTTTATCCACTACAAGTTGGCCCTTGACTGCTATCACACCTGATTTTAAGTGATGATGCAGTCTAAGATGGAAGCGGGCTAACTTGTTAGGAGTGGGACGAAAATCTACACCCCCTTCGGTTTCTACACGACATCGTACCGGAATGCTAAATTGCTTGGCGATACGTCTTTGTCGGTAGGGTGGTAACTAGCCACGGCGAAAGCCTCCCACCAGCCAGACGAAGACAAATTAAGAATCTCAATCTGCCCCGCCGGGAATCGAACCCAGGACCTCCGTCTTATAAATCCACCGCGCATGCCACTGCGACACAGAGGTCGTCGTCGGGGCAGATTGAGATTTCCTAAATTTGTCTTGGTCTGGCTAGCTTTCGCCTCGGCTAGTTACAACCCTACCAAAAAAGACGTATCGCCAAGCGAGTCAGCGTTCCGGTACGATGCCGGGTGTGGATTTTCGTTTCACTCCTAACAAGTTAGCCCGCTTCCATCTTAGACTGCATCATCACTTAACATCAGATGTGATAGCAGTCAAGGGCCAACTTGTAGTCGATAAAAAAAATTGTGTTGCTAATCTATTCCACTGGCACGTTGGCTCACTCTAGTTACGTAGTAGTTGGTTAAACTATGCAGTTTCGGATGATGGGGCCTAGGTTCCAGACTTAGATGGTGTTACGATTTATTAAATATACGACCAGATTTAGCATGTTGCCTCGGCGTCATAGAGCACATTAAGTCAGACAAGATTACAGTGACAGTCACCATTAGGTATGAAGAACATCGCGAGCTCCCATGCGTGTTTGCGGGCGGGGTGGTAGATCTCAGCTAACAAATCCTATAAGGAGAGGAGCACTGAACCCGGAGTACATTCTGAATACGCTCTCGTATTATAAGTGCTATTGGAGGCTTAGTGAGCTTACTATTAAAATAGCAATAGATCAAATAACAAAAAAAATAAGACTTTAAACATTAATAATTAGACAGAGGCAGAGGTTCAATGACGTCATAGCTTGTAACCATAGTAGCTCAGTACAGATTTTTAATTTGCAAGAAACCTCAAACTCCAAGATTTAAGCGCCTATAACTTTGGATATCTTTGTAATATTTTAATTGTACATTCACCGTAGGTCAATAATTTTATTTTACTATATAATAATGTACAATTCTATTTAAGTATATTGTATATTTATAAAAAATAATAATAATGTGACTGCCTCGTTGGTCTAGTGGTTAGCCTATGTGGCTTCGATCACGAGGTCCTGGGTTCGATTCCTGGGTCGGGTCACGGAATAATTCTAGATTTTCATTCTTCTACGAAATTCTCAGTAAATAAATAAATAAATAAATATTATAGGACCATTACACTCATCGCTATACAGCCCCAAAGTAAGCGTATACGTAAGCGTAAGTAGCTTGTGTTATGGGTGCTATGATAACTGATGAATATTTTTATATATATTATACATAAATACTTAAAATATATAGATAAACACCCAGACACTAGAAAACATCCATGCTCATCACACAAACATTTTCCAGATGTGGGAATCGAACCCACAGCCTAGGACGCAGAAGCAGGGTCACTACACACTGCGCCACTCGGCCGTTAAAGTACCGAAGTAGGTACATTCCAAGCCCGGAGTCGGGAAGTTGGTGGTGTTACACCCCCGTGCCTCGGAGAACACGTTAAGGCGTCGGTCCCGGTCACTGTCATCAACATCTGTTCGTTAATAAATGAAACATTATCAACCTAAGTCCACCAACCCGCATTGGAGCAGCATGATGGGTGAACGCTCCGTAGGCCTGGCCCCTGTAGTGGGCCGTTAATAGGCTGATAATGATGATAATGCTATAATATGTAATAAATAAATAATGAGTCATCTTATCTACAGTAGGTACTGAAAATACTAATTTTGTGCTCGTTTCTTAATTGAACTAAAACAGACAAAAACAAACTTAAAGAATCAAACCTTGAACACAATAAATGACTCAATTTTCCTATGAAATAAACAGGCAAACAAATAGCCGTAGATTACATCGTTAACTAGCAATATACTATATTAACTAGAGGTTAAGGCTGCATATGGACACCATATATGGTAGGTTATACGCAGAGTCAAGATTAACCACGCTATTATTCCAAAAGTAAAATGAGTTTACTATTTATGGTAAGATTAACGATAGTATTGTTAGTAATCGGTTTTTTTTTGACAAATTAGTACTGTGATCTTGTTTTTATTAATTTAGCGAAGTGTATGATCACCCCAGATGATAAGCAAGGGATCATCCATAAATTGCGTCACATTAATTTTTTCATTTTTAACCCATCCCCATACTGCAGTCGCTGCGAACTCTTCTCACAACTCTGCTCTCTTTTACATCTAATAAAAGAAGATTTTACAAAAAATTAAGTATAAAATATGACGATTTTTGTTAAAATTTGTGAGAAATTTACGCCGCCTGGGTGTTCATCAAAAAGACATACATTATCGATTCATTTTTGTTTTTCGTCTCAAGTGATGTGTCTCCAGTTATAAAATAGTACCTGGTTGCCCAGTTGTTAGCTTTGCTCGGTATTTTTGACAAAGACTTATCGCCAAGCTATTTAGAAACCGACGGGGTATGGATTTCATCCTACTTCTAAAAAGTTAGACCGCTTCTATCTTAGATTACAAGATAATTTACCTTCAGATGTGATTGCAGTCAAGGAATAACTTTTAATGAATAAAAATTTTTAAACAAAAAATAAAACCGACCAAAAACGCACTAAAAAGTAAAAAATAACTGCGTCATTTAGTTGCTTTACTTTAGTTGGGCATATCTATGAAGTCGCTGCCAGCCAAGTCTATTTACCATTTATTTTACATAGTAGCAGTTTGTGGGTTCTAGGTAATGTCCTTAAAGTAGAAACCTTGGCTGGCACCGACTCCTAGATATGCTTAAGTAAATTAAAGCAACTAAATGACACAGTTATTTTTTATTTTTTAGTCCGTTTTGAGTCGGTTCTATTTTTGGTAAAAAATTTTCATTTCTTACTTTTTAGTGATTTATCGTCACGTAACGTACTCGTACTATACTGTCGTAGTATATTATACAGCACTTGTATCCAAAAAGCTACCGATACTTACACTAAAACCGAAATCGCTGCAAGTGTGCCTATAAAATTTGATGAGTTCCTTCAATTTTCCCAGGATATCATCGTCATCATCATTAGATCCTAACATGATGACAATGGAACCACCTTGGATGTATGCCCTTTCTAATAAAAAAGGATTATCAAAATCGGACACCTCTGTAAAAAGTTATGCGTGGTCATCAAATAAATAAAATATATATATATACGTGTCGAATTGAGAACTTTCTCCGTTTTTTTTCGTCGGTTAAAAAAAGACATTAAACGCAACGCCTCTGTCGGTAGGACGAGTCTAGGCATCAAAAGATTATTGCGAATTAGCCAATGTTTACGACGCAACCCACGCGTATCGATTTTCTGTCATACAAGTCAAAGCGATCCGAGACAACAACAAGCAATTACTTGTATTGATCTTATTTCGGTAAACTAATAATAGGCAACATTCGATACACAGAGAAACTTTATGTTTGTATCGGAGGAGAAAAGTTTAATTAAGACCTTGTTTGTTATCTACTCAAGGATAGGGATTTGTCCAGTATTATTAGATGACAAAATTACAGTAATTATTGTCTGTTCAAATAAATAAAAATGATGTCTGTCTGTAATTTCAAATTATTATTTAAGACTATACGCATACGAAAGTTTATACGGTACTTACATAAAAAAACAATTTTTATCATTTTTGTCTGTCTCTCTTTTGCTTCGGTTAATCTCCAATAACCAAATAGCCAAATTATTTATAATTAATCATCATCCTCATTAACAGCAGATGAACGTCCACTGCTGGACATAGGCCTTTTTACCCGACTGCGTCAGAAGGAGGGTAATGTTTTTCGAGCGTATGTATGTATGTATGTATGTATGTATGTCCATTTCTTCGGCACGCGCTAAGTACAGCCTAAACGGCTGAACAGATTTTGACAAGTGAGGTGTCGTTGAATTCGGCTAAATTGTGGAAGTGACATAGGCTATATGACTTTTCAAAATGGCGGCTGTAAATGGGGGAAAAAAGGGGGGACGTGTGCCTTTTTTCTTTTATTCTAGCAATATGGGTATCAAATGAAAGCTCGTAGAAAGACCATTTCAAAAATATAAACATCATGTCATGTTTATATTACAGTTTTAACAAGCAATGTCGAAAAGTGTACCAAGTGTACCGTCTCATTTCTATACCACAAATTAAAACTAAAGTCTTAAATAAAATTATTATTATAAAAACAAAAAACCCAATATATATAGTGATCCTTGTTTTTCTCTTTTCAGTTCATTACTTCTAAGCAGTTGGATTTTTTGTTTTTATAATAATCATTTTATTAGGACCTTCCAAAATAACGATCCTGATCCGTCTGTGGCCAGCGAACACAAATGATTATAATATTTGGTAATTATTCTGAAATTCCCACTTGAATGGTAACTGCATGGATGAAACCGTAGGCGTCCGTTAGTTATTATATAATATGTAATTATTTTTTTAAGGGTGAACATCTTAGCACTCCATAAATAGTAGCGCTATTCTGTAACGATTCTTTTAAAACATTTACAGAGTAAGTTTTAAATTCATCTGTGTCTCTCTTCTTATAGAACTACTGAGAGAGTTAGTGACGAAGTCGAAACTCACAAAATCGAGTTACAATAACATCGTCACAAAGTAAAGGTCCAGGTCCATCGTGCGGCAGAGAGAATCTGTTCGTGTTGTTCTCTTGCTCAGCCAAATCAATGATCAATCACAATCATATCATCAAAATCATACTCAACAGAGTCTCATTTCTCCGTGGCGCAGTGGTATGCGCGGTGGATTTATAAGACGGAGGTCCTGGGTTCGATTCCCGACGGGGCAGATTGAGATTTCTCTTAATTTGTCTTGGTCTGGCTGGTGGGAGGCTTTCGCCGTGGCTAGTTACCACCCTACCGACAAAGACGTATCGCTAAGCGATTTAGCGTTCCGGTACGATGTCGTGTAGAAACCAAAAGGGGTGTGGATTTTCGTCCCACTCCTAACAAATTAGCCCGCTTCCATCTTAGACGGCATCATCAATTAACATCAGGTGTGATAGCAGTCAAGGACTAACTTGTAGTCGATAAAAAAATTTCAAAACAAGCCTTCTACGAGATATTTTAGTGCCAAAGCATATACAAATATAGACGTACTCTCTGTTCCCATATTATATATGTATATGTATATGGGACGATGGGACAGCACGGGGGGCAGGATTGAGATCAAGCGCTAGATGACAGAGAAAGGTTTGTTTGAAAGAAAGTATGAACTAACAATAAATAGCTATTTGGTTATTTTGTATGCAGTAGAAGTAGGTGCGAGAGAAACAAAGGAAGATTAAAAAAGAGGTGGATGGATCGTGTGGAAGAAGATTTGCAAAAACTCGGGAAGTTATCGACGTGGACTAAAGAAGTAAAGAATAGACCTAAATGGAAAAAATGGTAGGGGAGACCAAGACCCACAAAGAGTTGTAGCGCCGAAGGAAGAAGAAGGAAGAAGAGAAGTAGATGCGAGAGGTATATTAGCAAAATCTCTCTACAACTTGCTCCGAAACTTTGGCCTTACTAGAACTGCAGTAAGCTCCATTTTAGATCAAGTGTCCAAAGCTCTAACAGGAGAAATAATTCGAGTACAGAAGGCGAGCGTTTACCAGCCACAAAGGATGCTCTTAAGCCTACCTCCGTGCGGTAAGTCTCGGACTCTGTTCAGCGTTTTTCTCTCTGCCACACGATGGATACGGTACCCGTACGGTGTATCCATGGATTACTTAGATATTAATCTCTTCACAACCGCCAATGTTTTTTTTTTATCGACAATAAGTTGGCCCTTAACTGCTATCAGACCTGATGTTAAGTGATGATGCAGTCTAAGATGGAAGCGGGCTAACTTGTTAGGAGTGGGACGAAAATCTACACCCCTTTCGGTTTCTACGCGACATCGTACCGGAATGCTAAATCGCTTGGCGATACGTCTTTGTCGGTAGGGTGATAACTAGCCACGGCGAAAGCCTCCCACCAGCCAGACCAAGACAAATTAAGAAAAATCTCAATCTTCCCCGCCGGGAATCGAACCCAGGACCTCCGTCTTATAAATCCACAGATAGAGATTTTTCTTAATTTCTCTTGGTCTGACTGGTTTTCGCCGTGGCTAGTTACCACCTTACCGACAAAGACATATCACCAAGCAATTTAACGTTCCGGTACGATGTCGTGTGGAAACCGAAAAGGGTGTGGATTTTCGTCCCACCCTTTATGGTCCAGTCCGTCAAGTAGGCCCACTTCCATCTTAGACTGCATCATCACTTATCATCAGGTGTGATAGCAGTCAAGGGCCAACTTGTAGTCGATAAAAAAAAACATTCTAGAGCGCTTGTCCTATACATAAAATAACACAACCTTCAAACTAAAACCACGTAAAATAAAGTATCTATACTAACTACGAGTAAGTATAGATACTCCATTAAGTTATGTATTAATTATTAGCGAATATTCATGATGATGCATATTGCATATCTACGTGAACTCACCGAAGTGTTAACACCGTCAATCCCATTCTCAACAAGAACGTCCTCGAACAAGATGTCGGCTTCACGCGGAGAACATAGATTACTGAGCAATTCACTAAACCTTTCAACTTTACGAACACACACTGCTCCTAGCAACCCCACTTCAGTCTTCACGTTTTTTGGCACAACACAAGTTTCCACTTTCACTGTATCATCAGTACTACTAACAGCTATCGATTCTTTTACAGGAATGTATGAATTTTTGTGACTACACTTAAGTTCCTTCTCCTGAGTCACTTTGAGAACAGGAACGTCGTTAACTTCAATATTACTATCAACTTTGCTATCGTCAATCAAGTCGTTAAACAAAACATCATATCTATCTGTCTCCAAACTATTGGAATTACTTTTATCACCAAGTATATCATTCAATATGTCATCAACGTCAATACTTTTATCGTCATCCGTTAAACTAGCTATTTTAATATCTTCAGTCACACTAACTCTCGTTTTCAAATCTTTTTTCGGACTACCCTTCTCGTCAACGCTCTTCCCTTTAGGACTAATGACTAAATTAATTTTGTCTTTTTCTAAATTACTTTTATTATTGGAATGTTTAAGTTTCGATCTAATAGCACCATTATCTTTCTCAGGAAAGCACGTAGTGGACGCGCTTTTTAAATTTTCTTTTTCATGACTTTGCCGTCTATTGGAATTTGTTCTCGTTTTATCTCTATCTATAATTTTAGCAGATTTTTGTGTTTTATTTTTTTCATCTTCTAATAAATTTTGAACAGACGAACTTCTATTTGTTTTCTTTGTCAGCTGGCAAGATTCTGTACTGTTGGCCGCGGCAGCTCTCAGGCGCGATGTTCGCGTTGTTCGTATAGGCACTGAAGTTGAGGCTGTGTTGAGGTTTAACTCTGAGGAAGACTTCAAGTTCGTGACAGTATCTTCTAATGGTGACCTAGCTGTTTTCTTCGGACGCCTGAAATAATACAGAAAACAATAATTAGTATCGACCGATATGGAACAATTTTAATACATATATGAAAAGAGGTCAGTGATAAAAGAAACACACTTATATTAATGATATCTCCAAGTGCAATAAAATATAAAGAGTCAAAAATGGTTATCTAGAAGAGTTCCTGCTTTAACAAAGGATACTAATGTTATAAATGCGAAAGTGAAGTCTTTTCAGAAAAAACGCCACGGGCGTTAGCGAAATTATCAATACGACCCCTATATTGTAGCATTGTCAGAATTGCACCTGGACCTTTGGTGAGCCGTTAATAGAAAGGATGACAGATAGTCAATGCGTTTGACTATAAGAATTGTAATAAAGCCATTATTTACCTTTCAGTGACGTTAGCAGAGAACAAGGTGGCTGTTCTAGCGGTGAGCTGCCTCCTCCGCTCTTCCTTGTATCTCTGGATCCTGGCCGCGCGGGCCTCGTCCGCTGATTGGCTCATTTCCACTTCAAACTGTCACGTACAGCTGTCTTCGATTGAACTATCGTTTTGAACGCTATCACATCTACGAGTCTTGTCTAGCATGGCGACATCTAGCGCCTTACGGGCGGAATCATTGGCAGTGATGAATACAGGCTAAGGCTTGGAGGTAGGCTTCAAGGCGTTGCGGTATCTGGAATTAAAGAAAATATTTTATCAAATACAAATCCAAAGATAATTTCGAAATTCAAAATGATTTTTTTGTTAACTATTAAATGAGTTCTCCAAAAGATCTTTGTGAAATTATAAATTGTACGTATAGTAATATTGAAATTGTGTTCTATTTGAAAAACAAAGAACATTAAACTCTAATTTAAGAACATTAAACATTAAGCCCAATTCTAAAAAAATAATCTTTAGGTAATGTAAGATTAATCATATTATGCAAAAGGATTCTACAAATATGGCAACAAGTTATGAAATTCAATGGCATATACAATTAAATGTAGATAAACTATGTTAAAAATAGCTTTGTTTATAAAGTTCAAAAAAAATATTCCTCGATCTATAGTATAGAATATACATCAACGTTCACGATGAGAGTATAGAAACAATGCGAATTCCTAGTTAAGTAAACCAGTTTTTTCCAAGTGGAAACAAAGGGAGTTAGCACGTGTAAAAATAATGTGACATCACACATGCAACATAAGCTGTCGCACGCAAAATCGCAGAAACAATGCTGTTTAACTTATCGGGGAGCGCGAAGTGTGTTACAAGGCGCGTTGGCCTTTGTTCCATTGTTACCATCCTCCCCGTAAAGTACGCGTTCTGCGAAATGATTTAGTATCATTCTTAGAAATTAGTCATAATTAGTTTAGCAAGAATTAGTTGCTGCATATTAAACTTTTCTTTCTTTAAAGAAATTCTCAGCACCGCCGTTATTAAAAGACAGGCTTGAAGAAGATGCTGTTAACTATGGCGCACTTATGTGCGAGGACACAAAGCTAATCTGTAATGAAACTCGACATTGAATTTTGTAATTAGTCTATATCTTTCTCTATATATAGTAGTGTGTTAGACAGAGAGTGATAGTGACGATGTAGAGTTGTGTTACAAAGTGATAGATCATTATAAATAACGCTTGATTATTTCCACAACCCTGTTCTGTGTTCTGATGCGTTTGCAAGAGATTCAGGAATGGAAGTAGTGATGTTAAATGAAACAGAGATCGTTCTAGTAGATATAGTGGCCTATATAAGCTCCATAACCTTATCCCAGAAAAAATAAAACCAGATTTTAGTTTCAAAAAGAAAAGAATATAACATATTAAGTTATCATCAGTATTGGGGGTGTTACAATATGATACTTTATAACGGATCTTAAGTCAATATACTTTCTTTACCAATAATGAATGGCATGGCGGTAATACAATTGACTATGAACTTATACGTAACTTTAATTTTTTTTTCAATGAGATAATTTAGTAAATGATGGAATGTTTACACGTATTATCAACTAACTTCATCTTCAGCTAAGACTAATTAAAATCGGCACTAAGAAAATTATAGCTAATTGCCAACAAGATTTACGGTACACGGGTAATTTAAGATCAAAGGGCTTTAATTAATCTTAGACACGATGATTAAGTTGGAGACGAGTTTCCATGAAATCAAATCAAAAGCGAACTTAAGTTCATTATAGTTTGCGGCATAAATTATACATTATTTTTGTATAATATATGTTTTCTTCGATTATGAAGAAAGACGGAACGGTCCGTTGCTTACTAGTAAGACGAACTTGACATGCTGAAGTCAAGGCAAGATCCGAGAAAGAAAGTATTTTTCATGAAAAGCATGCATATTATAATAGAAACCCTACACAAATTGAATCAGTCAATATTTTGGATGTTGAAAAATAGGAAGAGGTGGTAGGTAATCCAAGAGACGACGCGTATTGTCAGGACATTCCGCATTCAGCGTTGAATCTGAATGCGGAATCCCTAGGAAAAGGAAGAATGGAAATTTATAAATACTTTATAACTTTTTAGTAATAGGTTTATTTTATAAGTTAATAAAATGTATGTGAATAACTGTAAGAAGCTAGTAAGAATAAGCTCGAGTCGGAGAACGGCTTCCAACCGTTCACACTCCTGATACGTCCGATGTTGAACCCAATGTTATACGTTTACTGGTTTTTTCTTCTTTCGGTTTCAAAAGCAACCGGAAATGCATATTTTAAACAATTTATGCCTATACTAAAGCCAAACTCGATTGAGAATGCTTGTCAACAAACAAGTTGTCAAAATGAAGGTAGAAAATGCAACACATTTTAGGCCTAATAAATTTAAAACTATGTTTTGTTTTTTTATAAAATCTTATTTAAAAGATATTAAATATATTAATTAGTTTTAAGCTAATACCGACGAAAAAAAACGGAGGAGGTTCTCAATTCGACACGTATATATTTTTTTTTTTATGTATGACCACGCATAACTTTTTACAGAGTTGTCCGATTTTGATAATTCTTTTTTTATTAGAAAGGGCACACTTCCAAGGTGGTCCCATTGTCATCATGTTAGGATCTGATGATGATATCCTGGGGAAATTGAAGGAACTCTTGAAATTTTGGAGGCACGCTTACTGCGATTTCGGTTTTTGTCTCGGTATCGGTTGCTTTTTGGCTACTAGTGCCGTATAATATACTAAGACAGTATATTACGAGTATGTTACGTGGCACCAACTTTATAGATATGCTTAAGTAAATTTAAATAAATAAAATAAAATAAAATAAAAAAAACAACTTAATGACACAGTTATTTTTTACTTTTTAGTGCGTTTTGAGTCGGTTCTATTTTTATTTAAAAAAATTTATTTATTGACAAGAATTCGTCATTAACTAGTTAAATACAAAAATTAGATGTAAAATGACGAGTTTCCATGAAATCAAATCAAAAGCGAACTTAAGTTCATTATAGTTTGCGGCATAAATTATACATTATTCTTGTATAATGTATGTTTTCTTCGATTATGAAGAAAGACGGAACGGTCCATTGCTTACTAGTAAGACGAACTTGACATGCTGAAGTCAAGGCAAGATCCGAGAAAGAAAATATTTTTCATGAAAAGCATGCATATTATAATAGAAACCCTACACAAATTGAATCAGTCAATATTTTGGATGTTTAAAAATAGTTAAAAGGTGGTAGGTAATCCACGACGACGCGTATTGTCAGGACATTCCGCATTCAGCCTTGAATCTGAATGCGGAATCCCTAGGAAAAGGAAGAGTGGAAATTTATAAATATTTTATAACTTTTTAGTAATAGGTTTATTTTATCAGTTAATAAAATATATGTGAATAACTGTGAGAAGCTAGTAAGAATAAGCTCGAGTCGGAGAACGGCTTCCAGCCGTTCTCACTCCTGCTACGCCCGTTGTTGAACCCAATGTTATGCGTTTACTGGTTTTTTCTTCTTTCGGTTTCAAAATTTGATCCGGAAGTGCATATTGTAAACAATTTTATGCCTATACTAAAGCCAAACTCGATTGAGAATGCTTGTCAACAAACAAGTTTAAAATGAAGGTAGAAAATGCAACACATTTTGGGCCTAATAAATTTAAAACTATGTTTTGTTTTTTTATAAAATCTTATTTAAAAGATATTGAATATATTAATTAGTTTTAAGCTGACTACTCTAATTTATTGTCATGAATTCGTCATAAACTAGTTAAATACAAAAATTAGATGTAAAATGACTAGTGATTTCTACCGTCATTTTGAATTTGTTTGTTGACAAGCATTCTCAATCGAGTTTGGCCAAGTATAGGACCATATTCGTTTTAACAATACCATCAAAATATGCATTTTTAGGATGTGGCTAAGAACACTCCACAGACTTTTTCCTAGAATGATATGTCATCATATCAGGACTTGGACCAGCCGTTTGGGAGTTGTAAGGGAACATATTAATAGTGCGGACAGACAGACAGAAAACAAGAATTTAAAGCAATCCTGTTGGCAGCATTGTATACTCCTTGAAAAGACTATAGACAATATAGTGGCCTCATTTGCTGTATTGTGGTACCGCGTTTAAACTATAGATAATAGACTAGGGGCGGTACTCGTCGGGCGTTAGGCTATAAAATATGCCCCTATGGATAATTGTTGTCATTCACGTTAGTGTCCCAGTCTTGTGCAGTCATACTGTTTGAATCTGTGTTTAATTAAGTGATTACTGTAATAATGTTTCATTTTGGTCATATTTGATGTATTTGTAAATAAATTGTTATGAAGTTTGTCTTTTGGTGTTTTAAGTTGTATTCCCTTCTGGCTGTTTGTTAACAATCCGCAGAAACGCAATCATACGTCAATATTTAACGAAAACAAAATAGTAATGTGGGCTAGACAAACGTCCTCCAGACGAAGTATCGTGACGCTCCAAGATGAATCTGGTCTGATGGGTCATTAACACCGCGGCTGCCTCAATGGCGGCCGAGCGTAGGCTATACACCATTTAATCAATTTTATTAGATGCAACTGGGTTGCACGCTCTTACCCGTGCAGAACGTTTGACGTGAAAATAATGTCTGTAACGCAATTAACCGTTAAGGTTAGCGTACATTGGTCTGTTATGAGCACGAAAGCTTATCCGGAGTGACGGCGTAGCGCACGATACTTTACATTAAAATTATTTAACAAAAAATAGAACCGACTCATAACGCACTTAAAAGTAAAAAATAACTGTGTCATTTAGTTGCTTTAATTTACTTTAGCATAACTATGAAGTCGATCTATTTTTTGTTAAAAAATTTTATTTCTTACTTTTTAGTGATTTATCGCCACGTAACGTACTCGTACTTTACTGTCATACTATACTATACACTAGTAGCCAAAAAGCTACCGATACCGAGACAAAAACTGAAATCGCTGTAAGCGTGCCTCCAAAATTTGAAGAGTTCCTTCAATTTCCCCGGGATATCATCAGCAGATCCTAACATGATGACAATGACCACCTTGGAAGTATGCCCTTTCTAATAAAAAAATAATCATCAAAATCGGATAACTCAGTAAAAAGTTATGCGTGGTCATACATAAAAAAAATATATACGTGTCGAATTGAGAACCTCCTCCGTTTTTTTTCGTCGGTTAAAAACTAGGGGACGACCGCGGTTTCACCTGCGTAGTTCTCGTTCCCGTGAGAATTTCAAAATAAAATGTGGTCTATGTGTTAATCCAGGGTGTCAGCTAACTCCACACAAAATTTTATTAAAATCGCTCCAGCCGTTAAATCGTGGAGTAGTAATATTTATTACTTCTAAAGTTTATGAGTGTGTGAGTGTGTATGTTTGTTACTATTTTACGGAAAAACTACTAAATGGATTTTGATGAAAATATAGCTTACATATCAGAATAACACATAGGCCACATTTTATCCCGAAACTCTCACGGGAACGCGAACTACGCAGGTGAAATCGCGGGCGTCGTCTAGTATAATTTAAATACCTATGAAAAATACCCTTTAACATGTAAACTGATGCGTAAGGATTATCTAGAACATTTTAGCGCGTAACAAACATGTTCAACGCAGTTACATAGTCGCAAATTACAAACCTCATACTGAACAACGTTGTGTACACAACGATGTAAATTGGACGTGTTCTAAAACGCCGTTTACACGTAAAATTAAAGACACGCCGCATTCCGTTTGCGACACCACACACTAATGTGCGTCGGCCTTATCAGTTAGTCACCTTAGTAGTGGCATGTAAACTAGAAGTGACATTGACTCCGTTTATCTCGAGACGTGCGGAAAGTCGAGATAGAGCACGTGCATCATTTTTATAACAACATTTACATTAATATAATACAGGTAGAGATAATTATAAATAACTAGTAAGTATTGTTACTGTAACAGTTTCGAAGTCCCATACAAAGGTAAACATTCATCACATATAAATATAAACACAATTTATATCATGTTTTAGATCTTTCTAAAGGTTATTATACTTTTAATTTAAAAGTATTACATTGGCACGTGATTGTCTTTCGATTAGGACCCTATTATCAATGTTATGTCCATAAATAACTCAAGTACTTTTAGAGTTTCGGAAGATAAAATTCATGCAACCGTAAACAAATCTTGACTATCCCTAAACGCACACTTTCCACTGTAATACATGAACTGATTCTCATATATGTGGCCCCTTTCATGTTTTATAACTTAATTCCTTATATTTTTCAATACACGAAGTGTTTCCCATTTATGGGACCTCTTCGTGTATAGTATAGTTCCAAAAATGTGATTAGAATCAAATTCTCTTAAGAACTTAAAATTCCAATCAATAATAGAGTGGTATCACAGATACGCACACAGAGCGATCCGAGTAAGTCCTCAGACAAACCTTAGATCGATGGCATCTTTCTATTGAAAGATGGACAGACTATTGCTCCACATCGTGGTGACACAGATACGCACGCGGAGCGATCCGAGTAAGTCCTCAGACAAACTTTAGATCGATGGCATCTTTCTATTGAAAGATGGTCATATGCTCCATCCCGCAATATGACGGTGCCCCGCTACCAGAAATGCTAGTTCTATGATGCCCGGGCCGAGTGAGGGTTACCGCAAAACGTCTAACTTAATAATTATAATATGATAGCCACACTTCGTGAATGCAGCCTCCGTTAATGTCTCTATAAACTTCGCTAGTGGCTAGAACATTCTGCGCCGACCGCGTCGCACAGCTCAACGAACCGTTCAAAGAACCGGCACGATTCTGTGGAAAGAATCTAATAATCGAATCTCTTATTAGAGAAACCGGAGCCCCCCCCTCAAATCATTTCTTTGTGAGAGAAATGTATACGGCACAAGTTATAGAGGTGTGTTCCTCTTTAATTTCATACCTCGATACCGAGGTGTAAGGCGTTCGAAAATAGCACATTTTATAGAGGTGTGTTCCTCTTTATATTGGATTCTAATTGTGAGGAGTTAGAAGAGAATAAGGCACTCAGTAAGTCAACATAGAGCTCAGACATCCGTTTCAAACATCTCGTCAGATGCAGATTCAGAGCTGAACCAAATGTAAGTGGCTAGTATCTCACTCCTCAACCAATCAGATGAGTATACCTCGTTACGAGGTGTTATGCGTTCAAAAAGCTTTAACATAGATATAAATACAACAGTCGTATTTAATTGTGTAAATGCCCAAGCTGTCAAGGCATATTTATATGAAGATGTTAATATATTTATATTATTATGTGTCTTGCTATCACATAATTCAATAATTTATTTTATTAAATTCAATATTTCTTAGTAAGGGTGCATAACCTTACTTGATGGATTATTGCTTATAAATCTCTTTCCATATATGCCTTCTCACATTATTTATAACCGACCTCTATGTATTATATTCATCGCTCGATGAAAACACAGAGTTACAATGAAACCGCGCCACTGTCGGTACACCGCATTCTCATAGAACTGACACATACGCGGAGCACATAGATACAGCAGATACAGCAGAAACAGACGGAGCGGCGCCCCGCGCATCGCGCATCGCTCAAACACTGAGCAGATCCTTTGATCTAGCATTCGTTCGAAAGTCACTTCACTATTCGTCTCCGGCAGCCCTCGGGGCGTATTTGACATACAATATGGACGCTTCACGATTTTGCGTTTAATTAGAAAATACTTCTAATTACTCGTTTAATATAAACCACTGTTGTTTATCGTTTTACTATTCTTTAATAAAACACATTTATATATTTTACATGTATATATATATTTTAATTATTTTTAGTGTTATTATATATGTTAGTATGTACGATTATGATCGTCACATTACCTAGAGGAAAAATTAATTAATTAAAACTAAATATCTTTAATTTTATGCAAATATTTTATACGATCACAAAAAATCAAATAAATATTATTCACAAATACCATACTTCGTACGTCCCTTCATGATATTAGCAAGAAACCTTAGCACGCATTGAGTCACCAACATCTGTCAATTTTTCGCGGAAAATAAAAAGAAATTACTATCGTGTATTACAAACTGCAGTAAAATATCGCATGCTGCATAAAGCAGTAATCCTACAATGCGCACGGAAGAATATATAATATAGTGTATAAAAAAGCTGCCATCTGAGTCGGTGGTAGTTGAACTATAACTGGTCTCGTAGGTCAAAAAAATGAATAATTTAGTTTTGAAATAAATTAAAGAATAGTAAGAGGCAGAATAACCGCAAATGAGACAAATCGCCGATGAAATCGGTCGAAGCTCGCACAGCCGATAACAACGGTGAGATTTTTCGTCATGTCGGAACTAATCCTTATTCAATTACCGCGCTATCCGATTTCCAATGTTGAAAATACATTTCTCTCGCCATAAACCTTCTTTTATTATTGAAACAAAACAGACAATGTTTTAGAGGACATAGTCCTGAGTGCTTAGTGTGAGCTGTCACCAAAACAAATCGAAAACTTCACATTCGCGTAAAGTCAAATTTTATATGGAATTGAAACAGCGCCCCTGGCATTATCGAGATAAACTCAAATGGGTAAGTGTCAGTGTCATATAAAATTAACGTTTACAGTTCTCGATATCGACGCGGTAAAATCTTACACTAGCCACACAGGTTAGCCTCGATTAATCTTTAATCTAGGATACTAATTTTTAAGTAGATTAAAGAAAAGTAATAAGATGTTTTTTTCTTAGTAAAATCTAATACCACAAAGATAAACCGGGCCGTAGAACAGCAAATAAAACTAATCGTCGATTAAATCAGCCAAAGCTCGCACAGCCGATATCAACGTTAAGATTTTCGTAATGTCGGAGGGAATCCTTATTCAATTACTGCGCTATCCAATTTCTACTATTGAGTATACCTTTTCTCATTAGTAAGCCTTCCTTTATCATTGAAATATGGACGATCTCGCAGACGACGTAGTCGAGAAATACACATTAATATTTTTTACGTTACATTCGATATCAATTACCCAAACCTCAAACTAAGCATAATTTTAATGCCAAGGAGGATTCAGGTCCACAAAAATAATAAATTTATTATTTATATGGACCTGAATTTTCTCCATGTATGTCATTTAATGTATTTAGTTTATCGAAACAGGTTTCTTTGGTTCAGAAATTGTATACCATTTCATGACGTAAGTTTCACGTCTAACTGACGTTATTATGCACGTCACGTTTATCCAAGATTAGATATTCCTATCAAAATTAATATACCCAATTCGTTTCAGCATGATTTGATGGGAAAGTGCATGGAAAGCGTAAAAAAAGGTTTACTGTTGTAATAGATACAAACGCAGACGCAAGCAACCAAAGCGTTTTTCACGTCGGTGAGCTATAAATTTCGTTACGTCATGGTTATACAGCCTCTGATATTGCCAAAGAATGGTAAATCCCAAACAAAACATTTGCATAGTTAGACAATTTAATCTAGATCACAATATGTCAAATAAGCGAATGAGAAAAATACAGTTAAACTAGCCGTGTGTGATATATTAGCTTGTTTCGTGGTTGGCTAGCTACGTAACTTATGAGTGAGTTCTTTTATATACATATAATACTAGCTTTGCTCCGCGGCTTCTACATCATTCCTACGTTAACTTTATAATTTTTCTTTTATATGATCCTTCTCCTGATAATAACAAAAAATAATTAGCAAAATCGGACCAGCCATTGACGCCTGATGCTCCTCGTATGACCAAAGGAAATCGGGATTCATTTTTGATGATATTGATATATTGATGAAATAATAAAAATATTCTTTTAGACTGAATACAATAAATAACTGAAAAAGGTTAAAAATACATCAACACTGTTATCAGATCGTATATTATCTTTACAACAAGTGATAAGGATCAGAGAGAATTATAGGATTATAGGATCTCCGAAAAGGATAATAATATTGGTTTAGTGTTAGACCGTCAGGGGGTACTCATCGTGTCTGTCTGTCCGATAGTCACAGTATGGTACACGGGTAAGCGACCCCGGCTCGCCCGAGCTGTTACTGACTCTTCTTGAACCGAGCCAGTAATATCCTCTTTACCTTACTTATCCCATCTCTTATTCTCTTTAACCCATCCTTTCCGTCAATTCCTTTCTCCTACCCATCTCTGCCAGTCCAAGGTTGCCGTGCCGAGGGACTCGTGGCTAGGGGCATGCCTAGTCGCTAGCGGTTGCCCTGGGACCGGGCGAACCCAGAAAAAGGCTAGCCTTATTCTGGCATGCGGGGCTCTGCCAGAATGGACTCTGTTTTTCCCTTGCTACTCGTGGGAACGCAATGATTAAAAAGTTGAATGTCATAAAGGGCGGCGATGAGATTCGCAATCCATCACGTCTCGTTCCTCATGGAGGCGAAAAGCGGGCCACGGAGAGCCGATTTGCTACATTGAACGTTAGAGGAGGAATGAACGAAAAGGTAGATGAAGTATGCCAGATGATGGATGCCAGACGTATAGATGTGCTCTGCGTGAATGAAACAAAAAGGAAAGGATGTGATACCACTAACCATAACTCCTATACAGCCTACTGGTCTGGCGTTTCCAGGGACAGAAGAGGCTGTCAGGGAGTTGGTATCATCCTGTCTGAAAGAATGACTGATTGTGTGAAAGAAGTTGAGTGTGTGAGCCCAAGACTCATTTGGATCAGGCTAAAAGTCGGATTGACCCGGATTTTTGTTGTAGGTGCATATGCTCCGACGGATCCGGGTCTAAGAAAGACCAAAACATTGGGAAAAGAAATAAATGAGTTTTGGGAAAGCCTGGGTGATACTTTGAATAAATGTGGACAGAATGAGAGAATAATTATGTTAGGAGATTTTAATGGATGGGTTGGTGTGAAGCGTGATGGGTATGAGAGAGTACTTGGTATGTTTGGTGACAAAAGAGTGAATGGAAATGGGGAAAGTTTGCTTGAATTATGTCTGGAATATAATCTTTTTGTGGCAAATACTATGTTTGACCACAAAAAGATTCATATGTATACAAGGGAAGAAGGGAATGCAAGAAGTATGATTGATTTTGTGATAGTGGATGAAAGATTGAAGAAAAACATTCTGGATGCTCGAGTACATCGCGGTGTCGAAATCGATACGATGTCTAAAAGGAGAAAAAGTAAAAAAGAAAAGAATCTGTGGATGGATAAAAGTATACAGGACGTGGTATGTGAAAAAAAGAAGATGGCTTGGTTAGACTGGTTGGCTACAAAAGCTAACCAAAGAATGAAAAGAGCAACAAATGATGATGTTTTGAAAGCTAGAATGAAATACAAAAGAGTGAAAGTGAGCGTTAAGGAAGCTGTTAGAAAGAAGAGGGAAGAATGTAAAGATATGTATGATAGGAGAATTACCGATGATTTTCAGTCTAACATTAAGTTTTTCTGGAAATCTATACGGCATGCTCGAGGAAGGTCCACTACATCTGATCTGAGTAAAGTCAGAAATTTAGATGGTAGTATAATAAAAGGTGAAGAATGGATGTTGAAGAGATGGAAGCAACATTTTGAAAGTTTATTTGTAAGAGATGAAGCAGGGACAGACATGTCCTCTGTAGAAATGAAAGTGAGATTAATAACCTTGAGATTAGTTTGGAAGAGATTATAAAAGCTTTGAAATGTATGAAATCAGGTAAGGCTGCTGGGTATGATAGAGTATCAGTCGAAATGCTGAAGGCTGGAAGCGGTATTGTTGTAGGTCAGTTGTACTGCCTTTTCAACTTGTGTTGGGTGAAGGGCCAAGTTCCAGGCGACTGGACTAAGGCCGTAATTGTTCCACTATATAAGGGAAAAGGGTCACAACAAGATTGCAAGAATTACCGAGGGATCAGCCTTCTCAGTGTTGTCGGCAAACTGTATGCAAAGGTGCTGGTTGAAAGGTTGATAAATGATAACTAATGGTAAAATGTGGGATGTGCAAGCAGGATTTAGGAAAGGAATGGGATGTACGGATCAGGTCTTTTCCTTGCGATGTATAGCTGAAAAATTTTTGGCTAAACACCAAAAAGTGTACTGTGCTTTTATTGACTTGGAAAAGGCCTATGACCGTGTGGTGAGGAATGAACTATGGTCAACATTGTCCACGTATGGGGTGAGCAGCAGTCTGGTCCGAGCACTGAAATCTCTGTATGACAATTCTAGTGCTTGTGTCAGAATAAATGGGGCCTACACTGAGTGGTTCCCAGTGGATAGGGGCGTACGACAGGGGTGTGTAGCGTCACCATGGCTGTTCAATTTGTTCATGGACAGTTGCTTGATATATTTGAAAGAAAGTGCATGTGGTCTAAGAATGAACGAGTTACTTATTAAATGTCTTCTCTACGCAGATGATCAAGTATTACTTGCATCGTCTGCTAATGAGTTACAAGAAATGGTAACTATTATGAATGTAGCTTTGAAAAGGAAAGGAATGAAAGTGAATGTCAGCAAAACGAAAGTAATGATTTTTGAAAGAGATGAACATGTGACAGATTGTAATATTTTGATAGATGGAGAGAAAGTGGAAGAAGTAAAAGAGTTTGTATACCTGGGTAGTAAATTCACGAAAGATGGAACGTGTGAGAGTGATATTGAAAGAAGAGTAAATGCTGGAAACATGGTGAATGGTGCTCTTCATGCATTTATGAATAGCCAGAAAGTGTCTCAGAAGGCAAGACTGGCTGTGCATAGAGGTGTGCTGGTGCCCACACTCATGTATGGTAGTGAAAGTTGGGTATGGCAGAAGAAGCATAAAAGTAAAATAAATGCAGTAGAGATGAGAGCGTTGAGGAGTATGAGCGGAATAAAACTGAGTGACAGAGTTAACAATAGTATAATAAGAGAGCAGTGTGGTGTAAAAGAAGATGTAGTGACTAAAATTGAGAAAGGGATGCTTAGATGGTTTGGACATGTAGAGAGAATGGATGAAGGAAGATTAACAAAAGAGATTTACAAGGCGAGGGTGAATGGAAATGTTGGAAGGGGAAGACCTAGGCGAATGTTTCTGAACCAAATTCAGGACATTTTAAATAATGGCCAGGTTAAGAGTACCCTAAACCGACGAACTTGTATGAAAGGATTAATGAGAGTAGAAGAAGCTAAGGAGGTATGCAAGGACCGTGGCAAATGGAGGGATGTGGTCTCTGCCTACCCCTATGGGAACAAGGCGTGATGTTTATGTATGTAGTGTTAATAATAATAGATAGATATATAAACAATATGCAACAAACATGGTTGCATATTGTTTATCTATTATTGTTATTAGTATGGCAAGACCCGCCATAGCAGATGCCCTTCAACACTTGTGGATCTTTTGTACTCACCCCGCCCTTACCTCCCCTATCAGTTCAAACACCCTTTCTAAGAGTTGGATGGTTGCTTTCAGGTTGGAGGCACTGTAATCCTGCGGTAGTGGATATGCTCCCCACAGATCCATACGCTTTCGAGCCAGTCCGTCACATTTACACAAGATATGTTCCATGGAGTCTGTCTCCTCATTGCGAGCCCCGCAAATAGGATCCTCAGAAATACCATAATATATTTATAATAATATTTTGCAAGGCATACACCTAGTGCTATAAAAGCCTGTGTACACTGCTATTTCCTGCTCAGTTGACTTACGATCTCTAGAAAATCTCTTTCTAGTTTGACCCATTTTGCTTTCATCATCTTCTCGGCATATTATATTATTGCTATGTTTTTTCACACATGGTGCAAGTGCCACATATGGCTCCAGGCCGATGAAAGGTGATTTCGAGTTTCTACGAGCTAACTAATCCGCTAGTTTTGTATATCTAACTCTGTGATGTCCCATTTAGTTATTATTTAAATATATAAATTTCAGGTAAGTAAATATGACGAACGTTAAAATCAGAAGTCAGAAGGGTAAAAGGGTAAAATTTGTGTTGATATACTGGTAGACAAACTTCTCCTTTAAAAAAAATATGCTATGATTATGGCTGTATTTTACATTGAAGGAAAAAATATGTGCTAATAGTAAGTATAATAGGAGCAAGGATGGACTCCAAGACATGTCAGATTTCAACCATCTCAACCTTAGAACTATCGAAGAATAATTTGCAGAACCACCGTTTATAATAATATCGTAAATGTCAAACCAGTCCATGTTTAGAACATTAACCTATGTAAAATAATATACCCATACGCCATTATGTTAAAAAATATCACTTTATTACAAACATATTTAGTAAAGATTATGGTGTTGTTCCAACCCGGCAATGTTTGCATAAAATACATAATATAATAAACATATATATGATATGAACTGACTGCCTCGTTAGTCTAGTGGTTAGCCTATCTGGCTTCGATCACGAGGTCCTGGGTTCGAATCTTGGGTCGGATCACGGAATAATTCTGAATTTTTCATTCTTCTGCGAAATCCTCAGTAGGTACATTGTAAGCCCGGAGTCGGGGAGTTGGTGGTGTTACACCCCCGTGCCTCGGAGAGCACGTTAAGCCGTGTCGGTCCTGGTCACTGTCATCAATATCTAATAGTGATCGTTAATTAATGAAACATAATCATCCTAAACCCGCCAACCCGCATTGGAGCAGCGTGGTGAGTCTACGCTCCATATAAGGAGGGAGGCCTGGCCCTTTTTTTTTTTTTTACGCTGGGAAATGCGTTTACGCATCCCCCCCGGAAATAGAGCTAGGGAGGCCTGGCCCTGTAGTGGGCCATTAATAGGCCGATAATGATGATGGTGTTGTTCAAACCCGGCAATAATAAAATACATAATATAATAATTTTTTTAATAAATAAAATAATAAATTTGATGGCCGAGTGGCGCAGTGATCCTGCTTCTGCGTCCTAGGCCGTGGATTCGATTCCCACATCTGGAAAAACGTTTGTGTGATGAGCATGGATGTTTTCCAGTGTCTGGCTGTTTATCTATATATTATAAGTATTTATGTACCTATAATATATATAAAAATATTCATCAGTTATCATAGTACCCATAACGCAAGCTACTTAAGCTTACTTTGGGGCTATATAGCGATGTGTGTAATTGTCCTATAATATTAATTTATTTATTTATTAATAAACATACATATGATATGTATTCTGCGTTGTATCCAGATAACCTAATAACACAGATGAATAAACTAATCGCTCTGGACAATACACGTCGTTAATCTAGAATGTGTGTTCAGTACATCATTTTAATACCTACGTATTTCGTATGACAAGTATATCATGAGATTAAACATATGCAATGGTCGTAAATCAATCAATGTTTATCGGACACATGTTTCTGAAGAACATTGTTATTGCAATTGTCTTTACGTTTATAGAGTAAGTAATGGTAGGTATTTGAATAAAGGAGGTAGAAAACTACATAAATTTATAGAGTGAAGAGGAAAAAACTACCACTAATTCATTAATTAGACATTTTTATAGAACAAGTATTAGAAATTTTAGTGTAAGACGTAGAAAACTAACACTAATTAACAAATTGCCCAAATTGAGAGTATTTTTTTATTAGCTTTTAATTTATAATTTGGCCATTTAATTATAAGAATACAAAGGACCAGTTTGTGCAAGCGGGCGAGTATTATCTCTGTCCTTATCTCGAGTAGCAAACAAAGTCAGTTTATCTAGAATGATTCATTTATTTTCTGCCATTTTTATGGCTCAACACATGTTCATTATTGAGCTAGAAAGCAAGAGATAGATAATATAAAGCGTAATATAGCTTGGTTTATAGAGCAAGAGGGACATGTGAAAAATAAAAAACGAAAACTAATAGTACTAAGTAAACTAGTTTATAGATGAGCCGAATTTATGTCTGCTTTTAACTGTGACTGTGTAAGTAGGGCTATATAAGTTGTAAGGCATAAGCAAAATTTAATGAGCCAGTTACAAAATATGATCAACAACAATTCCTACAATTCATATTTAAAAATAGTAAATAGATATACTTCAACTTTACTACCTTAAAATTTTTTTAACCAAAAATAGAACTGACTCAAAACGCACTAGAAAGAAAAAAATAACTGTGTCATTTAGTTGCTTTAATTTACTTAAGCATATCTATGAGTTCGGTGCCAGCAAGTTTAAAGAACATTTATTTAACGTAGTAAAGCAGTTTGTGGGTTCTAGGTAATAACCTTGAAGTAGTAGTCGAATTGAGAACCTCCTCCGTTTTTTTTCGTCGGTTAAAAAGTAATGCAAATTTTGTTAAAAAAGGGCTTCACAAAATCTTCAATATCAATGTCGACACACTTTCCATATTGGTGAAAACGACTGATGTAACTTTGCCCACTGAGTAAATCAACGTCACATTTAATGTTGATCATCGGTTTCTTCAAGGAAACATCCATATTCCACGGTATTGTGACATTTGAAGACATCTCATCAATATTATGTCTACCATGCCCGAAGATCGGAGTTATATCGGAAAGCAGGTAAACTCTCCTTTCTCATCAATTACCATGCTATTGGGTCACGATGATATAATAGACATTGTATTGCGTCACCATGAATACTTCTAATTAATATTGTGTGTACCGTCTCCAAACAGCACCAGCATTTATAGGACAGCACGTAGACTCTACTGTCTCTTCTTATTAATCAAAAACCGTTTCAGTGGATCTTGATATTAATGGAACAGAGATTGCAAATATTTATGCTACAGAGCTCTTCTTCTTGGATTACGGCTCTTCAGGTCTTCAGATACCTGTATTACTATGTATGACAATCTATAGTGATCTCCACTTACAAAATTTCCCCTCCAATACTGGTTGCCACCAGCCGCAACTGCAATTTATTGGCTGGGACGTGCATTTCGTTCTACGGGCGCATGATAAACTGCCCTAGCTAAAGGTTACGTTTATGTGTTATAGTTGCATACTAGGAATTGAAGAAAAATCGGCCGGCTCTTTTGTCTAATACTAACGTGATTACATAGGTGTTCGAGCACAAAGAACTTTAAACATCACATTTAATAATTCTGTATTAAGTAACACATTAAATCGTAACTGCCTCGTTGGTCTAGGTAGACTACGTGGCTCTTGTCACGAGGTCCTATGTTCGAATCCTGGGCCGGGTCGCCAAAATAATACTGAATTTTTCATTGTTCTAGGAAATTTTCAGTACAACCGCACTGGAGCAGCCTGGTAGATATAAGGAGGGAGGCTGTAGTGGGCCGTTAATAGGCTGATAATGGTCATGATTCTTACATCGATAAAGTCATGAATTTTTATGGCTCGTGAATTTTCATCGAGTTTGTCGCGTGCTTTTCTCACACTGTAACTGTGAGAAGTGAGAAAAGGCTGCTGGTGCTGAATTATTGAAGTGAAACTTCTTTATCGGGGTTGGAAAAAAATTTAGTGTAACATTTTTTCGTTACGCGTCACATTTTTCCGTTACGCGCCATCTTTGACTTATGGAAGTGACGTGATAAATATAAATATATATGTTATATTGAAGTGATCAGCAAAAAAAAAGTAAGTAATTACATTTCTTTTTCTGATACTTAGGTGTAATTATGGTATTTATTTTTCCACGTTATTTAAAATTAACCTCAGTTTTTGATTGTATTTTTCAATACACTAACACGTGGGTGTAATTATGGTATAAATTTTTTCTAATACTTGAATGTTGATAAGTTAGTTAGTTAGTTTCACTTCTTACGAGTGTACGCTAGCACACACACATATTTTTTGTCTTATATCTAGTACTGAGGTAGTAACTAAGGTTTTTAAGCACAAAGAACCCTAATAATCTCAAACACAGCACACGGAGTCGATAAACCCGTGAGTTTTTATCGAGTTTGTCTTCGCGTGCTTCTCTCACAGTCTAATTCACACGTCTCGACGACGCAATGATTATGTTGCTGTATGTCGATAACTTAGTTTTGCTTCGTTACATTTTACTGTTCTGTTGTTCTAATTCCTTCTAAAAACTCCAGTTTTATGAGTGTTTGTCATACACTGCCTATTATTTATAGGAGTATTTAATTACGGACAGGTTTTGCGAATATGTTGTTAATAACCGCTTTTATATTACATTTGTTTTATTATTAGCTTGTTATGTCACGTATCATGATTAGATTAATCTAGAAATACCATACCTATTCCAGGATCACAGATAATCATGCCTATTATTTCTATTCTACACATTCTAGTAAAAGGCCAAGTGAAGAGTACCCTAAGCCGACGATCTTGTAAATTCAAATTCAAATATGTTTATTTCAAGTAGGCTTATTACAAGCACTTTTGAAACGTCAAATTGGACTATTTGTAGTGACTCTACCAACGGCTCGGAAGGCAGGCTCTGTTGAGAAGAGCCGACAAGAAACTCAACAGTTGCTCTTTTTTATAATATTATGTATTTTACAATATGAAGTGTGATGATACATAAAGTTATTTATTTCACTTCCTGTGTGAAGTTGCAAGCCGATCCAACTGCCTTTGAACATCTTTGTCATTTAAAAATTGAAAAAAAAATTGTATAACAGGATTAATGAAATTGAAGCAAGCAAGAAATATATGCATGAATCGTTGCAAGTGTAAATACTTGATCTGATACGAAGCGTGATTCTATGTATGTATGTTGTTTTTTGTACAAATACCATAATATCTATTCCACGATGTCCTGGATCATTTATCCACTTTAATTCGATTCTCCGTACATATCAACAACTAGAAGATGACCAGCTTCTATTAGATACAATTACGATATAGAAAGGCTAATATCGTGCGGCGGAAAGTCCACCGCCCCACTAACAATAAGTAAATGAAATTATTATTATAAAAACAAAAAACCCGACTGCTTAGAAGTTATGAACTGAAAAGAGAAAAACAAGGATCACTATATCTGTATAAAATTCTAAATACTTTACTGTGCTGCAAACAGGGACAAAATACTTTAACCTTCGGGGAAAGAAATATCTACCAAAACTACGTTTGTCCCCGCCTGCAGCACCATAAAGTATTTAGAATTTTATACAGATATAGTGATCCTTGTTTTTCTCTTTTCAGTTCATAACTTCTAAGCAGTCGGGTTTTTTGTTTTTATAATAATAATTTTATTTGAGACTTTTTAGTTTTAGTTTATGGTAAGAAATGAGACGGTGCACTTAGTACACTTTTTGCCATTTTTTGTTAAAAAAGAAATATGAACATGATATGATATTTATATTTTTGAAATGGTCTTTTTAAGACCTTTCAATTGCTACCCATATTGCTATGATAAGAGAAAAAAATACACACATCCCCCCTTTTTTCCCCCATTTACAGGCGCCATTTTGAAAATTTATATAGCCTATGTCACTACCACAATTTTGACAAATTCAACGACACCTCACATGTCAATATCCGTTCAGCCGTTTAGGCTGTAGCGCGTGCCGAAGAAATGGACATACATACATACATACAATACGCTCGAAAAACATACCCCTCCTTCTGACGCAGTCGGGTAACAAAAGTACAAAGCTGGAGCTTTTGGACGTACGGACAATTTTAATACAATTTATAAGTAACTCTTAAAACTTAACTCCGAAAAACTTGCAGCGCATAATGGACAGCTGCTTGTAAACATGTAAAAAGCAGTTACAAAACTTGAATATCAACTGACCTTTTGTAAGGCGAAATACAATATCAAAAATTAATAATTACCGAACGATGCTGCAGTACCCGAACCCATGGTCGTCGGGCTATCAGAAGTTATTTTATTATAGGTTCTTTTAAAATCTTAATTGTTTTTCGTTTTTTAATTTTAATCTAACGAGATTAAGAACAATTAAGACAAATTAAAAGAGATTATGCAATGAAGGTGTACTAATTAAGCTGTCTCGTATTGCTTAAACAATTATCTTGTATTATTTAATTCGTAACATAGTCCTTTAGCTTTTTTGAGTGCTAAAGAGTCTTTGAAATGATGTGTTATGTCCAATCATCCTTTGATTTTATAAAAAGCCTACGTACTTAAAGTAAACAAAATTAAATTTGAATATTAAGGTCTGACCTAACGTAACGTATTTCATACTACTCAAATCTATAAATGGAATGGACTCTTTTGATAACCAATGACACTCTTTATCGCTCGTTTATTTTTAGCATAACTAAAACACTTCAATCTACTCAAAAGGCATACGGTATGAAAGTGATACATTGATTTTTACCAAAATCTTGAAAGATTGACGTTTTATCTTGATTTTGGGGCGTTATTTTCGGTTGACCGCAATAACGGGGACAATCGTGATTGCGCATCATCCGCATTATCTGTCATGAAGGAGGGCGAGACCAGATGCCCCAAAAATATTCATTTGACATGACAACGTCTTATAAAACGACAAACGCTGACGGCACGAACGATAAAGGATGACTCATTGGCCCACTCTTCGTCCAAAATGCGCGAAATAAGCGATAGAGAGGCACAATCAACCGTACATGTTCACTCTTAAGAAATGCATAAACCGTGAACAAAAACTACACTTATTAAAAGAACGACGAAGAAAAAGAATTTTTAAATTATGTTATATGCTGCTACAGAATCCATCATGTGCGAGTCCGACTCGCACTTGGCCGATTTTTTTTTCAAATACCAATAGATCAACAACGAAAGAGTTCTGAATAACTTAGCATTAGATTATAAGGAATGTTAAAATCTATAGCGATGTCTGTAATCTCTCTATTGTTTTCAATGAGGACAAAAGATTCAAATTATAATAAGAAACTCGAAATCAGACATTTTTCAATTACAAATTTTCGACTAGTTTTCGAGTCTCATTTGTTGACGCTAATAAAAGAATATGAAGTCTTTGTCATATAAAATACGTACCTTAGTTATTTAAAAGTTATTGTTAGACAGCAGTATTCTGTACTGATTTATCTATAGACAACTAATATTCTGACTGCCTCGTTGGTCTAGTGGTTAGCCTATGAGGCTTCGATCACGAGGTCCTGGGTTAGAATCCCGGGTCTGATCAAAATAAAATTTTCAAGACATTCCAAGCCCACAGTCGGGAAGTTGGCGGTGATACAACCCCGTGCTGGAGAGCACGTTAAGCCATCGGTCCCGGTCACTATCATCAACATTTGATTGTGATCGTTACTAAATAAAATATTTATCACCGTAAGCCAACCCGCACTGGAGGAGTGTGGTGGGTCTACGCTCCATATTCCCTCTCCTATAAGGAGGGAGGCTTAGCCCTGTAGTGGGCCGTTAATAGGCTAATGATGTTGAAAAAATATTCCCAAATACTACTGAAAACGAAAAAAAGTTTAACTCCTAAACATCACCTTTTAAATGTTGATTATATTGCGAACAACAAAAAGTAAAAATTTTATTTTCCCCAAAATGTTCACCGTAAAATTTATTTCATAAAGGTACTTTCCTTTACCTTTCACGTATTGAATATGATTACCTGTACGCGTATACAGAAAACAATAAAACCTCTCGTCGTTATATAACACTTCATTATTCGCCGAGCCCGATACATAAATCATTATTCACGCCGCATCCCGCTCCGGGGGCGATACAGAAATAAATTCAAATCACACCCGTAAGGATACCGGGCTCGGCAACGAGGAAAGTAATATTCGCGAGCAATTTAAATGAAAACGAAACATTAAGATATTAGATAAGCCGCATTACAGACTATAAACTTTTACAGCAAAGTTATATTACGAAGATCGCTGCAATCTGCATTAATAAATCAATTTAAAAATTAATTACAAGCTTTTATTTTGTAATTTTATCTAGGACCAAATTAAGCAAAGGAGAAGCAAAACGAGCCCAAAATTTGTTTTTTTTGTTTTTTTTTTATCGACTACAAGTTGGCCCTTAACTGCTATCACACCTGATGTTAAGTGATGATGCAATCTAAGATGGAAGCGGGCTAACTTGTTAGGAGTAGGATGAAACCCACACACCTTTCGGTTTCTAAACGACACCGTACCGAAACGCTAAATCGCTTGGCGGTACGTCTTTGTCGGTAACTAGCCACGGCGAAAGCCTCCCACCAGCCAGACCAAGACAAATTAAGAAAAGTCTCAATCTGCCCCGCCGGGAATCGAACCCAGGACCTCCGTCTTATAAATCCACCGCGCATACCACTGCGCCACGGAGGTCGTCAAGTTGCGTAGAGCGTTGGGGTTATGTTGTGGAATTCTCATTTCCACCTTTCAGCTTACATCTAAACCTTGGGCACCATATATAGAATCAAATTACTCGTCAATATCCATATATAAAGTCCAAGCTCGATGAGGTTGTGTTTTGTTTTATTGCGGAGTTCCTACCACCTTTCAACTGTAGCATCAGATCAGTTCCATGTCGTCATAATATTACTATTGGAGTCTTGAGCAATAAAACCACACGTTTCGAGGTAAAAAGCGGCTTATTTCAAGAAAGTAGCCGATGACGCTTCAGCGGTAGGCTTCGGAGCCGATTCTTTCGAATCACCCAGTTGAGTTTAACGTATCGCCAAGCGATTTAGCGTTCCGGTACGATGTCGTGTAGAAACCGAATGGGGTGTGTATTTTCGTCCCACTCCTAACAAGTTAGCCCGCTTCCATCTTAGACTGCATCAACACTTAACATCAGGTGTGATAGCAGTCAAGGGCCAACTTGTAGACGATAAAAAAAAAACATTTGCCGTCATTGCATTCCGTCACGCAACGCATGAAAAAATCAGCTCAATAAGAACTGGGTCAAAAAGTAGCAAGATTTCGTTGCAAGTGAACAAGAAACCGCTTGAACAAGAAAAAGCTGTATCGATGAATTCAATTGACATTAATAAACATGAAAAGGCGATTTTGGTTACATCATTAAAATCATCAGACCCTTGAAATATGCCGGGAAAATACTAGGTCGAGATCTCATCAATATGAAAACAGAAAAAAAAGCAAACTCGATAATTAGGTTAACATATAACATAACGTGTTAAATAGTATTTATTGAGTTATCCAGTAAACTAATTAATCAGTACTCAGTATTTCCTAATTATACTACTATTCTAAAGGCGAGAATTTTTGATTGCATATGTTTGTTGGGTACTTCTTCACTACGAAACGGTTGGAGCGATTTTAATAAAATTTGCTACAGAATAAGACACATTGGCCATATTTTGTCCCGCAATTCCCACGGGAACGCGAACTATGCAGGTGAAACCGCGGGCGTCCTCTAGTAAACTATATTTTTTTTTATCGACTACAAGTTGGCCCCTGACTGCTATCACACCTGATGTTAAGTGATGATGCAGTCTAAGATGGAAGCGGGCTAACTTGTTAGGAGTGGGACGAAAATCCACACCCCTTTCGGTTTCTACATGACATCGTACCGTAAAGCTAAATCGCTTGACGGTACGTCGTTGTCGGTAGGGTGGTAACTAGCCACGGCGAAAGCCTCCCACCAGCCAGACTAAGACAAATTAAGAAAAATCTCAATCTGCCCCGCCGGGAAGCGAACCTAGGACCTCCGTCTTATAAATCCACCGCGCATACCACTGCTCCACGGAGGTCGTCAAATTATATTATATATTAATAAATTTGCAAGTTAAAGCAATCAACTCAATTAAGATATCTAACCCCTGATGTTAAAAGAGGAGTCTTATAAGTCTGTCTGTATTTGCCACTGGCTTCACAGCTCCTAAATCTATACGAACAGACCGATTATGATGTGATTGTTTTTATTGTAAGTCGATGTGAACAAGAACAAGTGGTTCTTACGCAAACTAATAAGCCAATACAAAGATGTCTAGGCGTTTTTCTGTTACCTATATGATGAAAAGAATTACTGAAATGGACGTAGTCATTTAAGCTAAAAAGACTATAGGCTGTAGAGATTCCATAATGTTAACTTGTTGATTGATGATTTTTGACTTGCAAATAAAGGCCCATGAATTCATCCGCGTAATGTACATAGGGGCCCCGAGTATGTGAATTGACAAGTAGGCGTTTAACATAGTGAATGTTTCGGATGGTTTCTTTACACATCTCATATGGAAGGGTAGGGAGGCATTTGTCTACGTCCAAAATGACATGACGGTCATAAATAATAAAAAAGAATAAAATAGGAACATGTCATCTTTGAATTCTTTATCTTAATATGAGCGTTCAGTACTACTGTAACATGCTAAGTTCATACTAAGAAAGCATTACAGGCCTTATACCTGGATATTAAAACATAATATAATACACAATTTCACTACCTACCAACGTCAGCGGACACCGTAGCCTAGCGGTAGGTCACTCTGGGGCCCGGATTGCCAGAGAGACGCGGTTTCGAATCCCGTCATTTTTGGTATTATGCATTGGTATTTTTTTTCAATGACTACAATTTGGCCCTTGACTGCTATCACACCTGATGTTAAGTGATGATGCAATTTAAGATGGAAGCGGGCTAACTTGTTAGGAGTAGGATGAAAATCCACACTCCTATCGGTTTCTAAACGACATCGTACCGGAACGCTAAATCGCTTGGCGGTACATCTTTGTCGGTAGAGTGGTAACTAACCACGGCGAAAGCCACACACCAGCCAGACCAAGACAAATTAAGAAAAATCTCAATCTGCCCCGCCGGGAATCGAACCCAGGACCTCCGCCTTATAAATCCACCGCGCATACCACTGCGCCACGGAGGTCGTCAAATAATTTTTCCGTTTCGTTTATTTTCAAATAGTAATGACGGTAGCTTAAAATGTACGTTATTTTCTGGGTGTAGTATAATAGAAACTATATTTCAGATTTCTCTATCGTTAGCATCAATTTTAAGGGCGTACTATACTTCTCCGTCTTCTCGGATCTCGCATAGCAATGGCCAAGAGCACTGTCACGTCTGAATAAGATCTGGCGGAATCGAGGCATATCAATCAATACATAAAGAGTCGCCTTGTCCGAGCTAGAGGCCGTTCCCAACACGGTGGGCTGATCAGCTGAGCGAGTCCAAGCAGTCATACTACTCGCTAGCAAAGATGGCCACCAACAGGAGCAGGTGGAAGGCGTGGTCTCGTTCGAGACTTGGATCGTACCAGGACCACGATCATCAGTCATGAAGGAACGACTGCAGAGAGATACTTCTCCGTCCCCTTATAGGAGATATTGTGATATCCACCACAATATACACCCAAAGCCTTGGGTGATATTTGATTTGTAACGATCACTATTAATCATAATGACCGGAACCGACGGCTTAGCGTGCTTTCCTTCCTTGATATTTTTTCTTGAAAGTAAGAAAAGCTCCATTCCGGATAGATCTAGGAAAAGCTATGGCCAACGAGGAGCTTAAATAAAACATTCTAGCCCCTTAACCCTTTTATTATTCGGCACTAAAATGCTTACCTTCTGGGCTTTAGTGATTTAACCTTAACCGATTTGACTAAAGACTAAATCTACACTAATATTATAAAGAGGAAAGATTTGTATTTTTGTATGTAACGAATAAACTCAAAAGTACTGGACTGATTTTAATAATTATTTTTTTATTAGAAAGCTACATTATCACTGAGTAACATAGGCTATATTTATATTTGTATTGTATATATTACCCGAGTTATCACAGTTTTTGGCGCGCGAGTCGGACCGTGAAATTTATTAAATCTGCGTAAATCGCGTGCGCTTTGTTACCTATTGGATATAATTGAAAACATTGTAGGAAAACTTTATGCATCTTAAAAAGTTCTACAAAAAAGTCCGCGATAGTATATATCTATCTTTTATATTTTGGCAGATATATAACTTTTTGTGTTTTAAAAAATCTTTTAATTCATATATGCTTACGTTTACTAAACTAAACTTAAATCCTTATTAAAATAAATTATTTAATAATCACAAGGATATTATAGAGATAAGATTTGCCTTTTACAGTATGTTAATTAGTTATATAGTTTCGGAGATATTATAAAATTTCTAAAAAAGTGCAACTCTGTAATAAACCATTTTATTATGAAGCTAGACTCAAAAGTGAAATAGACTATTTAATACAAGCTATATACATCATCAGGTTGCCATAAATATATATTGTTAATGTTAATGTACTGTAATATCGTACATGTTTAACAAAAATGTAGATCTTTAGTACACGGGACGGGACAGAGGATATTGCTTCACCGGAAACTATAAAAAAATTAAATTAAGAGGGGTAGCGGGGAAAGAGCACACTTTATATGAAAGTCTGTTTTTAAAATTAAAAGGGTACCTAAAGGGTTTTCACGCGGACGAACTCGCTAGCAACTGCTAGTGTAATATATAATGTCCTTTTAAATAACGTACGCCATATAAGGCAGAAACAAATGATCATTGTGGACGCCAGTAATATCACGTCTGCTAAAGATAAAGTAAATATACTTAAGTTTATTTTCCATATACACTCTCAAACAACATGTCACATAAACGTTATTCTGCGAATAATCTTTGAAAGTGAAGCTTGGGCAGTCACAAATTATTATGCAGATGATAATATTTCAAGTAAATATTAGCACAGCATGTAGATATACGCAAACAGACAACGTGACGGACCAAACGGCCATTTCTAGTTTAGCGAAATTTTAAGTGCGAACTTTCATAGTTGTAAAAAGTAATTTATTACTATTTTATAGCTTTTCTACAGTAAAAGAAATGCTATTAAACAGAATTAAAAACATAACTATCTTATCTTAGAGAGGGGAGGCTGCGAGGTTATGTCGGACTCTTACCGACTAAAACCCCACCGTGTTCACGGGAACGAAAAGCCGCCTCCGAGATATCTTATCCAGGCCTAACCTAACCGTATGGGAATGAGGCAAGGCAAATGGTACGTATGTAAAAGTGTATATTGACGATATTACTGAATAAAGAGATTTTGACTTTGACTTGCGGAAGTCAATATCAAGAAAAATTTAAAAATGCTATTGTAACAATTTCCAAAAAATATTTTTTCTACTACTTAACCCATTTACCGCTAAATATATTATATACTAGTGTACGCCCGCCACTTCGTCCGCGTGGACTTTTAACCCTTCTTTTAAGGGAACGGTACTCTTTTTCGGAATACACAGTATCCCATATTCTTCCTCGTAAGATGCTACTCGTAGAACTCTAATCGTGCAAAGTTTCATTGGAAATCATTCAGTACTTTAGTCGCGTCTACGTCCTTAGAGAAATTCAGTTTTTTTTAAATAATTTTATTTTTTAGTAGTTTTAAAGAGATGCGCGAACATATACGTGATAAGCCCGATACAGACAAACATACATAAATTTCAAAAATAGTGCTTTTGAGATCTGCATCCCACTTCTTTTTAATATTAAATGTACAAAATTAACTTCGTTATTCTATTATTATATGTATAGATAAGCTATCATAGATACCTTTAAGAGTACCGTATTTAACCGAATAAATATAACATTGATCAAAACTTTAACATTTGTTTGTACATCTTAAGATCAGTACAAAAGATACAGAAGAAGAAAAGAAGAAAAATATTTATTTGGAAAAACACCACTAATACAAATATAATACAACAACATACAATAAGATGGAGGATGTGAAAGTGATGTGATCCCAAACATTACCTCACTCAGCATTGCAGTGCCCTTCAGAGTGCAGAGTGTGAATTTGTTACCGAACGACTGCGTAAAAATGTAACGCAAACTTGTATGGAATTTTAGTAGCGCCATCTAGTTATAGAGAGAGTAAACGCTTTTTTTGCTATATAATTTGACGTTATGAGTGACTACGTTTTTACGCAGTCGCTCGGTGAAAAACTCACACTTGTCCCACAGGGCACCGCGCTGGTCTTCCGTAAAGCCCGTAAGATGAGGTGACGTCTGGACATTAATATATAAATACATAATAAAATATAAATGATTTACATTATGTTAAAATAATATAAATATAAGAAATAATAAATAGAGGGTATATATATTAGTAGAAGTAAACATGAACAATACATAAATGAGAAAAGAATAGACAAATATGAACTAGGAACAAAAGTTGTTGTCAAGCAACAAAATGAAAAAATAATACAAAAAAAATAAAACAAAATAAAAATAGAATCCATAAGTTAATTTTTATTTTTATACAGTGGGCTGTTTCGGCCTGACGACGAAATTAAAACACAGGAACAAACTATTAAAATTAATTCGCAGACCGCCATGACCAACAGGGTCGTTATGATAATGATTTTCATTCACTGGGGCACCAGGCCACTTGTTGATAATAATTGGTATGGCAATTAAACCGCCTCGTAAAATATTCTTCAATGACGATAAAGTCTATTAATGAAGAATCGAATTTAATGGTTTTTTTTTCAATAGAATAAAGTACATTTTGATAAACGTGGCGACTCAATTTATTATTTAATTCGATCATATACTATTTAGAAATTATTCTACAGTCAAGTAGCTTGCAGGAAACCAACGACATTTAAAAGGCTTCTATCTCCTAAATATACGCGGTTGTATAATATGTCTTATGGGAGCGAGGTAGCGTTTCTACTAACAGACGACGACGACGACCTCCGTGGCGCAGTGGTATGCGCGGTGGATTTATAAGACGGAGGTCCTGGGTTCGATTGAGATTTTTCTTAATTTGTCTTGGTCTGGCTAATGGGAGGCTTTCGCCGTGGCTAGTTACCACCCTACCGACAAAGACGTATCGCCAAGCGATTTAGCGTTCCGGTACGAAGTCGTGTAGAAACCGAAAGGGGTGTGGATTTTCGTCCCACTCCTAACACGTTAGCCCGCTTCCATCTCAGACTGCATCATCACTTAACATCAGGTGTGATAGCAGTCAAGGGCTAACTTGTAGTCGATAAAAAAAAGACAAACTTGACGTGGCCCTCTCTCTCTAACCCTGCTTAAAATTTAATTTGAAGAAAACGCTTTGTTATTTCATTGCCTTTGATCTTTAATCTCCATTGGTTCTTCTAATTAATTTTTATCACCAATTCAGAAACCAATTTAAATAATTCGTTACAAGGAGTATTTTTATCATATTCTAAGAAGATTTCAATGTCACTTTACGTCAGCAAACAAAATATGCACGAAAATTAACACATACACAAAAGCTGATGCAGCTGATGATTCAGACTCTTTTACATCGCACCCTGTAGCGCAGCGGTATGTCCGCGGGTATATAAGACAGAGGGCATGGGTTTGTGGGCAACTCTTGCCCACGTCATATTATCTATTTTAATTTATTATTTAAACGTAAATTTATTATCATCAATTATAAATTTATATTATACGTATAATTTTGTTGCTATACTTTCTTATATATTATTATGTTTGATTAATTATATGATTATATTTAATTAATAACATAGTTGGAAAGTATCTGCGCAATTTTTTTTTTTTTTTTTTTTATACGTATTAATAATTTGGTGATAAATAATAATACTAGGCGTTTGATTAAAAAGGATGGATATATTATAAACTTTAAGACTTTAACAAACATTAGTGATACACGGAAACAGCGATACAGATATTACAGAGGTACAGAGCTGAGTTGTCAAAAAGGAAAGTGACAGATGACAGATACTCGATGAGTGACAGACGAGTTTGTAAGGCGCCAAATTTAAACAATATTTCTAACACTCCCACTAAATTTTAGCCTTAATATACCAAAACAATATTATTACTAGTAAGGGTATTTAATACAAACTCAATCAATATTCAAAGTTAATTATTAAACAATATAGAGTATTAAAATATTTTAAGTATTAAGTGTTGACATTCCAATCATTTCTCTCAAAAATTGAAATTTATCTCTAGGTAAAGCTTTAGTAAAAATATCAGCATACTGATAGTTACTACAAACATAATTTAAATCAATTATTTTCTCATAATACTTTTCCTTCACAAAATGATACTTAATATCTATATGTTTACATCTTTTATGAAAATTAGCATTTCTAATAACACTTATAGCACTCTGATTGTCCAAATTTAAGCACATTGTCTCTTGTTTATATTCACCAATATCACTTAATAATTGTTTAATCCATAACGCCTCTTTAGTGGCAGCGCAGGCTGCCATGAATTCAGCCTCAGTTGTTGACAACGCTACAGTCTTTTGATGTTGGCTGCACCAGGTTACTGCTGCTCCACTCATTAGGAAGACATAGCCAGTTGTTGAGCGTCTGGTATCAACGTCGTTGGCATAGTCAGCATCACAATAACCCAGCACCTTGTGTACCGAGGTAGATAGATAACATAATCCAAACTCTTTGGTTTCTTTTAAGTATTTGAAGATTTTCTTCACAGCATTCCAATGGAGATTATTATAGCAATTTAGAAATCGACTCACCAAGCTTACAGCAAACATGATATCAGGTCGGCTTACTATGGCCAAGTGCATTAATGATCCGACAGCTTCTCTGTAAGGTATGTTCTTGTCAGTCGAGCTCTCTCCTTTTTCTAACTTCGTATGAGGATCAACTGGAACACTGTTGGGGTTGGCATCACTCATATTAAATTTGCATAATAATTGCTCAATATACTTGGATTGATGTATAAATATATATTTTTCAGTCTGCTCTATTTGTAATCCAACAAAGTTATTAACAGAGCTTGTTTTAATTTCAAAAATTGTTTTCAAGTCATTTACAAGATCATATAAAACTGATTTATTTTTAGAGAATAATAGTCCATCATCCACATATAAACATAAAAAGCATTTTGCTTTATTTCTATTTCCAACAAACACACATTGGTCAGCCTTACTGGCTACAAAACCAAATTTCTTTAACACAGAATTAAATTTATTATTCCAGCACCTGGGTGCTTGCTTTAATCCATAAAGTGACTTGTTAAGTTTACATACCATGTTTGTTTGACAGATAAGACCTTCTGGTGGAGTCATGAATATAGTTTCCTCTAAGTTTCCATAGAGAAAAGCTGTTTTGACGTCTAACTGAATAATTTCCAAGTTGTGTTGAACAGCTAATGACAATAGTAAACGGATTGAATCATACCTGACAGTTGGGGCAAAAGTTTCTTTGTAGTCTATACCTTCAGTTTGTGAATAGCCCTTTGCACACAGTCTTGACTTGAATCGTGGACCCGTTGGTTCTTCTTTGACTCTAAAAACCCATTTGCATCCTATTACCTTGACATCGGCAGGCTTCTCAACTAATGTCCAATTTTCATTCTTCAGGTGAGATTCAAGTTCTTCACTAATTGATTTTCTCCACTTATCTGCATAACTAGAACTTAATGCTTCTTCATATGTTTCAGGAACCATGTATGGAAACACATCATCATTACAGCACAGGTAAGTATTTTCTATTTTTCTATTTTGATCATCAATAATTTTGTTTCTAGGTCTCAATGTGATGTGGGAAACTTCTGGAGACTCTATGGACTCATCAGGTATGTACTCACTCTCCGAGTTTGAGTTTATTTCAGTAACTGTGTCTTGTGAACTGTCAGAGGGATTTTCTTCATCATCACAGAGGTTTTGACAAGCTTCTGTTGTATTTAACTCCACAGGAACATAGTTTTTTTTTTATAGAAGATTCTAGAAAAGTACAATCTCTGCTTTTTATTACAGTCTTAGAGTTAGGTACAATAAACCTGTAACCTTTAGTATTATCACAATAACCAATGAAGAGCATCTTTTGTGCTTTAGGATCCCATTTCCTTCTCTTTTCCTTAGGTAAGTGAACCATAGCTTCGCATCCAAACGTTTTCATGTGACTAACATTTGGTTTCTGACCACACCACAACTCTTCAGGTGTTTTGAATGACAATGATTTAGTAGGCGAGCGATTAATTATGTAGGCAGCTGTGTGGATGGCTTCAGCCCAATAATGTTTAGGCAGTTCAGCATTTAAAAGCATACACTTTGCTCGTTCTACTAGAGTTCTATTCATTCGTTCAGCTGTTCCATTTTGTTCAGGTGTATATGGTGTAGTTGTTTGGTGTATGATTCCAGCATCTTTTAAGTATTCAGAGAAATTATTATTCACATATTCGAGTCCGTTGTCTGTTCGGAGGACTTTTATATGACAGTTTAACTGATTTTCTACTTGATTTTTGAACTCTTTAAACTTTTCAAAAACTTGTGATTTGTTGTGCAAAAAATAAACAAAAACTTTCTTTGAATAATCATCTAAAAATGTTAAAAAATATTTAGCACCACCCAGTGATTTGGTTTCCATTGGACCACAGACATCTGAGTGTATCAATTCAAGCAGGTGATTTGATTTTGACCCTTGCCTTTTAAAAGGCAATCGTGTTTGCTTTCCTTCCTTGCATGTTACACATGCAAAATTATCTTTATTTTCTGATAAGCAAACACCTTCAGTGTTTTCCACCATCTTTTTCAGACTATTAAAGTTCAGATGACCCATTCGCTGGTGCCACAGGTAAGTATCTCTTTCATCAACATCAGACATGCATGCATAGACACTAGGGGTGTTCAGCCGGTACATGTTATTGATTAAGTTGGCCGTTGCCACAATTTCTTTTAGAGAATTTAGAATAATACAGCCCTTATTGTTAAATATTACTTGGCCACCATTATTAATGATCTGACTGACTGATAGTAAATTGGTTGCAAGCTGGGGCACACACAAGACATCTTTAAATAAAATTTTATTTGTCTGACCTTTGTTGTTGCAGATTTCCAAACATATTTCACCAGAACTCATGACAGGTAACTCTTTATTATTTGCAACTTTTATATTCTTTATCAATGGCACTTTCACATTTTGAAGCAAGTGATTGTGTTTTGTCATATGTACTGAAGCGCCTGAATCTATGTACCAAGCATCGTCGTATGTGGAAGTTGCTATAAATACAGCTGCATAGCTCGAACTGTTCTGTTTTGACAATTCATTCCTTTTCCTTGGCTTTGATTTACATTCAGGAGATTTGTGACCATATTTATTGCATGAGTAACAGCGAGGTCCTTTATTCTTCTTGTTATGGTACTGAAATCTTTGATTAGTTGCAAAGGCAGTATTTTCTGTTTCTTTTACATCTTGTAATATCTTAGTTTTGACAGAGTCCGCAGTAATTTTCATACCAGAACTTTCAATAGCAATGATCATAGGCTTGTAAGAGTCAGGCAGGCCAGAGAGTAGCATGGTACCGAGCCACTCATCGTCCACATTAAAGCCTATGTTCCGGAGCTTATGTGCCGTTGTAATGATTTTACTCACATATTCCTCTATGTTTTTGCATCCTGCTAATGTTGTTGTACAGAGATCACGCAGTAGACCTACTCGGCGTGTCAGCCCGGAGTCGTCGAACGCGTGTTGTAAATTATCCCACGCTTCTTTTGCAGTTCGCGCTTCTTGGATGTGTACGTAGTTTATCGGCTCAACTAGTAAAACGATTTTGGCTTTCGCCTTAACATCACGTTTTAAGTCGATAACACTGCTGTTTTCGATACATTCCCAGAGTTCTTCGTGCTGAAGATATGTTTTCACTGCAAATCGCCATGTTGCGTAATTCTCCCTTCCAGACAATTTTTCAATAAGTGTCAGCGAATTACTTCCAGACATTTGTTTTAAAGGGCTTTCTGGACCCGTAACCTAATAATTTGGTGATAAATAATAATACTAGGCGTTTGATTAAAAAGGATGGATATATTATAAACTTTAAGACTTTAACAAACATTAGTGATACACGGAAACAGCGATACAGATATTACAGAGGTACAGAGCTGAGTTGTCAAAAAGGAAAGTGACAGATGACAGATACTCGATGAGTGACAGACGAGTTTGTAAGGCGCCAAATTTAAACAATATTTCTAACACGTATAATATAAATTTATAATTGATGATAATAAATTTACGTTTAAATAATAAATTAAAATAGATAATATGACGTGGGCAAGAGTTGCCCACAGGTTCTTAGCTAACCCGATTGAGATTTTCTAATTAGTCAGGGTCTGGCTATGTGGGGCTTCGACCGCGGCTAGTCATCAAGCCGACAAATACGTGCCGCTAAGCGATTTAGGTACCTCCGGTACGATGTCGTTTAGAAACCGGAAGGGGCGTTGATTTCGTCTTACTCCTAACAGTAAGCTCACTTCCATCTTAAATTGTGTTAAAAGTGATGATCACTTACCATACCATGAATGCTGTCAAATAGTTGTAGTGTACAAAAAATGCTATTCAGCTGATTGGAAATGCACATCAAATTGCAGACAAATGATACATAAGAAGGTAATTGTAAAACATATTTTTGTCTTGTTACATCCATTATTATCGTTGTTATTTAAAATGATGATTAATAAAATAAGGAAGTTGTCTGTTACCACTTACCACTCAGCCAATTAGTGATTTCTTTGTTAGCTATTTTAATTGATTACATGATCTGTATAAAACTCTACATTTCGAGTAATTAAATCAAACTTCCTGTTATCAAAAACGAAACATTAGACAGAGAAGCTCGTCGAATGCATTAATTTTGTTACATAAACAGATCTGAGCTTTTGATTTTTTTAAGACATTAAGTTTATAACTTAGTAATTTATAATTTTAAGGAAATTGCAAGAGAAACCTTTTTGGGGTTCCGTTGTTAAATGGCAAAATAGGAACCCTTATAGATTCGTGATGTCCAACTGTCTGTGCAAAACTGACTGTCAACTTCTAAAATAACAGAATAATAAACGAAAACTTCCAACGAAAATTGGTTTGAACGAGATCTAGATAGTAGTTTTTTTAATGAATTATAAAGTTATTGCCCGACTCATGAACAGGTAACAAGTTCAAACTCATATCAAATACTTACTCGAATCAAAAACTATTACCTACAGGTTTGTACGAAACCCTCGGTGCGCGAGTCCGACTCGCACTTGGATTTTTATAATATTTTTTATTTATAACCGAGCGATGATTTTGGGATATTTTCAATAACAAACGTATTCAAGAAATAAATAGTAAAACTGCTTACATACCCTTGCTTGATTTTTTTGGTTGCTACTCGACTCGTACTTAAGACCGCGAATATCTATTCAAAAAATAATAGAAATGGAAGATATACTGAAAGAATAGATTATGTTAAAATGTCGGTGCGGGTATGTTTCACTGAGAAGTTTGTTGGTAAACTTCCAACTACTTCACTAGTGGTACAGGCGAAATTCAACGAGACTGGACATAAGAGCACGTAAGTGAAACATGGATACATTTTTCAGTAGAGAACGTCTATCAATTAATTTAGCTCTATCGACTAGTTTATTTTGGCTGGCTAGTTACCACACTAAAACCACGATATTTTTTTTTATCAACTACAAGTTGGCCCTTGACTGCTATCACCCTGATGTTAAGTGATGATGTAGTCTGAGATGGAAGCGGGCTAACTTGTTAGGAGTAGGATGAAATCCACACTTTTTTCGGTTTCTACGCGACATCGTACCGGAACGCTGAATCGCTTGGCGGTACGTTGTCGGTAGGGTGGTAACTAGCCACGGCGAAAGCCTCCCACCAGCTAGACCAAGACAAATTAAGAAAAATCTCAATGTGCCCCGCCGGGAATCGAACCCAAAACCTCCGTTGTATAAATCCACTGCGCATACCACTGCGCCACGGAGGTCGTCAAAATATATAGATTTACTGCCAAGCGATATTGCGTCCTGGTACGATGTCGTGTAGAAACCGAAAGGCTGTGGAGTTCATCCTTTTTTTTTTTCGCTGGGAAATGCATTTACGCATCTCTCTTGGAGGTATCAGCGGTACCTCCCAGAGGATATGTGGGACTCACCAATCTGGAATACCCACTAAATGGGTTTTAGTGGGTATTCCAGACGTTTATACGGTTTATACTGGGCGTAGCCTTCCGCGTCTCTAATAAAGCGTCAACAGATCGCTGTGGGGCATTCTACATTGCCACTTCGACGCATACTGTGGAGTTCATCCTACTACTAAGAAAATAGTTCGCTTTCATCTTAGATTGCATCATCATTAACCATCAAGTGTGATTACAGTTAAGCGCTAACTTGTCATGAATCAAAAAAAAAATTGTTTAAGAGACAAGACTAAAATCATGACTCTTCATACATTCAACGAGTGCCGGAAAAAACTCCGAACATAGCGCGATATTTGTGACACAGATGTAGGGTTTAACAGATTCCTTTATGACCGTAACATTTAAATGTAAGTTACAAATAAGTGTAAGTTACATGTAAATGAAATAAGATATGTTACTTTAAACTTACCAAGCCCACAAAAGGTAACAGACAATCGAAGCGGTCGAGAACGCCTGACACTGACCTCTAAACACAGTAAGGCAAACCAGTAAGCTCTATGTTAGATGAATCGACATATTAAGGTCTCTATGATTACCAAACCGGAAACTTCATCCTGTGTTGTAAATGTATTCATAACTTTTAGTTAGTACAAAAAATGATCATATACATTTTGTAACCTTGTATGTTGTTAAATTTCTTTTTTATTAACCGACGAAAAAAAACGGAGGAGGTTCTCAATTCGACACGTATATATATATTATGTATGACCACGCATAACAGAGTTGTCTGATTTTGATATTTATTTTTTATTAGAGAGGGCACACTTCCAAGATGGTCCCATAGTCATCATATTACGATCTGATGATGATATCCTGGAAAAAATGAAGGAACTCTTCAAAATTTATAGGCACACTTGCAGCGATTTCGGTTCTTGTGTAAGTAAGTAAGCTTTTTGGCTACTAGTGCCGTATAATATATGATGAGTATGTACTACGAGAGTATAGTACGAGTAGGTTATGTGTCGATAAATCACTAAACATTTTTTTTAATACAAATTAGCCCTTGACTACACACGTGATGTTACCTACGTGAAACTATCTAAGAAAGAAGCGGTCTAACTTGATGGGAGTAGGACGAAATCAACACCCGTTAAAGTTTCTGTACGGCATCGTACTGGAACTTTAAATAACAGCAGAGTAACTGGCTACAGCCGAAGCCTCCCAGACCTGGACAAATCAGGAAAATCTCAAAGCGCCTGGCCAAAGCATCAAATCAAAGCGTATATATATCACTACGCCGTGGAGGCCATCAAAATTTAAATTATTTTAGTTTGAAGAAAATATAAAAGCTTATCAAAAGAATGTATAGAGACAAACACTCTTTTGAGAATAAACAGTAAACAAGTACGTGCTTCATCAATGGAAAGTGGTTTCAATTTACCGAGAAATTAATTCTCCTCTTTGAGGAAAACGGTAAAGTGGAATACTTAAAAGTTTCAAGTGCGGCCACTGAAATCCAATAAATCCTTTATGCGGGTACGAATTCACAAAAAACTGGATAAATACCTACTGCCACTATTTCGCCAGCCTGAAATATCGAAAGCAATTACTCACCGGGGAAATACAAATCACTATTGGTCAAGGTATTCGGGACCCACGTAAATTTACCAGACATTATTGACTTACAAGTAAAAAAGTATTTAGTTAAAACTTTTAATGCATTTCATTTTTTTAAGTAAAATTCTCAAATTCATTTTTGACATTATTTTGGCGTTCTTCTCTATTCACCAATCAATCGATATCCATTACCTGCATCTTTATACATACATACATAACATCAAACCTCATTCCTTAGGGGAAGGCAGAGACTACATCCTTTCATTTGCTACGGTCCTTGCATACTTCTTTAGCTCTACTCTCATTAATCCTTTCATACAAGTTCGTCGATTTAGGGTACTCTTGACCTGACCATTATTTAAAATGACCAGAATTTGGTCCAGGAACATTCGCCTAGGGCCTAGCCTTTCCCTACTAACATTTCCACTACCCTCACCTCATAAATCTTGTTTTGTTAATCTTCTTTCATCCATTCTCTCTACATGTAACCATCTAAGCTTTCCTTTCTCAATTTTGTTCACTGCCTGTTCTTTTTTATACTATTATTTTATCATACTATTGTTAACTCGGTCGCTAAGATTTTATCCACACAATTCTCAATGCACTCATCTCTACCGCATTTATTTTACTTTTCTGAATCAAATACTAAAAGGTCATCTTTATATTTTATGTTAATAAACATATTCTACCCATACCTATTTTTCGTTAAAGGTAAACCAAGAGATTGGCAACGAAACTACATCTTTTGAAAAATATACCGTTGTTATTTTATGTAGCGCAGTAAATCGCAAGATGTGATTTTTATGCTGCATTGTCCTTTGTTGCAATCTTGAATCTTGGACGCCAATATATACGAGTAAGTCTGACGGCGTGTTCACAGGACGCTTTACCTTTTGTGGCGGTGTTTCAAAAGAATTCATTGATGTTTTGTTTCACCGCAACAAAATGTACCAAACTAGATTCACCAGAGGTGCTAAATGCAAAACTGAGTTCGTACTATAAACATTATTTATTCAAGCTATAATTTTACTAAAATAAATAAGAATAATCTTTAGTAAAATACAGTTTTCGTATTTGAAGTTACAATTTAGAACTTTAAATTAAATTTAGGAGTCTGCCCCTGTCTTGGAAAGATGATAAAGTTATATAAGTTTTCGTAATTAGCTATGTTTAGTTTGAATTTTAACGACCACTGAAATTGTCTAAGTTTTATTAAGTTTATACTGTTCATGAACATATGAAAATATAGACATTTCGTCTACAAAATTTCGATGTCGATTCTTGAAAAAAAAAATACATCGTACGAACAGATGATCGACGACCAGTCCAATATAGCAAATGTCATTGGAACCATTGGAGAATACCGATTTCTGTTACATACGCTTTGCACCCATTGTACATCGGCTTCAAAACTGACGACGACCTCCGCGGCGCAGTGGTATGCGCGGTGGATTTATAAGACAGAGGTCCTGGGTTCGATTCCCGGCGGGGCCGATTGAGATTTTTCTTAATTTGTCTTGGTCAGCCTGGGAGGCTTTCGCCGTGGCTAGTTACCTACCGACAAAGACGTATAGCCAAGCGCTTAAGCGTTCCGGTACGATGTCGTGTAGAAACCGAAAGGGGTGTGGATTTTCGTCCCACTCCTAACAAGTTAGCCCGCTTCCATCTTAAGACTTCATCATCACTTAACATCAGGTGTGATAGCAGTCAAGGGTCAACATGTAGTCGATAAAAAAAACGTTGTTTTTTTCAAGAACCGACATATCTACAGATGTCTTGAAAAAGCTAATATTTATTTATTCGCGCATTTAATTATACGCCTATTTAAGGCATGTATGTATGTAAGGGCAATAATGGGTGACACCTTTCGCCATATTTATGTTGTCATCATGAAAATCTATATTCGTACCATCTTGAGCACGCCTTTACTGGCGTAATAAGCGCACTGCGTCGTATATCACGTAAATAAAAGTAACTCCGGACCGGATTTTATCGACTGTGGCAATATTCTCTTTATAAGAGGAATTTTATACTTTAAAGCATCACCTTTTGATTGATCTTCTCAGAACTGAATGTTAATTGCTTTCCTTCTCCGCGACCTTATTGAAGTAAACAACGTTTCTTGCGAAGTTTCTTGTGTATTTATTATCATTTTCCTATGGCAATCTAATCTTTAAGTGTTACAAAGATTGACACCTTGTCATTTACGAAATATAAGCAACGAAAATTATGAAATACTACTTTGTAGCGGTATTAAGGTTTAGTAATTCGCGCTTTTTACAACCAATTGCGAGATTCGGTGTCGACTATAATTATGAAGACAAATTTTACTAGTGGTGTTCGCAGTACAACGACTGTAAAAACAAAGTAAGATATATCATTAGAGTAATGACGTATGTAGTTTTTGTACGTTGCAACTATACTTATATGTTTATCGTTAGTGATTGCAAAAGCTCCGTTATACTCGATGGATATAATTCAGATACCCACGCCTAGATACGAGTTATAGCAAGGAAGGGTTGGATCATTGGCTTTGTGAATTACGTCACATCCCATCCTACTTAATCTATTTCGATTCTCTCCTTTTTTTACAAACAAGTTGAACACCCTGCTTACTAATCAGAGAACAGACCAAAGCAGCCATTTAAAACTGGCTTAAAAAATATTTTTTACCTTCACACCGTGACTTAATTTAATTAACACGTTATATTTTTCTTAAATCCATCTCCGAAAGTGTTGATTCAGAGTTTCGTACAAGTTCGCCGATTTACGGTACTCTTGACCTGGGCATATTTTAAAATGTTTTGAATTTGGTCCAGGAACATTCGCTTAGGCTTTCCTCTTCTAAAATTTCCATTCACCCTCGCCTCGTAAATATCTTTTGTTTATCATCCATTCTCTCTACATGCCCAAACCATCTAAGCATCCCTTTCTCAATTTTATTCACTACATTTTTATAATATGGATCTTACTTTGTACGTAATTAAGTATCACACCTACATAGTCTAAGCTTTATATTCCTCACAAAAGATAGGAAGCTTGTGTCCTAATTAGCTTAATAATGATGATGATGAAAAAGAGAATTTGAATTAAAATAATAACCGCAGCAGTGAATGATTCATTGACACAATAGAATGTCCGACCGCGACGGTTGTACAAGTATGGAATAACACGTAATTTAATAATTCAAACAAGGTTCGCACGAACTGGAGACACTGATTTAAAAACTTATTTCAATGTAAAATGTATTAAAGTTGTAACCACAGAATGGAAACAGATCTATAGAATAAAGAATATGTAGAAGTGTTTGTTTCTGACGAACTTTCTGTGATTTGTAATTTCTACAAGCATACAAAACAAACATTTTGAGATTGTTCTTCAAAAAGGTCATTTCCTAAATAGTGCACAGATGTATTTTCTGGAAAAAAAAAACACGAAGAAAAGATCTAGATTTAGATATAGAGAAGTTAAATAAATGTTTATAAAAATATTAAAACTAAGTCGAGTAAGTTTCTGCATTCAACTCTGTTACTCGTAATATGACAACTAAGTTAAAGCGAAACTTAGTTTTGAATTGAAAATTAGTTAATTTTTGTCCCAATATTCCCAACGAATATTGTGAGGATCTAGACTAGAGGTTCCCAAACTAGTCTGTATCATAGACCAGTTTAAAAATTTGGTTGGTTCCGGTAGACGCCCTGCAGCTACCATTTCCCAAAACCCAACAAAATAGATCTAACTATGAAACCTTGCATTACAGATTGATGCATGTGATCGCAAGAAGCTTTTCGAACTTATGTTAGGCTTACTAGCTAACCGCCCCAGCGGCAAAGATCTGTAACTATTTTTTGTTCTTATACAATGCCATGTAGAAAGCAATAAGGCGTACGTGTTAAGTAAAGAATTTCAATGAGTCCTTTTGTCGAGACTTTATTTTTATGAAATTTAAATAAAGCGTCGATTCTGATAAACCTTTGTGAATACCAGAACTGGACCTATTGTGAAAATATATATTATAAACAATTTAAAAGCTATATTTATAGATACTAACATAAAGAAGGAAAGTAGGTAGTGCTCTCCGAGGCACGGGGGAGCACGTTAAGCCGTCGGTCCCGGTTACTATCAACAACATCTAATAGTGATCAATATCTAATAGTAGGTGTATAACACATTATCACCCTAAGCCCGACAACCCGCATTGGAGCAGCGTGGTGGGTCTACGCTCTATGCCCCTGTCCTATAAGGAGGCCTGACCCTGTATTGACCCGTTAAAGAATTAAATTTTGGTAATTAGAACAGTTATTAATAAATCGGTATTTGATTAATTAATAGATCTTTCCTATCTTCAAATTCATTAAATTTGATTTTGATTACAATTTCAATACATTAGCTGAAATTAAATAGGTGCATAATAATTAAAGTATACAGTTTAGTTGTCCACTAACGTCTATTATGATTAGGTACCCATTATTTAATGAATTCCTTATTGTGTCCACGAAAGTTAATGAAGCAATTCAATTTCGCGGCAGTCCGTTAATTTTTATTATGTCAATAAAAATGATTATCTTTAGTAACGGGTGCATTAAACAACGATCAAGTTCATCGACACTGGCTATTTAAAGTGCCGGGACATGTCCGTTTAAGCCATATTTAATATTCATGACCGTTAAGGTCATGCCTAGATTAATGTAACGGCACAATTTATCATAGCCCACGATAATGCGACATTAATGGCCATTACCTAATATTGTTTAAGATATTTCACGCGAAAAACTTTCCGACAGATTAAAAATTTCAACACCTAAAGAAAGCCAACCAACAAGAACAATAATAATATCTTGTTTTCAACTCGATACTTGTTAATTTTGCGACTTTCTCTCGATTTAACATATAGGTGTTAACGCGATAAGTGATTGCAAGTTGCGATGCGTGTTCGACCGGTATTATTGCAACAGTCCAAATAAAACTATCAATATATAAAACCAGACGTGTAAAATATAATAAAAGTACAAACTCATATTACCTTTTTAAGAGATAAAAGCCTCGAGAATATTCGATTGCTGCCGAAACTGAAATTAGCATACACAAAGCACAAAACAGTCCATGTATGGATTGTCGCGAAAAGTACCAGGGTGATATGAATACACAAGAGACTCGTACAAGTTGACCACTGAACGCACCTGTACGCGCGGCGTGAAGAGCGTTACTGGCACGAAGCGCCACATTAGTCGCTCGTGGAACACGTCACGCAAAAGCCGGTTCTGTTCTGGACACCACTGACTCGGAAGAAAAAGATGCAATTGCAGATTGTATAAGTTAAGGTCCACTTTCAGGGTCCAGCAATTGGAACCTATTGGTGAAATGGCAGCAAAGGATCATTTGTTGTTGATCTTTTTTTCTATCGCATTTCCACAGTATTAGTAAGAACCCTAGTAGCCGTACTAGTACCATAAACAAATTAAATTTGTCACGACTGTCATGGGGAAAAATCCGTTAAAGGTTTAGGTAAAATGTATACTTCATTTTACTTTACGGAGACAAAAATCACAACTAAAAACGTCATTCCTATGTACATAAAGAATAAATTGCCCAACAATTTCTACACATATTTATTCTTTTCTGGCACAAATATGACAAATAGAAACATCATTTTTGTGTCCATAAAGAAAGAATCAGGACATTAGAGAAAACATTTCTATAGCACTCAATAAAATCTATGTCTTATGATTCAAAAATATTAGCAATATTGGTTTCGGTGCTCATGTAACGACGCCTACTAAAAGGATTACATGAAGCCAAAATTGCCCTGCCGATATATAAATAGCACATAATAAAGAGGGCTCAGTAGGTTACGCAAGTTGGCAGTAATTTCACTTAAGCCTCGGTTGGACTTAGACATATGAATCGAAGTGTAAGTGGCTCATTGGCCTCAAATTTAAGTTAACTAGAGATGAAACTTCAGTTAAAAAAGAAGGTGAGATCAAGATTTTAAATATAATAATAATAATAAATTAAATTAAATATAACAAAATGTGGTAGCTTCAAAGCTAGTAGCGCAAATAGAGATTGTAAACATACCTACTGAACTGTAGATAGACGAGACTAGACTTTATATAAATTCAGATGTAGTTAGAGATTACACTGCTGAAAGGAAAAAAGATAACATTACCTAAAATACAGTTAATAGTTAACTAACTACTTATTACGCAACTAATTTAAATGCAGTGCATTATGCAGACTGAATATAATTAGAATGAACCTTATTTCCTTTGTGGTTTCAATAATAATTGCATCACGATACCATATTGATTGTTTCAAAGGCCGGAAGTTCGAAGTTATGGAAGAACTTTGCTAAGGTCACATAATATGTCAGACGCAAGCAACCCAGACGCGGTAGAAGCACATGAGTAGATAAAAGGAACAGAAAAAAAGCTTTATACTACCGCGCGAATCGGTTGCACTCACACATGCACGCGGGGCATGTGTGAGTGACCACCAGCGGCTTATCGCGTACGCGGCGAGACTGGAAAATACCAGTTTACGCTGGCACAGTTAGTGGACAATCTTAGGTTAATTCCAGTTCGACACTTTGTTTGGTTATTTAATTTGTCTTAATCTATTGTGACAACCCTACCAAAATAGGTAACAATTTTGCACGTTCATAAGAAGCTTTGCCTCAGTTTATCTACGCATATGGTGAAAGTATATGGGTGTGTTAGGCATATTCTCTCCCATAAAACACAGAATGCCAATCGATTATCATAATTAAACAATTTCGCTATGGCGAAACGTCACAGATTCCAACTTGATTCGCACCAAAATGATAATAGAGACATTCATAAACTAAAACAAGCAAATATTTGTATGCAAAATAACTTACTAGCCCCAAAACCTACTAAGAAAGACCAATTCGACTGCCTTATCTGTTGATTTTAATTAATGAGGCAGAAATAGTGGAGTGGTAGAGATTAACAAATAAGTTAAACCCGTCTTTAGCGATACGTAAAGTATCTTTGCATAGTTAAAAAATATTTTCGGCTTACAATTTAGACAAAAACCAACACACATACCCAAACATTATGTAAAAGAATACCAAACGTAAGAATGCGAGAAAGCCAGAGGTCGAGAAGTTCAAATCAAAATTTTAAATAAGTTAAGAATCCGTTGAAATAACAAAGTTTTAACAGATTTTATTTCACTCGCCGCCTAGTAAGGAAGTCACCAAAGCCAAGGTGGTATATATTAGCATTTATTTAAAGAAAACACTAACAGTAGCCGTCATGGCTTATTTCTGTTCGCTTAGTTTCATATTATCTCTAGAAAAATTAAAAGAAGTCATCGTGTCATGATTCATAACTTGTTTAATGGCGCGCGACTTATTTTTGAGACTTGAAAATAAGATTATTAATCAGTGTTCGCGCCATGCCACGAGAATGTGCAGCTGGGCGCCGATGGTGTGGCCGCGCCAACGGGATGTCTATGATGTCTGTGGTGGCGTCTTTGCGCGGTGTTGTGTCTGTGCTGTCAAAATCTATGAATCTATTCCCTTCTTGTAACAATGTCTTTCTAGTTTGTAAAATTAATAATTCTTAATCTATTAAAGTCCTAACTCCTAAGTCAACTTTTATTTCAAATTATTTTCATCATCATTCCCAACTTACAACATCACTGGGCACATGGCCGCACCAAGAAAACTGGCGACCGTGACAGGACCTGCAATCGGAAAGAAAGGAAGAGGAACGCACGCGCCGGTCTACGCGGCACGAGGCGGCGTCGCCGGCAGCCAGATCTATGGAATCTCCAACAACGCCAACGTTATGTGAGCCCGTTCCTTACCTTCGACCACGTCCCCTTTCAACCTAATTAAACAATGCACGTGACGGTCTTGTGCCTAACCTAATTTGTAAAACTAATTTATCTACATCCACTTTAAAAATCAATCCTAGTTGCAAATATTGCATTTATTTCTTCGTGCGCTAATGATCATAACCTAGCCAAAAGATATAGCTCGGCTAAAGCTGAACTCATTGAAATTCATTGACTACATCGTTACAACTATACATTCCAGCGGCTTGAGCGCCTCCTCGCGCTACGCATCCGATCGCCCCGTCAGCAGCCTGCGCTTGCATCGGCTGTGTCCGGCGTCCACGTGTCACCTTGACCGCGATATCGCCTGTCGACCGGCCCTTCGCATCGCCACCATCTGAGGAGCGTAACCTAACAATTTCAATAGTCTTGTTATCTGTCTATCAAGTAAGTTTATAAAATTATTACTCAAGATGCCGCGAGATGAGGAGAGTTTTGATAATTCCCTGCGAGACCTAATGTCAAAGCGAAGCTCATATAAAGGTAGACTTACCAAATTCAAAAATTACTTAGAGTGTTTAATGAATGCAAAATCTGTGCCGCAAGTAGAAGTCAGTAAGCTATCAATTAAGTTAAGCCGGTTTGAAACATTGTTCTCTGAATTCGATGAGTTGCAAACACAGATAGAGGTCTTGAATGTTGATGACCAAGATGTCGAGCTTAATACTAGGGACGCTCTCGAACAAGATTTTTGTTTCTGCATTGCTACTGCTCAACAACTAATTGAGGATAACTCCTCACCAAAGAAACCCCCGCACTCTTGCTGTTCCAACAATGACAATGATAAGTCAGTATTAGGGTTTAAGTTGCCAACCATCCAGATTTCTAGATTTGATGGATCATATTTTAAATGGCTAGAGTTTAAAAACGTATTTACCTCCCTGATCCACAACAATGAAAAGATTAAAGATATTCATAAATTTTACTATTTGAACTCCTACCTGGAAGGGGAGGCTGCCCGTGTAGTTAGTAATCTAGAGGTCATGGACAAGAACTATGCCACAGCATGGAAGCTTCTATGCGAGCGCTACGATAACAAGCGTCAGTTAATTAATAATCATCTAAAAGCATTGTTGAGTGTTGAAACAGTTCGGGAATCAGAAAAGTCCTTGCGTTTCATTGTTGACCATGTTTCAAAAAATCTGCGCGCCCTCCATACATTAGGGTTGCCTACTGAGAGTTGGGATATGATTATAATTTATTTAATTTCTCAAAAACTAGATTCAATCACAGCTCTCAAGTGGGAAGAGTGCAGGAGTACTATAAAGGATTTGCCTACCTTAAGTGATTTTTTCGAATTTCTTATAAACAGAGCAGATGTTTTCGAAACTATTAACAAAAATAAAAACCTCAGGCGTAGCTCTGGTGCAGAGGTGTCTTGTTCTCCTAAAAACAAATCTCAAACAAAGTCATTTGCTACAACTTCATCTATCTCAAAGGCTATTGTATGCTATGTATGCAAGGGTAAACACCGAATCTATGAATGTCTTGCATTCAAAGCTAAATCTATACAAGATAGATTGTCATTAGTGTCTTCTTTGAACCTATGTAGGAACTGTCTCCGCGGAGACCACAGTGTTGACCAGTGTAGGCTTCCAGGTGCTTGTAGGATCTGTAAACAGCGTCACAATACTTTGATACATGTCTCTGAGCCTATAGAGGAATCAAGTGCTCCTAGCGAAACTGTCTCAATGTCTTTGTTGTCCTCAACCGAGGTATTGTTATGCACGGCAATGGTTGATGTAGTCAATCCCTCCACTAATGAGAGACTATCAGTGCGTGCCCTTCTTGACAGTGGGAGTCAATGTTCATTTTTGACGGAGTCAGTCAAACAAAGACTAAGGTTACCTACTCAAAGTACTGACACAAAAGTCATAGGTATAGGTGGCAACAAGTTAAATGTCAATACACAGCGTTGTCTAGTTCATATTAAATCAAGATGTTCTGCCTTTAGTACATCTATCTCCTGTCTTATCCTGCCTAAGCTCACTGGCAGGCTTCCTAAAGTCGCATTTGATGCACACTATCTCAACATTTCTAATTTTCAGTTAGCTGATCCTAAGTTCAATGTGCCTTCTGAGGTCGACATGATCCTGGGTGCAGAGCTATTCTGGAGCATCATAGGTACCGAACAACATTCCCTTGGTGAGCATAGCCCTACTTTACGCAGCTCTCTACTGGGATGGCTAATAGGAGGACCTATAGGTCTCACTCAATGTACTTCCAAGATATCCAAACCGATCAATTGCAACTTCGCCTGCAGCGATGATCTTTCTGATCAAATTTCCAAGTTCTGGGAGCTAGAAAAAGTCCCAGATCAACCAAGTTATACTGAGGAAGAACGTCTGTGTGAGCAGCACTTCCTCGAGACTACTACTCGCTATGATAATGGTCAATTTTGTGTTAGAATCCCACTACGTTGCAATAGAGATTGTCTAGGGAATTCCTACACACTAGCCGAGCAAAGGTTTCTTAGTCTTGAAAGACGCTTTGTTAAACAACCTTTACTTAAGCAATTATATGTTGATTTCATGAGGGAGTACGCAGACCTAAGACACTTATCTGTGTACGACAACATCCCGCCTGATACAGCATACTATATTCCTCATCTACCTGTTTTGAAACTAAGTTCTGAGTCAACCAAGATCAGAGTTGTATACGATGCATCTGCCCGTACGACGTCTGGATTTTCGGTCAATGACCTCCAAATGATTGGTCCCAATGTTCAAGACTCATTATTCAATATATTAATTCGCTTTCGCCAACATAAATATGTTTTGGCAGCAGATATCGAAAAGATGTACAGAAGTATAATTGTACATGAAGCAGATCGTGACTTACAGCTTATTCTATGGAGGGAAAACCCAACGCAGCCTTTACAAACACTGCAACTAAATACTGTTACGTATGGTTTTGCTAGCTCCAGTTTCCTCAGCACAAGGTGCTTATGGCAATGTGGGGATGAATGTAAGGAAGCTAGAATTTCTGACATAATTAAAAATGATTTCTATGTCGACGATTTGTTGACAGGTGCTCAGTCCGAGAAGGAGTTGTTCCACATACAGCGTTCTGCCAGTGATGCCCTAGCAGCTGGAGGTTTTCACTTGAGAAAATACCGCTCTAATTCAGCAGCGCTATTGAAATCCTCCGCTTCTAATGCTCAAGGTGATCTCACTATCAGTAATGCCGCTAGTACTCTAGGAATCAGCTGGAACTCAACGTCTGACCAACTTAATTTTCCTGTTAAGTTTTGTGATTCAGATCTGATCACAAAGAGAACTATTTTGTCTTGTACCTTTAAGGTATTTGATCCACTTGGTTTACTCTCTCTTTGCACTATAAAACCTAAAATCATCATTCAAAGGCTTTGGTCAGAAACAAAGCTTGGATGGGATGATAAGGTCCCACCTCATATTGAGCCCGAGTGGCTAAAGTTTGTGAAAGGTTTTCAAAATATATCCAGTCTTCATATTCCTAGGCAGGTTTTGATTGATGATCCTATTCGAGTTGAGATGCATAGTTTCTGTGATGCGTCTGAGCTTGCATACGGCTGTTGTGTTTATCTCAAGTCATATAATAACAAAGGTCAAGTTCAGGTACGCTTCTTTGTGCCAAATCAAAGGTGTGTCCTACAAAGCGCCAGACAATCCCTCGTTTGGAACTCTGCGGTGCTCTCCTGAGCTCAAATCTAGCCAATGCTGTTACACAAGCTTTGAGGTGTCAGGTTAATCGTCATGTATATTGGACAGATTCCAAGGTTGTTCTAGGGTGGCTGCGGACCTGTAAAACACCAAAGACCTTTGTAGCCAATAGGGTGGCAGCCATTCATGAAATCACAGACTCTAGTTCATGGCGGTATGTTCCTACATCTCAAAATCCGGCAGATCTAGTATCGCGAGGCGTGGATCCCTCCAGTATAATTCCTTGCCCGCTATGGTGGCATGGGCCTACTTACTTATTGGAGCCAGAGGAGTCTTGGCCCAACCAAGATCAAGATATAAGTGCAGTCCAGCTACCTGAGCTTAAGGTTCATATAGTTGAAAGGTCTAGTGATCCATTTTTTAATATATCTAATATATCTAGATTCACATTCCTACAACGCGCTTATGCGTGGATGCTGCGTTTTATTAATAATGTAAAGAATCCTTATCATAAGTTTACGGGTGCTTTGCATGCTTCTGAGCTTGAGAACTCACTGCGTCTGTTAATTAAGATCTCACAAGGAGAATCCTTTCAGAGTGAATTGAACTTACTATCTAATAACAAGCCACTTAATCCTAAGTCAAGTCTAGCCCCTCTCAATGCATTTATCGATGCTAATGGTATATTGCGAGTAGGCGGTCGTTTAGTCATGTCGGATTTCGATTATGATAAGAAACACCCAATCTTGTTGCAAGCTAACAGTCATTTTACAAAAATTTTGTTTCAGTATGAACATGTTCGCCTAATGCATGCTGGTCCTAACCATCTTCTAGCTTCTATAAGAGATCGTTTTTGGCCTATTGGTGGAAGGAATCTAGCTAGGCGCACAACTAGAAGTTGTGTGAAGTGCCGACGGTTCAAAGGAGAGACTATGACTAATATCATGGGTAATTTGCCTAAGGAGCGTCTAGTAAATGATTACCCCTTTAGTATCGTTGGCTCAGATTTCGGAGGTCCGTACATGATCGTAGATAGAAAAGGTAGAGGTGCTAAGATAAGCAAGTGTTATTTATGTATTTTTATATGCTTCACATATAAATGTGTTCATCTAGAAGCTGTTAGTGAGCTTTCTACTAACGCTTATATCTCAAGTCTAAAACGCCTGGTCTCCCGAAGGGGCGTTCCATATATGCTCCTGAGCGACCAGGGCCGTAACTACGTAGGTGCTGCACGCGAGTTAACGGAATTCTTAGCATCCAGGGAATATCAAAACTCTATCATCGATTTCGCGTCCAAACTAAATATTCAATTTAAATTTTCTCCTGCTTACGCTCCTCATTTTGGTGGACTGTGGGAGGCCGGCATTAAGAGCGCAAAATTCCACCTAAATAGAATCATGGGAAATGCACATTTGACCTTTGAAGAATTATCTACCTTGTTTAATCAGGTTGAAGCTATCCTCAACAGCCGCCCCCTATGTCCTCTCAGCTCCTCTCCCAATGACCTCCAATGTCTCACCCCTGGGCACTTTTTAATTGGCAGACCTCTTACCGCTCTACCTAGCTCTTCATTCGAACAGATCAAAGAGAGTCGCTTGACCAGGTACCAGCGTCTGGAGAGAACCAGGCAGCATTTCTGGAAGAGATGGTCCAATGAATACGTGGGAGAGCTACAGCAGAGAAGAAAATGGCACACCAAGCGAGAAACCCTCAAGATGAACGATCTCGTGCTGATAAAGGAACCAAAAGCTCCACCACTTTGCTGGCGACTTGGACGAGTGAACAAGTTGTATCCTGGCTCCGATAACATTCCTCGTGTAGCTGACGTAACCACCGCCCAGGGCACCGTGAGGCGTGCTCTCAACCGGCTGTGCCTGCTGCCATGTGCTGAGTCTGCTTGAAGCCATGCTTCAAGGGCCCGGAGGATGTTCGCGCCATGCCACGAGAATGTGCAGCTGGGCGCCGATGGTGTGGCCGCGCCAACGGGATGTCTATGATGTCTGTGGTGGCGTCTTTGCGCGGTGTTGTGTCTGTGCTGTCAAAATCTATGAATCTATTCCCTTCTTGTAACAATGTCTTTCTAGTTTGTAAAATTAATAATTCTTAATCTATTAAAGTCCTAACTCCTAAGTCAACTTTTATTTCAAATTATTTTCATCATCATTCCCAACTTACAACATCACTGGGCACATGGCCGCACCAATCAGAATTAGTTATAACTGCAGGAAAAATAAAAGAACAATCAAAGTTATAATTATAACCATTTAGCATATTTAACAAAGGCATTCTAACAATCTTCTCACGGTTAAAGAGCAGAACAGATTTCATGTATGATGCAAAAAGATGGGATTTTTCAGTTTATCATCATCACTTGGTGCCATCTTCCGATCAAAGTTCCGTGGTCAATTCGCTTTAATTGTGGGTAATCGAGTCCGGTCCACTCTCTTATGTCGTCCAGCCATTTCCTTCTTTGACAACCAGGTCCTCTCTTGCCCAATATCTTCCCTTCCAATATAACTCGTGGAAAGGCAAACTGGGCACCTCTCTGCAGGTGTCCAAAGAAGCTCAGTTTGCTCCGCTTGATAGTAGGCATAAATTCTTTTTTTTCATTCATTAATTGCTTTATCTAAAAGCATAAATTTAGGCAGACAAATGAAGGGACAAGCATGAATATCTCCATAGGACAATCAAATCAGATACTTATAATATATAAGCTTAAATTTTTATATTGCATCTTTTCACTTCTCAACCGAAGTAATAAACCCTGGTATTTCTAGGAACAAATGTGTCCTTATCGCTATATTAACAGGACACAAGGGACAAAGTTTCAGGGAAGTTTTTTGGAAGTGTGCCAATAGAAAACTCGCTAGCCGTTTTGTACTCACAATCTCTCTACGACATCTACTTATAAGCACTCGTTTCCATGTCTCCGGCTTCCGTCTCCACGGTGGCAATACAAATTGCGGCCTTGTACCCTACTTTCGTGGCGCAATTACAGAAACAATACATTATGCTGTTTATAACGAGAAAACAGACGCGTGAACGTTGTTATTCTCTATGATAAATGATGAAACGAACTGTGAGGAATCAACTTTTACATAGCCAAATCCTTATGTATAATTTGATTAAAGCATTATCACTATCGCAATTCGAGATCGCCAAAAGCAATCGGAATCTTACAGGGATTTATTTTTTGATTAAATTTAAACCTTTTTGTTTAGATATTTTTATAACCAATATATCGTCTACCTCGTATCGTCTATCGTCTAAAAATGAGTGGGTGGGTAGTGGGTCGAAACCATAACCCTTAGGTGTTTATTCCGACCGCTTAACCAAGAATCTATTGCGCTTATTTATTTCCTCTAGAATATCGATTGCTGGACATTGTGCAAAGTCTCTTCCGGTGAAAACTTTATGCCGCCTCTCGGTCTAGTAGTGGCGCTATCAATATATCAATAGGTCTATTGCCATGACAGTGTCCAACCATTGCTGGACATCTTAAGAAGGACTCAACGCTCTAAGGTCTGCGCGAAGTGTCTTCCGGCGGAAATTGTGTCCAACTAGTGGTAGAGCTATCAATCAATGCATGAAATTATTGTGCGAAGTCGTCAATTGAGCGTTAAGGTGCTAAACAAAACATAGCGTCAACTATGACATACAGTTTCAAAACTAATTTAACAAAATTCTAGATGTTTTAATGTAAGATTAGAACTTTTGAATAATCTAGAAATAGCTGTAAAAGACACTATCTATAATTTAGTGTCCACGTTAACGGTCTTTAGAAATTATATTTAGTACAAGTGATATAACGATAAGCTTCTTAAAAGTGGTCTTGATAGACAGACGGTCTGATAACTTTTAACCTTTCATTATATAAGGACAATTAAACAGAGGACAATTGACAAAGACAGACAGCACAATGGCCAGCTATAATAATCTTGTCAGTTATTTTTGTTAACTGCTAAAATAATTGATATTTAAAAACAAGATTTAAATCAACTACTCTGTTTAACAAGTGATTTGTTGGCCAACTTTTTTAAACAATCCACTAAACCAATTTCGAAAATTTACTTCACAGACTCACGTGGGGCATAGGCACTTCTGGTAAAGCATGGCATTACAATCAGCACCAGAGGAACCGGACCAAATATAACATCAATTTACTGACTATTAAACTCCTCATAACAGAACTATGTACCCTACTTTCATACATTTTTTTACATGCAAAGGCTCACGATATCACGGTATCTCTCCTGACGATAAGTGAAGTTGCGGCCTAAGAAAAATACAATATTCTTCTGGTTTCAAAAATACCCAATTTTTTTTATTAATCAAGAAAGACCTCTGAAAGGCATCCCAGACTTTAAATATGCGTATGAAAAAAAGATGACGCAAAACTACGACATTAGACAATAGTCTAACAGATAAGAATCCTAGACCTGAATTTTTTTTTTATTCGTTGCATATTAACCCTTGACTGCAATTACACCTGATAGTAAGTGACGATGCAATCTAAGATGGAGGCGGGCTCTATGCACTGCAAATACCACTGCGACACGGAGGTGGTATGGCCCTTTGCTTTGGTGAGGCCATTGCGCCGTTAAGTGCCTAGGTTGGTAACTTAAATTAAATTCAAGCAGCATTGATGTGTTTAGAAACTAAGACATTAACGCAATTATTGCTTGGCACAAATATAGTGATGGTTGTTCACGGTCTGTTAGTTGTTATGATTATTGCACACGCTGCTGCAATCGCGTATGTTATTAATCACTTATTAACAGAATTATATGAAGAAGGTGTCCTTGTTGAAGTTACGTCTTCCAAATGTTGAAGACGTTATTAGCACGCAAAGTAGACTTCTGCCAGTTAAAAGAAAGCTTGCCTAGAAGATGTCTATTAAGTTATGTTTTGAAAGTGCACAACTGATACGTGACTGGTAACAGATGCTAGAAAAGAATTCCTCTACTTAGAGAAGTCGAGGGTGTGTGGTGCCAGCAACAATGTTGATGGCAATATTAGCGGTTCTGAGACCATGAAAAAAAAACAGTGGGTGCCTAGATGCAGAGATTAGACATCAACAACCCGATCAGTAATTGCTGGTTAGGAACGGGAATTTGTCCATTACCTGACGACCTGCAAACCTAAACCAGTTGAGACTCAAGGGTTGCAGGTTCGATTTCCATAGTAACACAAAATATGATTGTTGATTAAACAATGACAGCATTGGGTCTGGGTGTTTGTTATACCTCTGTTGTTCCAGATTCTCATAGCACAGGAGAACCCTTAGTTTGGGAACCATACACATCAAAGGCCTTAGTACTTAATATCTAGGGAAGTGACCATTTCTCTCAAATTCTTTGCCCCAGAATTTCTTCGATTCAAGAGTTAATGTAAATTTTTTGTTATAACAGAAACTATTGTGTTCACACAAAAGTAATAAACAGAGGATGAACTTTTTACCATACCCAAGCCACATATTTTGACTATGGTGGAGTATGTGAAGTTAGGGTGTATAGAGTTTGAAGCTTGGCTCTTCATTTTTGCTGATAACTTTTTGACAGTATGAGTTACTCTTCTTGTTTTTGAATTATTATAAGCCCAATTTAGTAAGGAGTTTAATTTATATTATTTAAAGTTACAATTTGACGGCCGAGTGGCGCAGTGGGTAGTGACCCTACTTCTTCTAGACTGTGGGTTCGATTCCCACATCTGGAAAAATGTTTGTGTGATGAGCATGGATGTTTTCCAGTGTCTGGGTGTTTATCTATATATTATAAGTATTTATGTATAGAATATATAAAAATATTCATCTGTTATCATAGCACCCATAACACAAGCAACTTACGAGTATGCTTACCTTGGGGCTATATAGCGATGTGTGTAATTGTCCTATAATATTTTTTTATTATTTTAATGGTGCTCAACTTAAAACCTAATAAAGTCAAAGTTAACTTAATAAAGTTAATTTAGTAAGAAAGCTTGTACTTTTGAAACAAAATTATATATTACAAACATGCCTTGGTCCCAAGCTTATGCTATTTTATTCTAATTTATATTACGGCGCTTGGAGGCAATTGGATCAGCTTTCAACGTCACACATGATGTAGAATCAATAATTTTATGCAATTAATATTGATTGAAAGATTATTTGAAAGGAGCAATTGTTGAGTTTCTTGGCAGCTGTTCTCAACAGAAACCGTCTTTCGAGATGGTGGTTGAATCACTACAAATAGTCTAACATGATGATTCAAATGTGCAAGTGAACATGAATTTTATTAGGGCCACTTCAAGAATCTTAAAATTTTGGAATAAATATGATACATCCTGGACAAGTACTTTTAAATTGTATAACACAGAAATACATTATTATCATCTATATCAATGTACTTAAACAAAGATAAGATAAAAGTAGTCAACTACTTTGGTACCGGAAGATTCTATGAATAGATTCTAAAAATAGCATTCTCCTTGGCCCAATAAGACGACGGTCCTGATTTATGTCTTCCCCCTCAAATGAAATGACCATTGTTTTTGTTAATGTAACACTAGATTCAAAACATATATGTTATAAATTTTGTATTTATTAGGTACTGTGCAGTGAATCAAAACTGAGAGGCACCCAGGTGACTTTATCAGTACCATTTCACCTATGCCTGATACCTGAGGGATTACAACCTCATTTAATGAATGATTTGATATTGTATATATAAGCAGGCATTACTTTGTGGAAGTTCATTATAATTTATGATTTATATTTTATTGATTACATGTCAGCCCTTGACTGCATTCATATCTGATGGTAAGTGGTAGCAGTCTAAGATGGAAGAGAGCTAACTTGTTAGAAGTAGGATGATATCTACACCCCTTTTGATTACTAGACAACATTTATTGATTTAGCATTCCCGTACAAATGCTCCCTTAACAATAAGTCTTTGTGAATATAGTGGTAACTAGCCACAGATGATAATTTATTCATGTTTCTATTTTTTGAAAATTAAATCGACAAAGTCCTAGAAAAAAAGTCAGTCAGAAAAACCCTCAATGCACAATTTACTCCAAACCTATAGCGTCTGCAAGAGATGTTAACTCTACAAAAATCAAATACACACCCCAATGAATAAATAAGTGAAAGTCAAACCCAACCCAAAATTAAGCTAACCAATGAGGCATTTAAGTATTACAATTGGGAGGATGGTTATTACAAATCGCAGTTTTAGATTACAATGAAGTGATAACAACAGTAATAAGTTATTCTAAGTGTACTTAGATACTTCATTTATAAGTACTGGCCTTGTAATGATACATACATAACATCACACCTCAGTCCCATTACTATGTTAAACCAATGCAGTTCAATTGATATTTTAAGAACGTTAATCTCTTTTGTACACATTGTACACACATTATTATTTATATTAGGTATACATTTAATAACTTTATTTTTTAATTCTTTTATTAAATATTTCTAATATCACCATTACCCATCTTTCCATCTAATGAGGTAATAACCATGTTAAAAGCGGTACAATAGTAATCTAACAAATAGTGTTATGTTATTTACCTTTCCTTTCAAAATAATACTTTATTTGTTTTTTTTCTAGCTGGTAAATTAATCTGATTAAATCTCTTACCCAGTTTTAATCTAATTATGTATTTAGGCCTGTGTGCACCAAGATTTTGGTTATCATAACCAACGGTTAACATAAGCTAACCATCGGTCACTATAAATGTACTGTTCACAACAACCCATCCGCCGGTTAAGGACTTAAACTGGGCAGTTATCTTAACAGTGCTTACGTCCATAACCGGTGGACGGGTTGTCGTGAACAGTAAATTTATATTAACCATTGATTATGATAACCGAAATCTTGGTACACACAGGCCTTAGAGGTATCAACTCTATAATTAGGTCTTACTTGTATTGGAGACATACCAGGAACAACACTTGTAACTCAAGAATAGCTGGACCAATTAGCATGATCTTTGATCTAAATAATTTCCTTACACATTTAGCATGGAACAGCTTTTCCCGATATGTTGGTTATTCAATTATGCCATAACAGCTGAAGAGATATATAGTTGAATTTGTGCAGTGATATAGATAAGCCTCCATTTTATCAAGATATTTCCAGGAGTATGGAGTAGGAGTATTTAAGCAAGTAAAACCGCAGGACATAGCTAGTTTTATGAAGTCTTTATAGACAATATACAACTCAAGACATTGCACCTAATATCAAAGGTTATTTTAATAACTAAAATATATTTGTGTAGAAACATTGAATTAATCACATTATATTTTATTTAAATGCACAAAACGTTGGAAAGGTTACTTTTAGTTACGCGTCGAAAATATTCACATGTTTGTATGAATCAGCGACCTAAGTGAAATGCATGATAACAACTGTAAACAAAAAATCTGTTTGTGTAACAATAATAAGTTTACGCGTACAAAGTTAATTAGTTTTTAATTTGTGAGTTTTGTTTTTAAAGGATGCTCGCCACGTTTTTAATATTAAATAAACAATATTCTAAAACCGTTACCTTTTAAAACCGCAGGGCAGGCAGGTTACAGGAACAAACTAACAAAGTAAGACCGATCACCGATGTTATGAATTCTCAACGGTAAAAAAACACGCGTTATCTTACGGAGTAAAGTCTGTAAAACACCAAACACTAGAAATACGTAACAGGTATTAATTAGTTTGACAAATAACCAGTAATAAAATTTTATACTATCGTCAATTCAAAAATAATGAAATTTATAAGCAAATAAATTACACAACGCGACACAACACTTAACCATCGGCCGTTTTTCTTGCAAATTGTACGAAGACAGCTAGCTAGCATACGTCAAACGTCAAATGTCAGTGTCAGAGGATTTTCTTAAGTGGTGTTGCCATTTTTGAACACAGTTTTTTGTACTTTCTATAAATATATATGTGTGTGTGATATTATATTTTCCTTAAAAACTACGTTACATTCTTTCATTTTATTTCAAAAATGAATTTGATGTATTATCACCATGACCACAATAGTATTAGTTTTTGATTATATACTAGCGCCACCTAGTATAGAGAATGGTATTAATTTGTAAGAATGGCATTAGTTCATAATATCACCACTAGACGGCAATTTGATTAATGTCTCCTGTGATAGATGACGCTAGTATCAATTTGTGATTAACGAATTATTATAAATAATTTAATTAGGGACCTTCTTATCAATACGTACTTGTATTTAATGACAAAGTGGTACGCTTGACTACAAAATATGCTGTTAAGCTTCGCTATATCTTTTTTATAAAAATTATTAACACATAGATCTTCCTAGAGTAGTAGTTGTAGAGAAATCAAATGTAAAGAAATCCCCAAAACCTTTTTTTTTGATACTATATACGCTAGTGCTTAGCTACCTGAAGCGCCTGATGGTCAGGGAAGATGCAGCCTTCGGTGAAATGCGCTCGCTTAGAAGGTGCCTGTTCACTCTTGAATTGAAGATAAGATACATTGTAGGTAGTAAGGAAAACGAGAGCTGAAATGGCGTTCCATAATTTCGTAGTTCGAATCAGGAACAAGAAACCGAATCGTTTCAATTTTAATTTGCAGTTCTTCGACTTCGGAACGCGGACCAATGGAGTAAGGTATTGTTTAGTGATGAATGCAGAATTCTCTTAAATCAAATTGACGGCAGGCAAAGAATATACAGACGCAAAGAAGAACGATACATTCTGAGAAATTTTAAAACTAGAGTTGCATACGGTGGTGGATCAATAATGGTTAGGGCAGGCATTTGTTTGGGAGCTCGCACAGACTTGGTAGTGATTGACAGAGGGAGCCTGACTGCAGACCACTATATGAGAGAAGTTTTAGAAGAAAATGTCGTTTGCCCCACAAATCGGTGATGATTTTGTTGTTATGCAGGATATTGCTCGGCCGCATGCCGCTCGGGTAACTCAAGCTTATCTTAATGATATGAATATCATTATTATGGAGTGGCCGGCGAGATCACCGGATATGAACCCAATAGAGCCGTTTGGGACTTGCTGAAACGAAAAGTTAAGTCCAGAATTCGAGCTCCTGCCAATGTGGATGAACTGCGAGATGGCATAGTTGAGGAATGGCGGAGACTATCCCAGGAGACCATCGATAACATCATTCTCAGTATGCCTAGACGCGTAGAAACTTTAATAAGAACACGTGGAGGAAATACGCGATAATAATCACCATTTTTCTAATTTAATTAATTGTTATTTTAATATCAATTTTCACTTTTGCCGGTTACATTAAAAGTTCAAAAATGTACCATTTTTCACAAATAGCCTTTACTCGCAAAATCTATTCTTAATGTGATCTCATTGAAAGGAAATCAAATGAAACTTTAAATAACAAAAGAAGTGTAGTAAGTAGATTTTAAAATAAAACCATATTTTTTTTATTATGGACCTTTTTTTATGTACCGCTAAAAATGGTGTGTTTAGTACAATAATCTATGCTTTATACATTAACTAGCGGCCCGCCCCAGCTTCCCACGGGTGTAATGTTGGCATGTACCAACGGAGGCGCACGCACGCTCGCGTGACCGCCGAACGCTAGTCCCTGCTTTTTGAATCTTACATATCTTGGAAAATATTCACTTAAATTACAAAATATTTACTTAAATTACAAGTGTCGTATAATGTACTCTAATAGTAGAGTACGAGTAGGTTACGTGTCAATAAATCTCTAAAAAATAAAAAAAAATTGAACCGACTTTAAAACGATTTCTACTTTAAGCACGTTACCAAAAGTGCTTAGCTTTTTACCGACTTCATAAATATGCTTAAATTAAAGCAACTAAATAACGCAGATATTTTTTACTTTTTACTGTATTTTGAAGTCGGTTCAATTTTTTAATTTTTTTTTTAATTCACTGATTGAGGAATGCCCTGTTCATTTTGACACTAGTAGATAATGGTTACCCTTGTCGTAGAAGGAAGACGCCTTGCCGCACGAAATCGCATCGTAACAATTCGAATCGCTACTTACTGCGTTGCGAATTCGCATCGCGTCGCATCGCTGTTATGTATACAGACCCTTTTAGCTGCGATCTTATTTACTAACATTTACCAACAAGCTATGGGCCGTCGTAAAGAAATAATGAAACTTAAGACAATTTAGATCTCTTCTCTCAATTTAGATCTCAATTTAGAATCCTAATCGGCTCAGCTGGGAGTCGAACTCAGGACCTCCGTCTTATTATTCCACACCAAGAAGCCACATCACTGCGCCACGAAGGCCGTCAAAAAGTATTAGGTATAGATAATCAAACAACAAAATAACTGAAAACATTTTATTTGATCCATAACTTTGTTTCATATAAATAACGCTCTTTATAATTATAACTGGAAGCCTCTACATTAAAGTAAGTAGTGTTTATATAATTATAATTCACATTATACAACAATATAATAAAATAGTAAGTAAAATGTATGCCGCGATATAATTCTCATCTAAAGCACTGTGATTTAAAAACAAATATCTAAAAAACATTTTGAAGGTAGATGATACCAATATGTGGTGCTCAACATCGTAAATAAAACATAAATAAGTGTTGAACACACTATACAGTCCGTAAAATTAATAAATACTTAGAACATTATTTATAATAGCGTATAAATCCAAATAATTCCACGTACTTTTAAAATAATAATACCAACCGAAATGGATACAAAACAGTCGCTTTATTTTTAACAATAAACGACCAGTTTTTAATTATCATTCTTCTGTCATTAATTTCCGAAAGGATAACACTACTTTAAAACTGTTAATTTAGTGCGTGTTTCGTGAACTGACGCTTAGCACCTGAGGTTATAAAGACGCTGATTTGCAAGCACGAATTTTTATTAAATCTTAAATGTATAGCTACATATTCGCAAATTAATTAAAAATGTGCATTTTGGTGAACGTACTTACCTTCTAGCAGTTCTAGGCATTTGAATGAAATATTTTTATAACAATCTTTAAGTCTTATAAAATTTTAATTATTCTAGTACTTTTACAATAATCTGGTATATATTTACAATTTCACTGTTACAGTTACTTATGTATAAAATACTTTAAAATAGCTTAGAAATAATATCGAAGTAAATCTTATAAGTGGCAGGTAGAGCTGTTAGTAGGGCATTCAGTTTTCACCTAGAAAAATACATAATTATTAATAAAATGTAAGTAATTAATGTACACAATACATAACAAAATTATTTTCTATAGATATATCAATCGATTATCTACATTAAACAATTAATAACTGTAACATTATAACGTAAGCTTCGATATTTTCTTAATTATAACGTTAGACCAAGGCAACTAGGGACATGACTTTTTTTTACAAAAATATGCAATAATATTTTGGTTCCGCAATATCTTTGTCACTGTGCTATGTATTTAAATAGCAGAAGCGTGAAGTCTACCCAAAATATTTAGCTTTCAGCGTGTGAAGTTAGGCCTTGGAAACTTGTATATATTTCTATAGCAGCCAGGCGTAATGTGAATACGACTTGTTTCGATATATAATTTTATAATAATGTGATGCTCTGTTAAATTACAAATACCGCCGACATTGGCAAAATATTTGACATCATCTATTGTAGACCTGTCAATTTAGGTGTGGGATTAAGTTTAGCACATTAAGTTTAACCTAAGTACTAAGTAGCTCCCTGTTGTTAACACAATATAAAGTTAAAAATAGTTTTAAGTATGGTACCTATAATAAAAAATCTTAATATTTAAATAAATAGTAAGAAAATTATTAAGTAGTTTCTTTATAAAATATAAAAAATTTATATAAAAAGACGGTTAAGCCAAGTACATTAATCAAATTGTAAAAGCACACATTCTTGCGAGTTATTAAAATCTTAAAACAAATTAACTTGGTAATTACAATTAGTGCTCTACTAAAGCCAAACTCGATTGAGAATGCTTGTCAACAAACAAATTAAAAATTAAGGCAGAAATCACTAGTAATTTTACACCTAATTTTTTAAGTTATCTAACTTGTTAATAACGAATTCATGACAATAAATTAGATTAGTAAGCTTAAAAGTAATTAATATATTCAATATCTTTTAAATAAGATTTTATAAAAAAACAAAATAATTTTAAATTTATTAATATTAAATTTGTTTGTTGACAAGCATTCTCAATCGAGTTTGGCTTTATATAGGTAATTCGGGTTTAAACAAAACTCATAGGTATACTAAATTGACAGTTTTAGAAATACATGGTCCTATTCTAATATATTTTTTCCATCACATAATGTAAAAAGTTTTTAATTTTAATAATTGTAATCCTAATTTTTGACCTGCCAATTTAGTGTTATGTAAAGAATTACAGAAAGCAGAAATGTAACGTAGTAATAAAAATACATGCAAACATTGATTCACTTTATCATGCAAGGTAAAAACCAATCGCTGACATTAGTTATAAATTTCTTTCGTTCATATTTGGCACACAATGAAATATTATAAATAATATTCATATTTTTAACCGACGAAAAAAAACGGAGGAGGTTCTCAATTCGACACGTATATTTGTTTTTTTTTTTTATGTATGACCACGCATAACTTTTTACAGTGTTGTCCGATTTTGATAATTCTTTTTTTATTAGAAAGGGCATACATCCAAGATGGTCCCATTGTCATGTTAGGATCTGCTGATGATATCCTGGGGAAATTGAAGGAACTCTTCAAATTTTGGAGGCACGCTTACAGCGATTTCGGTTTTTGACTCGGTATCGGTAGCTTTTTGGCTACTAGTGCCATATAATATACTATGACAGTATAGTACGAGTACGCTACGTGGCGATAAATCACTAAAAAGTAAGAAATAAAATTTTTTAACAAAAAATAGAACCGACTCAAAACGCACTAAAAAGTAAAAAATAACTGTGACATTTAGTTGCTTTAATTTACTTAAGCATATCTAGGAGTTGGTGCCAGCCAAGTATTCTACTTTCAAGGACGTTACCTAGAACCCACAAACTGCTTTACTACGTAAAATAAATGTTCCTTAAACGTGGCTGGCACCGACTTTATAGATATGCTTAAGTAAATTAAAGCAACTAAATGTCACAGTTATTTTTTACTTTTTAGTGCGTTTTGAGTCGGTTCTATTTTTTGCTAAAAATTTTTTTTAAACACAAATGTAAAATCACAGCTGTAATATTGGTGTAATAATTTTTATTCGTATCAAATAAAATAACATGTTTATAAAGATAACATGAATGTGACTTTATATACACATATATTGCATTTACATTTAAAAATTAAAAAAACAAATCTAGATTTTATTACGCTTTTTAAGCACTACAATAATATTGGAATGTTACTTAGTCGTGTATTTTACTTAGGTATTTAAGCAAAGCTTTACATCTATACACACTAATAATATAAAATATCATAGAATAATATTAATATCATATAGGTACTAAAAGTTATAAGGGTTCGAAATCGGTAGTATATTTTATACCAGCGCTCTAAATTAAACAAGTCTTTTTAAATTTTACCATTTCTTAATTTTATTTTCGTCTATCTTCCTTCCACGTTTGTCTCTTTGCAAGTTTGTAAACCAGGATTAAGACCAGGATAATATTACACTGTCACTTTGACATTAAAAAATAAAACTATATAGAGTTATTATGTATAGTTTGGCTATTAAAGTAGAGTCTAAAATCGCCCGACAAATTTAAAAAATAGTACAAATGTTGGAATAACTAAGTTTGATACTTGCAATTTAATTGTTTTTATATTTTTGGCGTACCAATGTGTTTTTAATGTCAAAAACGCGATTTTTTTTAATTTGCTCTATCACTATTAAACTTTCGTAATAATAGTTATTCGACCTGTCAATTTAGTGCTACACTACCGATTTAGCACCAGTTTGACATCATATTACAAGCATGGCGATAATCGTGATCATTGCCAACAGCAAGCCGAGCAGCGTCAGCCAATCCAAGTCTGCCAGGTGCTGGGAGAACATTAAGGTGTACGAGCAAGCTAACATCAACGTGCCTGAGTCGTGCCAATTGCGCTTTGACTTCGTACTATCGCCTGCCAAAATAATAAAAACAACGCAAACTATAAAGGTAAAGTTTTGCATTCCAAACAATAGTTATTGGTACAATAGCGTTTAGTTTAATAGGATAGATTCATAAAAATTAGTATAATGTTTCACAGCGCATGTATGTGGATCGTTCCTTCATTTTAGTAAAGAAATAAGATAACTAGATTTTAGCTGGTGGGAGGCTTTTCGCCGTGGCTAGTTACCACCCTACCGACAAAGACGTATCGCCAAGCGATTTAGCGTTCCGGTACGATGTCGTGTAGAAACCGAAGGGGTGTGGATTTTCGTCCCACTCCGAACGAGTTAGCCCGCTTTCATCTTAGACTGCATCATCACTTCATCAACATCAGGTGTGATAGCAGTCAAGGGCCAACTTGTAGTCGATAAAAAAAAAATAAAAAAATAACGGAATAACAGAAAACAGCGACTCAATGAAAGTAAAATTAATCACATAAGGTTCAATAAGATCAGATTTTTTTGTCTATTATTATTTACTTAAGTATATCATATTTTACGTCAGATTTTTGTCTCAAATTATCAAATATAAGCTTTACTAGGACAAGACCTCATTGACTCCTACGTTTGTTTTAAAGATATGCCTCCTTGTCAAAAACAGACAAACAGATAGACCCATAAAGATCCATTTATTTTCTGTGTTATTAAATGATTTATTCACTGTGAAACTCCATTAATTTTTTTTATGAATATTTGTTGTTAACAATGCAAACGTGTAGGATTTACTTGATTTTTCAATGTATTTGTTCAAAAACAATTCTCTGGGCTCTCCACATATTTATATAACCTTTTTTCAAGAATAATAGTCTTAATCCCTTAACAAATGCATTGAAAAAAATAAAAAAACAGCACACAATATAACAAAATGATTAACGAACACAAATAAGCGGGATGCAAATGATCAAAGTGAAATTCGACAACCATGCATGATCTATGACAACGTACCTTTTTTTTCATTTTGTGTATTACTGTTTTGCCTCTTAGCTCTCCAAGGGACTACGTTAGTTGGCAGTGAACTGTTTTGACTAGTGCTTTCATCAACGGAAAGCCTTCTCAAATGCTGAGTCATTGTGTTTACTAGTTTCGGCGAATTCAAGTCGTTGCGTTCCTTATTCTCATTGTTATTATGGCTCGCTTCTTTATTGTAATCGAGTTTGAAAATTGTCGCAAGTTCTTCCGAAGAGTTGTACTCGGTCGAATCAGCTGTATCCTTTTTATTTTCTAGATCGTCTTCGTAAATAGAGAGGTTTGCAGATGTTCTATTAGTTATATCAGTGGCAACATTATTTTGTGTTAGTTCATTTAATTTTTCACTGACTTGTTTTAATGCTGGTTCAGTGCTATATAGAGAACCTTGTTCCTTTTTGGGTGATTTTGATACAAATAATTTTTCATTAACCTCTGTAATACCTGCGATTAGATCCGATATTCCATCTTTCAATTCTTTAAACGCTCTTATTTCGTTAAGTTCTTTCAATGCATCATCTGTGTTCAAAAAAGGATTGAGAGGATTAAAACGCAGCGGAGGTATTTCGGGCTTGATCTGATCTGACATCGCAACCTCTTCGGTGTCGTCTTTTATCGTTAATGGTACAACATCAGGCTTTACATTGGTTTCATCAGGTAATACTGTTATTACTTTTGCTTTAGATAACTCTTTTATATCATTTATATGATTATCTACTTTATAACTTTCGTCCTCAAGTTTTAGTTCTTTTTCAAAGCTATATTTTAACTGATCCTCAACTTTATGAAGTTGATCAGATATTTTTAACAAACTTTCTTCAGTGTTTTTCCCTTTTGAAATATCATTAGAACTATCTACAGTTACACTAGATTGGTTATTATTTTTTGTAAAAGGTTTTACTCCATTATTACCGAAATTAGATGGATCCTCATTATTTTTATTAGTTAGTTCATTCATAAAACTCAATCTACTGTCTGATATTCTGCTCTGGATGTCCGAAGTCTCATTCTTGTTTCGATTTTTGTCTAATTCAGCTAAAGCCACGCCTAGCTTATTACTAGTGTCCATAGCTTCTTGTGCAAGCATGCTAAGAACCTGTTGAAATTCATCTTTTGATGATCTTTTAAAAGCTTGTGGTGATCGGTTTGATGGGGATGAACTTTTGGACTTATCACATGATGGTGGTTTAGCAACACAAACATCATCTTTATGAATGAATGAATCATCTTTTGCAAAATGATGTGAAGGTGTATGAGTGCTGTTGACAAACAAATTGACAGTATTGTGTCTTTGTTTTACCTTGTTCCGTGGATAGAGGTCCTTTTGATTGTCATTTTTCTCAAACGTATCTCGTAACCTTCGCATAACATCGCTATTACTGTGCGTTTTTTGTAAATTCGACACTTTACCCATATTTAAGGCGTCATCTATTTCTTTTTGAATCATGGAAAATATATTTGCAGATAAAGACCGCACTGCTCGTTTCTTTTTAATATTTGCTGCAGAATCTTTCATAAATGGATAATCAGCATAGCAATTATTATTTACATAACCATTTTGTTCACCATTAAAAAGTGATGAATGTCTGTTATCTTTCCTCAGACTTCTATAAGCTAAATCATCGGCTACAATATCAGGAGACCTTTTTGGTATAAATCGGGACCTTCCTTTATTTTCTGGCGTAGCATGTAAATAATCACTCTGAGGTGCTGGAGATATTGGACCCACAGGAATACCAAAAGGTGGTTGTGGATCAATAGTTTTGAGTCTACTATTAGTTTGCTTTATGTTTCTATACACTACATCATCGTGAATGACGTCAGGCTCATTGCGTTCTGACTGTCTATCATCATCAGACGCATAAGGAACGTAAACAGGGGACGCTAGCATGTAACTAATTTGTGCTTGTGTATCTTTGACTGTCGGTTTATCTTTAGTACCAAATGAGTTCATTCTCCGGAATGCCATATCATCTTGTAATTTGTCAGGCAGAGTTGACCGTCGCGATAATCGTCGTAATGGTGTTGAAGGTTGACTACGTAATTGAATATCGTCATTTCCATTCCAGTCATTGAACTGTTCATTGAATTTTGGTGTCATCAATTCTCGGCGTTCAGCTCTGTCTAATAGATCTTCATCTCCTAAACCCAAACTATTATATATTGCTTCTAATTCATTTAGCGCATCGTCTAGATTTGTAGACTTCCGCCTCTCTGAAGTTTTTTCTTCATCAGATGCCAAATTGGAACTAGATACATAGGTATCAGATTTATGTCTTGCATGAGTTTTTGTTGGTGAAGTGGTAGGTTTTGGTTCTATAGTAGTAGATCGTTTGTACTCTGTAGTTGCTTTCCATACTTTAGCACCGTCAATAGTATCAATGGACTTTATTTTATTCGATGTATCAGCACCTTCTTTGCCATCTTGGGACTTATTCCATAAAGTGTTTTTAGATTCTGGGTATAATCTTTTAGTTTGTGTAGGTCCGGTAAATTCACTTTTACTTCTTGAGTGAGCAAAAATATTCTGTTGTGGTTTTTGCTTTTCAGCATCATCAATTTTCTTCCAAAATTCAGATGCGTTTCGTGGTCTTTGATAAGTTTTGTTACTGAGATCTGAAGAAACTTGTGAGTCACTCAGATATTGGTTTTGGTAACCATTTTGACTAGTTTTAATACTAATAGGCCTGCGAGATCTTGGGTTATCATCAGCATAATATAAATAGTCCTGCCTCAGTTGCGCTGGTTCTGGCTTAACCGGGTAACTTTGGTCTAATGCTCTTCTCAGCGGAGTATTGTTTACAAAATATCCGTAATGCTTTGGTTCAGCTGACACAGACGCTGGTCTTCGAGGTTGCTCATTCTTAACTAGATAATTTTGAATATATTCGTTATCTTGCATCGCAATGTGATCTTCAGACGTCGATATTGGTCTACGTAATCCATTCATCCCATAATTGACAAATCTTTCCTGACTCCTTCTCATTATTCTTTCAAAATCATTATTGGGTACACCATATTTTACACTGGAATTATTATTAATTATTCTATCTCCTACTGGAGGATTGTTTTCATACAACATTGATACAGGCGTTACAACCTTCCGATGCATATCACGTGGAGGCGGCACCGGAGGAGCTTTTTCCTCTTTTTTTGGTACATTTCCCAAAGGGAACTTTACACAAATTATATTTTCAGGATTTTCATACTGACTCGAAACACTTCCTTCTCTATTGTTATTAACATGAAGCGTTCCTCGGTGAACGTTGTTAGCTGAATATTGGATGGCATAATTAATACGTTCATTATTTACTTTGGCATTAAAATTAATAGATGAAGGGTAACTTTGCGTCGATGGAAATGATGATATTGATTCAGATTTCATTGGTCGTCTTTCATTTGGAATTATGTGATCCGATGCTATGTTATTTCCTGTTTCGCGTTTGCATGTACCGTAACCACTACTTTGACTTGTTGGTGTTCTTGTTAACATTTCAACCTCAGCTTTTGTGTAACCTTGTTGCAGTAATTCAGCTTCTTTGTTCAATTGGTTTTCTTCATCGCGGGATAACCTTTTAATATATCTTTCGTTTCGAGCATTTCTTGATCTTTTATTCAAAGAACTGTCTCGAGATCTCATCAATGAGTCATCACTTCGAAATCGAATCATGGAAGAAGAATTTGAAGATGATTTTAAAGACTCATCTTCACTACTCGAGTCTCCTTTCATGCTATTTCTAAGAGCCTCAACTCGAGCTTTTAATCTACTTTTCCTCTTTTTACGCGAAGGTGTTTCTAAAATCCCTTTTCCTACACGAGACTTTTCATCTTTTATCTGAATGGCTTCTTTTGGAGTATACACTTCCTGGCTATTAGCTTTGTAATTGAGAAAGCCAGCCGAAGGATCAGACAAAACCCCATCATCGTTAAGATCGTAGATGTTCGGGTTGGCTAAGCTTTGAGCTCGTCTTGTATCCCTGATCACTATGTGATCAAAGTTGTTAACTGCTGGGGATCGTTTTTTCTTTTTACTTTTCCTTTTGGACGGCGAATGGTTAGTGCCGCCATCTTCACTTTGCGATGATGAACCACTTTCCTCTTCTTTCTTTTTCCTTCTAAAGAGTTTTCCGATAGACCATTTTTTGTCCTTTTTAGAGCGTTCGACTTCTATTTCTTGCTGAAGTGGTCTGTCTAAATTACGCTGGACGGAAGTGTACTCTTCGTTATACGGCCGGTAAGATGTATTTGCCCCCGTGATGTCTCGATGTGGAACAGGCGGTGAATTTACAGTCTGAAAAAAGAGAAAAGGGAATTTGAATAATACTATTCTCATATATATATTAGTCTAAGAAAGTAATAATATAAAATAGAATAATAAGATTCATCAAAAAATGGAGAGTTTCTTTCATCTAAGAAATTTTAGTAATTATTTTCATCCTGAACTTAGGAGAGTGGTGGTGTTACACTACATGCCTTGGAGAGTTCGCTAAGCTCAGTCGCGGTCATCATAAGTATGTGATAATAATCATTAGAGACAAAAATATAATATTTTTATATAAATATAATATAATATTTTAATTATAACATTCCGTTCTCTATTTAAGGAGGGAAGCCTAGCTCTGTAGCGGGCCGATCAAATAGGATAAAAAATGATTATAAATAAGATAAAATGAAATGTGTCTTTTATACGTAAAGCGTTACAGAATCTGTTTGCCTAAGACCCATCCACGTTTATAATAAGACGAAATTCAGCAAAGGGATTTTTTTCTATCTTTTTATTATTTTTAGTGACACACGTCTCGTCCCTCTGTCCATAAGATTAATGACCAAGGACAGAAGGTTGGCTACGTTTCAACGTTATGAAATACATAATATTCGCTTTTTATCTGAGCGTTTGGTGTCAAATCAAGGAAGTAGTTATACGTATAGTTTATTATGAGATAACGAGGTCGCAAGTTCAGTGATGTTTCATAACAGACTTATGTACTTATGCCAAATGTTATTTTAGCGTATTTAATGAAAGTTTCTGTATTAAATGTTCCTAGTTTAAGTTCTTTAATAGGGAACTAGCTGACTGTTCGAAATGTCTCGTTGATCAAATGTTGTCTATGCCATAGACTCCAGAGCTCTAAAGCCATGAGGTCAAATTATTACAGGAGTCGTGTCTCTAAAAGTACGGTAAGGTATCGGGCCCGATCATTACAATGCCAAGCCCTGGGTATCTCTCTAAGCCTGCGAATGTATAATAGAACAGCGTGATGAGCATGGTCGTATTAGGGGAAAAGGTTTTGGGGGTCCAGAACCCACTGAACATATCCATTTATAAAGTCCAATATATATACCGCTGACAGAGAGACGGACGAGTGGCGAATGACAAGGCGAATCTATAATATTTGAATACGACTCCCCCCCCTTTTTTTACCCGACTGCGTCAGAAGGAGGGTTATGTTTTTTGAGTATGTATGTACGTCCATTTCTTCGGCACGCGCTACAGCCTAAACGGCTGAACGGATTTTGACATGTGAGGTGTCGTTGAATTTGTCAAAATTATGGTAGTGACATAGGCTATATAAATTTTCAAAATGGCGGCTGTAAATGGGGGAAAAAGGGGGATGTGTGCATTTTTTTGGTACCAATTGAAAGGTCGTAAAAAGACCATTTCAAAAATATAAATATCATATCATGTTCATATTAGTTTTTTAACAAAAAATGGCAAAAAGTGTACTAAGTGTACCGTCTCATTTCTATACCATAAACTAAAACTAAAAAGTCTCAAATAAAATTATTATTATAAAAACAAAAACCCGATTGCTGCAGGCGGGGACAAATGTAGTTTTGGTAGATCTTTCTTTCCCCGCAGGTTAAAGTATTTTGTCCCTGTTTGCAGCACCATAAAGTATTTAGAATTTTATACAGATATAGTGATCCTTGTTTTTCTCTTTTGAGTTCATAACTTCTAAGCAGTCGGGTTTTTGTTTTTATAATAATAATTTTTGAAAGCTATAACTACGTTTGTGGTGGTGTTTAAGCTTCCAATCCTTCTACAATATGGAAACAGTTCTAGCAAAACGTTTTGTATGCGTCCATGGTATACCTATCGACTACGTATGTATGCAGAGTCAGTTTTAACAGTTATTTTACCCTGCTGATACCGTGATATTAGTATTTCCTTACAGTACCTACAAAATTAATTGCTCAGACTAACAGACAAATTGTTCCAATTTAATTAAGGACGAATCTAAACGTGCAACGCTCTAGCGTCATTCAATATCACGATTATTTGAACATCGTTCTAATTACTCTTATGGCCTATATTTTGATGCAGTTTAATTAATTATAGTACAAATAAAGATTTATGAACTGTCAAGTCCGATTTAGGAGGACGTAGTGTCGTTTTCTTTTTATATTAATAGAAAAACAGGTGGTCCTAATACAGTTTGACTAACTTACCGCAGTAAGTATCTACGTAGTAGTTAATACGCTATACAAAGACATCTTAGTTTTTATTTCTACCTGAGCAATAAAATTAAATATTTTTCAATGTAGTTCATTATGCTGTTTAAAAAAGTAATCAATAAAATGACGTATAGGTATTTGTTTCCATATAGACCATAGATACTTGATAGAGACCAGTGTCGCCGGGGAATACCCGGATATAGTGTCGTTTAGATAAGTCAAAAGTATTTTTTTTAATAACTAAGCATAAGACATACCCACACTAACCCTGTGTAATATCTATGGATCTTTGAAAGCGACGTTGTACCTTTTTTTTAAATAGAGGGTAAACGAGCAAGCGGATCACTTGATGTTAAGTGATTACCGCCGCCCAAGAACAACTCCAGAGGCGCCACTGATGCGTTGCCGGCCTTTGAGGTGTTTATTTACTCTCCCCTTGAAAATCCCCAAATTGTAAGATTGTGGAAACACCGAAAACACCTACAGAAATCTAACTGAACATAACACATTGCATTTATTCATAGACCACAAGAAAAATGCGTAGATGTCTTAAGAATACATTTAGCTCAATTCATAATGGCCCTGGTACACTATCGAGCTTTGGCAGTGTTTAGCGAGGGTGTAGAGTAGCATATTAAAAATGTTTCGTAAAGAACTTACAGGTAAAAATGACGCGAAATAGTTATTATTAGCAACCTCGACCATCGCCACCATGGTTTAATCAACACTTATTTCAAGCACGTTCACAAATACATTGACACCCACCGCTATAGCTTTTGGCACCTAAACTACACATCATAATCTATTTAATAACGATGTATTGACTATAAGTCTGCTATAAATGCAGAATTAATTATTAATCTTTAATAGGAAAAAAGAACAATAATTTCCACGCACTTTAGTTTAAAAAAGTCACAAACTGCGAGATATTTGCTTCTAAGTAGACAAAGGAGAAGGAAGTTCTAAATTTAACAAATGGTTTTATTTAGCTTTATGTCATTAAAAGTCTCACATGTGTTATTATTAATGTATCGTAAACACATGCAAAATAACATATAATAAGTAACAGAAATGTAAACAATATCACGTCAGCATCATTGTTTTCGTTTGCATCAAAAAAAATTTAATTAATTAAAACTTGAACTTTTCGTCAATCATCTATTATTAAATAAATATTAATAAACATAATTTGACTTTGAATTTATTGTATTATTCCTGAACGATCACTATGAATGGAATTCGATTTAAAAATATTTCGAATTACAAAATTGGAGCGCGCGATGCGTGCGCGCCGTTTCGCGCCCAACGCGAACTTGTGATTATTTCAGGCGCACTGTATAATGGGCCGGGCTGATACTTGCGACATAGTTTACTAACAAAATATTCGGGCTATTTATAATCGTATAAAAACTATAAATATCTAATTTTTATCTTGGTTAACGACATGTACATGTTACACATCATCGGTCAAGTATTTATGAAGTAAAATACGAGTATCGTGCAAAGTAGTATGATGACGTTAGTGTTATTTATTCCTTAACTACATACTAGCACAGTATTTTTGAAATATTTTACACATACACGTTGCACCTATGTATCTCTGGGTTTATAAAGACGTTTTTATACCTCTCTAATGTTCGTATACTCAAGCATTACATTTCAGCCTACTACGATTTAGGAGAGGAGAGGATCATGTAGATGGTGGATTTGAATGTCATATCAGTATTCAGGCAAACGACTTGCATCACCAACAAGTCAAATTTTGATTTATAAAAAAGTTTTCATACAATATTACTTAAACATATAATCTAAATAAGTCATCTCTCTTTGTGCTCTTAATAAATAAAACGACGAAACATTAAGTGAGAAAATAAGACATTCGGACTATTGGAAGTTCCAATGGTTCCCCAGACACTACCCATAAGCAATAAATAAGCACACACTAAACAAAGCTATTTATAAATTCACTGTAAACTATTTTTTAGCCAATGCAATTCCGTAAAGGAACGCAGGGAATTCTTCCGTCCGGCTAACGTTTGACGTGTTTTTTTAGCTAAGCGAACGTCGGTTAACTAAAATAAACTGTGATTTAGTGGAGAACGTGAAGCCCGCCGTTTAATAAAATTCCTTTTACAATTAAATAAATAGCTTAAAGACATCTTGATGGACGTACATTTATAATGGTACAAGAGCTGGTGGGATTTTTTTCTATAGAAATGCATTATGATTATTATTCTCAGTCATTCGATAAAACCTTTAATTCTTTCTTTAACCTAAATTAGAAAAAACTTAAACAAGTTTATGTCTTCTTGAAACGTTTTTTTAAAGAAATAATGAGTATAGCTATTCTTAAAAGATAGAAATATGCCATCGCAGACATTTTTATAGCCCTGAGAAAGTGGAATCATTTTGTTATATGTCTATTGATAGCGTTTTTTATGAAAGATTCCAGCCATATTCGAGGCCATTTATACAAACCATAACAAATTATGCATATAGATAAAAACCTTGATACTGGAAAACATCCATTCCTATGACACAAACATTTTTCCAGATGTGGGAATCGAACCCACGTCCTAGGACGCAGAAGCAGGGTCATTACCCACTGCGCCACTCTATCATCAAACCAAAATATGTCCGTCCAAACTCTCGCACTTGTAATATTAGTTAGATATGCATGCATAACTGTCATGCGTATATTTTAATTATTATTAAGTAATTAAGTATATTTTAATTAATATTAAGCTATTCTCGCCACTAGCTCTTTGTCAAAAACTTACTTTTGTCTTGTTGGATTTATATTATAAATATAGACGTGAGTTCTTCAAAGCACTTTGTCTTTGGCAGTTTCGTACGAAACTTTGCTTGTTAGTGGAATATTCACTTCCTTCTACGAGTGTAGTAGTATGCTCTGTTTATTCGACAAGTATTACGCCGCGTTGAAGGAACGAGATCATGGGTAAGGTCGAAACTAGTCCGGCATCGGACCATAATCATGTATATTTTTCGCCGGTATTCTATATTTCTGTGCTCGTATCGCCGTATCCCGTCTGTTGGCGATAAGCTCAAAAATTTGAAGCGGTTTTCACTGATAAATAAAGCGATTCCTGAAGAAGCTTTTCGTATAGTAAATTGTCTGAAATATAACGATAATTGCCGGACGTATATCGGAAAATCTTAAATCGCCAGAAAGCTTTTATCGAAATCAATGTATGATAAGTTAGCATTACTTTTCTCTCCGTGTGCTTCCGCGTGGTTCTACATTTTGACGACCTCCGTGGCGCAGTGGTGTGCACGGTGGATTTATAAGACGTAGGTTCTGGGTTCGATCCCCAGCGGGGCAGATTGATTGAGAGATTTTTCTTGGTCTGGCTGGTTGGGAGGCTTTCGCCGTGGCTAGTCACTACCCTACCCACAAAAACGTACCGCCAAGCGATTTAGCGTTCCGGTACGATGTCGTGTAGAAACCGATAGGGGTGTGGATTTCATCCAACTCCTAATAAGTTAGTCCGCTTCCATCTTTGATTGCATCATCACTTAACATCAGGTGTCATAGCAGTCAAGGGCCAACGTGTAGTCGATAAAAAAAAAGCTCTGTACTATATATCCTATCTCGATAGCAGATTTTTATTCCCGTGGTCCAATTATCAGGTGATGAGTAGGAACACCGTGGGGTTTTAGTCGGTAGAAGTTCGAAATAACCTCCTCGCCTCCCCGTGGCGAGATCTGTGAGGACTACCCTACGACAAAAAAGGTACTTTTATATCTTAAAAGTAGTCGTTCAACTTTCTATTTTGATAGGTATCTTTAGAAGACACAGAATTTCTCGTGGATGAAGTGACGAGCGTCTGCTACTTTACTATAAGAAAAATGTACCGTACTTTTACGAGTTTTCTCAGTTAAACGCTGACTGGCACGCGACGCCTGTGAAAGAACGTAGATTATGCTGACTAGGACGACCTTTTTTTCCAAGTGTATACTTAGTGTTCCGTTACGACTCAGTTGAAACAAAAACCGTGTTTTACGTTTGTCGCAAGGTTTTTCTGGAATATCTACTTTTGTATAATATGTATAGCCTTTCTTTTATAAATCTTTTACCTTAAGTTTAGTCTTATCTAGATTGGACTTCGAAGTTCTGGTTTAGGTGCCGAGGAACCAATAAAGATTATCTTACTATGATAATATTTACATGCATCACGTCTCATTCCCATAGGGGTAGGTAGAGATCACGTCCTTGCACTGGCTACGGTCTTTGCATATCTCTCTCGCTTCCAATTTCATGAAACCTTTTGTTAGCATTTTAAAATATTGGAATATGTTACCATAGACAATACTATACGATATCGTCTATGGTAACGTAAGGTAATCTTCTGTCGACAACACTTTCATACAAGTACGTCGGTTTATGATACTTTTGAGCAGCTTTAATCAAAATATCCCGGAGTTGATCTGTGCACTTTCGTCCTGGTCTTCCCCTTCCAACATTTCGATGAGAATATCACTTAATAAAGATATATATGAATCGAAAAATGGGTTAATAACTAATTAGGTACCTTTACAAATTGCTTGGCGAAGCGTCTATCGGTATGGCGGTAACTACTTACGGTCAATGCAAATTACTTCTTTTAGGATAATTGTAGCACATAAATACAAACAAAAATCTACTATTAAATCACACCCCAAATTAAGCTTGATTTTGTTATACACAAATATCTTAATGTTTAAATAGACTCAGGATAAAATACCACGAAATAGATCGGACCAACTTATTAAACGAATATTTTAAAAAAAAATTCAAAGGAATTTATTGCCCGTAACAATAAGGCATCCATCTTATTTTTAAACGAGACGGGAACAACTTCCGTTTTCTTTGATATAATCCATTCCAAAACGAGATGTCAACCGTTTATGATTTGACAGGGCGGTGTTAGCGACACAACTGTGCGCATCCGGTTTGAAATCCCCTTATTTATTGCTGTTTTATGTTTGTGCGATTGATTTAGACCGGTTCTTATTGTTCGAGTTTTACTTTTTATTAGCTTTTTAATTATTTATATAGTACTTACTTACACTTCATTAAAAGTCTAAAATATAAGTTTCAAGCTTCTAGCATAATAAAATTATTATTATAAAAACAAAAAATCCGACTGCTTAGAAGTTATGAACTGAAAAGAGAAAAACAAGGATCACTATATCTGTATACAATTCTAAATACTTTATGGTGCTGCAAACAGGGGCAAAATACTTTAATTTGCTGGGAAAGAAAGATCTTCCAAAACTACGTTTGTCCCCGCCTGCAGCGCCATAAAGTATTTAGAATTTTATACTGATATAGTGATCCTTGTTTTTCTCTTTTCAGTTCATAACTTCTAAGCAGTCGGGTTTTTTGTTTTTATAATAATAATTTTGAGACTTTTTAGTTTTAGTTTATGGTATAGAAATGAGACGGTACACTTGCTACACTTTTTGCCATTTTTTGTTAAAAAAGTAATATGAACATGATATGATATTTATATTTTTGAAATGGCCTTTTTACGACCTTTTAATTGGTACCCATATTGCTAAGATAAGAGAAAAAAATACACACATCCCCCCTTTTTTCTCCCATTTACAGCCGCCATTTTGAAAATTTATATAGCCCATGTCACTACCACAATTTTGACAAATTCAACGATACCTCACATGTCAAAATCCGTTCAGCCGCTTAGGCTGTAGCGCGTGCCGAAGAAATGGACATACATACATACATACGCTCGAAAAACATAACCCTCCTTCTGACGCAGTCGGGTAAAAATGGCAAATTTTTTCACCTAGTGGGTTGGCGTTGCTTAAGCGGGGACCTATGTCCAACAGTGCATGCATAATGGTGATGATAGATTTTAACCTACTGTTGACATTCGTATTGCTTATGCTAAGTTTGCTCAAAACTCAACTGAAGATGAATTTATGCTATATCTTTCTTTCTAAATAATTTTGATAGACTGAAACTATAACACGGTAAGTTATGTAAATCTAAAAGTGTCAAATACTTAAACGATCTGTCAGACGTGCGTCTAATTTGACGCACGACCGTCGCGTTGCGTCACGACAACTGCACGTATCCGGCGTGAGACCCGCCTTATTTATTACTGTTTTACGTGCGTGCGATTGATTTGGACAGGTGTTTGTTATATTGTTTATTTCATCTTACTGTTTGCTGAGTTGTGTAAATATTGTAATGAATTAAAGGGTTTGTTAAATAAGTTAGACGACCTCCGTGGCGCAGTGGATTTATAAGACGGAAGTCCTGGATTCGATTCCCGGCGTGGCAGATGGATATTTTTCTTAATTTGTCTTGGTCTGGCTGGTGGGAGGCTTTCGCCGTGGTTAGTTGGCACCCTACCTACAAAGACGTATCGCCAAGCGATTTAGCGTTCCGGTACGACGTCGTGTAGAAACCGAAACGGGTGTGGATTTTCGCCCCACTCCTAACAAGTTAGCCCGCTTCCATCTTAGACTCCATCATCACTTAACATCCGGTGTGATAGCAGTCAAGGGCCAACTTGTAGTCGATAAAAAAAAAGTACTTAATTCCTTAAAAAAAAATACTTTTTTTCGAATAAGTATTTAAATCGGTATTTTTATTTTATTTTTTGTTACTTTAATAAGACTTTTACGATTGTTGTCAGTTGTTGAAGATAGTGATTGAGACATCGTACCGGAATGCTAATTGGCTTAGCGGTACGTCTTTGTCGGTCGGATGGTAACTAGCCACGACCGAAACCTGGGCCAATTAAGAGAATCTCAAACAGCTCCGCCAGGAATCCAGGACTTCCGTGATATAAATCCACTGCGCATACAACTGTGCTACAGAGGCCGTAAAAGGACGATATGAAGGAAAATAAGTTTTCTTCCTAATTTTCCATACATCAGGAGGTTAAGCAATATCATGATAAGTACCAGCAGTGAATGTGTCGTCACGTGTCTACTGGGCACATATTGCACCGGCGCAACGTCATTACGTATTCGTCATTACAGAGTCATTTCCTAGGCAGCGATCGTTTGTCATTACCGCGCGGTTTGTGCAAGACGTTTTTGTCTCTGCCGTTGCTTGATTTGATAGGTTAGCCACGTAGGTATTGTGTGGCTTCGTTTATCGGGTTCAATTCTGAGCTTTTGTTTTTCCTAAGATATTTTCAGTACATTTCATACTGGACTTCGGAGTCCAGTGGCGTAGATACTAACTACACAAAATGGAAAATTCCTTCTCCAATACTGGTTCTTAATGAGTCCTCAAGGTAGGCAGTGCGTTTATGCATTTATGATTTGCTCGCCACTGCCAAAATCATGATTTTGATGGTGTTACACCTGTACGCCTCTAAGAGCACGTCAAGTCGATCTATCAACTAGCATCTGATAGTAATCGTTAATAAATTAAACATTATCAGCCTAAGCTTATTAGAGAAACATAGAGTGTCTCCATATCCCCTCTCCTATAAGATAACTTAGCCCTATAGTGGACTATTAGTAGGTTGATAATAATGGTAATGAATAGAGTTTGAACAGTTTTATTGCATTCGATAAATATAGAGATAAGATTCAAATGACATCTCCCACACTACACTAATTTTGCACATCCGCGTTGATTCGCACGTGTAATAGTTAACACTTTATGCGTCCAACGCCGTTGGGTTCGTTGGTCATCGTTGGTCATCGGGTGCGCTGTCCACACTATTTTCGTGTTGGTCATTATTTACGGATCATTACTCATTTTGCATGGAAATCGAGTGCCATTAGGTGAACAATTTTGGTAGCACCTGGCTCGGCTGAAATGCGTAGTATATGAAATGACGCACGTATGGCTTGATGGAAGTTTGGATGTTCTGCATTATCATTTAGTAGATAGTCGGACTACTATCATTATCATGCAACTTATTATCATAACATCTAATAGTGATCGTTAATAAATGGAACATTATCACGCTAAGCCCGCCAACCCGCATTGGAGCAGCATTGTGGGTCTACACTTCATATCCCCTCTTCAATAAGAGGGAGGCCTGGCCCTATAGTAGGCCTTTATTAGGCTGATAATGATAAAGATGATCGATTTTGAGGCTTGTCGATTTTGAGGTGCCTTACTATAGGTACGACCCAGCGTCAGTTCTTGAAAATAGCAGTGCGTTGCTCTACTGGGATCGAACAATTATCACTGACAGGTATATTGTAGCCAATAGACCTGATATAGTGATAATTGATCGATTACCGCGCCGTGCAATGAGTGTTGATATTACTGTTCCACCTGACGATAATCTGGTAAAAGCTGAAAAGGAAAAAGTATCAAAATACTTGGACCTTGCTAATGAGATTACCGTCATGTGGAATGTTGATTCAACAATGATTGTTCCTATAGTCGTTTCAGTCAACGGTCTTATAGCGAAAAGCTTTGACGAACATCTTAAAAAGCTTTCGCTTAATTGTTGGATCAAGGGTCGGATACAGAAGGCAGTAATTCTTGAAACGACGCGTATTATGAGGAGGTTCCTCACTCTGGAGCCCTAACCACCGGTTGCTTGGACCCCCGGGCCCCGCAGCAGGCGGAATGGATTTTTTTATAAATTTTTAATAGTGTTTTTTTTTATAATTTTATAAGCATTGTTAAAAATTTTAAAAATAATTGTAAATAAATAAATGAATAATTAAAAAAAAATGATGATGATGTGATAGTCGAATTTGAACCTGTATTCCTAGCAGGTACAATATAAATAACTAGAGGACGCCCACTGTGTCATCTGCATAGTTCTCGTTCCCGTGGGAATTTTGGGATAAAATGTGACCTGTGTAATATTTTAATATGTAAGCTATATTATTATAAAGTTTCATCAAAATCCATTCAGAACTTTTTGCGTGAAAGAGTAACTAATATCCATGCATACATACTTACAAACATTCTATAATATTAGTATGGATTTTTTGAACAATAATTAAAAAATCTACTTTTAACTGACTTTCGAAAACGAGGTTCTATGTTAGAATATTATATGGCTCAGTCTCTCTCTTTATAGGAGAGAAAACTAAGAAATTAGATTTAGAGCATTTTACATAATAATTGATTCCCGTAGAATTTAAAAAGAAAACTAAAATTTTAACTAAGTCTAGATATATAATGTATCAATGCGTATGACGTAAGCAAAGACTTGTTTATTTTCTCCACGAGTGCACCACACAAAGCTCGCACGTAATCCAAGGGAAGCGCACCATTTATTTGCCTAGCTCAGTGCGCTCGCACGGGAAAGCGCGTCACATCCGTTCCTGCTGACTTCATCCACACGTGGGTATGCGCTTAACATCATTAATTGTTTAGTTATTATCGTTATTATCGTCTTGGGAGAAAGACTTGTATACCGTGCATGTGTGTTTGATGTCCTGTTTATTACAAACAGAATTGGGATTGAATACAACTTAGGAAAGTAGAATAGAATACTATAAGTTCTTCCATAATTATTGTGAAATGTAAAAAAAAAGACGTGTGGCGGAGGCAGTCTCGGAGACTGCCGCGGTAAAGCTATTTGCATAGCATTTTTTATCAACTTATGTTTACCTACCGACGTCATCGGGACCGTGGCCTAGCGGTAAGGCGCTGTAAGTGCCCGGATTGCCAGAGAGACGCGGGTTCGAATCCCGTCGGTTCCGCAATTTTTTTTTTAAGCGTCATATTTAAAAAAGTCAGTCAATATCATGCTTGGAAAAAAAAACGGAATCGATGGGATTCGAACCCGCGTTTCTCTGGCAATCCGAGCACTTAGAGCGCCTTACCGCTAGGCCACGGTCCCGATGATGTCGGTGCCGAAATTGTGCTTTTGATATTATGTTTTTGATATTCAGGGGGTGTTAGGTTTTTTCGTTACGGAATTTCTGGATTCGGTCTCCACGCTCAAGGCCCGCTATAGAAGCTTGAATAGCTTAATAAATCGTAAGCAATTTCCATTATGTATTTGTGACGGGGTAGATTGCCAACCCGATGTTAACCCGACGTCAGATCATCTGAAAGCAACAAACCCGTACCTTCTACAACGCCGTTCAAATGGCCCAGGACGGTGGAGAAAAATATATCAAGATCGCCAGGAAGGTGATCACGGTCCACGGTCAAGAGGGAGCGACTGAAGAGAGATTTTTAAAGGTGTGTGTGTAATATGGAAAATGAGGCTTGTGTTATTTATTGGCTTAGGAAGCATTGCTCTGTTTCTCTCTAGTTTGTTTCGTTAACGGTTTCTTTTTAGTTAGGAAAAGAGAGCTACAGTGAAAAATAATAAAGATATTTTTTTTTATTTATTATATGTTAGCCTTTGACTGCAATCACACCTGATAGTAACTGATCTAAGATGGAAGCGGGCTAACTTATTAGGAGCCACCACCTCTTTCACCCACCTCTGCATGACATCGTACCGGAATGCTAAATTGCTTGGCGATAAGTCTTTGCCGGCAGGGTGGTAACTAGCCACGGACAAAGGCCACCAGCCAGACCAGGGCCAATTAAGGAAACCTCAATCGGCCCTGCAATTCAACCCAGGTCCATCGTATTAATAATCCACTGCAGGTCAAAAGGGGGTCAAAAAAATTACTCGGCTTAAAAATGTAAATCTGTTTTTACATATTCGAAGCAGGATTCGAACCTATGAGGACATAAATGGCAGTCGATTCGGTCGGTCTCCATAGAGAAAAATAAAATGTATGAGGAAAGTATCTAACTTAACTTTCTTATGATAATTTGCTGCTACGATAGTAGATAGGTAACCTTAAGCAATATCAGAGCGTGAGAGATAGAACAATGGGCTATTCCGATATAATTATTGCCTGTGTCTATGATATAATGCCCGATAATGTTGACAAACAATAACAGTTAAATATATACCGTTTTATCATCAGGTACTCATAATTGGCGCTTTAATAACTACGTCCGTATGTTGTCGATTATTTGACTAGGTAGTCGAGTATGTAAATGATGTTGTTTTTAAAAAACAAGAACAGCCGCGTTTCCGCTTTTCTCTTGAGATTCTGCCTTCCGTACCGGTAGCAGAATCATTAATAACAAACTTGGCGTTTAAAAGTGATTGTGAACTGAGCTTATCACTATTTAATTTTTCAGCTGTTAACAATTTTGTTCGTACTACCTTGTACACATTGTGTTCTGTGATACTACTATAACCTGCAACAAAATCCTTCAACAACATTTTTCTAGAGGTGATTCCGAATCGAATGAGCCATCGCTCATATTTTTATCTCTATCTCTATTTTTCACGTTTTTAAACTTGCTGACTAGAGTACATGGTACTCATTCATAGGGGCCACGTCCTTCCAGTTGTCGCGATTTTTGCATATCTCTCGCTTCTTCCAATTTCATTCATCATACAAGTGAGCCGGTCAAGGGTACTTTGGACCTGGCCTCTAATCAGAATGTCGTGAATTTAATCCTTCTAACATTCCCATGTATTCTTGCCGTATAAATTACCTTTCGTAAGTCCTTATAAATCACCTTTTAAGATATTATATCAGCTATGACTCACAGTAATTGACCTAGGCCTTATATTTAACCTGTACCACTTGAAGTTAGAAAAAGGGCATGTACAGAACGAGAAACCGGACAAATGTAGGTCAAGTAGTAAACAACGTCCTGCTTTAGGTTAAGTATGTTTCTTAGAGCAAAAAACTTGTTTCTTTGTTCACTATAGTAAAAAAAAATAAATGAAACAGCTTTTACAAGCTTTTTGGATTAAATTAAAAATAGTCGAGTATGAATACATAATCTTTTGAATATTGTACATGAGAAAGCGAATGTTTGTAACTATTGTTATTCTCTGACACACAGAATAATAATATATAATCTGGACTGGTGTGAAGAAATGTGATGCGATTCCGTGCCAACCTTGGAGTCCAGAGGAGGTCGTTTCATTCCGTGCCAGTCGGACATACCTTGCTGACAAGCAATAATCACAAGGTATCTTTTTGACTCTTCTCTCAAGAAAATGAAGAATATAATTTGGAATTATGCTACTTTTTCTTCTGAGATGAGGCTTCATCTCAAACCTGAACATAAAGCTCCCAGTTAGTAATCTAATAGGAATTATAGCGAAACTTACTACACATTTTAACATAAAAATTATAAGTTCACATCTAGTTTTGTGATTCTAATTGATTTACAGGCGCCTAAATTAAAAACAACGGATCAAAATCATGTCATGTCTGTCGGTTTTGAGTCGACTGTAGAGCTATTAAGGAATGTTATTGGTTAAGATTTAGGTCATAGCTTACTTTGTTTCCAAGCAAAAGAAAGCTTCTTTCTTTTTATATAAGTAGGTATTGCAAAATTTGTTAGAAATTTAGTAGAAAAATAAACTTTACACAGTCTAGTGAAAGCTAGTCTAGTGTACTTTTTAGCGCCGCAACTCGACGGTAAAGAATTGTAAAGAAGCAAGCGTAAGAAACTAAAATGGTCAGTCAAAAAAGTAGTTTAAGATCTAAATAGCTTTTTCACAGCCTTAAATGGGGTTACCTTCATACAATTCCCGTTATTATAATTTCACGAAAATGTCAAGGCATTTTTTTGACAGGCAACATTTTTTAAAAGAAATAATTAGCTTCTGAACATGGAATCATTTATTTTGAGTTCCTATAAATTAAAATAAACGGAATGAAATTTTTTGCAAAAATTTTTAATATGTTAATTAAATTAGTGAGTAGCAAAAAACCCTCAAATAATATACAGCTTGTCTTACATTGCGAAATACTTTATCAATGATCTATTAAGATGTTTCTACATTTATTTTCTTAAACTTTAGGAAACGCTATTAAAATTTTGGAAGTTGGAAGGCCAAGGCGGACGTTCCTCGATCTAATCTTGGACATTTTGATTAGAGGCCAGTTCAAAAGTACCCTAAACAGACGTACGAGTACTTGTATGAAAGCTTTAATGAAATTAAAAGGAGCGAGACATTTGCAAGCATAGTGGCAAGTTAAAGTACGTGGTCTCTGCCCTCCCCTGAGGCGATTGTATGTTTTGAAAAAGAAAATACGCTCCTCCGATTATGACGCATTTGAGTGCTCTGACAACCAGTGGCACGCCGTTTTAAGGATTTTATCCTTCTGTACCTATCCGTTTCGCCTCCTGTTATCGATTTCCGAATTATGGAATTTTTCTTTTTTGTTTCTCTAAAGTTTTGCTAAGTAACTTTCTTCGAGTCTTTAGATCTTGCTCTAACAAGTTTTAAGTTTCAAACTACAAGCAGTAACATAAAACGTTACAAGCATGAACACAAGAAAGCAGCGTAAGACGGCAATCTATAAAATATTCAAGACTAGTGTCACCTGACCTCGCAGCTTAGCGTTAGCAGCTGAAAAGTTCTAAGCTGTTTCTTAGTTGACACGTTAACAATGAAAACACAGGGTAATTGTGATGTGGAAGGGTTTTAGCAATTTATAACTTTTGTAAATGTACCTTAAATGAATTTTAGTTTGATTGTTTACATCCATTATTCCTGCTATTTGTAACATTTTAGTTCTTTAAACATCAACTACGGCATAACATGAATAGCGTACTAGATCGCTAGGCCACCCCCCTTATAAAAGGAGATTTGGGGTTAGGCTAGGGGGGGTTCTACCATAGTTGTATTTACTTTAAGACACTCCTTAGGACTAATTGTAAGGAAACAATGAGTCTGAAAAATACTGTATATTTAAAAAAAAAAAAATATCAATGATGCCTTACGGTAACCAATTGAATTGGTCATCATTGAACCATTCACCCTTCGATCCTACCATGTCTTACTTAATTTCAGATGATGTAATTCTAGCCACAAATAGTTATAATTGAGATAGATACACACGCAGGTTCACGAGTCGGCCCCGGTCACCGACTTGCTAGTAAAAACTAATCCGGTTTCATTACAATGAAGTGCCTTCAAAATAAGAACCATGGATTCAAATTGATGGTAACGTGATTTTAGTGCGATAGTTTGTGCTATTTCGAAGTGTCTATAACACAATAGTTAAATACTTAATAACACCTAGGAACTAAGTTCTATCTTTAAAGTCAATTACTATAATAATGTAGAACTTGAACGTTCAATAAAATAAGGGATCAATTCAGCAAATAAAAACTCAAATGTTAGTAGGAGCACTGTTTAATTCATAAAACATTACACATAACATACAGGTATTTGAATTCTCATAACGTTTCCACTTTTCCCCGACATAATACAGTAATATGTGTCTAGATTGCCCCAGAATGTCCTAATAACATAAAGTACGATATTAGAGACGTGAGAATATTCCGGAGTGACCCCGGCCCCCTAATTTCTGGAATTGCGGGGATACCTAGGATTTTTGTTCGCGTCCCCACCAACCATTAAGGTGAGAGGAAATTCGACGGGTCAATTTGTGGAATTTTTGTATTAACCTGAGCGCGTATTTAAGACAATATTTTCTTTATTTCTAGATTTAATTTAATATAAAAATTTTGTATTTAGGATTAAAATTTAACTTGTAAATATAATTTGACTTGATACCCTGTCGTGAAATGATCAGTTGGTCACTTCTTGGACGGGAAGAAATGATAATAGATAAAAAATAGTTAACCGGGCACCTGTCACGTAAAAATAAACAGAATAAAAATACACAAAAGCAGTGTCGAATTCCGATGATATTCGAGGTAACACGTGGATGATTTACGAAAAATAAGCATTCGAGATAAATAAAGCACATCAAGGAAGGTGGGTCACATTTTTAAATGTAAATTTAAATTGTCTGTAGTAATTCGCAAGGTCGTCAACTGTGTAATGCGGCCAGACGAACGAATTGGCATAAACATAGCGCTGGTACATGCATAGTTATGAGATGAGAACGTACGCATAGACGAATGCACTGTGAATTCACTGTCTGCAAATTTTAAGAGTAGGGATCTTTTGAGGGGTTAAGGCTAGACAGTTTATTCCTAGCGCGCCCTTAAGTACTACGTTGCTATAGATGATATTCATTTACATTATATCGATGTACTTTCTCTTAACAACTTAGGTTTAGCTTTTTTACATTAGAACACCCAGAGCTGGCACTTGTAGTAGCATTTGCAAATAAAATTCCATGAATAGAAAATAATTCATGTCTCCAGACGGTGCTAATGCGAGTTTATTTTAGAATGGAGTAAACTGCGTCTCAGGCAAAGAGGTTAATGCACGCACATAATAATATTTACGAATTAAAATAATAAATTATGGATTTAGAAATTTTAAAGCGATCAAACTTTTTAGAATAAGGCAACAATTTACAAGTTACGACAGTAGGTATGCTTTAAGATCTTTATTTTTTCCAAATAATTACAATAGTTAAATGAAATAAATTTTATTAATTTCAAATAGGGTTTTATATACGCTCTTTTAAAAAGTAATGTTTGTAACTAACCAGTTAGAACCACAGTATTTGCTCCTAAAAAATGTTTTAATTCCTTATTTACAGCTTTACAGTTCACATAAAGCTCAGCCGATAGCTTTCAAGTATTTTTCTGATTTAGAGAGGCGTCGAGTGACTAACCGTTTTCAGATTTTTAGTCAACCCTTTAACCATTCCTGTAAACCGTTCCTGATTAAGGAACAAAGGGGTTGTCGGTCGATTTAAAACTACTCAGTCTGTTTCAAACTACTGGTTTAAAGTTTTAAACGAAAGTGCTGAGAAAGTTTCAAAGTTCTGAACACTTGGAATTTTATTTAAGCTTTTAAATTCTACTTCAAATACCACCTCGACTATTTGAAGACATTAGCTATCAAACTACCTACCTTAGGTACTTATTATGTAATGCACATTTTTTAGAATTTCGAGATACTGTGATTTGACTTACTTTCCAGATTTTATAAAACCTGAAAGCGGCGTATCAAACGCCCTCTGATACCGTTAAACATAAATTCCCGTCGAGTATAACTATGCCTTTTAAGTCAATCAAATGAGTAGTTTCAGAGTGATGAGAAAATTGGTTCTTTGATTATATTATTGCGAAATATTAATCCACCAAAACTATGTAATGGCACCAGATTGGCAGTGAAAAAGTTGTTGCCAAATTAGATTGAAGCTAGGATCTTAACTGGTAAATCAAAAGGAGAAGTTTGTTTGATACCGCGTATCCCTATGATACCAACTGATATGCCATTTGAATTCAAACGAATACAATATCCTGTGCGTTTATCATTTGCGATATCCATCAACAAGACCCAAAGGCAAAAACGTTTATGCTGTGAATTTGGAGGAATCATGTGGTATCCGTTTATTTGTGCTCAAAATGAAAATAAATAAATAAATAAAAATCTTTTATTTCAACCATATTAACGGTCATAGCGGTGTTAGTAAATACATTATTAAACTTAAAAACTAGGTGTTAGTGATACATTTATAACTACTTAAATCTATTACCGGTCCGACTTGTCAGTACATGAACCAATAAGCAGTGGTTCAAATACTGACAGTCGGGCCTGGCCGCAAAAGCACTTAGGACACTGTTGGAACTGGCCCGGACTCTTCGCAACAGAGATGTGCACCGCTTACGCATGGTTGCATAGAAGCAATCCACACGAGCCGCGGCGAACATACCTGAACCACTGCAGAATCGGGGCAGTCCCATCAGCATCCTAAATGCATTATTGTATTGCACGCGTAGAGCGCTATATTGTTTTTGAGTGTAATCGACTCACAGGCTACTCGTGTAGAATGAAGTGCAGTAAGCTTTAAAAAGCGATACTTTAACCGACATTGTACACCGAGCAAACCTGCGGACGATCATATTTGCCCTCACCGACAAAGCCCTACGCTCGCGTTCCATGTCGGCATCGTCTTTCAGATTAGGGGTCAGTATGTGTCCCAGATATTTCAAACGTTCCACCCTTTGCAAAGGAATCCCATAAAGCTTAATAGGGGGAACCGTAGAGGGCAGCGACTTCCCCATGGCCTGAAAAACCATGCATTCACTTTTGTTTACATTATATGCTAGGCCATGACGGTGAGCATATTGCTCACAGATACCTAACAGTTTCCTTAAGCCACAGACAGAGGCACTCAACAGCACCATGTCATCCGCGTAACTAATGTTGTTGAGACACATGCCGTCAATATGACATCCAGTACGGGTGCTGCTAAGGACCTCTATCAGTGCGTTGACATATAAGTTGAAGAGCTTAGGGGAGGTTACGCCTCCCTGCCTCACCCCGCACTCCAACCTATACGGACTAGAGTAGCTTTCCGACCATTTCACGACATTGACCTGATTACTGTACCAAAACTTGAAAATGTTAATGATATGCCGGGGTATACCAGTTTCTCTCATTTTCTGCCACAAGATATCATAACTCACCAGGTCAAACGCCTTGGAAAGATCGAGAAAACAGGCATAAACAGGAGTCTGCCTCGCTGAGTAGTACCTGACAGTCTGTTTTAGGCAGAATATCGCCGACTCAGTTGATAAACCAGGTTTGAAACCAAACTGATTATCATGCAGTGTTATGTGTCTGTCAAGCTGGGTATTTAACAAAAAATATATATTAAATTATTATTAAAAATATTTTATAAAAAACAAAAAATATTGTTTATCCAAATGTTTGAGATTAAGATTTAAAATAGCTAGCAATTAATAAAATATTTTTATTTGAATAATTGAATTTGATGTTTCAATTACCTAATTTTTTTTATTATTTCAATTTATACGTTGCGAAGCACGTACCGGGCCGCTAGTAATCTATAAGATTTCACTGAATAAAGATATTGACTTTGACTTTGACGTATGAATACTTACACCCTTTAATAGTGCAGAACTGCTAAACAGATTTGTATGACATCTGATACATGATAGATTAAATCCTGGTTTATCACATAAGCTTTTCTATCACGTTACTCCCGTGTGATTGGCATCTACGCAGGTGAAAACGCAATGTTATTTAATAATACAGCTAGATGGATGGATGGATGGTTTATCTAGGCGTTGGGTTTGAACCACAATTGGATTTAAATTGATCAATGTAAACCAGGGTCCGACAGCGCGATCTCATATTGTATTCTACCGACTTGGACCGCTTTGCATGAATACTTGAATGTTAATCCATCATTATGTCAGGAGTTTGAATAAATTGTAATACTCCTGTACTGTTGTTTAGAAATCATACAGATTAGCCCAACATCGATTAATACAGTCTATTTTTAACCGACGAAAAAAAACGGAGGAGGCTGGCACCGACTTCATAGATATGCTTAAGTAAATTAAAGCAACTAAATGACACAGTTATTTTTTACTTTTTAGTGCGTTTTGAGTCGGTTCTATTTTTATTTAAAAAATTTTATAAAAAAAGATTATTTACTGCTTTTTAAAAAAAGATTTCGAAACTACTGATAGTAGATGAAACTGATACCAAAATGTAATTTTTAATTTTTGTCTGTCTTATCAAAATGTCCGGAAATTTTTTTCTGTCTAGCGTTACAAGTCAATATTAGATAATTTTAAATATTTTTAATATTTGTAACGCATGCCATAACTGTAAGAGATACAGAATATAATATAATACATCTACTAGTCATCCCGAGTCCGAGTCATATTTCGGAGACCCACACCATCAGTCTTATTTAGGCCTGGAGCTGCAGTTAGATTGCCAACTGCAGCTCCAAGCCTCTCACCCCATACGAGGGAATAAGGAGTTAAGCTTGGCATGTATGGGGAAATCATGAGCGAAGCAAGGACAGTAGGACGTAAATCACTTAACATAAAAGCTGGCGCTTCTGTATTAGTAAGTAGCAGTTGCCTGCAACTTTGTCTGCGTGGGATTTTTCGCGGTCCGACTTGCGCGACAAGAATTTTGCTAGCTCGGCAAATATATAATTGACGACCTCCGTGGCGCAGTGGTATGCACAGTGGATTTATAAGACGGAGGTCCTGGGTTCGATTCCCGGCGGGGCAGATTGAGATTTTTCTTAATTTGTCTTGGTCTGGCTGGTGGGAGGCTTTCGCCGTGGCTAGTTACCACCCTACCGACAAAGACGTATCGCCAAGCGATTTAGCGTTCCGGTACGATGTCGTGTAGAAACCGAAAGGGGTGTGGATTTTTGTCCCACTCCTAACAAGTTAGCCCGCGTCCATCTTAGACTGCATCATCACTTAACATCAGGTGTGATAGCAGTCAAGGGCCAACTTGTAGTTGATAAAAAAATTCAGCATCCCCCTAAAAAGCACAGGCTATTATAATTGTTCTGATTAAAGTCCTCTTCTTAGTTCTGTAACGTACTTTTGTATTTTTATTTTTACACCACTTCTGTTGTTTCTAAATATATAATACAATGTTAATATAGATTATCTATCACGCTCCCCGATAACGTAGCATTCAACTGGTGAAGGAATTTTGGGCAATTAAATCAGTAAGTAATTCTGAAGATTACCCGCAACAGACCTATTTATAAACTTAAACATTACTTCTTAATAATATTACTATTACTATGGACTAATAAATACTGTAGGATTCCTAAGCAGCGTGCAGCGTAGGAACGCTCCCGTGCTATTTCAGTCAGCTAGTTGGGCACCCGACCCAGTATGCCCGCACTACTCGCTACTTGACCTACTCAACTTTAACGAACGCCATTCCAGAACTCTAATTATTTTAGTATGAATGACCGCCGAAATTTTGGTTCATTGTACAGTCGAAAATTTTATCGAGTACTTGTAGAATATTCATCTATTTTTAGTAAGAAATAGTTTATTGAACAGATGGCGCGCCTGATTTAAAGTGGATAGCCTTAGACTTAAACAGAGCAACACTTCACAGGACATGTAAATAACTTCCTTTATTTGATCTATCGAGACGAAAGTAAAAAAATTGAACCGACTTCAAAACACATTAAAAAATAATTGCATCATTAAAAAATAAAAAATAATTGCTTTAATTTACTAAAGCATGTCTATGAAATCGGTGCTATTCAAGTTTAAGGACAAAACAAAGTATCTCTTTGTAAGTTTAAAGTAGAAACCTTGGAAAGTTTTTCTTCAAATTTCCCTGGATCTCATCATCAGATCCTGACATAATGACTATGTGACCATTTTGAAAGTATACCCTTTCTAATAAAAAAAGAATTATCAAAATCGGAATACTTTGTAAAAAGTTGTATAGTCATTCATAAAAAAAATACGCGTCGAACCTTCTCCGTTTTGTCGGTTACAAAATCAATTCTTGAAAAACTGACAACATTTTTGCGTAAGAGATATAAGGATAAAGATAATACTTGTCCGCTTGCACATATCGGTCCTTTGTTAACGTATATTCTATCGATTGCCTGATCCACACTTTAGAGCTACAAAGCTGCCTTGTGTCCGTCACCCCGGCTTAACTGCTAAACCGAAGTTTAACCGCGCCTGAAATTTAACCGGCACCTAGTTGGCAACGGAATATAGTATTAGTCCTTTGCTCAAATATAAGCATGGCTGTAGTCCTTCCTCGGATGACGTTGGAAGATGTAACAAAAAGCTTTCTTAATACCTAGTCACGATATTCAGTTTCATATGACTCCCAATAAGAAAAGAAAGAAGGGCCGGCTTCGGGGTGAGAGTAAACCACACAAATCAAGTGTTTTTATTTATATTTTTCGTATATAAAAGTTAAAAAATTAAAAAAAAACGTAAATAAAAATAATTAAAAATGGTAAACTAGTAGGTACGGTCAGTGTCCTGCTTTTTTAAACTTGTTGAACTTCTACTATTCAAGGGGGTTTCTGAATTCTGAACCGAAAATAAAGTTTTAATCATGAAATTTGGTCTGGCTTTAGGTTTATATCAAAGTTAACTAGAACCAATTAAATTAAAATCAAGCCATACAACCCCTTGACCAATAAGGAAGATGTGAAATGAGTACCTACCTATGCGTTTTATAGTCATATCGAAAAAACAGATCGGTATCGAATCGTCATGTCGTACGAGTATTTGCCGTGGCGCAGTGGTATGCACGTTCGATTTATAAGAATAAGGTCACGGGTTCGATTCCCGGCAGGGCCGAATGAGAGTTCCTAAATAGGTCCAAGTCTGGCTGGTGGGAGGCCTCGGCCGTGGTTAGTTATCACCTTAGCGATAAAGACGTACCACCAACCGATTTAGCGTACCGGTACGATGTCGTGTAGAAACCGAAGGAGTGTGGATATTAACCTACTCCTAACAAGTTAGCCCGCTTCCATCTTAGATTGCATCAACACTTATCATCAGGTGAAATTGCAGATTGAAACTTAAAGATTGAACATAAGATCAACGCCAGTCTCAAATTACTCTTTCAATACGTAAGTAACGCGGCCATCGTACCAGTGAACCTGTGATGTGTGAAATGGCTAGGATTCTTACGCCCACATTTGATCGATATTTCTAATACTATAGGCTATAGACACCGAAAGAAAGGTCAATGCCTCCATCACCTATAGCTTCGTAAGGTAGTGATCGATAAATCAATTTAAGGTTCTGCATTATTATTAGCTGCTCTAGTAGGGTCCTTTCGAATTTGTCTGGGCAGGGAGTATAACTTGAACAGAGGAGGTGAGTGTTGACGGCCGATCACTAAGAGATCCCATTTAAACCTACACCCGTGTCACAAGTCTCGGGCTCTGTTCGGAGTTTTTCTCTCAGCCACGCGATGGACCCGGCACCCGCACGGTGAATCCATGGAATGCTAAGATATTCCTCTCACTCCTACTAGCGTAAATTCTGTAAGTTAGGTTCAATTTCATTTTTACTATGTAGTAGTAAACATTCGGAGATCAACCGAGGAAGTACTAAGCAGTAATGCATTTTCCGGATTATCAAAATATTTTCGAAGGGAAAGAAAATATTTAACTATTTAAAATATTTTCGAATTGAAAGAAAATATTTAACTATTTTTCTATCAAAATAAACTTCAGTTTACACAATAGACAATTAACAATTCAGTTCAACCAACTTGGATTGTTATTTTGAAAATCAGGTGAGTGTTTTCTACATGCAAGTATTCAAAGCAAACTAGATATAACAAAAGTTAATCGACAATTCCATTCATATCGATATCTGACATGTCGATGTATCGAATCATATCAATGTATCGTATCATTATATGGGAGCGAGGTCAATGCTCTCTGGCAGGTCGGCCAGATTATTCAATTGTTTTAATCGAAAATAAATCTGAACAGGCATCTCGCTCGCGAGCTATAAGGGAATCGATAAAGCAATTTATCAAACTGTTTCACCTGAGATGTAAATGAATCTTTTAACAACGATAAATTACTTATTCATATTATTAGTTGCTCTTGCTATACAGTTCTACAAAACGTTTATTATGATGATCGTTTAGACTATTAAGAACAGTTCTTATTTCTCAGGTTAAAGGGTGGGGCGGGGGGCGGATGATATCCGGAGAGACGCAGGCCAGATCAATAGAAACCTAATAAATAGATGATGCTTACAAATTATAAAACAAAGGCCCCCGGTACGTCTGTCTGTCTGTTGACAAAAAAAGAAAGACTTGTGATCGGACGGATAGAGTAGTTCCTAAAGAAGGTTTTAGTTTATATAATTTGATGAGGTTTTATGTAAGTTAAGTGAAATATGATGATAACTTTTAGTCGCCTGGGACTGGGAGCTTTAATCGAAGACACTGCTTTATATGGATATATTCGAGATATAACGAAACAATGTATAGTAGAGTTAGTTGGTTCTCTTTATTAGGTCTCCAAAATTCAATGCTATCATATATGCATCCGAAACCCGAGCCGGCAAAAGAAACTGAGTAATTGTTCTTTAAACATAACTAAGTCATAATTATGTTTATGTAGTCATATTAGCTACGAGAATTTCAAACAAACACATTGTTAACTGTACTTTAGACGAAAGCACCTGTTAATCGATTTTCCATTATCGATAACTATCTGAGACATCGATGTATCGGACCAATCGCGCGGGAGTGGTCAATGCTCCGAGCTCAGCTGGTGTGTTCCATCCTCCAATTGTTTTAATCGAAAATAAACCCGTACATACATCTCGCCTCGCTATTTCCGAGTCGATAAAGAGTTTTATAGCTACACCTGTTTTGTTAATGGGTTAAAAACATGATGCGTCTACCCGCAGAATAGAAGTTTTTCCATTTATTATTTTTGCTTATTGAACAATGTTTATTAATAATGCATATGCCGATTTCAAAAAAATAAAAGAACGACTGGTTCTATTTTTACGAAATTTAATGCGGCAAAACTAACTGTTGGTTGCAGCGGGATTTTAAATAATATTCTGATGTCTTCAAAATCGTTTTATTCTTTCATAATCTTTTATCTACCGCCGCATCGGAAAAGCAGTCCGTGATTAGAAAAGACGCGGCCAGAAAAACTCGACACATGCTCTTTTTAAATGAATTACAAAACCACTCAATTACAATAATTAATATTACACTAAAATATGCGTACTTTGTAACAACCAAAAGAACAGTGCCATACACTATTCGACTATTCTAACATGTCAATTCTTATCTTTTATTTTATGGCCTGGAGTCAAGTCCTTTCGAATCATTTGTCAGTCAACACAAGATTACCTTACGTTACCATAGATGATATCGTAGAGTTTTGTCTATGGTAACATATTTCAATATTTTAAAATGCTAACATAATAATAAATTAAAGGGGAAGATGTATAATAATTATTCAATTACATACGAATATCGCGAGCGACAGACGAAGTTGCGAGCGACCGCTCGTATATAATAGGCTGCTTTCTTTAGCTCTGGATAATCGAATACCTTCTCTTACATCGTCTAATCATCATCAACATCAGGTGGTCGGCTGGTGAGAGGCTTTAGTGGTGGCTAGTTACCATCCTGCCGGCAAAAACGTACCGCCAAGCAATTTAGCGTAAGCTACTAAAAGGGTGTCGATTTTCATCCTACTCCTAACAAGTTAGCCCGTTTACATCTTAGATTGCATCATCACTTTTTCAACCAAATATTAACGCACACAATATATTTTACACAATTATACATTGCGCTACCACTACCGATAAAAAATTTCGCAAACATCTAGGCCACATATTTATAACGCCCTATAAAATATGATCAATATAACAACTAATAAGTTAACTCAAGTCTAATGTTCCATGTTCCAATAAAGAGACGGGTCACGTGCCGCCCTGAACATTGTTTCGCACTAAATCACGATCTTCACTAAAAGGTGGACGTGTGATACAAAAAAGTATGAGTTGGGGTGGTATACGTGAGCTCGCAACTGGCAAGTTCGGGGACGTGACGCGCCCACCTCTGTCATACTTCATCACAGCTTGCTACAAATCCGGAATACAAAATAGAATCTGCACTAATAATAAAAATATTTAGGGTCACTTAGGACTAAAAGAATCGTATTGGTCGCGTATCGTCGTCGAGTCGTCTCAACAATGAAAAATCCTTTTTCGTAGCACATCTAAAGCCAAAGCGGTACTAGGCTCTGCTCTGTAGACTAAGGCCTGAGTGCACCAAGGTTTCGGTTATGATAACCAACGGTTAACTTAACTTTACTATATATAATAAACCCGTACGCCAGTTAAGGACGTAAACCGGGCGGTCATCTTAACCAAGCTTACGTCCTTAACCGGTGTACGGGTTGTCGTGAACAGTAAATTTTACGTTTAGTATATGTTAACCGTTGGTTATGATAACCGAAATCTTGGTGCACACAAGCCTAAGGGCTATTCATAACCAAAGAGTCCAGCTTATGTATAGTGTATGGCCATAAGCTATTATTATTTTGTTTTCTATGCTATAACAGGGTTTCAACTCGCAAGACATGCTTGCTAGGAACATAGGATGGGATTGTGTGTGCTTCTCAGTCTGAAGTTTTATTGTTAAGGATAAGTAAAGAAAAAGTATGAAAATAAACAAAGATATCAAATCAAAGCACATTGATAGCCCTAGGAAAAACCGATTTGGGCAAATTGAAATTTTGAAAAGACTAGAGTCAATAATTTTGCTAAAATTTGGTAACACATTTTTTTTCTTTGCTTATACCAAATAGAAAAATTGTAATATATTGAACTGGTTTAGAACTTAATAATACCTATGAATCTTCTTCACAAAATGGGTCCATCGAAATTGAAAGTTTATTATTAATGCATTACAAATTAGCCCTTGACTAAAATCACACCTGATGGTAAGTGATGATGCAAGCAGGCTAACTTGTCAGAAGTATGATAAAATGTGGATTTCATCCTACTCCTACCAAGTTAGCCCGCTTTTAAACCGAAAGGGGTGTGGATACCTTTCGATGTCTACTAGGAACGCCATATGCCATACTGGACCGCTTAATCGCTTGGTAGGATGTTAAATAGCCACGGCCGAAGCCTTCTACCATCCAAATTACTTTTTTTTATGAACTACAAGAGTTGGCCCTTGACTGCTATCACACCTGATGTTAAGTGATGAAGATTGCAATCTAAGATGGAATCAGGCTAACTTGTTAAGAAGTAGGATGAAATCCATACTCTTTTCTGTTTCTACACGACATCGTACCGAAACGCTAAATCGCTTGGCGGTACGTCTTTGTCGGTAACTAGCCACGGCGAAAGCCTCCCACCAGCCAGACCAAGACAAATTAAGAAAAATCTCAATCTGCCCCACCGGGAATCGAACCCAGGACCACCGTCTTAAAAATCCACCGCGCATACCACTGCGCCACGGAAGTCGTCAGACAGTTATACATGTCGCATTCCCGCAGCTGGACCAGAGACACGCCACTTACTTTAACTCCTCTTTAAAATTAAAATAAGTAGGTTTCAAGCTTCTAGAACCAATAGACAAAATAGAGCTCAACACACACACATACAAAAGTTTCTTATCTCGTTTTATTGGCTACATTCAATTACAGCTTCGATTTTGTGGCCACTATCTCACAGTCACAAGTCCGCTACGTTGTTGAGTGTAGTATGTTTGTTTTATCCTATAATTATATATTATATTTATAATAAAACCGCTTTAAGGTTCGATGCTATAACGCTTGCATAAAATACTATTATTATGATGACATTATATTATTCCGCTTATTAATAGAAAGCAGTGGAATATCTAGAAATAAATAATAAGACCGTTAGAGGTTTTCCAAAAATTTAAATCAACTAGTTTATATTATAAAGTAATTTTTGGCTATTATATTTGACTTTGGCTATTATACTTTTACCTGTAACTACCCAGGTAATTCGTATTTGTTTATTATAGTTATTATAGTATCTAATAATAACCAAGTGACATAGAAACCTTGTGAACATTAAAAAGCCGTAAAGCTTTCGATTTAGGTTCTTTCTCACTTTCGCCATTTTATTTCGTAAATTATATTTCTTTTTAATTTATTTTCATTGTCACGTCTGAATTAGAGAGTTTTATTGTGTTTTCTAAACGTTTCGATTAATAAAAAAAAAATACTAAAAATATGAATGAATGTGGACAAAATCTGCTGTTAGATCTAGCACTATTTTTAACCGACGAAAAAAAACGGAGGAGGTTCTCAATTAGATAATTATATATTTTTTTTATGTATGACCACGCATAACTTTTTACAGAGTTGTCCGATTTTCATAATTCTTTTTTTATTAGAAAGGGCACACTTCCAAGGTGGTCCCACTGTCATCATGTTAGGATCTGATGATGATATCCTGGGAAAATTGAAGGAACTTTTCAAATCTTATAGGCACACTTGCAGCGATTTAAGTTTTAGTATGAGTATCGGTATCTTTTTAGTTACAAGTGCCGTATAATACATACTATGACAGTACATTACGTGACGATAAATCACTAAAAAGTAAGAAATGAAAATTTTTAACAAAAAATAGAACCGATTCAAAACGCACTAAAAAGTAAAAAATAACCCTGACATTTAGTTGCTTTAATTTACTTAAACATATCTATGAAGTCGGTGCCAGCAAGTTTAAGAAACATTTATTTATCGTAGTAAAGCAGTTTGTGGGTCCTAGGTAATGTCCTTAAAGTAGAAACCTTGGCTTGCACCGACCCCTAGATATGATTAAGTAAATTAAATTCTATTTTTTGTCTTAGGTACTTATAAAATCTCTTAATAATATTCCTCAATAAATAATAAAGTTTATTTTTGGCCAAAGTGTAAACTATGAGAGGTGACAAACCTATAGGTAAATTGGTGACAGTTAATATACTAAACTTTAAATTAAAGATTGAATAATACAGGGGTATCTAATGCACGTTAAGTGACAGATTAGCATCGATGCATCTCACAGTAAACTTTAGACCTCCCTTCCAATTTCATGCATCGAATCGCGTGCCAGTAAACTGAGGCAGACATAAAGCCTTTTAATAAGTAATTAATAATAATAAATGTATAAAATGTCCCTTACTACCGACTTTGGAAACAAACAAACGAATAACAAAAAATGCCGACAAACAAAAGCTCTTACGACAAAATATAATAGCCGCATTAAACAAAGAAGCCCGCCGTCTATAGCCGCCTATGTTAACAGAATACACGGTTCAATTTCTCTTTCATCGGCTGAAAAGCTAACAATAAAACGTAAGACGCAATCGTGTTTTAACTGGGGCGTTAATAAACCGCTTCAATAGTTGAGTACAATGGCTCCTGATACTCTTAACTGCGGTGACCATAATATACTCGGAAGAGGTAGACTTTTCATTGGAATACAAGACTTAACTAAGTTCTGTATACTCGTACGTTCGATTTAGTGAAGTTAAATGTACTCTACATGTAAAAAAATATATATTTTTGTTTGTATCGCCAAACAGCATCGATGGCCGAATCGATCTAATAGATGGTCTTGAACTCTTGAACCCAAGTTTTTAATTTTTTTAAGTAATTAATTTGTTTTCAATTGGTCCCCTCATCTCATATTTCTAAAGTTTCATTTTTTAAGGCCTCCGTGACGCAGCGGTATGCGCGGTTGATTTATAAGACGAAGATTCTGGGCTTGATTTCGATTTAAATGTTATAAATAGGTCTGACTGGTGAGAGGCTTCGATCGTGGCTAGTTACCACCTTGCTGGTTAGGACGTACCGCCAATTGATTTACCGTTCTGGATTCGATGTAGTGTAGAAGTTGAAGGGGGTGTGGATTTCAACGTTTTCCTTAAAATTTAGCTCGCTTGCGTCTTAGACTGCATCATCACTTGTCATCACGTGAGATTGTAAGTGATGGTGTACAAAATTAATAGTGATATTCAGGTACGCAGCTAGTATTAAACTGAGCTTAAAAGCCTATTCTTAATTGAGGATTGAGATCAGACACAAGGAAAGAACCATAATTTCCAATGAAAAGAGGACGAATCTAGAAGTAACACGTATTTCTAGTATATAACGGGCAGACAAAACAATTTCATTATAACCGTGTAATTCTATAAACGGTGTTCGAAGTTTGAATACGAATACAAATAACTTATTTATATTGTAAAACACATTTATTTAACATAAGCAAACTGGTCAGCAACTGAATTACTTGGGCTTTTATCGTGGCAAAGATATAACTCAAGTAGGTATATAATACTTTAATGTGATTATTTTTTGCGGTCACCCTATTTATAGCCAGTTCGTGCGTTAATACAGTTTAAGAGAGGGTGAAATAGAATTGGTAACAGTTTAATTTTTAACCGTGATTATGTTGAAGTATATTATTGTTTAGTTGTTATGGTCAATTAAATGTTTGTAAATCTATTCAAATAATGTTCGTATTTGGAATCAATAATTGGCAAAAGTTTGATAGTGTGAATGTTTGTTACTTCTTTACGACTAAACGGCTGGAGCGATTTTAATGAAATTTAGTATAGAATTAGTTGACACTCTCGCACATAGGCCACGTCTTATCCCGAAATTACCACGGGAACGAGAACTACGCGGGTGAAACTGTTGGCATCCTCTAATAGATATCTAATAATAATGTTTTATACACAATAGAATCTATCTAATACCTTTCAATCAAGCAATTCTTGTATACTAACTATAAAAGAACTACGACGAATCCAACTCGACTGGGCAGCGTTCGGGAAACTCCGTGACATCTTTTTGTCCAAAATTCCTCAGTACCTGAAGACGAGAGTCTTCGAACAGTGCGTGTTGCCAGTGATGACCTACGGATCCGAATCTTGGTCGCTGACTGCGGGCTTCATAAGAAGGCTCAGATTCACTCAGCGGGCGATGGAAAGAGCAATGCTCGGAGTATGTTTGCGTGATCGAATCAGAAATGAGGAGATCCGCAGAAGAACCAAAGTAACCGACATAGCTCAGCGAGTCGCAGAACTGAAGTGGCAATGGGCGGGGCACGTAGTTCGAACAGCTGATGGACGTTGGGGGCCCAAGGTGGTAGATTGGCGACCCCGCACCGGAAAGCGCAGCGTTGGTCGACCCCCAACCAGGTGGACTGACGACATCAAACGTGTCGCTGGGAACCGCTGGCAACAGGCGGATCAGGATCGTTGTGTTTGGAAGTCCCTAAAAAAGGCCTATGTCCAACAGTGGACGTCTACAGGCTGGTAATAATGATGTTGATGATGAACTATAAAAGTATATATAATAATACAAACAGTATATACAATCTGAATCTCGGAAAAGGCTCCAATGATTTTCATGTAATTTTGTATGCAGGGGGCATTTTAGAAAAAGTATAATTTCCAACACGAAAATAGCGAGCTAAGCTCGGTCAACCAGGTTACTAGTTATTTAATAGGTAAAGCACATATAATTGCTAAAATTATTACCTCTTGGATTTTAGTCTGCGCCATAACCATAAAAATATTAAAGCATATAAATATTTAACTAAAGAAAATATCTTCTCTTCTATATTTTAACCACTTTCTAGCTTAGTGTCTGTATTAACTTCTGCGTTTTTTGCTGCTACCTCTTAGTCTACAACGTTAAGTACTACCAGTAGTTTTTCCCACAGAATTTTCTCCACATCCCAGTTGCGTGCCAGCACTGAGTGACATTACATTAAGGGGGTAATACACAAAATCACGAAGCGCACGTAATGTTACATTTACCTCACGTAATATTACACTTCGGTAACACGCAGTAACAAGATATTAATGTAACAATTTTATGGATAAGAGCACGCTAATTATTTTGATATCGCGATAGTGTATTTGGGCTTATTTTAATGGTCAATTATTAAGGCGCTTGACATTTTATATTTTTTTTTGTAAAGTTTTATGCTATTGCGGCAGGAGAAATGTTGTGTAATTAATCTATGTATATTTTAAAAATTGCTACATTTCTTTTGTAATTTTTTTTTCTGTTACCTATTTTATGAAACTGGCAGTTATTTATGATAATTATAGTAATATTTACCGTAAGCTTCTTAATGATATTCCCGCTCCAGTAGCTTGTTTTAGACGTAGAGTTGAATACTAGTATAGAATCGAATAGTAGTAATAAAGTCGACTCAACCTCCATGGTAGCCAAGCGATTTAACGTTCCGGTACGATGTGGTGTAGAAACCGAAAGAGGTGTGAATTTTTATCCTACTCCTAACAAGTTAGCCCGCTTCCATCTTAGACTGCATCTTTACTTAACATCAGATGTGACAGCAGTCAAGGCCCAACTTGTAGTCGATGCGATGTAGTATGCTACGCTATGCAAGAAGCTACGCTATGATGGTCCAAGAGCCAGCTGCAGTCTCCCCAGCCAGGTCAGTTTTGTGTTAGCTACCGGACAAGTTTCAGCTTGCCTCAAACGCCTACCTACCTTAAAATGTCAACTACCTCTCCAACTTGTAGAAGGATGAAAGAAACGAAGAATCTCTCTAATGACGTCTCTTGTGAAACTCGGATCTCGTAAAAGGGAACTAAAGAGGTTGTAAGTTGAGTGAGATAATCCGGACACCCTCGCGAATGTGTCTTATTTTATTAGAGTTATGTAAGAAATGGGTTAGTTAGTTCGTCTTATGGTGACGCTGAATTGAGCTTCTCTTCTCAGTATGAATCTGCCTTAGGAACCGGTGGTGGAGTAAACGGCCAGATTGTACTTAAACAAATAGTACCTAAGTAATAATAGTACATAAATTTCAATTACAGATTCTAAATACTTACAGCAGTTATTTCAGCCATGTCAGCGGCACTTAAGTTACTTCTCAATTTTGCTACTATTCATAATATACACAATAGATAAGTTTTCTTTAGCATGTGACCAATAATCGAACCCTGGATAACTCAAAAAAGGTAACCACTTGCCCCACGAGATCTCCTCGTATAAACAGAGCGTAACACGCTGACCTGCGTGAGTCGGGTCAAAGAGCTTACAACGTTTAATTAAGTGTTGAATATTGCAGTGATAAATCTTCTCTGCCGCAAAGTTCGCCATTCTACCTAAAGGTTAAAGCACACATGTCTAGTTGTCAACGTTGCAACTACGTAGGTTTAGTCTTAAGAATAAATTATACATTACATAAAAGGCATCTTTACGCCCTACAAGTTAATCTATCACTGCAATTACACTTGGTGATAAGTTTTCTAAGAAGGAAAAGAGCTAACTTGTTAACCGTACTCATTTATATTCGACATCGTAACGGAACGCTAAATCATTTGGCGGTAACTAGCCACGGCCATAGCCTCTCACCGGCTAGACCTGGACCAACTAAGAAAATTTCAATCGGCTCAGCCGAGAATCGGAGCCAATGCGTCCCGCCGCCGCCGCGTCACGAAGAATGGCGTTTTTGTTAGGTATTTTTGAAGCAAATATTTCAATCGAAACTTCGTAATGTACGATTACCAAGATATTTATATTTTTTTTTTGTTTCTTCGAAAGATAAAATGCCCTTAACACTCACTACTATCAACACGAGCTCTTCAGGAAATATTGACTCTACTACTCATTGTCATTCAATCAAACCTGAGAACCCGCATGGGTATCACCGCCAAGGAGATTTGTCAGTTTTTTGCAAAACTGTCTGACTGAGTTGGTGTAGTGAGTATAGTGGTTAGCCAATGAGCCTATTTTAATCACGAAGTCCTATGTTCGAATCCTGGGTCGGATAATTCTGAATTTTTATTCAATTACAACCTTGTGCCTCGGAGAGCACGTTATTCCATCGGGATAGCTAACTATATCATCAATTTCTGATAGTGATCTTCTGATTACTTTAAGACCGCCAACCAGCGTGGTGGGTCTACGCTCCATATCCCCGCTCTTACAAGGGCGGCCAGTAAGCATGTTCACAATGATGAGTGAATTAATGGAATGATCCCTGTGTAGATATGTAAAGTAAATACCCATACTCAGATAAATATGTGTGGATACCCAGCTTTCATCTATTCTTCGTTCGGTGACATTTGTTAATCAGTCCGTACCTGAAATCAAAGAAACATTACGTTAGAACATTAATTACAAAATCGAGTTTATAATTACTGAATTGGAACATTTACTGCAATGGTTTAATGAGTTTAATCTAAGGTTTGATCTAGACCTGTTACAGTACCTACGTGAACAAGATATAGAGGTATACGGCTATAACAGAACGTATTAACGTAACGAGAATGTAAAAAAACAATAGAAGTAATTATAATTCTACTTCTATATTATTCACAGAACATCGCAGCGTTCCTAGCGCTATGACAATAACCTCTACTAATACTACTATTATACCCGGACCAAGGCATGTTTGGAAACCTCTAGCTTTAATTTTAAGTTTTCATTTCAGTTATGATCATCATCGTCATCATCATTAACATCCCATGGACATCTGCATGCCGCCACCAGTGGCGTGCACAAGGTTTATACCAAGATTAGGTACTGTAGGTACTAACTTTACGAAGTTGAAAATTCCTTTTCAAATACTGGTTCCTGATGTATCCTCAGGGTAGGTAGTGCCTTTATGCATTTATGAAGTGCAAGCCACTGGCCACTAACCCCAGAATAAACCATAATAATAATGAAAAGCTTCGACCCACATCTCAAAAAGCTTTCGCTTGGCTGTTGGATCGAGGGTCGGACACAGAAGGCGGTAATTATTGAGACGGCGCGTATTTTTCGTATTTTAATAGTGTTTTAATATATATTTTGTATTATATAAAATTCAAAATAAAATAAATGAGAGAAAAATATTAGTTATAAAAAAGATTTTGTATACTAATGCCGATGCCTACCCAGGAAGACATTTCCAATTTCACGCCTAATTTGTCACCCTCACATCCCAAGTGCTACTCCAATCGGTAGGAGGAAGCAGATTGAGTGTAAAATTAAGATCTTTGTAAATTATAAGGGTTTTAATATAAATGTTATATGACTATGTGATATATAAAATTTTTTAACAAAAAATAGAACCGACTCAAAACGCACTAAAAAGTAAAAAATAACTGTGTCATTTAGTTGCTTTAATTTACTGAAGCATATGTATGAAGTCAGTGCCAGCAAGTTTAAGGATCATTTATTTAACGTTTTACTACGTTAAATAAATGATTTTTTAGTTTGTGGGTTCTAGGTAATGTCCTTAAAGTAGAAACCTTGGCTGGCACCGACTTCATAGATATGCTTAAGTAAATTTAAGCAACTAAATGACACAGTTATTTTTTACTTTTTAGTGCGTTATGAATCGGTTCTATTTTTTGTTAAAAATTTTTTTTTCGTCGGTTAAAAATGTGAAAATATATGTTGATAAATTTTCTATAAAAAAAACTTTATACCGATATATCCCAGCTCTACATACCACTTATGAATCTAAAATATCGAACAAGTCATCATATGATATAGGACACGCGGCAAGCTGATTTTACTTTAGGTTCATATTAAACAACAAAGACAGAAAAATACAATAAAATTAAACTGTTAAGTTTAAAGTTTCTCTATTCTACTCATAAGTGTATTAGTATAACTAATGTTTAGAATTCAAACAATAGATATTACTTATCTATCTACATGTTTCCATAGTCAATTATGTATATACATTAGGCTATACTTTATTGTAATAATGTATTAGGTCAAGCAATTACATCTTAGACCAGACGTCGACACTACGCATTTAGACTGTCTGCCGGTCGTAAAGTGGGTTATGATTACCAAGGTCAGACAACCTAATACCACATGTTAACACTCGGAAATAATTTACATGAGAAAACATTTTAAAGTAACTCGAAATGGTAGGTCCCTAAATAATTCCAAAATAAAACAAACTACAAAAAAATTAAATTCTAACAATATTCCTACAAAAACTCTAACTTATTTAAACTATTAATTTAGTAATCAATTTAATTCACAAAATATAACAAAAAGGATGCAACCAGGATAATTTTTAAAATATATTATTTTAAAAATGATCTATTCTTGTGATTGAAACGTCGATTTACAAAATAAATCTTAACTAAATAAGTTCTAAAAGAACTTTTATCCTCCTGACACGTCTAAGAAACATTAGTACTAGATTAAACCATATATGTACAGAAATATATTCTCTAAGAAGAGCACTTAAACTCGACGAAGTCATACCCAAGTACGTCAAGAACGTATAAAAACTTAATCACGGAACCAGATAGAAGTTTTATTGTTCAGTAAAAATTTAAATCCGCTGCATGGAATTTTTAGAACTGCAATTTAATTTTAAATGAAGCAGTATCCTTTGGTAAGATCGAGGATGAAACAATAAAGGTTCCTCGGCCAGGTGACGTTGCGGCTCCCGACGCCATTACCGCTAATGGGTTTACGTCGGGACTCCACTTCCGTCTGCACCTTCCTATTGTACCTACGCTTTTTATATTAAAGGGCTTACAATTTAAGAAGTCTGCATTTCAGGAGATTTTATTTAAAGTTTCGTGACGTTTTATACCTACTTAGCACAGAAAACACAGTGTTATTTCTTGTGAATTACTTTTCTTAAGATATGTCACATAAGACAAATACTGTGTTTATGTGCAAACGAATCATGAAAGGTTCATCTTCTACTAATACATGTAAGTAAGTGTATTAGCTGAACCCAAACCATGAACTAGTTGCATTACATAGAGCACAATATCTGCAGTCCCTTTTAATGAAATGGAAACAATATTTCCAAGAAACTATCAAATAATTTTGTAAATGGATAAATTTGTAAATGGATGTTATGTTGGTATAAATTGAGGAACAGCAATTTTAGTCATCAAAGCTTTTAATTCAGGTGATATTCATAAAATAATATCTACTACGTCTGCATGCAATTTAATAAAGATTTAAAAGTACATACAGACTTAGTCAGAATTACGACAAAACTAAACAAATATTGTAGGTAGTAGGTACTATAAACCATCATATATCATAATCACTATGAGCCATCGAAACGACAGAAAGCAAATAATTAATTTTTGTAAGGTTAAACATAAGACTTGTCCACTTAGCGGTCCCTTGTTTACGTTAATTCTTTTAATGAAATAGCGAAACTATACACGTTTGTTTACTTATCAATCAGATACAGTAATATAGAATAGAGCTTGTAAACAAGACTCTATGTTAAAAAAATTTTTTAATATAGAGTTTTGCAAAAAGCTACCGATACCGAGACAAAGACCGAAATCGCTGTAAGCGTGCCTCCAAAATTTGAAGAGTTCCTTTAATTTCCCCAGGATATCATCATCAGATCCTAACATGATGACAATGGGACCACCTTGGAAGTATGCCCTTTCTAATAAAAAAGAATTATCAAAATCGGACAACTCTGTAAAAAGTTATACGTGGTCATACATAAAAAAAAATAAAAAATATACGTGTCGAATTGAGAACCTCCTCCGTTTTTTTTTTACGTCGGTTAAAAAGTTAAATTTATATACTAGTTCATAACAGCCCATTTATTTCAATACAGAATATGCAATCATATAAGAAGCGTACCCCCATAACTACAATACATCACAACTATTGTAATATAAGCGCAGATAGTGCATTAGCGATATTGAAACAATGCAAGGTTACTCTTATTGCCTTGCCATAAATAACAGTTGCGTTCCCTCCTGGATGTTACATTCAATCATAATTGGATGTAAATCAATGTGGCTTCTGCTTGCGAACTGTTATTGGTATCTAAACAATCTTGTTGCTATTTTGAATGCACAGCATATCTATAGCTTCATTTTATACAGACTTCCCACTGTCTCTACAAAAGCCTTACTTTTGGGATATATAAAAACACTTTTAATCACTTTACTGTATTTCGACGACCTCCGTGGTGCAGTGGTATGCGCGGTGAATTTATATGATGGAGGTCCTGGGTTCGATTCCCGGCGGGGCAGATTAAGATTTTTCTTAATTTGTCTTGGTCTGGCTGGTGGGAGGCTATCGCCGTGGCTAGTTACCACCCTACCGACAAAGACGTATCGCCAAGCGATTTAGCGTTCCGGTACGATGTCGTGTAGAAACCGAAAGGGATGTGGATTTTCGTCCCACTCCTAACAAGTTAGCCCGTTTCCATCTTAGACTGCATCATCACTTAACATCAGGTGTGATAGCAGTCAAGGGCCAACTTGTAGTCGATAAAAAAAAAACTATATTGCTACTAAAAAAAACTAACTATACGAAATTTGAACCGTGCCCAGATCAAGTCACTTGACATTCCTTTTAAAGATGGTTAAATTATTTATTAGTGGCAGGACGTACGCCGGAAGGGCACACACATTACAAACCTTTACCTGTTTTGTATTGAAATGTTAAAACATTTTGGTCGTTTGGATTTCAAGTAGGTTGGGATACCACCGTTCGTGGCATTATAAGAAACTATCAATATCATTCAACAATGAAAATAGTAAAATATCCTTAGGATACAACCCGCATTGGAGCAGGGTCTACGCTTCATATCTCATATCTTCTATCCTCCTCCCAAGAAGGGAGGCCGGGCCCTGTAGTAAGCCGTTAACAGGCTGATATAGATGAATTAATTTACTATACATTCTTCTATCCTTTAAACTGAATCTCCTCTTATTTTCACAGCGATCGTAGACGAAGCCATAGCTAACCTAGTTATTAGCTACAAGTATAATCTTCAAAGTGTGCAGACTGCACAGCTCGCAGACAGGAAGCTAAGGGCATAACGCTATTAGTGGTAATAACGCCGTACGCCTCCCGCATCGCTGACGATCGCACCTGATTGAGGAATGGAGACATTTTACATTGAAAACAGCTGATAAAGAAGTAAGTTAGAGCTATAAGTTTGTCCTCATCAGATTATTCACAATCAAGGTAAAGCATTATTAAAGCACTCAAGTTGATTGAAACGGCTTGGAGTATAATGTTTGATTTGTAACGGTTACTATTGTTTTAACGACCTCCGTGGCGCAGTGGTATGCGCGGTGGATTTATAAGACGGCGCTCCTGGGTTCAATTTCCGGCGGGGCAGATTGAGATTTTTCTTAATTTGTCTTGGTCTGGCTTGTGGGAGGCTTTCGCCGTGGTTAGTTACCACCCTACCGACAAAAGCATACCGCCTAGCGATTTAGCGTTCCGGTACGATGTCGTGTAGAAACCGATAGGGGTGTGGATTTCATTCTACTCCTAACAAGTTAGCTCGCTTCCATCTTAGATTGCATCATCACTTAACATCAGGTGTGATAGCAGTCAAGAGCTAACATGTAGTCAGTAAAAAAAAACTATCAGAATCTTAATGACAATGACTGGAACCATATCATACTCTCCGAGGCACTGAGATGTAAACCCACCAATACTGTACTGAGAATTTCCTGGAAATCTAATATTCCATAGCATATAACGAACATACAAAGGTACGATATAACTAAACATTCAGTCTTCACACCTTTGGTTAATTAGAGCAAACTATGATGTGAAGCAGATCTCTGCCAGAATAACGCTTGGCCGGAGAAGAAAATAGAAGGAGAAGAGCAGAGTATAGATTTACCAGAAAAACTCTTATTTCAATCCGACCAGTAGTCTCCAGTAGTAGAGTTTAGCTCGTTCGAAAAAGAAACACACAAACTCTTCCGCTTTATAATAGTGCCTAGTAGAGGCTTTGTTGTGGCACACATAATATTCGTATAAATATTTCACAACTCTAGAAATTTTAGTACAAATATGCTGAAGAACAAAAGGTGTGCTTATATGTTCCATGTGCTGACAGGAAGTTAGGTACCACAGTGGCCGCTAATGTGGTAATATGATACGTACGCTTGTTAAAGAGTTCATTGTTGAAGGAATAAGGCTTAAATGGAAATCCCATAGAAGCCGTAAGTACTGCGTTCTTGTCCATTAGTTCCTCGACAAATTGTGATTACGAACTTTGACAGCGAAACATTAACTGAATGGAGCTTATTTTTCAAAATGCCTCATTGAATTTCGATTTGATCAATAAATTCGTTTTCTCGCTTCAGAATGTTAGGTGTAATTTGATATTTTGTTCATTCATCCGACTAAAATTTAAAAAGACGGCAACGGCATACTTGAAGCTGCTAGTAAATTAAAAAAAAACATTTTTTGAGTTAGTATTATTAAAAAGATGTTAATATTAAAGAATTGACAAAATTGAATTAATATCTACACCAGTGATTCTCAACCACTGTGCCGCGGCACTTTTGTGTGCCGCCAAATTTCCAAAGTGTGCCGCCAAATTTTGCAAATATATAATAATGTTAATATTATTAAATTATATCATTTAAAATGAAAAATATTATTAATATGAATAAATATTTAAATCCACAAAAAAATAAATAATTTTATTATTTGCTTTCCAAATTTGTGATTTACTTTGCGTCGCATTTTTCAGGAACGCATCAGTGACGCAAAGCGGGCTCGTGGTGTATTTAAAATTTTTGTCATAAACTATTTATGCAGTGTGTTGTAGTAAGTAAATAATTTTTATCTTTTTCTTTGTGTGCCGCCAAATTTTGAAATCATTAAATATGTGCCGCAACAAAAAAAAGGTTGAGAATCACTGATCTACACCGTCTAAATTTATGTATGGTCATAATTTTAAAAAATATACGGATATAATGAAATTTATGAGAGCCTTCTTTTGTCATCGGTCGAAAAGTAAAATTTTGAATGAAATTACTATAAATTTCGATAGTAACTCGCAACACAACACGACACCGTACACTTATTAGCTCCGCAGTAACTTTACAAGGGTATTTCATAAGACGGCAGCCACAATTTCCATAAGCAAGGCGTAGAATTAACCCAAACTGTTGTTGAGGCCAATTTCCGGCGAAGAACCTAATTTACGGCCACTTTACAATATTGTCCCTTCACTGACGGTCCTGTTTTGTGTAGCGGCGGGAGGACGGGATATAATAAACTCCAACTCTTTGTAAGCAAAACCACTTCCTTGTGTACGCTACGTTCCTTGTATTTGTCCAGATGTACGTAGAATATTGAATTTTTTGCGCACCCTTGTTTGTCTTTTGTAAGAAATTCACTGGGTAGTTTTTTGTACTTGGAATATCGATGATCTCTTTGTTTTGTTTTACACCCTATTCAAATTCAAATTCATTTATTGCTAGAATGTGGTAATACAAAGTTGTTCATACAATTAAAGAGGCTTAGAACGTTCTGCCAAATAGGCATGCAAACAATCATTATATTACAATTATCATTATTTTTTTTTAATTTACAATAATTTAATTTCATGACTATTATATAAATGTCAGTTAATAAATTAAATTATGTCAATAACAAAATATTTATCCTTAAGGAACTCGTCAATAGAATAATATCCCTGGTAGGACTAATTTAGAGAATTATTTATTTTATTTTAATGTTCACCGCCTAATCCAATGAAATTGGGCTCCGTTTCGATGTGCGCAAAACTTGTCTTCAATTTTTTTTGATTTGTCTGCAATATATACCTAATATTGCTAGATTTTACTCACTGTAAACTAATCCTATAGGCCGCCAATCCGCATTGGAGCAGCGTGGTGGGTCTACGCTCCATATCCCCTCTCCTATAAGGAGGGAGGCCTGGCCCTGTAGCGGGCCGTTAATAGGCTGATAATGATGACGATGGAACTAATCCTACCTTAATACTTGTCAATTTAGATTTAAGATAGCAGCAGCAACCCAACTAATCTTTATCAAATTACGTTTCTGTTTTTCTAGCATCTCTGTCATCATTAAAAGCTATTTTAATTTTGGGCTCAAAAGTCGTATTAGCCTAAAAAAAAGCAAGTCAAAAAGACATTATTGTACATTAACTGCACTGTTGGGAAGCAATTACCGGGTAATTGCCCATTCTGAACGTTGCGTCACCGCGGGGTGCGTACAGTTTATTCCGTTACAACGCAAATCTGCGATGGAAACTTTAAAGTTTAAATTATTTTTCACTATGCAATAAATTAAACAGTAAAAATCACGACTGCGAAATTATTAATAATACAGAGTAGTGCACCCTTTAGCATTCCTACAATTGAGATTAATCTAATGGCTAATTATTAAAAAAAAAATTTAGGCGTATGTTTTGTAATATAACCAATATTCTTTTCCCCTCCTATTAGTCACAAATGTTAGTCATGTTAGGAGTAGGTACAAGTAGTCCAACCAGCAGGGATTAAATACGAGTAGATGAGATTTTAAGTGCTACGAGTAAGTGTAACTCCTTAACCTTTGATATAATAGCGTGATCACTATGTAGCGTAACTATACAGTTAAGTAGATCACTATACAGTTAAGAGCCTGGAAAATCTTAAAGTAGCCAGAGAACACAGAACAGTTGATTTAAATAATATCAGCTTGCTGCATTAGATTCGGTGGATCGCCGCGCTCGAAAAATCATTGGTAACGAGGCGTTATGTAATGCAAAACTGCAAACACTTGATCATCGCCGAAAACTTGCCTGTCTGTCGGTTTTCTACAGAATATATTTTGGAGAGTGTGCACAGGAACTTTTTGATCTAGTTCCCCCTCGCCCTTTTACCATAGAACTGCTAGGCATCGTAGTAGTCTGCACCCATACGTAGTCGATATTCCGTGGACGCGTACAAAACGTTTCGCTTCCTCGTTCCTGATTCGAACTGCGAAAATATGGAATGCCCTTCCAGCTCACGTTTTCCCTACCACCTACAATATGGGTATCTTCAAGTCAAGAGTGAATAGGCACCTTCTAGGCGAGCGCGTTTCACCGTAGGGTGCATCTTCGCTTACCATCAGGCGTTATCGTAGCCAAGCGCTAGCTAAGTAAAAAGACCCCCATATTTTTTAGTATGAACCAATTACGTTAAGGATTTATCCGGTTTTGGAACATTTTGTTGTGACTGTTTACAACCGATATTCAAAAGCAAAATTAATTTCATATCTCTCAAATTAGAATTGCAAAAATCGGAGCCACGTTTTAGACACAAAGGTCAACAAAAACACACGCAGCTAGTAAATAATTCTGTTTAATCAGTATTCACAACACTGACGCGGCAGAGGCTTCTCCCGATTTATGCCCCGAACCTTTGCTGGGGCATACTCGCCGGTTTAATCGCATTCCTTCACCTTTTTTACCCTAATCCGCCGCTATGTAGGCACAGAGTGAACTAATTACGCGAATCTGGGCCCGTTCCGCTTTGAATTTACGAGACAGAAGTGTTATTAAGGCTTAAGTAGACGTAATGGGTCGCGCCGTAAGAATTTTTAGAGTGAATCCCTTTTATTGGGAGTAAACCACTTTTATTTGGATTTACGAGATTATAAGGCTCCGTAATATCCTTGCTGTTCTAATTTTGAATTTTTAACCGACTAAGAAAACAAATACCGTGGTTTACAATTCAGTTGTATTTTTTCTTCAAGTGTTGCGATAGTTTTAATTTTGTGCATTTGTTTTATGGCCATATGTGATACTACAAATATTCACTGAGCACTAGAATATTTTCCTTTATTCTGCATGGATAGAATTTAGAAAGAAGACACTGTTAACTGTAGGACAGGGCAATTTAGCACTTAGATTCGCCACGCTGTTTCAATGCGGGTTGGCGAACTTCAACTTAAATGTAGGACAGATTATAAACTTAATAAAACCATAGAAAACGAGCCTCTCTTAACATTAAATCCAAAATTTAGATACGAATAAAAAGAATAATATGTTACCTAAAACCATTGACATATTAATACTATGGACTTCGGGTCTAATGCAAAATTTACGTCAAAAGTGTCCCAAGATATTTTATACACACTAGGATGTATTTATGTTTTTATACACAAAATAACATTGTAATGTATGTCTTATCGTATTGTTATACAGTCTAATTTGCAACGGCAATAAGTATTCAGCTTCGATTGACGGTTACCATGGCAACCTTTTTTTGACATGACAGCTTCTTGTGAAAATAGGACAACATAAATGGTGTGGAGTCGGTAGCTTTCAAATTTTTTTCGCATCTTATATTTATATATTATATTTACAGCAAATTTTAATTTATATTTACATATCCCTGACCCCTATATGCTGGGATAAATCTTGTACCAAATAATAATTGTTGTAATTATCTTGTATAAAATAATAATTAGTTATAATAATAATTAATTACAAACCAAATCCACTAATGTACAAAATGATATGCCACTCGACATAGTTCTTTACTTTGAAATTTTAAGTTCTCGATATTTTCCTCTTTTTAATTAAACTGAAAATATATTTTTTTACTTCAATGACGTTAGATCACTTTTTTAAATAACTGTTCCTAATTTCATGTAGATAATTCTTATAGTTATCAAATTAATATACCATTATGGTAAAAGTTATTTGATTAATATTCATGACATAAAAAATAAAAATTTTTGAATTGAAAATAATCAAATTATTTTCATTCAAAAAATAAGTAATTAAATAATTCTAATGTTAAACAACAAAATAACTCTATGCAGTCGTTGTTCTAAAACATTCCATTGCTCACGGCAGATCCGAACTAAATGTGGTTTTAATTAGATAAACATATTGCACTCCTTCTATCCTATACGCGGGTAGCGTATGGGAAAAGGACAGATAGATACTTTTGTTCATTTTGGTTGGTTATGCAATTCGTTTCTATAGTTTATTAAAATTTTAATAAAATAGCCTGTTTCTAAGCAAAATAATACTTTAAAATCATCAGTAAATATTTACTTACTGAAAATATGGTACACCGTCTTCTTTTCTCACCTTACTCGGGTAGTTCTTACAAGTTTTTTATAACACATTACGGCATTATTGACGTGTATTCTGTCAGTCAGCTAATATGAGACTGAATTGGAATTGGAAGTCATTTCGCGTTTTGGCTTACTTTTGGTTCGGACACTTTTTATCGCTGACCCGAAGTCCATAGTATTAATATGTCAATGCCTAAAACAAATCTAATTCGCAATCAGATTTTCGTTTAACAAATGATAGAACCTTTTACGTATACATAAAGGTAAACTACTCGGTCATAAAATAACACACTTTAGCGGCAAGCAAAAGTGTATATTGATGTTAGTTTTGCGTTCTCTCAAAGATAAATTCAAAGCTTTTCTCCAAAAATGTTTGTCGGAATTGTGAATTTTGTGGAAGTGAACGGGGACAAAGGGAAAGCTTTGTACAATGTCTGCGCCAATTGGCCTTTATTGACGTCATCTCACAAAGTGTTGTGCTATGTTGTGCGTACACCTGAAACTGCCTGTCAAAATGAGACGATATTTCTGACTATTTTACCCTTGACGCCTAAAAAGGTGTTCTAAATTTAATGAGTAGGTATTTTTGTATTCTGCATGGATGTGCATCTGTGTCTGTGAGTCTGTCCGTCTGGATGTTGTGATCTGTTCACAGAAGAATTAACGATACAGAGAAACTCAGTCGCGTCTGTATCATTTTTTAAAAAGGAAATGTATTTTTTAAATAAAAGTTTATTAGTATCAACTGTATTTGCGTACTTATGTACGAGTCAATGGAACTAGGTCCTCGTCATCATTAACATCCGATGGACGCCCTCTGTGGTGTCTTGTAGGGACCTCCAACCATCGCCTACATCTAACGGCTCCCTGAAAACCACTCTTCGGTTCATTAGGTTACCTACAAACTCAATTATATTGTCAATATTACTGACTGTAGGTATATAGGGTAATGTTGTCTTAACAGAACGACATAAAGGCGCACACCTACGTTTATTAATTTATAGAAGAAAATAAAACATACTAATAGCAAGCGTCCCACAAAAGGTCGGTCTGATTAATTGTCCTACAAAAAATTGGACATGGGCGGCGCCGTGAGTTGTACCCCGACAGTATTTTGCATGGGCAACTGTAGCCTACAAATTGTCAGCAATAATATTGTTGCAAAAAATATGTTACACGCATGCGGGCTCTCTTAAATACAAGTTCCACTTTTAAATGATTTTTACCTTCGCAATAGATATGGATAAAAAGGCTCAGAGTCACTCAGCGGGCGATGGAAAGAGCAATGCTCGGAGTATCTCCGCGTGATCGAATCAGAAATGAGGAGATCCGCAGAAGAACCAAAGTAACCGACATAGCTCAGCGAGTCGCAGAACTGAAGTGGCAATGGGCGGGGCACGTAGTTCGAACAGCTGATGGACGTTGGGGGCCGAAGGTGCTAGAATGGCGGCCCCGCACCGAAAAGCGCAGTGTTGGTCTGAGGTGGACTGATGACATCAAACGGGTCGCAGGGAGCCGCTGGGCACATGCGGCTCAGGATCGTTGTGTTTGGAAGTCCCTAAAAAAAGGCAAATGTCCAGCAGTGGACGTCCACCGGTTGATAATGATGATGATGATGAATAGATATGGAATCCAAATTCAAATTCAAATTCAAAATCATTTATTTCAAGTAGGCTTATTACAAGCACTTTTGAAACGTCAAATTGGACTATTTGTAGTGACTCTACCACCGGCTCGGAAGGCAGGCCCTGTTGAGAAGAGCCGGCAAGAAACTCAACAGTTGCTCTTTTTATAATATTATCAATTTTACAATATTAAGTGTGTTGTTACATAAAGTTATTTATTTTACTTCCTGTGTGAAGTTGAAAGCCTATCCAATTGGATTTGAACATCTTTGTCATTTAAAAATTCATCGATAGTATGTATAATAACCCTGACTCAGTAAGTGAGTTTTAATACATTGTTTAAACTTATGCAATGGCAGATCTAAAACTGAATTGGGCATCTTGTTGTAGAAGAGTACACCCAATCCTACGAAAGATTTTTGTACTTTTCGGAGGCGATAAGCTGATATGACTAACTTATGTCCATTTCTAGGAAGACGGTCGTTTAAATCCTTTTTTTGTTTATACATATTTATATTTTGTTTAACATAAACTAGGTTATTGAATATGTATTGACAGGCTACTGTAAGAATTCCTATTTCTTTAAATTTGACTCGAAGGGACTCGCGTGGTTTAAGTTTATAAATCGACCGAATTGCTCGTTTCTGAAGTATAAAGACAGAATTTATATCAGCAGCCTTTCCCCACAACAAGATGCCATAAGACATCACACTGTGGAAGTAAGCAAAATAAACCAGTCTAGCTGTTTCTACATCGGTAAACTGTCTTATTTTTCTCACTGCAAATGCTGCTGAGCTAAGTTTAGCTGTCAGTGACTCTATATGAGCGCTCCACTGAAGTTTACAGTCCAAGGTCACTCCTAGAAAGACTGTAGAACTCTCCATTCTTAGCGTTTCACCATTTATCATTAAAGACTTATTTATTTTTTTTACATTCAGTAAAGAAAACTCAACACATTTAGTTTTCTTTGCATTTAATAGTAAATTATTAGCAGTAAACCAATGCGACACATGCGATACAGCACGGTTTACATCGTCAAAGTCACTTTTATTTCTATCAGTTTTAAAAATTAAAGATGTGTCATCAGCAAACAGTACAATTTCACAAATGTCGCTAACATGGTATGGTAAATCCGATTGATTATGGTACTTAATGTGTAGTTGACTGCCAAGTTTAAATAAATGTTAATATAATCTTTACATTACTTTAAATATTCAATCATTTTCTATACACTTGCATTGAAAGAGATACTTCTTAACCTTTTAAAGTAGGTAATCCTATACATAGATTTATGTAAGAGTAGATAATCCGCGTATTAATTAATGTTAATAGTATTTATTAGCTTTAATTATTGCTATTAACCCATTTTTACCCGTTTAAATTGCAAATAGGTACCTATATATGTATAACAAGCACTGACTTCGATTAGCAACTACTTGCTCATGTCAATATAATTGATTTGCAATGAAAATACGACGAAGCTTCGATTGATTTTGTAATTAGTTTGTCAATCATTCACTGATTTACTTGTCAGTGTTAATATCAATCGAAACTGTAACTGTTATATGAATCGTTGTTTCAGTATTACGTAGCTTTATATTAAGAAGCCTCGTTGGTCTAGTGGTTAGCCTATGTGGCTTCGATCACGAGGTCCTGGGTTCGATTCCTGGGTCGGGTCACGGAATAATTCTGAGCTTTTTCATTCTTCTATGAAATGTTCAGTACTTTCCAAGCCCGGAGTCTGGAAGTTGGCGATGTTACACCCCCGTGCCTCGGAGAGCACGTTAAGCCGACGGTTCCGGTCACTATCTTCAACATCTGATAGTGATGGTTAATAAATGAAACATTCACAAACACCCTAAGCCCGCATTAGAGCAGCGTGGTGGATTTACGCTCCATATCCCCTATCCTATAAGGAGGGAGACCTGGCTCTGTAAAGGGCCGTTAATAGGCTGATAATGATGATGATGATGATGATATTAAGAGGTCCTAGTTTTAAGCCTTAGCTGACTAACATCAGAAAGTGAACCGGGATCGCAAGTGCCGCACAATTGTTTCGCCTTCCGAAAAATAGAGAGATTACGAAGCTGTGCTGCCAACCTTCGCCAGTCGGAGAAGTACTCAAAAAAGCAGAAGAAGATTTAAGTCTTGAGTCGGACTACGAAATATTAAGCTGTCCTTTCTTACATTTTTCAAAAATTGACTATATACAAGTAAATGGAGTCCACCACGCTGCTATGTATATTGATTATTTTCCGCCTACCCTACAGGGCGATATTGAATCTAATTGATTTAGCGAGACTCCAATTTCGCCTTTTTAATTGAAATGCCTACCTTTGTTTTCTCGTTCGTTGTCCTAATTGAAACTCATTATTAACTTTATCCAATTACAACGGTTAATGAAAATTGTATCACTTCCTTGGATTTTCATTATTAAGCTTGACGCTAAGCGGAAGCTGCATTGTTTTGTTTTTATAAAATACTCGAGGATGTCCGCGGTTTCATCCGCGTTATTCCTGTTCCCGTAAAACTTTCGGGGTTAAAAGTAGTCTATGTGTTAACCCTTGACTGCTATCACACCTGATGTTAAGTGATGATGCAATCTAAGATGGAAGCGGGCTAATTTGTTAGGAGTAGGATGAAATCCACACCCCTTTCTGTTTCTACACGACATCGTATCGGAACGCTAAATCGCTTGGCGGTACGTCTTTGTCGGTAGGGTGGTAACTAGCCTCGGCGAAAGCCTCCCACCAGCCAGACCAAGACAAATTAAGAAAAATCTCAATCTTCCCGCCGGGAATCGAACCCAGGACCTCCGTCTTATAAATCCACCGCGCACACCACTGCGCCACGGAGGTCGTCGCTCCAGTCATGTAGACGTGAAGAAGTAACAAACATATACACTCACAAACTTTCGCTTTTATAATATGTAGTAGTATGTGTTGTGATTTGTAATAGGTTTGCGTTGGAGTTGATTTTAAATAATACAATGCGATGATTAAAATAATACGTTGTAATTCGTAAGATGTACAGTGCGAATCTCTTTCAAGAACATTTTTGAATTTGACGTTTGATGAACCGTAATACGTAAAACGATCGGCGGTGTAGGTACGTGGACCAATCGCAGCCCACGTACGTTCCATTGCTCCAACATGCCCCCGGCCTTGGAAACCTTGGCTTCCAATAGGTTAGTCATCAGGTTCAACTAGCGGGCATATTTTGGTGTAGGTACGTCGCACGAGCCCTGACGTAGTGCGGATCTCGGCCACTCGCGCGATGCCGTCCTTCCCCGGGATGTTCCTGACGACTCGTCCAAGATGCCATCTTAATGGAGGAAAGTTGTCTTCTTTGATTACGACCATCGTATTAGGTTTAAGGTCTTGCGTATTCTCCCTCCATTTCGTTCGTGTCTGCAGCTCTGAAACATATTCTTTAGCCCAGCGAGTCCAGAAATGTTGACGGATTTGTTCCACTCGCTGGTAACGGTCGAGGCGATGAACAGGCGTATCGACGAGGCTGTCGCAGGCAGGCGTCGTGAGCGGACGGCCAACCAGGAAATGAGCAGGAGTGAGAGGTAGTAGATCATTAGGATCAGATGAAATCGGAGATAGCGGACGGGAGTTAAGGACAGCTTCGACTTGTGTTAATACCGTGCTAAACTCTTCGTACGTGAGATGCGCGTTACCCACCACTCGACGAAGGTGGTATTTACACGAGCGTACTCCTGCCTCCCATAATCCACCAAAATGAGCACCGTATGGAACAATGAATTTAAATTTTATATTTTGTTGAGTAGCGTAATTAATAATTTCATCGCCACAGCGTTTTAAAAAATCTGCGAATTCGTTTTTTAACCCTAAAAATGTGCGTCCGTTGTCAGACCAAATTTCGTCGGGTTTAGACCGACGCGAAATGAATCGAGTCATGGCAAGCCAGTAAGTCTTAGCAGTGAGATCACTAACTAGCTCTAAATGAACTGCGCGTGTAACGAAGCAAATGAAAATGCATATGTATGCTTTAGAGGTTTTAGCGCCCTTTCCTTTCCGGTTTAGAACCGGGACCGGACCGGCATAGTCCACGCCACATCGATTGTATGCAAAGGTGGGTGTAATTCTCTCTCGGGGTAAGTTCCCCATAAGAGGAGTAAGCGTACGCCCTCTTAGACGCTTGCATACAACGCAATCGTGAAAAACTTTTCTTGCGAGATTTCTGCCTGCAAGTGGCCAATAAGATTCGCGAATATGGAAAAGAAGCGCTTGCGGTCCGACATGTAATAATGTATTGTGTGTGTGTCGGAATAATAAAAGAGTGAAGCGATTTTTGCCTGAAAGTAAAATGGGATGTTTTTTGTCATAGTCGAATTCCGATGAATTGTCTAACCTGCCACCGACACGTAGAATTTTGTCTTTGTCGATAAACAAATTTAATCTGCTCAAATCATGTTTATTTTTAAGCGCGTGATTATTCACTAATGACTTGTACTCGACTGGAAACGATTCCAATTGAGACAGTCTAGTAAGTAATTTGTCGGCTTCCCTCAGCTCATCGACGGTAAGAACACCCAACTGCTTATTACCACTATTGCGCGTATTGTGTATAAAGCGTAAAACATATGCAGTCGCGTGTCTCAACCGACTGAACTGCGAGAATCGTTCCAGATTAATAAAATTACTATCCTCGAAGCTCGACATATGACTGGTGAGTGCGGTCACCTCTGTACCTTTTATGTCAGGCAAATCGCCTGTATCGTGTTGTGTATAAAAGGGAGGTACGTTTTTACAAATAAATTTACTATCGCGAAGAAACTCCGGCCCTTCCCACCACAAGTGTGAAGAGGACAGATCGCTAAGATTTAAAATCCCGCGTGAAACCAGATCGGCTGGGTTATCTTTCCCGTTTACATGACGCCACGGGAGTTCTTTCGTTATCTCATGTATTTCTATAGTTCTATTGTGAACAAACGTTTTTAATAATCGTGGTTGCATGCGAAGCCAGGCTAAAACAATAGTCGAGTCAGTCCAAAACATAATATTGTCGAATTGAAATTTGAGTGATTTTTTAATTTTGTCATATAATCGTGCTCCTATGAGGGCACCTAGTAATTCTAAACGTGGTATGCTGACCTTTTTTAAAGGCGCGACTTTCCCTTTCGAACATAACAAACGAACAGTGGCTGTATTATTATTTGAATTCACTGTTCGAATGTAAACGCACGCGCCGTAAGCTGTTTGCGAGGCATCGGTAAAAATATGCATCTCTTTATATATAGCTGCACTATCCATAACATAGCGAGGTACTCTTATCGTCTTCAGGACAGGCAGAGACGTAACGAACCGATTCCATTGGCTTGCGATATTACTAGGTACGACGTCGTCCCATTCTAATTTTAATAACCACAGCCGCTGTAACAACATTTTTGCTGTTAGAATGAATGGACTTAAGATACCTAAAGGATCAAAAATTTGAGATGCGTATGACAAAATTAGACGTTTAGTTATAGGTTGAGTACTATCAATGTCAAACTGTGTATTGAAATAAAATTCATCGCTGTCGTTTAGCCAACCTATACCTAAAGTTTTGTGAGTACTGTTATCACTGAGCGTCAGTTGTTTACAAGACTGCGCCGATGCGCCTGTAGGTAACGTTTTCGTAGGTTCGGATGATTTATCGCGCGTAAAATTAAATATCCATTTATGAAGTGGGAAACATCCTGATTGCAAAGTCGCAGATGTTTCGTTACATAATTGAATTAAATGTTGTTTATCATCAGAACCCGTGATCATATCGTCTACGTAAAAATCTTCGTTAATAATTCTGCGCACTTCGTCGTTCGTAGATTCAATTGATAATTGTTTCAAGCAACGAACACTTAAAAAAGGCGCGGACGAAGTACCATACGTAACGGTATTCAAACGATATATACCGAGCGGTTGCGTAGGTTCGTCTCGCCAAAGAATCAGCTGAAGATCGCGTTGGTCTTCGTCTACTAGGCATTGTCGATACATCTTTTCGATGTCTGCGCACGCGACGTACTTATACTGCCTAAACCGAAGAAGAATTGAAATTAAATCACCTTGGATAGGTGGACCTACCAACTGTATTGCGTTGAAACTAAGGCCCGTGCTAGTCACTGCGCTTGCGTCGAAGACCACACGGAGCCGTGTTGTGCTGGAGTCGCGAAGCACTCCACTATGCGGTAGAAAATAATGCGTTGAGCCGTAGGTTGAAACGCGTGTCATATGACCTAGGCTTTCATATTCGTGTAAAAAGTCTGCGTATAATTTTTTTAAAGCAGGCTCGCGTTGTAGCCGCTTTTCTAAAGATAAAAACCGTCGTTCTGCGTGAAAGTATGAATCACCTAACATGTCAGGTGATGCTCGTAATGGTATCCTGACGATGAACCGTCCCTCATCATTGCGCTTCGTTGTTTGAGAGAACAGCTCCTCGCAAGTACGTTCGGCATCTGTGCGGATATCCCGATCCCTAGGCAGTTCTTCGACTTCCCAGAACTGACGGAGTTGTGTATCTATCGATTGCGTGAAATTACACTGGATACTGCTATTATTGCGCGATTTAAATATTATAGATCCTGATATTACCCAGCCTAAATGCGTATTTTGTAAATAAGGCCCAGTAGGTAACCTTATATTACCTGCGTCTAATAATTCCCAAAATTTATCTGCCCCTATTAAAATATCTATATTTCGAGAATTAAGAAAGTGCGGATCGGCCAGCTGTAAACTTTGCGGTATACGGAACTTAGCGCGTTCGTAATGTACAGCGGGCAGTGTAGATGAAATTCGTTGTAATATGAAACATTGTAGATTAGTGGTGTAAGGTGTAATGCGTGATTTAATCTCAATGTCGCAGGTTTGATTACACTGCGTCACTGAGTTACCTACACCCCTAATTTCGTGAGTGGATTGTAATATTTTAACCCCTAATAATTTGCAAAAGGGTTCGCTTATAAAACTACGTTCACTGCCGCTATCTAGCAGAGCGATTGCGCGCAGGTAAACATTATGACAATTTCGTACCTCGATCAATGCAGTAGATAACAAAACCGGTTGTAAGGAACGATGTGTGCGTCTAATATTTAAGTGTGCATTTGTTGCATCGCTACTAGCTTCCGCGGGGGACAGGTGCGCGGAGGGCGACGGTGCGACATTCGGTAGTTTTCGACTACTTGACGAGTGAAGAGTAATGCTATGTGGATTGTTGGTTATGTTTTTAGAGTCGTTTTGAGAGGCTTGTGGGCAAATAATTGAATTGTGCTTATTATTGCAAAATCTGCACGCGCCATATTGACAAAACTCAACTGTGTGATTTGCATAACGTAAACAATTCTCACACAACTTGTTATCGCGAATAACTTTGAGTTTATTGTTTAAATTCGAGTTAATGAACTTGTTGCAAGCGTATAATCGGTGATCAAGTTTGCACATAACACATTTCTTTGGCGCGGAGTGATATTCGTGCGGTTTGTTGGTGGAAACATTGCATTTGTGAATACTAGATGACTTCGTGTTATTTTTTATGTCCTGCGTAATTTTAATATTTTGTGTTTTATTTGAGTCTTGCAATGTTTCCAGCATGTCCGCTCGATGCTTAAGGAATTTAATTAAATCGTTGACTTTAATTTTGCAATCATTATTAAGTGAAGTGCATTTGTACTGCTCCCATTCACGCTCCGTGATCCTGTCGAGTTTTGAGACGATAATAAAATTAATTAATGTGTCCCACGTATCGACAGGCTCGCCTAGTATTTTTAAGGACCGTAAATTCTTTAAAATAGTATCAATTAGTGTACGTATAGATACGGGAGACTCCTTATTTAATGCCTGAATGTTAAAAATACGTTTTATGTGATTTTGCACTAATAATCTGCTGTTATTGAAACGATTTAATAACAAATCCCAAGCAATTAAATAATTGTCTGAAGTAAATTCTAATGCATCGATTACAAGCTCTGCGCTGCCTTTCAATGACGACTTTAAGTAGTGGAATTTTTGTATGTTATTTATTTCTTTGGAGTCGTGTACCAAAGAAAGGAATGTATCCCTGAATTCCAGCCAATTCTCGTATGCACCGTCAAATGATGGTAATGTAATGGTAGGTAATTTAACAGATTTTAAACAACTATCTGCGCATAATTTAGAACATGTAGTGACCCCACTGCTATTACTACTGCTGCTACTATTTAATAGGAGCTCAGCTTGAGATACAGTGCTGTAATAGCAGTCCTCAAACTGTTCCCTTTGTGTCAATTGCTCATCTAAATCACATTCACGGACTCTTTCTTCGATGTTGGTTTGTATGCTATTAAATTCGCGAAATAGATTCGTGGCTCCTTCTATTCGTAATTTTAAATCTATTTTGTTTTCTGGTGAAGCCAGTTTAATGTTAAAGTTATTTACATGAGTGCTAAATTTAGTAAGTCTACCTTTAAGAATGCCGCGTTTTTTAATGTAATCTTTCACAAGTAATTCTAATTTTTCGTCTGGTAGACCTAACTGGGGAGATTTATCACGGTTGCTCATTGTGGAATATGAAAAGAAGGAGTACTTACGGTAGCAGACCAGACCACGTCAGCTGCGCGGATGTGACGGGTTCTACGCGGAGCAAGTTGTAGGATCACGAGAACACTGTAATTTAGGAAGATATTACACAAGTGAAGTGGAGGTTGAAGGATAAGAACAGGATGGGTTGACCGTACCGTACGTATGCGATCTTCCGTTCTTCTTCTTTGTTCTCCCGTCTTCACCAATGTCCGTTATTGCCGTCGTTTTTATCGGTTCTTGCGTTTGAATCCGGCTCGAAGGACCAAATTATGTTGTGATTTGTAATAGGTTTGCGTTGGAGTTGATTTTAAATAATACAATGCGATGATTAAAATAATACGTTGTAATTCGTAAGATGTACAGTGCGAATCTCTTTCAAGAACATTTTTGAATTTGACGTTTGATGAACCGTAATACGTAAAACGATCGGCGGTGTAGGTACGTGGACCAATCGCAGCCCACGTACGTTCCATTGCTCCAACAGTATGATTGATATTAATTCAATAGAACAATAAGGATGTGTATCAAATAATAATTTTAGAATAACTGTTAGCCTGATAACCATGTTAATACAATACATTAGAATTAACAGTGAAACGGCTAAAATATAGGCAAACCTACCATTCAAAAACTTTGTTTACTAACGAAAAACGAATTTCCGTGGGTAATGAACGTGGTTCTAGGAGCTGATGGACGTAGGGGGCCCAAGGTGTTAGAATGGCGACCCCGCCCCGGAAAGCACAATGTTAGTTGACCCCCCACTAGCTGGAATAACTACATCAAAACATGTTGCAGGTAGCCCCTGGCCACAGGTGGCTCGTTGTGTTTGGCCTATGCCTAGCAGTGTACGTCCGTCGCCTATTAAATGACAAAGATGTGTAAACAAATAATTTTATGTAACAATACAGTTAATATTGTAAAAATTAATGATTTTAAAAGAGCAACTGTTGAGTTTCTTGCCGGCTCTTCTCAACAGGGCCTGCCTTCCGAGCCGGTGGTAGAGTCACTACAAATAGTCCAATTTGACGTTTCAAAAGTGCTTGTAATAAGCCTACTTGAAATAAATGAATTTGAATTTGATGATGATGCTAGGTACAAGTGGAGTGATATAAGATCTTATTAGATGTAATGTGTACACGTAACGGACCACAACCGCCTGTTGGCTATAAATAGCCCAGACCTTAAGCAACAGAGGCCTGATAGAAATGCAAGTAAAACAAGGTCGAGGTGAAGGCGGATCTGAATAAGAATAGTGTTACTTAGGACGCAAGCCAAATGTATATAAAACACATGTACTTACACGAACGAAGCCTTGTTCATATCTGCTTGAATGTATTTATGTGTAGCGCTTTAAAAGCTCTTTGTCTGACAATGGCTCAGTGGTTAGACTGTGGCATCGGATCACGAGATCCTGATTCGAATCCGGGGATAGTATAAAACTTCTTAGCCTAGAACTTTTTAGTGTTACGCCCCTCTTCAAAACAAATGGTTTTTATGATAACATCTGTGGACATTAGGTCCAAGCTCTGTAACTCTTCGCCAATAAAGGTGCATGGCCGTGCATAAGTTTAATAAAGCTCTTATCAAGCTCACTAGTGTCTGTGAGCTTTTCTGAGTGCCTAGTGTGAGCTTTCACCAAAACAAATCGAAAACTTCACATTCGCGTAAAGTCAAATTTTATATGGAATTGAAGCAGCGCCCCTGGCAGTATCGAGAGAAAACTCAATTAGGTGAGAGTCAGTGTCATATAAAATTTGCGTTTACCGTTCTCGATATCGACGTGGTAAAATCTTACACTAGCCACACTGGTCATATATGTAGTACGTATATGTAAATATATAAGCTGTTGTATGCATAATGTGCTGCGACAGTGGTTTCCCATCAAATCGCCGCAAAGGTTGGCAACGTCGCTTCCAATTTAGGTTGTTAGTAGGTAAGTATGTAGGTATGTAAGTATTGTTTTTCTTTATAAGTTAAATTATAGTAACTAATCATTATTATAGTTATTGTAATCTCATAGTCCTAAACCAGTAACCCTTACGCCAACGAAGCAGTTAATAATACAATTAAGTGAAACCAATAAGTGAATACACTCCAACCTGGCTTTACCCTTCACCGCAACTATACGGCACCTAAACAACGATCTTGTTTCAGCAATAATCTAATTATCCCGGCTTGTTAGACCCCGCCGATATGTGCGATACAATGCCGCTTTGCGAATACAGCCTTTGTTCCCGACCGACCGGGTTAAACAGGCTTTCTTACGCAAACATTGCCGTGTAAACAACTCCTAATATTATGTAAATAAACAACTGTTCTTAGTATTGTGGGATTATTTTATGTTTACTGATATAATCTTATTCTAACCGCCTTGTCGATCCCATGGTTAGCGTGCAAGTTTCAATTATAATTTTTTAGGTGCGAATCATCATCATCATCATCAATATCGGCCCAGTACAGGGCCAGACCTCCATCCTTTTAGGAGAAGGGATATGGAGCGTAGACCCACCACGCTGCTCCAAGGCGGGTTGGCGGGCTTAGGGTAATAATGTTTCATTTATTAACGATCACTATCAGATGTTGATGACAGTGACCGGGACCGACGGCTTATCGTGCTCTCCCAGGCAAGGGGGTGTAACACCACCAACTTCCCGACTCCGGGCTTGGAATGTACTGAACATTTCATAGAAGAATGTAAAACTCAGTAATATTTCGTGACCCGACCCAGGCTTCGAACCCAGGACCTCGTGATCGAAGCCACATAGGCTAACCACTTGACCAACGAGGCAGTAGGTGCGAATACCGCTATGAAATAGGTACTTATCGTTGTTTTCCTTCTTTCAAGAATTTCTCAGTAGCAAATCCAATTCTCAGAGTAGGAGTAGGGAACATGGTAGTGTTACACCCCTGTTCTGAAAAGAGTACGTTAAGCCGGCCCGGTCCCGGTCGTCATCATTACCATCTGACTAAATGTTACTGAGCCGAAAAAATCACCTAATATTTTGTGAATAAACAACTGTTCTAAGTATTGTGGGATTATTTTATGTTTACTGATATAATTTTTCGCCTTCCAACGACGACTTCAGTTTATAAGCATCTGGGTTCGAGTTCTTCTACTATAAAGTCTTATAGATTTTTTAAAAAATGTCGCAGTTTAGAGTTTACCCGCGCTAAATAGCGGGCGTCTGTTAGTACTAAGATATATTTAATACTTTAAATTATTATATTTGCCTCGCAAACGCAAAATTTGTAAACATTGAAACGTTTACGCTGTGTGTATTTACGAGTAAATACTCGCACTTGATTCTTAGAAAACAGTATTTTCGTATTACAACTTATAACAAACAAATTGTGAAGTTCGCTTTTACTCGTTTACGTAAATAAATGTTTATAGTTAATACTCCTAGTATAAAATTCCACAACTATAAACTTTAGTAGTTTTTTTGAACTGCATTCGAATATATTTCAAGAACATTCGAAGCATCTAAGTAATCCCCTAGCAAGGACAGTTATCAGTTATAGTCGAAGCATTTCAAACTGAGTCGTCGGGCAATAAATGTTACTGACAGTATACAGTTAATAGTAAACGTTCTATGCAGTTTTGGATATCCTATTTAACGAAATTAAAACGGCTGACTAGATACGATTGACTGTTAATCCTCGATAAGATATAAAGCAACGTTATTTTTCATTACGAACGACCGACCCGACGATTCAGTTTACAATGCATCGACTATAGAAAAAATATTATTTATGGGATCGTCTTTATCACGTCAATACAAACAACAAGAATCGCATTATAATCATCACCTATGCCTTTCGAAGCTATACTTAATGCCAACGACGTATACATGCAGCAGACTTACAAGTAGGTAAAACGTCATTCTTTTGCGTTAGGACTTAAAAGTTACATATTATGATCGAGACGTATATTTCAACTTTCACCCTAAGGTACTTTTCAATGGAAGATAAATACTAAGCTGTACATGCTATGTAAGGAGAACGTGCTTACAACGAAAGGGTTCCACAGATCGAATATTATATAAACAACCCAAAATATGACTACCGTTATCATTTTTTGGGTAAGCGCGGTCTTAAGCAAATCCCATTTCCCTCTGGAACCTTATAATTTTTCGCTCGTAATATTTGGTATTACCACATTTTACCGTGCGAAAATGTCGATTTTCGTAAGGGCTGAAAATTTTCCATTCCAATATTAAGAGGTCTGCGATATATTTATTTTATGCTTTCGTTTTATTATGTTTTGTCTTTTTGAAATGTTAAATTAATTTTAAATTATGTTGATATCATCATCATCATCATGGAATCTTTAAAGCAGAGCCAGGACTCTTTCTAAAATGAAGACATGTAGAGTTCCACCTCGCTGTACCAATGATGTAGGTTTGCGGACTTGAGGTAACTAAGCATTTTTTAATTTCATTCTGAATTGATTTAAAATGATGAATGAATGAAATCCATTTTGAATTTTTTGTAGTTCTTTTTGACTGACAAATAAGAAAAATTAAAAATGACTACCTTGTTTGTGCAATATCACTTTTAGTATGAGTAAGTACATTGGGTCAACTAGACTTAAATAAAAATTGACAGATTTATTGACGTATGCACAGTGGATTTATAATATCAGGTTATACAGCTGAGCCAAGTGAGATTTCCTAAATTGGTGGTGGGAGGCTTTCGCCACGGCTAACCCTTGACATAGATGCAGTCGTGGATGCAGTCGAGCGCTAACGTGAAAAAATATCATTTTAGTTACTGCTTTACAGGAGCAAGTTGTCTTATATAAAACTGCGTAAAATGATTCAGTTCCCTCAATCAAAACGAATCGCCCACCCGTCCCTGAAAACTGCCTCTAACGTTGAGAAATCGAGGAAAATTTGCAATACAACGTGGATTTATTGTACGGCGCACTTTCCGAAACGTGGACGATATATTTTCTGTTCAATAAAAGAGTCAACCGAGAACTTTTTTACTTAAAGATGAGTTTTTTCTCACTTGATGGTAAGTGATGCAGTCTGAGATAATAGCAAGCTAGTCGGGAAAAGATATTTATAAGTAGGTAAGTATTAATATTTATAAGTAGGTAATTATTATGATAATTAGTAATAATTAGTATAGAAAATAAACAACAATTCGAAGGGCATGCAAGGACCTTATAGTATAAACTATGATTTCATAGTTGCCTCATGGCCAAGCTTCATGTGTCTGTAACTCCACTAGCAATCAAATTCAAATTCAAAATCATTTATTTCAAGTAGGCTAATTATATTCCGGCTCGGAAGGCAGGTCCTGTTGAGAAGAGCCGGCAAGAAACTCAACAGTTGCTCTTTTAAAATCATTAATTTTTACAATAATAACTGTTACATAAAATTATTTATTCTACTACTTGTGTGAAGTTGAAAGCTGATCCAATTGCCTCTCAACCTCTTTGTCATTTAAAAATTCATCTATAGTATAATATAACCTTGAGTCAGTAAGTGAGTTTTAATACATTGCTTAAACTTATGCAATGGCAGATCTAAAACTGAATTGGGCTTCTTGTTGTAGAAGAGTACACCCAGTCCAACAAATGACTTTTGAACTTTTCGGAGGCGATATGCTGATAAAACTAATTTATGTCGATTCCTAAGAAGACGATCGTTTAAGTCCTTTTTCTGTTTATACATATTTATATTTTGTTTGACAAAGACTAGGTTATTGTATATATATATTGACAGGCTACTGTAAGAATTCCTATTTCTTTAAATTTATCACAAATCATGCCCTTCATACAAAATTGATTATTAATTTTGGAAGTTATTTTATTACTGAGCACCTGGTCATCACAGGAAGAAATGGCTAGACGGCATAAGAGAATTGAATTGTTGTAAAGCGATTTGTGGATAATAGGAAAGCTTTTCGCAATTGATCGCCAAACTTTGTTCGGAAGATAGAACCAAGTGATGATGATGAATTTTGCAAGTGGGACGGACCCTAATGTGGGAGGCTACTTGCGTTGACACATTGGCTCCGTGAGACAGAATCTAGAACGGGAGCCGCAACAGAAAAGGCTGAAACTGGTATGTGGCTCAAGTATGACTCACTGACAGAGAGTAATATATTTGTTCCTTTTGCCATGGCAACTAATATGGAACTTGCTACATTTTTAGTAAGGCCAAGATTATACTTGTGTGAAAAAGAAAGACGATCCAATTGCCTCTAAACATCATTGTCATTTATTAATTCAAACCGAAACTTAGCATGTTGCATGACCGCTAGTATTACCTACTTGGCTCTGTGCCACAAAGATGGCTACAAGCAATAAATGTTAAACAATACACAAAAGGCGTTACCTACATAAAATTTTCCTCCCTAAATTACATTCAACGGCAACTGGTAAATCTTAAGGGTAATTTAATTTATTAACTCCGCCCGCCGGGTGACTAAAAATACGGACGGAATGGACATTAAAAGAACCTTCTGCGAATAAAAAAACTTGAGGCGCAGTAAATTCTGTATGACTGGACTGTTTTCGCTGAGGGCACGAAATTTTTAAGACAATCGTAAAACATAAAATCGGGCACCTCCGAATTCAGCTTCCGTAAGGCTTTTTTGAATTATTTTTTAAACGATATTAGTATTTCAAGTATCATTCTTTGCTATTAACTTTTAATAGCTTTATTCCCATGAGATGGTTTTTGATAAAAGTTCCGGCTTCCGATATGAAAATTGACTGAAATCTTAATGTTTTTTCAGACAGTTAGAACCCAGTGAAATATTAATTAAGTAATTAAAAAAATTACACATTTTGGGAAAACACAAAATTTCTAGCTTTAAAAGTAAGGTAGGGCTTTAAGTATAAGATACTACTCTTAAGTACTTACTGCCTAACCTATTTAACCACTTGGGGCCACAATTGGACCAAGCATCTCTCCTTATAGATGAATGAATTTGAAGTAGAACCAACACGCTGCTCCACTATCGGCCGGTGGGTTTAGATTCATTATAATATTGCAACTAAATAAACTGACCAGGTAGTCGAATAATAGCACACCTTATTATCTAATATAAAAAATTCTCGTGTCACAGTTTTCGTTGCCATACTCCTCCGAAACGGCTTGACCGATCTTTACCAAATTTTGTATGCGTATTCAGCAGGTCTGAGAATCGGCTACTATCTAATTTTCATCCAATTTTTTTATTAATTTTTAATGCAAAACGACGTTTGCCGGGTTAGCTAGTGATTTTATAAACTAGGATCTTTATCTCTATGATGTGCCTTCAATTGATAACTTCAATAATACGACATGACACTCGGCGCGTCAGTACTGTCATACTTGTCCCATTACGACACTATAAAAACGTCAAGTTTATCTTATCTCGAAAGCCAATTGAATTAAGAGCTCACGAGCGCGTAAAATTAGTTGTAAGTACTGTTTTATTGATATACGCGTTCTGCCGACCTTCGGCCGAAACCTTTTAAATTATCCTTAAATCAGACGAGATTTTCTTACTGGCCACCACTTAACCTCTGATTAAGGCTGAAAGCACATGTGCAAATACACAGATAAATCGCACCGCATCGCAGAGAAATCTTACCCAACGTCCAAGTAGCCCTGAAATTATAATACTCACTAACTCCCTCTACACTTTATATAGTGTAGAAGCTTTAAATGCCCGTTTTTAGAAAATGGTACTATATTTTATATGTTTAATAGATAAGATAAGATTGTAAAAATATACATGAAATAAAATAAATAAAACCGCACGCAGCGTGCGCTTATAATGCAAATGTGCGATCACTTTTAATCAACCTTTAATATAAATCAATTATTAAACTTGCCATTTGAAAGTTAACCTTATTTTAATTACTTTTAGGTTTAAACTCGCTCAAAGTTCTGTCCGCTGGGATATGTAATGAAAGCGTTGGATACAGCTTCCATTATGTGAACAAAATCGATCAATATTAATTATTAAGGCAGTCAGTCGTCAAACGCGACCGCTTGTGATTACTCGGGTGTTAATTATTAAAATGTAACGTTCAGCTTCAGAGATGTAATATTTTTTATTTTCTACAAATTTACCTTTACATTCACACCTGATGGCAAGTGATTACACAATCTAAGATGGAAGCGGTCTAACTTGATAGGAGTACAATGAAATCCCCACCCCTTTCGGTCTCTAAACGACATCGTACCGGAAACGCCAAATCGTTTGGCGGAAACTAGCTTCCCCCGTAACCTCAAACCAGCCAAACCCGGACTAATTAAGAAAATCTCAATCGGTCCAGCCGGAGAATCAAACCCAGGACCTCCGTAAAAAATCCATCACGCCTAACACTGCACCACGGATGGCATCGACTTATGTATGTGTTCGTCACCAACCAAAAATTTATAATGATAAAATTGAACGGACTTCTTAAACGCTCTAAAAAGTGAAAATCTTTGAGTTGCTTTAATTTACTTAAGCATATCTATAAAATCGTTGCCGTATGACTGCCACTACACATCATCTCATTATAATATTTTTAACGGCAGTGGTATGCGCGGAGGATTTATAAGATGGAGGGTTTGGGTTCGATTCCCGGCGGGCTGATTGAGGTTCACTTAATTTGTCTTTCACCGTGGCTAATTATCGCCCTACCGCCAAGCGATCAGGCATTCCGGTACGATATCGTGTAGAATTTTTCCTATTTCTAACAAGTTAGCCCGCTTCTATCTTAGATTGCATAATCACTTAACAGGTTTGATAGCATTCAAGGGCCAATTGTAGCAGATAAAAAAAAATTATGTCCCATTCTTGGGTAGCCTCTCATTACCATAACGTGAAGGTAGACAGGGTAGATATGAGTTCAAACCCGCAGATTTGACGGGCATGTATCCACCAGGGGGTTTGTTATGGATTAATTAACAGTAAATCACTTGTACTCCGTTAATTGATTGATTGTTATTTGATGTGTCGTAATCACGGTACATTAATTAAGCCACTATTGCGTGGTTCGGGCACGTGCACTTTCAATTATGTATACCTATCAGATATAATACATTAAATCAATTACGTTTACACTTGAACAAAGGCTCAGCGCTTTAACAAATAATTCAAAATAGTTTATTTTCAGTATGACGTCAAGTTAGACTGTTTGTAGTGACTCTACCACCGGTTTAGAAGGCAGGTCTTTACTAATATTATAAAGGCAAAAGTATGTATGTACGGATGGATGTTTGTTACTCTGTCACACTAAAACTGCTGAATAGATTTTGATGAAAGTTTACAATAATATAGCTTACATATCAGAATAACACATAGGCCACATTTTATTCCGAAATTCCCATGGGACTGAGAACAATGCGGGTGAAACTGCGGGCGTCCATTAGTTTATAATAAAGTTAAAAAAATTTCGAATCGTCTACTCTATTGTTTGGGTTGAAGGAGTAACAAACAAACACACACACACAAAATGTCGCCTTAATAACTGTGATTTTTAAACGAACTCAAAAACGCAGGAGTGTCGTCGATCTGTGCGACTACATTCACATGCTCCAGTTTACATTCAATCTGTCTATCAATAAGTACAAGACCAATAATCTTGGCAGTCTTTGATTAAATTCTACAAAGCATAGATACCTACTACAAAGCACAAATACCTACTACAAGTTGTACAGTCGTTGTACAGTTTCTAGCTTTTATCGATCAGGGTTCATCAATGTTCTGTAATATTTAGTCAAGAATTTATTAACAGTAATAATTATTTTAGTAACAATGTTAATGTTTTGTGTTGGCTGTTTTTAAGTGCCGTCAATTACAGTCGCTATCATTTAAATCTGTTAGTGATCTTTACAATCAACCTAATCCCGCCAACTCGCATTATAGCAACGTCGTGGTTCTAACATGCATATACGCTCTCCTACAAGAAGGGAGACTTAGCACTATAGAACGGTTAAAATAGGCTGATTACAATGAATATACAAGAAAAAGTGGAGCAAATGTTAACATTTTTGGATAATCGTTCTTGTTCTAAGTAAGATGGTACTAAAACATAGCTACAGTGCTAACTGTCAAGAATTCTCAGTAAACATTTTTTATCAAGTCCACCAGGAGATAATAAACAAGAAGCGAGCGAAAGTGTCGCCCGCTGTGACTAATCGCTGGGAATTTAGCCACGGCCTATCATAAGACAAAATGTAGAAAAAAATTCCGGAACGCTTAAATAAAAAAGCGTCTGGTTGCTAGTAAAATTTAGATACATCTGTAAAGAACCATCGATACCAATAAGTAGACGAAATGTTTGCTACAATCTCTCTGGTCAAAGCCTAGTAGGGTTCTATTAGCAGAGGTCTGTAGTACTACCTGTAAATAATTCGTAGCAAATGTTCTTTATCAAGTCCACCAGGATATAATAAATACTAAGAACCGAGCGAAAGTGTCGCCCGCTGTGACTAATCGCTGGGAATTTAGCCACGGCCTATCATTAGACAAAATATCGCAAATATTTCCGGAACGCTTAAATAAAAAAGCGTCTGGTTGCTAGTAAAATTTAGATACATCTGTAAAGAACCATCGATACCAATAAGTAGACGAAATGTTTGCTACAATGTCTCTGGTCAAAGCGAAAACCTAGTAGGGTTCTGATAATTCGTAGCAAAAGCAAATGTTCTTTATCAATTCCACCAGGAGTTTATAAATACCAAGAAGCAAGCGAAAGTGTCGCCGCCCGTGACTAATCGTTGGGAATGTAGTAACGTTGCAAGATAACGCGTTGAGTTGTTTAAAGCATGTCGAATCTCTGATAAGGTTTACAAAGATAAACAAAAGACAGCTTGAAAACATGCTCTCTTCTGTTTAGTTTTAGAGTAAGGTATTATTTAAGCTTATCTCGAGTCTGATGTATTTTGGATAGGCGCCACTTTACCTATTATCATTAATTACTTTAGTAATTAGTTTTTTACCAACTGAACTGTTGTTATTTTATTTTATACTAAATAATTGATATGTAGTTTCTACATAAACACACGCGTGCGCTTAAATGAACAAGCGTAATTACAAATAGAATATCTAGGTATACTCGTACCATTACCACACAGTAAATAACAATTAATTAAAGCGAAATCCGAGTACTGAATGGTTATGATACATCGGTATGTGAGGCATTCACGTGGGGTCCATTTACATAAGCTAATCAGACGCGATGACGCGGTGATATGTGATGCCGTGATACCTAAATTGCGAAGCCGAAGCTTTGTCGACCACGCATCCTGTCTTACAGTTAACTGTTATTCTTATTATTCATCTTACTTATTAATTATTTAAGTACTTTGTTTAGGTAAGTAAGTAATTCACAATAGACATTTCAATTAATTATATGTGCGTGTTCGTAACTGCAGACAGTGGCAGCCGAGCGCTGGTGACCAGTAAATTGATAGTAAACGGCGGTTAACTCATGTTAACGGCTGGTTACATAACCAATGAAATACATACAAATCAGAAACCAGTAATGTCGCTGCTACATTACTGATTACTGTGTACCTATTGCCTGCAGTTGACGTCTGTAGTCGCTATGAACTTGCTACCTTTTTGACGTGACGTCTTATAATTCGATAGAGCCGGCTGCATGCACGAAAAAACATGACGTCATGCGTCGTTACCTCGCTTTGAGGCGTTCCATGTAAGGCTTGAAGTGCAAGCGAGAGCGCAGAACGAGCGACAAAGAAGCACAATCGGCCTTTGCGTTCGGCAGCGTTCGACATCCGTCTATTAAATATAATTATTAAATATATTAATTTTAAATTAAAAATTAATATATTTATTATAAATTTAAAATATAAATTTATAAAATCAAAATCAATTATTTTATTAATTTAAATTAATATTTATAAAAATATACTTGAATTAAAAATTTTAATAACCAAATGCTACCATTCCATCAGTATTTTCTTAAGACATTGTCACGTTCAACTATCGTCAGTAAACCGACTTTACAGACAACCAATTTTTTTTTTATTTTTAAAACTTTTATCTAAATCGCTTTAAATTTTATCATTATGATTCAATCAGGACCTATAAAAACTTGTATCCTAAACCTCAAAGGTACATTACGAAATAAGCTCATAAAACTTATTTCTATAAAAGTTGTTATCTGTAAGCTTAGGTTAGTATTTACTCAGGAGTGGGATAGGGATGAACTAAGCAATATCATCAAACATGGGTTTGTTATATTTGGCGTACTGCTAATATTGACATCGACGGCTACGATAGCAATAAAGTTTTTCCAGCCAACACAAAACCAACAATGAAATTTGATATAATAAAGGAACGAATGGAATTTCTACGTGTGTGGATCGTTTTGTGGGTCAGAGTCGATTTATTTATTTAGTTTGAGTTACAAGTAAATTTTATTAATATTTTAGAAGACTGTGAAACTTCTAAAAATCGCTTATTTATTCCTAATTTGATTTTGCATCACAGTAGATTTGTAATAACGAAAGGAATAACACATAAGAAAACAAATTCTTTGTAAATGCTCAGAAGTTAAAATTTGGTTAAGAAAAATTATTTCCTAACACTCGTATATCCAGATCGAGAGACAATATGCTTTTGAGTAAAAATAATACAGGTATAAAGTAAAGCGTCGTTGGCAAAACAAAGCATTCGAATCATGCATTTCTACGAAAAAACATTCATGAAAATATCATAAAATTTAAGGTACTAAAAATAAATAATGTTTTACGTCAGGAACACCTGATGTCAGTGGAATACAACACACTTTGAACATTGTCAAATAATTGCAAACAAGAGATGTGCAGGTGCACCTAATTAAATGCAGAAATACAAAGTACAAAGATGAAAATGTCTGCCAAATTTTAATTATCTTTCCCTGGAATTGGCAGGTAAATATAAATCCTTGGAAATTTCTCGAAGAACATCAACATGATTATTGTAATGCAAATTTCAATAAGATGCCTCCATTACTTGAGTTTTTAGAATTTTAACTGAAACATTTTAGTTGGTAGTAGGTAGTGTAGAGATTTATCATACCGTGGTATAAAACAAGTAATGTCGTCCCAATCCGTGATCTTTTAATATACGTTACAGATATTAATGCGGTTTTCATTATACATACATACGTAGCATCACGCCTCGTTCCCATAGGGGTAGGCAGAGACTACATCCTTCCATTTGCAACGGTCCTTGCATACTTCCTTAGCTTCTTCCACTCTCATTAATCCTTTCATACAAGATCGTCAGTTTAGGGTACTCTTGACCTGGCCATTTTTTAAAATGTCCTGAATTTGGTCCAGAAACATTCGCCTAGGTCTTCCCCTTCCATTCACTCTCGCCTCATAAATCTCTTTTGTTAATCTTCTTTCATCCATTCTCTCTGCATGCCCAAACCATCTAAGCATCCCTTTCTCTATTTTAGTCACTACGTCTTCTTTTACACCACACTGTTCTCAGGAAGAAGGTATAAAATAGTTTACAGTTGTTTCCAGAATATCGTGGGAGGCGTGGGAGTTCGCTAGATCTCAGAAATTTTGTCGAAAATGCTCGCCGGAAAAGTAATTTCTAAATTCGAAACCTAAAACTTTATGTATTATGTATTTAATATAAATATCAAATAAAAAAACTTAATAAAAATTATCGACTTGTAGTATGCCTAAATTCCTCAGTGATAAAAATGAAGACATAATATATTATGGATATTTTATCTTTACTTACCCAAAACGGTAAGTAAGGCAACGAGATAAGTTGGAATATGTATCACCCATATGGACCTCATGGGTATCACAAAAAAGTGGCAAATCACCGTCCATAGAATAACATCCGATGGAATAGATATTTTTTTATACTGAAATGTTACTCAATACATGTTGACATGAATTAATGGATTATAAACCTTGTAGAAACTAGTTAAAGATGACTTTCCCTTAACCCTGAATGGGTTTTTGTCAATTTTTTTGTCAGAATTAAACGATTAGTACTGCGCTTTGGCCAGTCAAGTTCTGGGTATTGTATTCAACCATAACTATTATTTGCTGCCGGCAAATATATTATTTCACGAAATGCAGTAAATTATACTGTATAAAGGGATCAGTGTTAAATTATATTAATTTAAAGGTACGTAACTAAGCAAAATAACGAAGTAATATTTGCGGGCTTCATAAGAAGGCTCAGAGTCACTCAGCGGGCGATGGAAAGAGCAATGCTCGGAGTATCTCTGCGTGATCGAATCAGAAATGAGGAGATCCGCAGAAGAACCAAAATAACCGACATAGCTCAGCGAGTCGCAGAACTGAAGTGGCAATGGGCGGGGCACGTGGTTCGAATAGCTGACGAACGGACGTTGGGGGCCGAAGGTGCTAGAATGGCGACCCCGCATCGGAAAGCGCAGTGTTGGTCGACCCCCCACCAGGTGGACTGATGACATCAAACGCAGTGGACGTCTATTGGCTGATAATGATGATGATGATGATTTGCGAGAAATAATCGTTGCGTCCCACATATTACGGTAAACTAATGAAATAACGCTTCTTTCTTTTAATTATATCATATTTCAATAAAAAGTAAAGTAAAAAGCAGTTGGTTTGTGAATATAGGTGTTATGAAAACATTACCGTTTAGAACCTACACGGGCAATGCTAAGAAACAAAATAAAACATTAAGAAGTAGAAGGGCAACAAATTATGGTAAATTCGTTTCCGATCCATTTGATGACCCAAAATAAAAAATAAAGAACTGCTGAATTTAACAACCTACGTAAAACATAAAATACCGCAACGTACGAGTACACATACCGATGCGTTGGTCTGATCCGAGTAGCCGAAGATACAGCAAAACAGTGGGACATAACACAGAAGGTCAAGGACCTCATAAGTGAGGAAGACCATTACAGGAGGATGAAAATGTTAAACATGAAGTACTTCGTTTGTAGGACCACAGAGAACAAAGTACGGAAAACCCTCTCATTATAAATGACTCCGTAATATCCCAGTAAAAAGTGTGGCCAACCTTACGGAACTTTCTTACCACTCATGTTGTAATCTCAGATAAAAATGAAAAGCACAATGGATCGCATGTTCAAACTGCATCAAGCGATGTATAAATTCAAGAGCAGGGAAAGTGAAGGCGTGGTAGTCGTATGGTATAAAAACATCTCGACTAAAGCATTATACTCACAAAGTATAATAACAGTTGCAGCTGTTGGTATTACATTATGATAATCTGTTTATTTTTTATATTGAGGAATGAATTTATATAGTGAATATAAAACGATTCACATTGATGACATTTCTATAATAGTTTCATTTCATAAAAAAATATTAGCGATTGAGAAAGGGATGCTTAAATGCCTTAGGTATGTAGAGATAATGGATAAAAGAAAGAAGACTCGTGCCCGTCTTTTTTAAGTTTTAAAAGAAGACCCGTGCCTTGAAGTGCACCTTCAGCCTTCGGGAATTATCATTGTTATAAACATCTATAATCACTCAATCCAACTCTATTGGCCCTGCTATATTCCCTCTCCTATAAAGAGTGAAACCTGGCTCTGTAGTGGGCCGTGGAAATAAGCTAGTACTTTGTACATTTGTTTGGTTTTCGCGGTTAATTTACCTATAATTAAGGTAAGTTATCTATTTATCTTTTAACCACCTATAACTCCTCACAGATTTAACATCCAAGCTATATATTTTGTATTGCGTCTAGTATTGATGAATCTTATTGACCTCCTTCGGCTCAAAATCAGCGTTGTAATTAATCTTGCCTAGACTACCGCTTATCTTCTTAACCTTGTTACAGTATATACATTGTATCTAGAGAACGCGACTACTATAGAAGCGTCTCTTTGTAATTGGATGATCGCCACTGAAGGGCGTCCTCAACTAGATGTATCCGACATAAGGCATGTTATTTATATACGCGGCTTTACATTGTGGTATACCAGAGAAATCTCTATTATTCTGTATATAAACATTTCTAGCCCTTAGATATTTCTAGCGTTTTTAAATCTTGCGAATATGTTGACGTCTCAGTTAAACTTTGCATAGCCAATATCGACTGATCATGCTCCGGATTCGGAGTGAAGCTTACGTTGAGTTGCCGTGCCGGGTTTTAAAAGCTAACCTTGTGGGTATTTATAATCACCTATCATTATGTATTTTATAGTAATTATAGGAATAAGCATGGTGGGAGTACTTCCCCGAACTCTGTCCAAAAAGCTTTACCAATGCTTTTATAGGTATTAACAGCAGTGCCTCCCGATGCATACATACATAACATCACGCCTTATACCCGTAGGGGTAGGCAGAGACGGGAGAACACATTCCTCCACTTGCCACGGTTCTTACTTACTTCCTTAGCTTCTTCCACACTCATTAATCCTTTCATACATGTTCATCGGTTTAGGGTACTTTTGACATGGCCATTATTTAAAATGTCCTGAATTTGGTCCAGGAACATTCGCCTAGGTCTTCCCCTTCCAACATTTCCATTCAACCTCATCTCATAAATTTCTTTTGTTAAACTTCTTTCAGCCATTCTCTCTGCATGCCCAAACCATCTAAGCATTTCTTTCTTAATTTTAGTTATTACATCATCTTTTACACCACACTTTTTTCCTATCATACTATATTCAACTTTGTCACACAGTTTTAACTCGCACATACACCTTAATACGCTCATCTCTACCGCATTTATTTTACTTTTACGCTTCTTCTGCCATACCCAACTTAATTACCATACATAAGTGTGGGCACCAATACACCTTTATGCACAGCCAGTCTTGCCTTTTGGGACACTTTCTGGCTATTCATAAATGCATGTAGAGCACCATTCATCATGTTCCCAGCATTTACTCTTCGTTCAATATCACTCTCACACGTTCCATTTTTCGTAAATTTACTACCCAGGTATACAAACTCTTTTACTTCTTTCACTTTTTCTCCCTCTATCAAAAATATCCCGATGTTGTGAAATAAATTGTGCATAATGGATAATAGATATGTATTTTATACATAATATATATTACCCATACAGCGCAAGTTAATTAGGAACATTATTTATAACTACAATATAAACAATATTGCAGTTTATATTTATCTATAAACTGCAATATTGTCTGTACGACCTAAATACAACATTTTGGGCGGCAGTCCAAATTAGAGCCAGTGCGTGCTGCTTTGTGTATATTATCAGATATAACCGTATTATTCTATAAAAGTTCTATTTTGTTTAATTATTTGTTTTTGTTGCAAATTAAATTAATGAAGCTTATACCAAAATATTTTAAACATTTTGTTTTCCTCTTCATTCCAAATATTCAGTAACGCAAAGCAGTGCAAAGTTTGCCGAATTACTAGAGTTTAATCTGTAATACTATTCGCATAATATTATTATAATTTCTTAATGGGTTGATTACAGCATCAAATGAAGATCATACTAAACGTTGCTTTATTCGAAGACTATCTTAATAGAGATTTATTTAGCCTCAAATGTGGATGGCCTCAATAGTTCTGCGATTGAGAGGATGAAAGAAAATTACAAAGGTCTAGAGGTTAGATCCTGTGAGATTTTGCTTATTTGGGGAATATTGGCCATATATAAAATATAAAACAAAAAAACATCGTAAAATAAGGTATGAATCTAATCAACTCAAACATTGTCAGAATATTTTTTTTATCGACTACAAGTTAGCCCTTGACTGCTATCACACCTGATGTTAAGTGATGATGCCGTGTAAGATGGAAGCGGGCTAAACTCTTTAGGAGTGGGACGAAAATCCACACATTGGAGAGACTTCTCCACCGAGAAAAAAAGTCTTTCCACGTTAGATGTGTTAAGAGGCTAACTTGAAAGTAAGTCACGTCCCACAAATAAATATTCCAGCCACTACGTCGTACGTCACCGTACCCCGATATGTTAAGATTAGCGTCACAACCTCATAAACATTTCATTGAACCTACGCAGCGACAGAACTATACCCCTAACACACAAATAACAGAACTGGCACCCGAATATACACTACAGGTGTACAACTCAAGTATTCTCAGATCAATATATATTAAACTTCTCCATTATTTAAGATCAATTTATTTGACATCCGATTAATTTGTACCTACTATTCACCAATACGAGTACATATAAGTAATGTCTGGCTTAGCTTGTACTCCCAATAATATTTTAATCATATTTTTAACGGCCTCCGTAGCGCAGTGGTATAACACGGATATTGCCGTTTTAACAAAAAATAGCAAAAAGTGTACCGTATCATTTCTATACCGTAAACTAAAACAAAAAAGTCTCAAATAAAATTATTATTATAAAAACAAAAAACCGACTGTATAAATACTTTATTTTCTGCGGGGAAAGAAAGATCTACCAAAACTACGTTTGTCCCCGCCTGCAGCACCATAAAATATTTAAAATTTTATGTAGATATAGTGATCCTTGTTTTTCTCTTTTCAGTTCATAACTTCTATGCAGTCCGGTTTTTTTGTTTTTATAATAATATTTTTTTTTACCGTTGCCGCACCATTATTTTTTTAGTATTTGTATAAACACAAAAATGATAATCTTTTCAATCAAGCTGGAAATATTTTACAGAAAATAAACTGAAACGAAATAAAAATAAATATTTAAGTTTTCGATTAAAATGTTATTCAATTAAAACAGGTTTATGTTTATTATTTTCATTATATGCAAATGCAAGGCTCTATGAACGTGTACCTGTGTGGTGTGTTCCTACTCGTACCTACTGTGTAATTCACCTTGACTGAGATTTAAAACATTTGGCCTCTCAAGAGCATAACCTTGCTTCCGAGTTTTTCGATAATAATAATGTTATATTATATAAGAACTTTATACAAGAATCAGGTTTTCAAGAATATAATCAGTGAGCATTGACACGACATTATTTTTTTTTATATTTATTTATTTATTTATTTATTCATTCATTGTAGCATTCATGTACATAAACATACACATGAGGCTCTGTTAGGGCGTCGCTAACATTATTTACATTATTATTATTAATAAAGATAAATAATAATGTAAATAATGTTTATTAACTAGCTGTCGCGCTATATAATTTGGCTTGGATTCCAGTAGCGCTATTCTGTAAACTATGACTTTGAAACGCACACGGCGTTTCTAATTCTTATCTCTCTCTCTATGTATCTGTAGTATTGTTATAAGAGATAGAGACGCTTGTCGCAAGTGACACTGCTGTTTCTTTATAGATTTTCAGAATATCCACCCAGTTTAGATTTTATTAGAAGTGTATTACGATGCACCCAAAAAGTAATAAACATCTACTACTGCTGAAACAACTGCTTAGGTAGGCAAGTGTTTAGGCAAGCTTTAGGGCATTGGATCACGCGGTTTTGGGTTGGAATCGTGGATCGATGTGTAGAGTTTCGTAGAAATTCTTTGTAAAAATTCTTCGAATACCTGTTTTTATGTTATTATTGAAAACGGCATGAAAATTCGTTTATGTATATAAGAGTTTGTCGCGAACAGGTAGAAAGACACGACAATTGTTATTATTTTAATATTTACTAGAGGACGCCCGCGGTTTCACCTTCGTAGTTCTCGTTCCCGTGGGACTTTCGGGATAAAATGTGGCCTGTGTGTTATGACTGCCTCGATGGTCTAGTGGTTAGCCTATGTGGCTTCGATAACGAGGTCCTAGGTTCGAATCCTGGGTCGTCACGGAATGATTCTGTATTTTTCATTCTCCTATAAAATTTTCAGGAAATTCCAAGCCCGGGGTCGGGAAGTTGGCGGTATTACACCCCCGTGCCTCGGAGAGCACGTTAATCCGTCGGTCCCGGTTACTATCGTCAACATCTGATAGTGATAGTCAATAAATGAAACATTATCACCGTAAGCCCGCCAACCCGCATTGGAGCAGCGTGATGGGTGTACGCTCCATATCCCCTCTCCTATAAGGAGGGAGGCCTGGCCCTGTAGTGGGCCGTCAATAGGCTGGTAATGATGATGATGTGTTATTCTGATATGAAAGCTATATTATTGTGAATTTTAATCAAAATCCAATCTCAGAGGCTTTGCGTAAAAGAGTAACAAACATCCATACATATAAACTTTCAGCTTTATAATATTGGTAAAGATTGTCAGTAATAAGCCGGGATGATAGCAACAGACCTGATGGATAGACGCTGGTTCCCTGGGAAGTGGGACGGGCCCTAATATGGGACGCTACTTGCGTTGACACATTGGCTCCGTGTCATATCAGGGAGACAGAATCAAGACCGGGAGCCGCAGCAGAAAAGGCAGAAACCGGTAAGTAGCACAAGTATGCCTCTCAGACAGAGAGTTACATATTTGTTCCTTTTGCCGTGGAGACCCTTGGGCCATGGAGTCGCAATGCCAAAAAATTCTTCCGTAATATTTCACCGCGCCTAATTGGCTCAACTGGTGACCGAAGGGCTGGCTCATTTTTTGCGCAAAGGATTAGCCTGGCTATCCAACGCGGAACTGCAGCCAGTATTCTTGCCACCATTCCACGTGGGCAAGATTTGTATAGTTATTAGGATAAGTTAGGTAAAGATTTAGTGATAACTGATACCTAATACAATTCAGTCAAACGGAGTACAATAATGAGGAAGATTCCAACGTGTACGTAACATAAAATATTAAATAGTTTAACAATAATTTTATTTTCTATTCATAATAATCGTTAATGAATATTTACATATTTAACATTCTGAAGAAATGCCGGTGTACGACATTTCACTTCATTTAAATACAAGACACGTTCGCTATAATCCTGTTCATTGTGAGTATAGAATTAATATGTTTATTATATTATTATGTGAGAATTGCTTTATAACCAGCTGCCGTAGTGCGCGTAGAATTTATAATTACCGGCGGAGAAAGCCTTAGGACGTAACTTGAGAAAATATTAATTTTTCGTCTGGGCCGAATAAGGTTTTCTAAATTGGTCCTGGTCTGGTTGATGCGAGGCTTCGGCCGCGACTAAATAAATAAATAAATATAGGACAATTACACACATCGCTATATAGCCCCAAAGTAAGCGTACTCGTAAGTAGGTTGTGTTATGGGTGCTATGATAACTGATGAATACTTTTATATATATATTATACATAACTGCCTCGTTGGTCTAGTGGTTAGCCTATGTGGCTTCGATCACGAGGTCCTGGGTTCGATTTTCTTTCTTCTATGAAATGTTCAGTACATTCCAAGCCCGGAGTCTGGAAGTTGGCGGTGTTACACTCCCGTGCCTCGGAGAGCACGATAAGCCGTCGGTCCCGGTCACTATCATCAACAGCTGATTGTGATCGTTAATAAATGAAACATTATCACCCTAAGCCCGCCAACCCGCATTGGAGCAGCGTGGTGGGTCTACTCTCCGTATTCCCTCTCCTATAAGGAGGGAGGCCTGGCCCTGTAGTGGGCCGTTCTGATAATGATGATTATACTTAAATACTTATAATATATAGATAAACACCCAGACACTGGAAAACATCCATGCTCATCACACAAAAATTTTTCCAGACGTAGGAATCGAACCCACAGCCTAGGACGCAGAGGCAGGGTCACTACCCACTGCGCCACTCGGCCGTCAAACTCGGACTAGGTACCACCCTACCGACAAAGACGTGCAATCTTGATATTTTTTAATTATTACAAGTTAGCCCTCGACTGCAATCACACCTGACTGTAAATGACGTTGCTACTTTGTTAAGAGTAGGATGAATTCCACACACCTCTCGGTCTCTACAGTTGGCGGTATGTCATCGCAGTTGAGTGAGATTAAGTTGTAGCCACGACCAACACCAGCCAATCAGACCTGATCATATTAGAAAATTTCAATCGGTACTGCTACATGTTGAATCTAGGACCTCCGTCTTACAATCCAATCCACATACCACAGCGCCACGAAGGTCAAAGAAAATATTTGGTGAAAGCAGACGAGTAATCATTTTCTTTCATCCGTCCCATCTCATCGTCTAATTGTGTAGCCACATGTGCGGGATAAATAAATCAAAACAAATAAACACGGGACAATTTCATCGCATAGCTCAGCGCACGCGGTATTTATTAGACCGGCGACGTGATCAACGAGATATTGCTTTTTGTATGACCTTTTATTGAATACTGTGCCTCATATATTTGTTTGTCGACATTTAAGGAATACCTACTTGTTGTTGAAGTGACAAATATCATCAGATGCCTCTCAAATACTGCCTCGTGATGACTTTTGATAGTAGGTAGGCACTTTGTGTAAAGATCAGTTCAGAGAAGTATTCCATGCATATGTTTATCGCCAAGGGGCATACATATGTTCATTGTTCTAGTATAAAGGTAAGTATGTAGTTAATTTTTTTTTTGTCATGTTTATCTGCAATCAGTGGAGGACTATAAGCAGATGCGTTCTGAGTACATTCGCATGTCGAGTGTATTCTCCAGTGAGAACATCCCCTCCTTGGTTCCTTTCAGTGTTAGTTAGGGACTAGATGATATTTTTTCTTTTAAGTCTGCTCTGGTATGTTCGATGGAGCAAATCAGAAGCCAGTACATTTGGATGACTCATGAGTCGTCCTTTATATTTTTGGATGACACTGTTAATCTCTTCCTTAACAGTTTTGACTTTAAAGTGCTCGTGGATCTCGGCATTTGTTATAAACCATAAAACATTACATATTTTCCTTAAGATCAGGTTTTGAGCCCTCTGCAGGATAGATATGTTGGAGTTACTGGAACTTCCCCATAGTTCAATTCAATACATCCAAATTGGCTTTAACATTCCTTCGTATAGTAAAAGTTTATTGTCAATGGAGAGTTTGCTATTACGTCCTGTTAACCAGTGTAAATATGTTGCTAATTTATTTATTCTTCATTTGTATAATAATTTCATTCATAACGAAGAAAAACATAGTATAGAGATAAAAATACAAAAAGTAGAGCTGGTACAAAAGGCGGCCTTAGCAATAAGGCCTATAGAATAGGACAGGATAACAGCGATTTCTTCCAAGCAAACTTAGATTTAGGTATTATGACACAAGAATTTATGTTTGTTGTTGTTAACTGTTACTAGCTACTTAAAAATATAAGTTATTATTATTAAATTTTAAATCCCTTGAAAATGAGTAATCTATACTAATATTATAGAGGTAAAGTTTGTAAGTTTGTAAATAAAGTTCCGTCGGGGCTAATCTTCGGAACTCCTGATCCGATTTTAAACCAGTAGAATGCTACGTTATCGGTGAGTGTCATAGGCTATATTTTATATTTGTATTGTATATATTACCTGAGTTGTCACAGTTCTTGTCGCGCAAGTCGGACTGTGAAATTAATTAAATTTAGCTTTATGCGCGTACGCTGCCTTAAATATTTGATATAATTGAAAACATTGTATGAAAATTTTATGCATCGTAAAAAGTTCTACAAAAAAGTATGCGATAGCATATATCTATCTTTTATAGTTTGGCAGATATATAACTCTTTAGGTTTTAAACAATCATTTAATTCATATGCTTACGTTTACGTCATTATTTATAGAACTAAACTTAAATCCTAATCAAAATAAATTATTTAATAATCATACGGATATTATAGAGATAAGATTTGCCTTTTACAGTATGTTAATTAGATATATAGTTTCGGAGATATTACAAAATTTCTAAAAAGTGCGACTCCGTAATAAACCATTTAATTCATATGCTTAAGTTTACGTCATTATTAATACAACTAAACTTAAATCCTTATCAAAATAAATTGTTTAATAATCACAAGGATATTATAGAGATAAGATTTGCCTTTTACAGTATGTTAATAAGTTACATACGTTTCTAAAAAACGACACTGCCGCTATTACGTTCAAATTAAGTTGACCTCCTCCGGGTTATGTTATACGTACTGAATAGGGGTCAACATTTTGGTAGTGATATTCTTTGAGGATTCGATCTCTGATCTTTTCTTTCAATTTATTTGGCATGGCAGACCATACTTATATAATATACGAAAAAGTTTGTTCGTTTGTTTAAACGGGCCTATCTCAAGATCTACATGTCGAATTGTAAATTATTTTGTTTATTATGAAAGCTAAACTCAAAAGTAAAATAGACAATTTAATACAAGCTATACACATCAGCTTGCTATAAATATATATTGGTAATGTTAATGTACTGTAATATCGTACAATGTTTAATAATGTCTATTTAATAATGTATATCTATGAAGTCGGTGCCAGCCAAGTTTAATGAACATTTATTTTACGTAGTAAAGCAGTTTGTGGGTTCTAGGTAACGTCCTTGAAAGTAGAAACCTTGGCTGGCACCGACTCTTAGATATGCTTAAGTAAATTAAAGCAACTAAATGACACAGTTATTTTTTACTTTTTAGTGCGTTTTGAGTCGGTTCTATTTTTTGTTAAAAATTTTTATTTCTTACTTTTTAGTGATTTATCACCACGTAACGTACTCGTACTATACTGTCATAGTATATATATATATGGCACTAGTAGCCAAAAAGCTACCGATACCGAGTTAAAAACCGAAATCGCTATAAGCGTGCCTCCAAAATTTGAAGAGTTCCTTCAATTTCCCCAGAATATCATCAGCAGATCCTAACATGAGGACAATGGGACCACATACGTGTCGAATTGAGAACCTCCTCCGTTTTTTTTCGTCGGTTAAAAAGGTACCTAAGAGGTTTTTACGCGAACGAAGTCGCGGGCGACTGCTATATAGCTATAATGACGTAGGCGAGCGCTAAGAAACGTTTTTTCTAATGCTCACCTCCTTAAGGGGTCAAACGGGAGTTCTAATCTACACCAAGTTTCACGCGGACGAAGTCGCGGGCGTCCGCTAGTAATTTATTATAAGTAAACACAACAAAGTGATCAATTTTCAAAATACCCTGACAGTGACAGACATGAATTTTCTTACGAAATTTTCTGTCTATTCTCCCCTCACCTTTCTACCATAGGACTGCTGGGCATCGTTGTAGTACGCACCCATGCTTAGTCGATATCCCAGAAACGAGTACAAAACGTTTTGGTTTCCTCGTTCCTGATTAAAACTGCGAAATTATGGAATGCCCTTTTAGCTCTCGTTTTGTCAAACTAAGAACACCTCTTTACTCAGGGGCTTAATATTGGTCGCAGTAATTTGGGTTACAACTATCGCGAGTATTCTCCTTTTATAAATTTAAGGTCCCTAGTAATTTAAAATATTTTGCCAGGTATCTATGCAAAAGATACCTCATGAAGTGAAAATAAAAATAATACAACTAAAGAGTGAAGAAACAAAAAGAAAAGGTCAGCAGAAAGCGGTCCCGCTGTTAAGTAATGACAAAATCCTTACAGACGTAAAAACTTGGAGCGCCTTCAGTAAATAACATAGGACAAACTTTGCGAACTACATCTGCTTACAAATCACGTACGGGACAAAAAGGTCAAGCATAGGTTTGTAGGAACAAGAGATAGTTAGGTACGTACTCTGGTATTCCTATTTACGAGCAACTGATTACGTTATACCTACGACCATTGTCCCGGCGTAAAGCAATTTAAGCCAGTTTAGCAAAGCTCAAAACTGTTTGAATTATATTTTTCTTAAATTGGCTTTGATTTATTGATTTGATAACATTCTTTCCTTTATAGTATTAACTGACAAACGAAAATGGACGACTCATCCGAAGCTAAGTGGCATCTATAAACAGAGGGTGCCACTCAGTATACATCAAACTGAAGTGTTTAGCCATATATTTCAGATTGGAACACAGCAATGCTGCCTGGCAGCAAAAATATGTATGACGTCGATAGCTCGTCTGAGGAAGTTACCATAGTTACCCAGACTCTGTTAAAAACTTCTAAAGTAAGCAGAAATAGGTAGGAAATGACAGTAGTACCCTCCGGATAAGCTTTGTTACTTCAGCTCTAACTACTACTGTAAACAAGAGTGAATAGACATCTTGCGTAGTTGTTGTTGTTGTCTATTCACTCTCTTCACCTTACATTAAATTCACATGGTCAGATGAGATCGTGGTCAAACGGGAGCTTATTTTAAATTAAAAAAAAACATACTAAAGTAAATAGTCCATTATAATGTTCGTTACAATGTTTAACTAGAAAATCTAATTTAATCATGTAACATTTTTAATAATTCTTTAAACTAATTGAGAAGAATATCTTTGTATTCCATGAATTCATCGTGTGGGTGCCGGGTCCATCGCGTGGCTTAAAGAAAATCTCGAAACAGAGCTTGACTAGTGACACGAGTGTAGGTTAAAAAAGTTTTTTATTCTTTTCAGAAATACCTAATTCGATATTGAAGAAGAAGACTTGGTTCACATTTTGGAGCAACGTCTAAAGGATCACGTACGTTAACAAGGTCATGTCGCACACGTACCGATTTTAGGAACCGGCGTGTTTTGATATGGCCGTGCCGTTGTGCATTCAAAGTCATCGATGACGAATTGCTGAATGATCGCATTATATTTGTCATCGAAATATTTGACGTGTTTGTAAAAATTTTAATGAAGAGTGCGTATTTTAATTAATAACCAACTCTTCTTGGGACACGCGTAGCTATTCTATTTTAAGAAGAGGGTTGATTTTCGAAAGTTACAGCTTCTATATGTTTGTGTGTATAAACTATAGAAACGTCAGCACAGTAGAAACATATTGTAAAATTACTAAAGGGATACAAGAAAAGGCTTTTGATATCCAAGCTTGTTTTCTAAAGTCGTTGCGTAAAAACAACCCCTTATCGACAGAGGTAATTTAAAACATGTTTTCGCATTGCTAACACTCCTTAAATTTCACTCAACCTTTTGTGTCAATCGTCTGTCCGTTTACATTGTTAATACAACAGCCAAACAATTGCCAAGCCACCCAGTATAATACTTGACAGTATGTAGTCTTTACTATCTGAACAGTTATATTTCATGTTATAGTAGTTATAGTTCTATGACTCCCCACTTGAATTTTTACTAGAAAATTTTTTTGACGAAAAAATAGAACCGACTCAAAACGCACTAAAAATAAAAAATAACTGTGTCATTTAGTTGCTTTAATTTACTTAAGCATATATATGAAGTCGGTGCCAGCCAAGTTTAAGGAACATTTATTTTACGTAGTAAAGCAGTATGTGGGTTCTAGGTAATGTCCTTAAAGTAGAAACCTTGGCTGGCACCGACTCCTAGATATGCTTAAGTAAATTAAAGCAACTAAATGACACAGTTATTTTTTACTTTTTAGTTTAAAATTTTATTGCTCACTTTTTTTAGTGATTTGTCGCCACGTAACCTACTCGCACTATATATACGGCAGTATATTATACGGCACTAGTAGCCAAAAAGCTACCACCTTGGCTATGTCCTTTCTAATAAAAAAAGAATTATCAAAATCGGACAACTCTGTAAAAAGTTATGCGTGGTCATACATAAAAAAAAAATATACGTGTCGAATTGAGAACCTCCTCCAATTTTTTTGTCGGTTAAAAAGGTTTACTACTTAAGCTTTTATATAAAGTTGTATAAAATGTAGTCAATCAAGCGAAAAATGAAAATCACACAAAAATACCGACAAAGTTAACGCAAAAACTTTCAGCATTTGACATTTTGCTCAAAGTTGATAAAACCGACATCTAAAAAATTACGGTCACTTTGGAGACAGATCACAAAACCTACGAAATAATGAAAATAAATTTACGAACTACGATATATTCTGGTTGAGAGCACAACTAGGAAAGCTTTCACGACAGTTTAGTAGAGTTCCGTCGAGTTTTAAAAGTTGGGATTTTAACAAATAAAAATAAAATACATAAAATAGCCCCCGAATATCCCCGGTGTACAACTTTTAGATGGAGACATTGTAGAAAACGTATATTGTTTGTAACTTCTACAAACCTCGTATCAGGGCGTATTTTATGTAAAGTAAGAAGTTCTATTATCTAAAATCTCACTTTTGGGCCTTCTCTTATAGTTCTTAACTATTTACAATTAAGCATGAAGTTTAAAAAAACCAAATGATTAAATGTGCTATAGCAGATCATAAGATTATAATGACAATGATGACACACTTTACAAATTGTCAAACTATTATTGCAACATTACATCAACTTTAGGTTAAAAGTTGGATTATTTCCATAGAGGAACCCTACTTATTAATATTCTCAATTATATTGACAATAATATTGCGTGAGTTGGGGCACCCTGGCACTACAAACAAATGTTTGTCCAACTGACTCTAGAAAGTTCTTGGCGAACTGTAATTTATGATTTGTTGCAATCACCTATTCTTAGATAAATACATAAAGGTTTTATACCAGATTAGCTCATATCCAATGATATTTTTTTAAGTACATGCGACGACATTCATTATCATGGAATTAAAGTCCCGGAGAAAAACCCAAGGGCTTTCGTTCGTTAAGAAGTAAGTATTAAGGTAAATACAATATTTATTTTATTTAAGTATTCGAGGACTTAAAATAAAATTAAATTTGCAGCATAGAATAGCTTCTCCAATTAAGAATAGTAATAAGATAATTTCAAAGTCTCCAATAGAAAGAAATAGCGATAGAATACGAAGATAAAATATTAATGAAACATTCAAATCTGTAACGTAATTTAAAAGATCATTATCGAAGCGAAGTTTTTTATAATAAAGTGACAAAATTTTGAAAATTTTCCTTATAGGTACTAGAGAAGACCCGGTGGAAGATAAGCATGCAATTTCAATAACAAGCAAGTGGCAATTGCCCACGTTTTATTGTCATTGACAAAAGTGTCCCACTCAATTGTTACAGTTATCGATAGAAAAACATCGATAAATTAATTCCAATTCATTTGACATCTTTTACTCTGTTCCGAAATTGAGTCACGTCCCTCGAGCAATAGGGTTATGGTGCCGACTTTTCAATTCAAGCTCTATTTTGACTGTCCTCTTGTACTGGCCTTTTTTTTAGGAGAATTTCTCGCCCTTTTAGACTGACATTTAGGAATGGTGTAATAGAAACGTGATAGGATTCCTTAATATCTACGACATTTGGCACTAACATTTCGTTTAAATGAGTGTCAAAATTGTTGAGTTCTTTTTCTTAGTACGAATAATTGACATTTATTACATCCTTTGTGTGGTATGTTTCTTTGTTTTTCCGGATATAGAATATATTTCATAACCTTGAGATATAATTGAGAAAAATATATTTCATCCCAATAAAGTTTCACTTAAAAAGCAAAAAGAATATAATTAAAGCCTATGTCCTTTCCCAAAATGAAATGAAGCATGTGCTGTATTTCATAATATTCGGTACTACTAGTTTCAAAGGTAATCGACAACTAACATAGAAACACAGAAAACAAACTAATGGTTACTATTAATGTATAACTGTAAAGTATTAGCGTTTATAATCAAATAAAAAACGGTATAATCCCGGAATGTACAGTTATATCTGATACTACTCATTAGAAAACTAAATATTAACTCGAGTTTCAACTGTGCCTTATATGAGACGAGTTGCAGTATCTATGCCACAAAAGGACATTTCAAAAACGACCCTTTAAAGAAGGTCACCTATTATCCTAAATATTTGCAACTGCGGCGAATACAAATTACCTATTCCCAGTGCCCAGCGAGCGGCATCGTCAATATAAACATGAATATACTTGTGCTTTCTATAGACTTTATACGAGAATAGTTAGCGGTATTGCCATGAATCGTTTATCAGAAGCGTGAACTAATGCTTGTTTGCTTCACTTACTTTCATTTGTATTGTAGGTAGATACGTATACCATTTGGTTTTTGTCCACGTTTTATCCACAAAGCAATGATTTAGGTACGAAATAAATCTTAATAAATTAAACTCTGTGCCTATGACTTACTTCAGCATAGATTAATATATTTAACCTTTTTGTCCCAACAATAAACAGATATAAATGTGAAACTATGGGGCACAACCTGTTGCTTAACAAAGAAAAATATGAAAATGACAGCTAAGTTAATTATGAATAAGAATATGCATAGTTTTAAAGTTCGATAAAAGATTTAAAATCTAAATGGATACTAGAAATTCTGTACATATTTGAAAAGTCTATTTTTAAGCCAGGAGACAATTTGGGGAATGACTATAACTTAAAGTGAATCTAATAATTGAGGCCCTAATGATTATTTTTTAGTATATTGAACCAATTGAAAACGATACCTCGGATCTCCATTTTCTAAGCAGTGCACTTATAGCAACAATTCAAGCGGAAACCGCTGTGCACTTAAAAAGCGAAACCATGTTTTTCTATTCAACCATGTTAGGTACATTTCCGTTCTTTATAGCGGACGTGAAAATGCTAAAGACTCAATTATCTTTATTAACATTCTCATATAAAAACATTCCATTTTGTGTTCATTCTTTATATTTACTATCATTAATATAATTTCTTATTTGAATACGGCTCTCTGTTAGAACTTGTTCATAAGAACTAAAACAAGTTTAATAATTGTTTGTTGTTAATAGACTGAATTAGCTTAGAAGTATTTATACTGATGTACTACTAAAACACAATTGTTGTTTCTAAATACTTAAACGAGTTAAACTTGGAATACAATAGAATTGCATTGCGTCACAGATAAATTCGTATCTTTTCGACAAGTATACAATGTGCTATCGTTCAAACTATTGATAAACGTTCCTAACAAAGGATTACCCAATTATAAGTCATTGATAAGATTTGCCCGTGCAATATTCTTCCAAAGAACTCTATATTTATAAACGTGGAATTTACCCATGTCATTTTAGAATAGTATTAGCAAAATGGGCCCCAAGGGAACTCCTTGTAGGGCTGCGGATTTCGTACACAAAAATAGGTTATGTAATTATGAATGCATAGTTACCCCTTGTTATTATAGTGTTACTGTCCTTACCCAAGGGTTTGTAGAAGGTCGACATAGTTTACTGTTTTCCGACAATAATGTAAAGTTTAATTATTATTTTAACCTAACACCTCAAATCATTACTGTAACGTCCATGAAGCAACAGAGAGAGACACAGAGATACACAAGTTGACACGTAAATCTTATACTTAACACCGTTCTTTTTAAATAGGGGGTTAAAAACAGTATAAGTATAAGTAATTATAAAATCATACTACCTTTATAAATAAAGGCTAAAGTTAGTGAGGGTGTGAGTGACGTCCTGGATTAACACATAGGCTTATAATCCCGAAATATTTACATGAACGGGGACAACGTGGGCAATTTCGCGGGCGTCCTCTAGTAATTTATAATATAAAAATAAATTAATACGTATTTTAATGTGCTGTCTACATCTGTAGGTAAAATGGATATTGTTGTAAATGCCGACTCAATCATGTTTAAGGAATGAATAATATTAAAACAATAATATAATTTATCGCTGGCCTTGGCCATGCACCGTGTTTGTTATAACATCGCCACCGTGGGACTGAAACGGTTCAGTTTATTAATTTAAGGAATTACGTCACTATTGGTGTTAAAGTTTTAGCGATATGGCACGCATTGAGCGTAACTCTATGTTTAATCAACGGTCTACAAATGAAAAAAAAAAATGTACAATCAGTTCAATGTATTTACACTATATTATAGGTCAGAGACATCAGAGTCCTGAATCCTGATCCAAAAATACATACTTAGTGAAAACACAGCTAACTTTTTGTGAATGACAGTCAATTTAAAATCTTGCTTCTTAACAAAGTGGCTTTGCACATTTAGCCGTTTGTAAACTTAGATGCTTTAAATTATGCAATAGATTTTAACGCAGTTTTTAAGCTATTGCATAGCTTCTATCGCGGGCCTTGAGCGTGGAGACCAAATCCAAAAATTCCGTACCGAAAAAACCCAACACCCCCCGAATATCAAAAACATAATATCAAAAGCGTAGTTTCGGCTCCGACGTCATTGGGAACGTGTTCTAGTGGTAAGGCGCTCTAAGTGCCCGGATTGCCAGAGAGACGCGGGATCGAATTCCGTCAGTTCCGCATTTTTTTTTCGCGTCTCTCTCGAAATCTGGGCACTTAAGAGCGCTTTACCGCTAAGCCACGGTCCCGATGACGTCGGTAGGTAAACATAAGTTGATAAAAAATGCTATGCAATAGCTTTACCGCGGCAGTCTCCGAGTGCTACACGTCTTTTATTATCATTGACAGTAATTCAAGACGTGTATAAACAAAGTTTATACGAACAAGACACTAGTATTTAATAATTCCTTTGTAGCAAAATAAGCAGTGGATTCTACTACCAAAAACCAGAATATTCTAAAACTTACTTCTGTTATGATTCAATATGCCATTCATCTTTTTTGCTGACATTATCACAAAATTACCTACCTAGCCGCTATTTCATTACCTACACTTCCATTGTTCTTTTGGCTTGATAAAGCAAATGTGAAGAGGTTATTTACCCCAACACATGAACATATACTTCAGTAAGTATTTTCTCTACGCCAACTACAATATTATACCTATGCAAGGAGTTTATTGTTATCTGCTTTAGACGTGAAATGACGTCTGTCTTTGTGTTCGGTTAAAACACGGATGTACGAAATTTCAAGAGGTAAAATTGGTTATAGATTGGCCAGAAAATAAAATACCTCGCTATGTTGTGGCTAAAATGAACTAATTTCCAGAAATTTATAATACCAGTATTATAATACTATGCAGTATGCACAGACTTCTTAAAAATTACTAATGACGGTCTCAGTCCAGATTTTTTTATTTTCCGGGTTAGACTATTACCTAACTTTTGTTGTGACCGTAGTCGAATAAAAATATTAAAGAATAATATCTATCTTTTAAGGATAACTTGCTAGAGATACCTATTTTTCTTAAAAAAAGGTTGACGTATTATTACGTCTTTTATTTTTGGTGTTTTTGGAAAATTGGAACACACTATTTACCACGTAGGCGAAGTCACCGTTGTCTGCTATTATAACACAAGCAATATATAAATCATGTAAAGTAAAACAAAGTTGGATATATTGTAGATCATACATTTAGTTCTTATGTTCTTATATAGCTCTGCTGAGGCTGACTCAACAGGCATAGATTTATTACAAACGCTGTACTAGGGCAATCCGTATATAGTATACTCAGGGAGGTCGAAATAGCAATTTATTTTAAAGGTGACTATCATGATGTGCGAGGTTACTATAAATACATGCATACGTACACAACATCTCACCTCATAGACAGAGACTACTTACATCCTTCCATTTGCCACGGTCCTTGCATACTTCCTCAGCTTCTTCCACTCTCATTAATTAATCCTTAAGTTCATCAGATTGAGGTACTCTTTAAAACTTTATTTAATATAGTTCTAGCAAAAGGCGGTCACAAATTTTTTGTTTATCTTTTTTCCATAGTCAGATCATTATGAAACGATAGAGATTTATGTAATATGAGTTTCGTTATATTATTATTCGATATGATTTGGAACACTTGATTGGCGAATTCGAGTCGCACTTACCCAGTTCTTAATCACTTTTACCTTGTTTTTAATTTTTTTAATTATAAAATTTTACTTACTTGCTTGCTTGCTTTAAAACTTGCTTTAAGACATGATATCCTGTAAATATACATACAATATTCAATCTACATAATAAACTTGTATACGTCACTTTCACAGCTTGCTGTTGAAAAACGTATTTTTAAAAAAGCGAATATGCATTCCGAAAACGGGAACACCTGACACCATTTTCCAAATTATTATTTGTAATCCTGCTCTTTCCTATAACATTTTAAAAACTTAACTAATGAACGATCGTTTTAAATTACGATCACGACGAATATAATGTTATTATCCTCGAGTCTTGCCAACCTGAAATGGAACGGCGTAGTGGGTGTACGCTCTATATCCCCTCTGCTGTAAGGAGGGAGGCTTGCCCCTGTAGTAGGCCGTTAATAGACCGATAATGATGATCCACGAGTATTTTGTTTTCAAAGAATTTGATTAGAGTCTATCTAGATAAGATACCATAATTTATGCCTTCTGTGGCGGGGTGGATTTATAAAAATATGAATAGGTTTGATTCCGGGTGGGCTGATGGACATTTTCTTAATTGGTTCAGAACTGGCTGGTGGGAGGCTTCGATTGTAACTAGTTACCACCATGCCGGCAAATACATACCGTCAAGCGATTTAGCGTCGCGATATCGTGTAACGTAATGGGGTGTTGATTTCAGCCTAACCCTAAGAAGTTAGTTAATTTCCATCTTAAATTGCATTATCACTTACCACCAGGTGTGATTGCAGTAAAAAAACAAAAACACCGCTCCATTAATAAACATTATTACATCGGTAACAGTGTCCAATGACCTTGCGACGCGTGACGAGTGGCAAGTGTGAAGATTCTTATTATACCGATTACAGTCCCAATAAAGAGCACGATTTGTTACTTGTTACTTGCCAATCACTAACAAGTTCCGTATTTAGATCACAAGGACAAACATGACTGAAAATAAAATAGATGGAAGCAGATTTCAACTCGTATTACCTAACCTACCTACTTAAAATGTTTCGATTTAAGTTATAGAAATTGACAGACATAATTTGAATTTTAAAGTTTACATTATTACAGGGGTAATCATTTTAAGCGGTTTTATATTTTTTAAAAAAAAATTCAAAACGCACTAAAAGAATAATTACGTCATTTTGTTTACTTTATTTAATTCACTTAACCATATCTATAAAGTAAGAGCCAAGCCCAGCCAAGAGCAACTTGAAACTTTTCTTAAAATTGACTAGTTTAAGAAAAGTTTATTCGACAAAGTAGCAAAGTACTTTGTGGGTTTTAGGTAACGTATTTAAAATAGAAAGCTTGGATTGCACCGAATTCATACAAATAGTCTTTTATCCACTACCGAGATAGTCCTGACTTACTATCTTCTTTCCAACAAAAAACTATACTCAAAAACACATAAAAAATATACATTCGAACTGAGAAACTCCTTTTTTGAAGTCGAAATAATTATTATGCCAACGTTACTGCAATATAGCTCATAGGTACCATTTTCATCACTAACTAGGCCAAGGTTTATTAATAGAAATATATTATTTAATACGAACCATTTTGATCCTTTGATCTAAGTAAATCTCTAAAAGGAATTAAGTTACCAAATCCGGCTTAGTAGAACGTACCTGAAACAGTAAGAACATAACATTAATATTACAGATGAATTACGAGTCTGTATTACAAATATGTATTTAATTATATCGCAGTGGTTTTAGTCTTAATGTCGTCGCATTGAACTGATTATCAACTACACTAATTACAGGAAGCAATGGCGTGCACAGGTTTTGTGACCAAGGTAAGCACCGATCCTGATAAATCGCACACAAATATCTTACTCATAAAACATATATCTAATTCTAACCACAATTGCCATGGCCTCCGTGGCGCAGTGATACACGCGGTGGATTTATAAAGCGGATATACTTAATTTGTATTGGTCTGGCTGGTGGGAGGGAGGCTACCGACAAAGACGTACGACGAAGCGATTTAGCGTTCCGGTACGATGTTGTGGTGAAACCGTAAGGGGTGTTGATTTTCATCCTTCTCCTAACAAGTGAGCCCGCTTCTATCTTAGATTACATCATCACTTAACATCAGGTGTGATAGCAGGCAAGGCCAACTTGTCGTCGTTAAAAAAGCTACATCGGATATCGATCGTAGTCCTAAAAGTAACTTGTTCAAGTCAGTTGTTGTACAAAAACCGCATGATAATCGATACATTAGTTTACGATGTCACATACGAACACACAGACACGTCAAAATTATAAACTTATAACCTATCTCGAGGTTAAAAGTACCAAAGACGCAGGCTTTAGTAATGTAGAAAAAAACTTCAACATAAAAAGATCTCTAAAAGAACTACAACCGAAATTCAATAAAGGATTTTCATACAAGCAATTTGAAAGAATATACAATCGAAGGGTACCTATCCCTTATAGGGTAGTGGAGCAAAAAGCATTGATTCATGTGGGAAAGTGACCCCTGTCCCTTTCTACATGGATGGAAGTACAAACCGGTTTCGTAAAGTCCACCGCACACTGGCCGTAATCGTCAATCAATATATAGAGCGTCAGTAACTTCGCGCTAAAGGGCCCGAACTCAATATTTAGCAGTCATGGCTTCAAAAGCAGCATCCGTTAAATTGTTTTCGTACTCACTTCTAAAATACAACGTGTTAGATAAATACCCTTTTGAGCAGTCAATCAGGTTTTAAGGAGAAAAAATACATGTATAGAAAAATTTTTTAACAAAAAATAGAACCGACTCAAAACGCACTAAAAAGTAAAAATTAACTGTGTCATTTAGTTACTTTAATTTACTTAAGCATATCTATGAAGTCGGTGCCAGCAAGTTTAAGGAACATTTATTTAACGGAGTAAAGGAGTTTGTGGATTATAGGTAATGTCCTTAAAGTAGAAACTTTGGCTGGCACCGACTCCTAGATATGCTTCAATAAATTAAAGCAACTAAATGACACAGTTATTTTTTACTTTTTAGTGCGTTTTGAGTCGGTTCTATTTTTTGTTAAAAATTTTTATTTCTTACTTTTTAGTGATTTATCGCCACGCAACGTACTCGTACTATACTGCCATAGTATATTATACGGCACTTGTAGCCATAAAACTACCGATACTTATACCGAAGCGATTTGTAAGTGTGCCTATAAAATTTGTAGAGTTCCTTCAATTTTCTCTTCATATCATCATCAGATCCTAACATGATGACAATGGGACCACCTTGGAAGTGTGCCCTGTCTAATAAAAAAAGAACTATCAAAATCGGACAACTCTGTAAAAAGTTACGGGATGTAATAGCACTTACCTAAACGTTGTATTCTAGTCTATACGACGTCATCATAATAAAAAATAACCTCTGCGGAATATAATATTACACTATATTTGTGGATTATACATCGAACTACTTTGGAACATTTTCTAACTACTCGTATAATAGAACGCATCTACTCGTAGTATAATAAGACGAATATTTTTGCGATCTATGGATTCCCCAGAGTGTCTTGTATATAGGTTAAGATAATAGATATACTGCATACGTTACAAGCTTGCATTACTTACAACATTTCAAACAAATACTTAGCTATTAGAATTTACAGATAGCATACAATACGATAATGTTGTTGTAATTAGAGTAGACAATAGAACAATAGGAATCCTTACTACAAGATAGCAGACTTTGATAGTTTCAAGTACTAAAAGATTTTGACGTCTAAGTAAAATAATGCAAATGACATTATTTATTGTATAATTGAAAATACCCTCAAAAATCCTAATTACGAGTACGAAAATTTTTTATTTTAATTCTCTCAACATTATGTTAGTTTATTATGTAACAAAATATGTTAGGCTTATAATTACAATTCGCAAACGTCTTATGTAATTTCGATATTATGAAACATATTTTATACACCACATACGATGAAAAATTACTATTTCAATAAAAAAAATTAAAAAGTAGTAAAACAATCATTTTCATAATTAAATCTAAGTATTGCATTGCTATCAAGAAGTCAAGTATTATAAATATTTACTTAAAAAAATCATTCAAATACATGTTATTGTTATTGAAATACTCTCTTCCGCGTGTTATACGCTTGCCTTTATACGGCCCTTACGCGGTCGTGTAAGTGGCGTAAACGCTTCCCGATTACGCGCGTCGTAAAAAGCAATTTGCCGCGGCAATTGGTTCAAGATATGTCGGCATAAATATAAATATTTTCCTGACATTGAATATACAGAGACATAGATATAAGAACGTATAGATATTTAGACGGAATTACATATTACGTTTCTTCTCTACGTGAAAATGATTGACTTCGCAGGGCATGCACAGAACATGTACTACAAAATTAAGTCTGTCAGTACGTAGTAACTCTACCACCGGTTCGGAAGGCAAATCTTACAGAGAAGAAACAGCAGTTGCTCTTTTCAAAACCAATGTTACAACCAATTTTATAATTAACAATACAATTTGTTATCTCGTTTTGCGTGTAGAAAGAAAAGCCGACTGGTTCTAAGATTCTTTGTCTTTAATAAAGTCATAAATCTTATAGTATCCTATGCTTAGTAACTGGATTTTAACACATTTTTTGAACTTACGTAAAGGCAAGTCCTACACTTCCGTTGGAAATAAAAACTTTCAATTGAATTTGTTTCCAAAAATAAATTCATCCCCATAAACCTGATTTCTTGCTGAATGGAATTCATATATTCCATTCAGCAAGAAATCGGTAAACGATGAAAGTACATATTGGCAATAAATTAAAAGTGAAGAGTTGTTCTTCCTCGAGGTTTTCGCATCGATTCAACCCCCTCACATAATCTCACCCCGTTCTGGAACGCGTGATTTGAATAACTCTCACAAAGAGTTATGGGCGGATGTTACTCAAAAAGCGAATTTTCATATTTTCACACGGTATACTCGTAGATTGCGTATTGAAACACTTTCTGAATAAAGACCTAACAACATATAGATGTTCCCTTGTATTTATTATGTCCTTTATTCAAAAATAAGTCAAGTTAAAATATCTTTACTCAGTGAAATCTTTTTGAATATTTTAAATCGTCAATATGTATTTTATAGATTATGTAAAAAATATTGAGATAATTAGTTAAGGTCGGAAACTTGAAATTAAAGCTATGAGCCCACAAGAAAGACCAATACCACCATACGAGCTTCAATAAGAGAAACCGTAACTTGTTTTTAAATGATAAAATAATTTTAATCTTGCTCTAGTTTCAATTCCTAGTGGATACAACAGAAATAAACAGTACAAGTAACACAATATGAACAGCGGTGTCTTGTAGAAATGCTACATATTTAAAGCTACCCGTTATCTCGATGTACTAACACGTGCTCTAAACTTAGGAACAAATAAGCTTTCAATATGCATTGCTAGCCCACGACCAAGAGTGTTGAATGCTCAAGGATAAAATGCCGCAATAAGTGCTAAACATAGCCTAGAAATGGTTGAGACGGTTTAAACAGTTACGAAGGAGTCGAATTTCATGAATACGGAACGACAGTCAGTTTGCAGATGCGGCTCGCTGTATAACGGAAGATACAAGTTAAATTAACTATTTAACTAGAATTTCTCGCTGGAGTACTTCTTGTTACGCAGCGCGTAGTTAATTTGATAAAAAGTTAAATATAACTTTGCATAGGCAAACTTTGAGTTTCAGAACATTTATGAGTAAAAGTGAACGTTTATGACGCAAGATAAGTTTGATATAGTAGTGTTTACTTACTTCTTAAACGGCCAAAGATACGCATGAAGACATTGTCATGTAGACAAAAAAACATATGGCTCCCCAATCGCGCTATTGAAAATATCGGTCTCTCTTTCATTGCCGACAGGCGAAAGAGAGAACTAGACTATATTTACGATTTTGCCGTTATTAGACGACAATTACGTCAGTAGGACTATAGGATAGATAATTTCGTATCTCTCTTCCGTTCCATAGCACCAAAAGAGAGCAATATTTTCGACTTCGGCGCTACCTACTGGTTTCTATATCTCCACCCTAGGCCTAAGTTCTTAACAACTGGTGCAAAATAGCAAAAATTTCATCATATCTCTAGCACAATGTGTGGTCTAAAAACTTCAAATGGTGCAAATATTAACACCTATGCATGCATTCAAAATTAATCCTTAACACCCATTTCCTAACGGCTATACTCGCGTTAACAGGTTTTCAAAAGAAATAATTGATATGTAAAAGGAGCATCCATGACCCTCTGGCACAGTATACACAATGGGTGGAATTTGAATTGAATGGTGCATGATTAGAATACGTTTTAATGGACGCTCCTCGTGAATCACAGGAGTTAATAAGGAGAAAGGCACCACAAGATTTCTATGATTTATAACTATTATGTACAATTTGCCGTTAACATGATATAACAGTTTTTTTTTTCTGCGGGTAGGCATAAAAGTAACAAGTATATTTTGTGCTCTGTGATATTTTTATTGTTTTTAATTAATTACAAGTATTTTAAATACATATTTATGTACCTGTAAATAGCCTAGGCCTGCCAGCTTCTTATAGTTATATTTACACAGAATTTAAAGTGTTATTGTGACCTTGTGCTTATTCACTAAATTTAACCTCACTTTTTTCCTGTCATCACTTCACTGTTGCAATATGGAGTCTCTAAAAAGCAGCATTATAGAGATTAGTGAGCTGTTCAATAAGAGGATGGATGAATTCCAAAAGGAACTGAAAGGTGCAATCCCAGCTACAAGTCCAACATCAAATTTGAATGCGCAGTTTTCAGCATTTCGAACATTTGTTCTAACCGCGCTCGAGAATCTGCAGCTCCAAATGGAGATCTTGGCAAGACAACAGGACGAGTTGGAGATGAGATCCCGGAGGAAGATTCTTCTTGTTCATGGTGTTCCAGAAGTGGACAAGGAGAGTCCTGGAGTCACAGTTACACAGCTCTTATCAAACCATCTTAAAGTGCCAGAGCTACAACCTGGTTCACTAAGTCGCAGCCATCGCTTAGGGCGACCAGATAGTGACAAGCCCCGGGCTGTATTAATTAAGTTTAAAGATTGGTCGCTGAGGGATGCTGTCTGGTCTGCAAAGACGAAGTTGAAAGGTTCAGGAGTGACTCTTTCCGAGTTCTTAATAAAGAGTCGTCATTCAACGTTTCTTGCGGCTCGACAGAAATTTGGAGTGACGAAGTGCTGGACCAGAGATGGAAATATTATGGTGCTTGACTCGAATGGCAAGCGGCACCGCATCTGTTCCATGAAGGAGTTGAACGCAATTCCGTCACCTTCGCAGGTTGTGTCTGTGCCTGCTGCTCCTTCCGCTGCAGCAGCCGAAGTTTCTAAGGACATCAAAGGCGTCAATTCCAGAGTGAAAAGAGTGGTCAGGCGATAATTCCCACATAGTCACTTGGTTATGTCTTTGCTCTGTTTGTGTTCGTTCATTCGGAACTGAGTTTAAGTGTACTTATCGTTTGAATCATCGTGCGGTATGTTTTACTAACTTTTCTACGTTTAGTTTGCAAATTGTAGGTAACTGGTAATCTTTTATTGTTTCTTTTTACAATTATTTACAAATTAACATTGACAGTATGTCACTAAACTGACAACTGAAATCATGCTCTGTCCACAGACCCTCTTGACATTGTCAGCTTTCAGTCAAAGATTAATTGCAAACTGTTTTTGTCAAAATTTTACTGCTGAATTCCTCCGAGATTCGTTTCCGTGTGGTATAGATAATCAATTCAGCTCTTTGTGATTATTTATTAATTGGCTATTATGTAAGTTTTCGTAATTGTTTTCTTTCTTGTTTATTTTACTTCTTTGTACTTTATTTTGATTTTAATTATTTGTCTGAAATTCTGTGTAGATGTTTTCCTTTAACTATTGTTAGCTTTGTTTTTTGGGCAGCTGGCGGCTTGGGAAGAATAGGTGTTTTACACTTTTAATTGTTTTATATTTTATTATAACTTTTATTTTTATTTATTTACTTACTATTTATAATTATATAGTATTTATTTTTTTTAGGTATGTCTGATAATAGTTTGGACAGTGATCTTTTTCTGTCTATGTCATCTAGTGAAGATAGTTTTCACAGTACATCCTTCCTTCCACTCGATGTCGCCCTTAATTCTCATTTCTCAGATTGTGTGAAAAATTTTAATGTTATCCATATTAATGCACAAAGTATCCCGGCTCATTACCCTGATATGCTTGCCTCTTTTGACTCCCGTAATATTCATGCAATCCTTGTTTCTGAATCCTGGCTTAAATCTTGTTTACCTTCCACGTCGTTTTCGCTGCCAGGGTTTAGGCTTATACGTAATGATCGCGCGGGTAGGGGAGGTGGTGGAGTAGCGATCTACTTAAGATCTTATATTCCTTTCTCAATTATTAGTTCGTCTCCACAACCCCCATCACCCGATGCAGCTGAGCATCTACTGCTTGAAGTTACACTCTCACAAACAAAAATACTTCTTGGCGTTTTCTACTGCCCTCCGTCTATATCCAATTATTTTTCCTCCTTTGAAACTGTTTTAGAACGCGTAGTTCCCTTTTATTGCCATTCCATTATTTTAGGCGATTTTAATACGTGCCTACTTAAAGATGATTACCGTAGCAAGAAATTATTGTCTACAGTTGAGTCATGTAGTCTCTCTGTCCTGCCTCTTACTGCTACACATTTTTCTCCCGGCTGTGTTCCTTCCCTTCTTGACCTTATTATTGTGTCATCCCCTGATTTCGTCTTTAAGCATGGTCAATGTCCAGCTGAAGCTTTCTCCTATCATGATTTGATTTATCTGTCCTATAAACTTCGTCCTCCGAAAGCAAAATCGAAAATACTTCTGCGGCGTAACTTTGCAGGAATTGATAAAAGTAAGCTTTTTGATGATGCTTTGAATTTGGATTGGTCTGCTGTTGCAAATGTTGACACGATCGACTGCAAGGTTAACATTTTTAACACACTGTTAACTCAGCTTTTTGATGTGCATGCCCCGATAAGACCTATTAAAATGAAGCACTTACCTGCTCCATGGTTATCGGAAGAAATTAAACTCTCCATGATGAAAAAGAATTCTGCAAAGCATAAATTTAAAAAAAAGGACTCTGATGAAAATCGCATTAAATATCACAAGGCTAGAAATCGCTGCAATACATTGTGTAGAGATGCTCAACGACGCCACACTTATAAATCGCTTGAAAGTGGCGATTCCGCCAAAACTTGGAAGTTTCTTGAATCTTTGGGAGTTGGTAAATCTTCACTAAATTGTCCTTTCAATATTGACATTGAACTTCTTAATAAACATTTCTCTACTTCTGACACAATTGACAGTGTCGAAAAAGAGCATACGCTTAAAATTCTTTCTTCTGCATCAACTCCTGATTTCCCTCCATTTATTTTTGAGTCATTCACTGAATGTGATGTTAAAAAGAGCATATTGTCCATCACCTCAAGTGCTGTTGGCTCTGACAGCATAAGCCGTAATATGATTATTCCCATTCTTGATATTGTCTTATCCGTCCTAACCCATATACTCAACTTTTCTATTAACTCCGGTGAATTTCCTGATGCTTGGAAAAATGCCCAAGTAATTCCTCTTCCTAAAAAAAATAATCCTTCATCTTTCTCTGATTTTCGGCCTATTTCGATTTTACCTTTCCTTTCTAAAGTACTCGAAAAGCTTGTTTTCCAGCAATTAAGCCTATTTATTAATAAACATTCCCTTCTGAGTCCTTTACAGTCCGGCTTTCGCCATGGTCATAGTACGGCTACAGCATTGGTTAAAGTCACTGATGACATTCGCTGGGCGATGGATAATAGACAACTCACTGTCTTAGTTTTACTTGACTTTAGCAGTGCTTTCAACACCGTTAACTATGACATTTTGTTGGGTTTGTTACGCTCTATTAACATATCTCCATCAGCGATTGACTGGTTTCGGAGTTACCTCAATGGTCGTCGACAGCGCATTCGGGTTGATGACTCATTCTCATCTTGGTGTGATGTTACGGCTGGGGTTCCTCAGGGTGGCGTGTTATCTCCCTTACTTTTTGCTGTTTTTATTAATGCAATCACTCATTGTATCACTTCTTTCTACCACATGTATGCAGACGATATCCAAATATATCGGCTTTCTACCCTTGAGAATTTAGGTTCTACTATTTCAGCGATTAATTTTGATCTCAACGCAGTTTCTTTATGGAGTAGGCAGTACGGGCTTATGGTTAATCCGACCAAGTCCAAAGCAATTATTGTTGGCAGTCCTGGTTTTATCTCAAGGGTTGATTGGGTTAATCTTCCTCGTATTTCTTATAATGGTATTACTATACCTTACTGTGACTCAGTTAAAAACCTTGGGATACATTTGGATAAGGAGTTATCGTGGTGTGTGCATGTCAAGGAGTTGAGTAGAAAGACGTTTGCAACCTTGAGTTCCTTACGACGTCTTAAATCTATTCTCCCAATTCCGACCAAAGTTATGTTAGCACACTCTCTTCTTCTTTCTGTTCTCGATTATGCTGACGCAAGCTATCTTAATTTAACTGAGGACCAGCTAGATAAACTTGAGCGACTTCAAAATCTCGCTATACGGTTCATATTTGGCTTACGCAAATATGACCACATTTCTGAATTTCGTCATAAACTCAAGTGGCTTCCCATTCGTCGTCGCCGGGATCTGCACGTACTTTCACTTCTGTACTGTGTACTATTTAATAAAAGCTCTCCACCATATTTAAAGGAGAAGTTCACATTTTTGGGAGAGCAATCCGATTTAAGATCATGTCGTGCCCTTACTTTGCGCATGCCGGTACATAGGAGTAAGTTCTATAAACATTCGTTTGCTGTGCATGCAATTCGGCTATGGAACGCTCTCCCACTGGACATACGACGGTCAAAATCACTGGACACTTTTAAAAAAGCTGTTAAGTCATACTATCTCAAGTGCGAGTAAGTACTTTTGATGACTTATTGGTTTGTATTTCCTGTGTGTCTCATTATGTATGTATTAGTTTATCTTATGATATTTATTTTAATGTTTATTGTGTTATTTATGTAATTTATTGTGTATTAGTATGTAATTATTTGAATGTATGTATCTTATTAAATTACACCACCTGCAGCTTATTACTGTTATTTTCCTAAGCCCAAGGTTGCCTGGAAGAAATCGCTATTAAGCGATAAGGCCGCCTTTTGTACATACTTCCTCCATAATATTGTTTCTGTATGTGTTTTTTTTTTATGTTATCTTATGTGGTGTACAAATAAAGAATAAATAAATAAATAAATAAAACAGTGATTTAAAGAGAAATCATTGAGGTAAGCTTTAATTCAGCGATTTTTATTCTTTTACTCAAGAAGAAAGATTAAATTTAGTAAAAGTTTTACATGCGGCTTAAACTGCGCCTCAGATGTTTAAATTATTGTCTCTCTGGACAACTGGACTGGACTGATTTTGATGTGACACGAATGAATCACAGACAGCTAATGTCATAACGATTAACTTAAGCTACGTTTATTTGAGAAATTTCATTTATTTATATTTTAATTCCCGCCACCCGAGCTTTTTACTTTAAAGACATTACCTATACTAAAGCCAAACTCGATTGAGAATGCTTGTCAACAAACAAATTTAAAATGAAGGTAGCAATCACTAGTCATTTTACACCCAATTTTTCAAATTAACTTGTTAGTGACAAATTCATAACAATAAATTAGATTAGTAAGCTTAAAACAAATTAATATATTCAATATCTTTTAAATAAGATTTTATAGAAAAACAAAACATAATTTTAAATTTATTAGGCATAAAATGTGTTGCATTTTCTACCTTCATTTTAAATTTGTTTGTTGACAAGTATTCTCAATCGAGTTTGGCTTTAGTATAGACTTGGATTGCACCAACTTCATATATGTGATTAAGTAAATTAAAGTAAGTAAATGACGCAGTTATTTTTTATTTTTTAGTGTGTTTTGAAGGCGTTTTTATGTTTTGTTAAAATTTTTTTGGATAATCTATTTAACAAAATTAAAACGCCTGGTTGTGACTTTAGGATATAATTGACAGTAAATTCTCAATAAGTTGTTAAGCAACGTTATTTACGGGTGCATCCCAGTAGTACCCCATACCGTAGTTCTATAGAACTGTTGGGATATTTTCCGTGCTGTCAAATAATGTCCCAATAGTTCTATATAGTACTGTAGTATAGTTTTTGCTCTTGACTTTACTTATACCATGTAAGTTATAAACTTTATATTATTTTGATTGATATTTCATTTTGTTTTTAACAAAAAAATGTACCTTGCGACCAAAGCTAAGTTGTTAAAACCAAGTAGTAGTCGTGTCTAAAAAAATATTATCTTATTTTAGAAATTACAGGGGGGGGGGGGACATTTTATCACTTTGGAAGCATCTTTCGCGCAAACTATTCAGTTTAGAAAAAAATCATATTAAAAACCTCAATACCATTTTAAAGACGTTTTGTGCAATTTAAGCAAAGCTGTATTCGATATAGTATGTTTATAGATACTCTCAAATTTAAGTGGACATTTATTATTGCAATCTAAAGAAATTCTATATTATACTTATAAAAACTAGGTAATTTATATGTAACGTACAAACAAGATGTTGATATCGACATTTCTTTACTTTTGTCCCATTAGTTCTATATATAACTAATGGGACACTAAGCACTAATATGGTGCATCAACAGTTCTATAGAACTAAAATTAGGGGGTACTACTGGGATGCACCCTTATTTATCACGACGGCCAACCGACCCGACGATTCCGTTTAAAATGCGTCGACTATATTACCTACTAAATAATTAAAACCGTAACTACCTACATGTTGAAATGATACACTTTTAGTAGTCTGTTAAAAACTGAAACTATACAAGTATGTGTAATATAGTAGTTTAATTTCTACACGTATAGCACAGACTCCTTTCACTTGAATGGAACAAGAAAATGTTGTTTAAGTGAAAAATAAACTAATATTATTCATAAAAGCCCCAGAAACCCCAATATTTTCAAACATATTCGAGGCAATAAGGTTCAATAGGGATTAATAGAGATTAGGAGCGCTAACCTTGACTCTTATTAAAGTAATAGGTTACTAGTGCACAGGTAGATCTACTGTAATCTGACCTACAACCATATATAAATAAACCAACAACAATATAACGCTTGAATACGAACTCGCTTGACGTATTTGAAGACCTCTCTGAAGGTTGATTGGTAATGCCTTGATTTACAATTGAAAGATTGAAATTCTGTGTTTGATTCTCAGCCTAAAGTTATTTTAAAGTCAAATTAATTTTTTAACCGACAAAAAAAAAACGGAGGAGGTCCTCAATTCGACACGACACGTATATATTTTTTTTTATGTATGACCACGCATAACTTTTCACAGAGTTGTCCGATTTTGATAATTCTTTTATTATTAGAAAGAGCATACATCCAAGGTAGTCCCATTGTCATCATGTTAGGATCTGATGATGATATCCTGGGGAAATTGAAGGAACTCTTCAAATTGCTTTAATTTACTTAAGCATATCTAGGAGTCGGTGCCCGCCAAGGTTTTCTACTTTAAGAACGTTACCCACAAACTGCTTTACTACGTAAAATAAATGTTCCTTAAACTTGGCTGGCACCGACTTCATAGATATGCTTAAGTAAATTAAAGCAACTAAATGACACACTTATTTTTTACTTTTTAGTGCGTTTTGAGCCGGTTCTATTTTTTGTTAAAAATTTTTATATTAAGTAGGTAGTCTGGTATACACACAATTTTGAATAGTCAAGTCTGACAGTGCGTTGTATTGTACGAGTAACTCTACCAAAATTTCGATAGGCAAATTCTGTCTAGTTGCCTAGGATTATCGTTTAGGATTTTATATTCTGGTAGTAGGTTATTCAGCGTTTCAGTACAATGCCGCATTGAACGGTGACTTATCATCAGGTGTGAAATCGCATTAAAAAATAATATTGACAATGCAGTTCATAGAACACTGAACACCTTACCTCTGAACTACGCACTACGCTGCTAGACGATAGGTTATTGCCAGAAGCATTTCTAAAACACTTTTGCAAAACCAAAATCATTGTTTTTATGCTTGGATTGATGTTAATCTTTTTGTACTTAATATATGTAAGTATCTACGAATACAAGAAAATTGAAAATAAACATCGTATCTATTATTATGTCTTCATAGTAATAATTTAAAGAATTATTCACTATATTAAAACAGTGTTTAGCGCAGACAATAGTGAAGACGACCCTGACATATCACGGTAATTCGAACCGTCGAATATTCTCGAAGGAATGATGCGGCGATTGTATTGCGGATTGCCGCAATACCAGAGTGCCGAGTGCGAGTTTTCACCAAAACAAATCGAAAACTTTACTTTCGCGTTAAGGGCATATTTATATGGAACTGAAGCAGCGCCCCTGGCGGAAGTGAGAGAGAACTCAACACTGACACTCGTTTATTTGAGTTTTCTCTCACTTCCGCCAGGGGCGCTGCTTCAGTTCCATATAAATATGCCCTTAACGCGAAAGTAAAGTTTTCGATTTGTTTTGGTGAAAACTCACACTCGGCACTCTGATGCGTTACGATGATAGGTACTCGTAATAGGGTTTGTATAGGAGAGTGCATAATACCGAAAACGGAAAACGTGAGACTGAATCAGGCAATTAATTAAAATACGTATTTACCTAATTGACGCAGTTAAGTTATTTTTTAGGTTTCGTCAAATAAGTAGCGAATTTAGCGGGACGGCAACGCGATGATGGCACAATCTTGTTCATGGTTGAATATTAGCAATAAAATAGCATAAAATCTGCAATGGTTTTCGGAATTAATTTAAAAATCATATAAAATCGGGAAGTGGGAAAATCCGCTTAAAAAATTTTTTCTCGTTCATTACTTATTAACAAAAAAATGTGAAGTAAGATGCAATAACTTAGTCTTCTCGCAACGCAATATAGGAAAATAACCAAATGATATCAGCTAAACATTTTAATATTGAAATTTGTTTGAAAACATGAACCACGAGATTTGAAATTCAGCTGAATTGACAATCTCTCAACCCGACGACCCGTGGTATAGCCACAGTGATGCGGGTCTAATCTCAACGATTCTGCATGCATTTCTGATAAAAAATTAAAAAATATATTGGAAATTTTCTTTTAATTTTACTTTAAAAAGCCCGAAATTTGTGGCTCGTTGTTTCTTCTGCGGGATTAAAAACTCACCATCATTCTAATTCTATTTAAAGCTTTTAAATTTGTTTGTAACGTATCGTATCCTTCATTGGGTGAAATAAAAAAATAAGTAGTTCATAAATAGAGGAAGATGGGGAAAGATAACACACAAGCAAGGAATGTAAATCAGGTATAAATGTATGTAGACTAAGCCAGTTGGATCCTTATTTTTTATTTACTCGCATATCTTATACGGATCGTACAGCTAACCGGTTAATATTTTATTCCGGGCGAAAAAGGAAAGTGTTTCATTCATTGTTAACAAATATAACGCCCCGGGGAGAGAAAACGGTTCGGGCAATGCCGTAAGAAGGTAATCGGGTATTATATGGTGCATGTTAAAAGGTACAGGGAAATTTTTATTTCACTAGTAGCTGTGTCCTGCGGTTTCAACCGCGTGGAACCCGTTCCTGAGTGAGCGGCCACATGAGTAACTGTACTAAAGGACATTGCCAAAAATTATATAGAAGTGTGCCCCAGGCTGCCCAGTAATAATATATATGTCATTAAATAATGCAGATTTTCTATTCACAGAAAAACAAAGTTGTATGTAGCTATGCAGTCGCAGGAAAAAGTTATGAAGGTTGAAAAAGTTGACTTTTCATACTACGACGACGGTCACGTGATTCAGAACACAGAAAATCGATTGAAATTTTGAATTTTTTGATATATTTTCAAGTGATTGCTATGATAAAATGGTACTTGTTTAAAATTCATTGTGTATTTAAATAAAACTGTTAAATATGAGCATAAGTTTGGACAGCCTGGGACAAATTTTGGCAATGTCCTTTCAAAACCAATCAGGTGTACAGTTTCTGAGATTTCGCGATTAACCAGTGAGTGATATTTCGTTTATAAGTAGATTTCAGTAGCATATCGGCAGGTTCAATATTCGAAGTCAAATCTTTACAAAGATGCTTAAAAAGAATTGCACTAGTTTTCATCTCACGATGAATCCAAATGATCACAATAATTTTAAAATACCAACTGATCTTAGTAGAATTTATTTTCCAAGTGGTGGTAATAAACCACAAACAGACTGATTTGACGATTTAAAAGTACTAACGGGTTCAGAACTAGTTCAAAATACACGTGGCTAAAGCCTAATTTTTTTATTATAAAGTCTATTTACCACAATTTAAAATTTTGCATATTCGTTGCCCTGTCAAAGCAAAACATGTTTTGAAACAAAATTGAGAAGAAAATAGAAAATATTTCCCGAGGCTTTCGTTGACTAGACTGTCTTTATAAAACGCTTTTTGTCAAAATAGACCATACAATATTCGTACGGAAAAGACAACCTCAATCATAAACATTTATAAACCGTAGGTACATGCAGATTTTGAACCATATAGAGAAAAGTAGTCTTAAACTGCAAGATATTTTTTTATTCATGATAATACTGCAATTAATTCATGATGATGCCATCCCGCCTTTTGATAATTGGCAATGCAATCTAAGATGGAAGCAGGCTAACTTGTTAGGATTCTGTTGTTCTACTACGATATCTACACGAAATCGCATGGCGGTACGTCTGTGTCGGTAAGGTGGTAACTGGCCAAGACCGAAGCCTACTACCTGGCTGGTACGAACTAGACGAACTGGACAAATTAAGAAAATCTTAATCAGCCCAACCGGGAATCGAACCCGGAACCTTGGTCTTATAAATCCACCGCGCATACCACTGCGCCACGGAAGCCGTCAAGATGGACTTAATATCTATGATAAAAATTAATTGAATATTTATTAGGCAAATAACACAAACTCATAATATATTTGGCTCTGACAAATACATTACATTTGTAGGTAGGGGAGGCTGGGGAGAAAACGATCATACCGAGCAGGGGATGCAAATCATGCGTTGTAATCTCGAGCGCTTATTTCTTATTTCTATCCTATTCGCATACCGTATTAGGATCGCGTAGTGCTACGCTGTTAATATTTTATTTTGGCCAGAAAAGGGGAAAAGCGTTTCGTTTAATGTAACAAAAATTACACCCAAGAGAAACAAAAGGGGTCTTAAGAGAACACCGCGACAGCAAAACATTAGAAGGGTGGATTTATTTATATACTTTCTGTATTATGTAACTATGTATGTGTGTCATAAAAATAACAAAAGTAGTCAAAAATGTATCATATTGCATTTGCAAGTATTTTTCTAATTACTTCCTGTACTTCTATATCTTAAACTAAGAACAATTATTATCATCAACCCACGAGTGTATAGAATTTGGCCCCTTAAAATAAATACTGAAACCAGTAAAAATTATACTGAATGAAATTTTTCAATGAAAGTTATAGTACGAATATTGGAATAACTCAGTTTTCTACATGGAATTTAAATTTTTTCATGTATTTATATTTGAGAAACGTGATTTTCTTTTAAATTTGCCAGGTGAAATCAGTCGTCACTTTCTGTACTCAAACTCTAGCAATGAATGATGTACTGAAAATGTGATATTATGGGCAAAAACAATGTTAAAATAAGTCAATACTCAGCGAAATTTGTTTTAACATTGTGATAATATTTGATTACTAATATAATTGGCAATTTATAGGGCAAGGGTGAATGGAAATGTTGGAAAGGGGAAGGCCTAGACAAATGTTCCTGGTCCAAATTCAGGATATTTTAAAGAAGGGCCAGGTCAAGAGTATCCTAAACCGACGAACTACTACAAAAGGATTAATGAGAGTGGAAGAAATTAAGGAAGTATGCAAGGGCCGTGGCAAGGACTGCCTACCGCTATGTTAATGAGACGTGATGTTATGTGTGTATGTATGATTGGCAATTTATGCTTCTAACCTTAAAATAATAAGAACCAGACATAATGCTATAGTTTTCGAGATGACAAAGAAATCATCCAGTATACTTGTACCCAACTCAATTCAGAAATAGGCAGCATGATTTATGACAGTTCTCCGCCTTAATATATTTGTAGCTAGTAAAAAGGTAAACGTGGGATAAAATGGCCGTGCAGCGTAATTTCTGTATGTTATTGTCCATTACGAGTATTACCCGGCATTATTTCTTTGTGTTTATTGTTTCAACCCTTACCTACTCCATTATTTTATTAGAGAGAGGCTACCAGATTACTGTACCTAAGTATATTCTGCTGTTACAGTATGTTAACTATTTGTATGAGCTTTTCTAAAGCATTGTATGACGCAGGTATTTTTTCTTCCATCAAGCGCTTTTTTCTCTTTTTTCACTCTTTTCACTAAGTGATTTAAAATTGTAATATTTCTTTGATGTTAGGATTATATTTATGCTATCTGAATTGATTTAATTAATATAAATTTGGCATTTGTATGAATGTTTAAAACTGTTATAATTTAACCGATGGCAAATATTAATTGTTAACTTAGAAATTGGTGTAAGTGATAAGCCTTTTTTATCCGTCTAAATTTTTATTGTATTTTATTCTATTGATTTTTGCAATTTAACATTAAATAAATAAAAATATAAGCTTCGACTAGTGCATATTTATGTTCGACATAAAATGTACACGTTGATGATATTTTTTTATTAGATAAAAATATTTTTAATAATACATTCAATCTCTTTTATAGGTGGGAGTGGTGTTAAGACATCACCTCCACCCATAAATAATAGAGCTTATTAGATATAAAAAAAAACTAAAACACTTAAGCCTTTGACCAATCACACGTCCATGAATATAGTCTGGTTCAAAAGATGTCTATGCACTCTTACTTTAAAGATACCCAAGATCTGATTGAGATTGAAGATTCTTTGACTGGCGACTGTAACCCAGACGCTAGACTACGTTTGATAGAAAAAACACATAACATTTTCGTGGAAGAAATCAATCACATTCTATAAATCAAATCTTTAAAGGCAGTGGAAATTCATTTCAACATAGCCAATTATGGCATGTTCTTAAATAACATGCCACGCTTTCTGTTTTTAAAAGAAGGAATAACTCATGACGTAACAGACCAACATCCTTTTGAGATGGCAGTGAAAACATCAACACAAGTTCGGAGTCGATAAACCGCTTTCGCATGCACCCATCGATCGAAACTTGCGGCTTATGCATGCCCATAATAATATTAATTATTCTTAGCATTCGAATACATTTAAGTGATATAATAACCACAATAAATAATGTTTAAATTTTATATTAAAGAGTAATTTCGTTAAATATTATTTTGTTGTATAACTTCAAGCCAAAAAATACACAACGAGTATGTACACAGTACACATATATGAGTACCTCTGTATTTAATGATATAATGGTAGTAAAACTTAGTCGGTTTTGTTGGATTTGTTTTTGCTCCGAATACCACATAAGACAATACAATACACACATCGCTATATAGCCCCAAAGTAAGCTTAGGTAGCTTGTGTTATGGGTACTATGATAACTGATGAATATTTTATATACATAAGTATTATACATAAATACTTATAATATTTTTCCGATTGGTATTCTAGTAATACAAAAAATAATATACAGTTAAAAGCGAAATATCATAAGTTGTTAAAATCAACTAATGATCCTTATTACAGGTGCTTATTTTCTAGTTATCGGACTATAGTTAAGGCAAATATTGAGGAAGATTTAAACTCATTTCGGTGTAACATGGAACGCAACATCAAGCGGGAGCCGAATGCTTTTTGGAGCTTTATGACCTCAAAACGTACAGGGGCACGTAAGAAAAAAATATTGAAAGATGGAGAGACAGTACCATTAGAACAGTGTGCTGATTTGTTTGCGGAGTTTTTTAGCTCGGTATATGCACAGACGCCTCCACGCCTCTGCGTGGAAGAAGCAGTGAAGTCAGGGGATAAAGATAGTGCGCGTATCCATATAGACTCTATACTCTATGGTGATGTAAAAACAGCACTTAAAAAACTAAAACCTAAATGTTCTGCTGGTCCAGATGGCATTCCACCATTCTTAGTCAAAGATTGTAGCAGGGTCTTGTTGTTGCCATTAAAACACATTTTCAATGTCTGTTTCAGGAACTCTTTTTATCCGGAAATTTGGAAAACATCTAGAGTAGTGCCTGTTCCCAAGAAGAGCCAAAGTTCTGAAATATCTGACTTCAGACCTATAGCAGTATTATCAGCTTTCGGCAAGTTGTTTGAGTCGATATTGGAGAGTCGAATTAGGAAGCAATTTGAGCACCAACTAACGGACGTTCAGCATGGTTTTAGAACGGGTCGCTCAACTTGTACTAACTTGCTGTCATATTGGACTTACGTAACTGGGGCTGTTGATGGTAGTTCGCAGGTAGATGCAGCTTACTTTGATTTTCAAAAAGCGTTTGATGCAGTTGATAATGACGTACTTCTGAGTAAGTTTGCTTCTGTCGGATTTACACCGCTACTACTTAAGTTCTTCTCCAGTTATCTAAGAAACCGTAGACAGTATGTGCAGTATGAGGGTCATTGCTCGGAACCATATTTCACTCATTCTGGTGTGAGTCAAGGAAGCAACCTAGGACCTTTGGAGTTTTTAATAATGATCAATGATCTACCAAATGTGATTACCCATTCCAGGTGTTTGCTTTTCGCAGACGATTTAAAAGTCTTTTTAAAGGTGCAATGTGCTTCCGATGCCCAATTTCTTCAGGGTGACGTTGATAATGTGTTGCAATGGTGTAATCATAACAAACTGTTTTTCAATGTTAATAAATGCGCAGTGATTACATTTAGTCGGAAAGTGGCACCAATTAAAGTTACTTACAAACTTGGTGACATACCTATGTCAAGGGTAACTGTGATTAGGGACTTAGGGACAAATATGTCGGAAGACCTGACTTTTCGTAATCACATTAAAGAAGTTTGTACAAAAGCCTATAGAACCCTGGGATTTGTCCTCCGACAATCACGCCACTTTAAATCTATTGAGGTCATAAAGCTCTTGTATAATGCATATGTGCGAAGTAAACTGGAGTGTAACGCTGTAATATGGGATCCATTCGAAATAAAGTACGTAAATATGATTGAAAAAATACAAAAAAAGTTTATTCGTTGGTTGTACAGAAAGCAGTATGGGTACTCAGTAGGGTACCCTACTATATATCCAAGCCTCTTTCTGCTTGGCATGACTGGATATGAGAAATTAGAGTTGAGACGTAATGTAGCATTGCTACAGTATGTTTTACATTTAATTCAGGGCAAAAAATGTAACTCTACTTTGCTGGATTCAGTAGGTTTACATGTGCCAGACAATTATGTAACGGCACGGCGCCGTCATTTGTTTGTCATAACGCATGCTAAAACAAAAGCAAGTCAGCATGCGCCGCTAGCTCATGCGCTGCGCCTGCTCAATGATTTCACAGGCTATGACGGAGAATTAGACCTCTTCCACTGTTCACCGCCGGTACTTGTAAAAAGGCTCAAGTGTTTACTAGAGCAAAACAATTAGATATTTGTTTGTTATAGAGATTTTTTTTTTAATTTAATATATTTTTCTTTTTTTTTTCAGTAATTTTTATTTTTATTGTGTTTCTTTTTTTTTATATCTGTGTGTTATGTAAATTTGTGTTGTTTTTGTTTTCTTTTGTAATCTGGAGAGACGAATTGGGAAACTGTAATGTCTCTCCGGGTTTAGTTAATAGGAATAAATAAATAAATAAATAAATAAAAAATAAATATATAGATAAACACCCGGAAACTGGAAAATATATTTTGAATCGAACGGCTTTGTTGACAATAAATCCAGAACTTTTGTTGTTCCTACAGGCCAATGTCTGTCAAGAGAAAAAGAATAAAAAACGTACCTACCGTGTCGGTCAGAATAAAATAAAATATGTTTTAGGTGACTAAAAATTATTGACACTCGCAAAAGCTTTAAGTAGTTAATTCATCACCATAAAAGTCCAATTCGTATCCTCATGCGCAAACCACACTCCCTACAAAGACATAAAAAGTCACTCATACAAATGTAATTTAAGGAAAAGTGCTCCGAATAATCTGAGGTGATGTGTGTTCTTACTTGCCCTTTGCCTAAACGTATAAACGCGACACATAAAACTTTGCATACCTTGGTGCAAACATCCTGATATCATAGCATGAAAGAGCTATAAAACATGTTATAGACTAAGAGTTTATGATGTGCCCAGATCTTCGTCATTTCATAAAAGCTTTAAAATTTTCTTGCTGCTACCATAAGCAATGCTGAAAAACTATAGGTGTTAGGATCATGTTGGTTTTGTGATATAGGAGGTAACACCGGAACATACTGTCAACCGTCCCTTATGATCAAATACAAAGAAGGCATATGAAAGCATTTGACAGAGATGGCAGGCGCGTTTCTTGAACTAGGTGCGGCCCCGTAAGAATCCGCTGCCGCCGGCAATCCGTTTCGGGCCTTAATGTTTATATTTTTAACAGTAATTGGCGAAGCATTGCTGCGAAGCTCACTGCCTGGCAATTAGGGATTTGACTGTCATATTATACCGAAGAAAATATTAAAAATACACTTTATACTTGGATGTTTGAAGGTCTGGACTGTCGTTAGTTGGTACCTGCTCAAGCCACAATGATTCTGCTAGTATGATGTATCAAAATGTAAAATTGTATCCTGTAGCGCCACCATTAAACCTACTTTAAAATATTTTGTCTGTGGCTCTGTACTCTGTAGTCTATTAAAGTTATTACGCCCAAGAAGAACGAAGTTTTATTAGGTATACTGAGGTAAACTCTTCAGCTACCTTTAATGATAGAAGCACGAGCTTACAAACAATCAGGTTTTATAAATTGGCGAAGGTCTGACCACCACAAACTTTCGCTCTATTAACTTTTGTTTTATATATACTTATAGTAAAAAGTTTATTGTTCATTACGAGAAAATCTAAGCAAACGAAGCATAGGTACTATAAATTTTATAATTTCTAGTCATATTTTTTACAGTGTTTTCCAATAAAATATCTTTTTTAATCTTTAAATCAATTAAATTGTTCTCTCTTTTATAGTCCATAAAAAGTTGCAACCGTAACGAATTTTATTTTCTATAAAAAAACTTGCTTAATGGAAATAGCTTCACTTTTTATGGCATCCCATGATAACGTGACGACCATAACAAGATCGATTTTCTATCCACATACCTAATGGAAAATATGTGAGTCATTCGTTCACACCTTCAATTACTAAGTAAAGCTCTACACACGGTACAAACTTATACGCCAACATACGTTCCAATTTAGTTGTAGCTACTATGCGGCGTGAAATTGAACTATGAGTTTGATCATAGAACGTAAAACGAAATGAAATCGTTAGCTGGCGCTAGGGTCTGACCAACTAAATAACGTTCGGGTCTTAATATTTATTTAAGTAACCTGTACTTATTTATTTAACCTAAGTCTAAGTGACTGCTATGTTAAACACTAATTATACCGCGAAACCCTAATTATTGTTCCCGTTTAAATACTTTCGAGATAACATTATATTCCAATAATATTACATTTCTATGTTACAAGTTTAAGAGTGGAATGTAGGTTCAAAAGAATCATATTTTGCATTAGATGGGGCCGAAAATTTTGTATACTTAAATGACAATGCTGATGCATTTAAACAGTGTGAAGCCGATCTGTTGATGATTTCTGAACTGAAGTAACTAAAACTAATGAAGTTTGGGATCATTTGTCTTGGACAATCACTGTGGTGTAAGCATTAAATATAAACCATTTTGAACGTTTGATGTGCTTTTAATCTAAATAGGTGAAAGGAATTACGTTACCAAATCCGGCTTAGTAGAACGTACCTGAAACAGTAAGAACATATAAATTTAGTACAGGTGTATTTCGAATCTGCGACGTATTTTTCTAAACTAGAGGACGTTCGCGGGAACTGGCACCGACTTCATAGATACGCTTAAGTTAATTAAAGCAACTAAATGATGCAGTTATTTTTTACTTTTTAGTATGTTTTGAGTCGGTTCTATTTTTTGTTAAATTTTTACAGATACCTAATATTTCTGTTGCTGCTATAACAACAAATACTAAGAACACGATAAAATATATGTTTAAGTAGGGCTTTGAAAACGCGATTATTTTGCCGTTTTGTCACGAGTCCGACTCGCACTTAGCCGGTTTTTAATAGTTATATTTTTCAGTATTATTTTTAGATAGAACCTCAGAAAAAGTCTTGTTATGGTTGGAAAGTAAGTTGGAGTTACAAGTTGGTGTCATGAATAGAGTTTTGTCGCGCTGTGCGTCTGCCAGTCATCAAACAAGTTATAGCACTTTCACGGTGGCAACAGGTTGTGCCCATCTTGATTTGTTGTTAACTTAAGCCTTCACTATCGGTGAAAAAACCTAGACATATGTTTTTTTTCTTCACAAACTTCTTTATACAAGCTGCACTGCATGTCATTCGATTTCCCTACATAGAAAGTGCACAGTTTTATGTTATCGAATGTGGTAGCCTATTTTAATGGCGCAAAGGGCCTCCCTCTTTAGAGATAAAAGCATATGATTTGAAGCTTATACACATCACGCTGTCCCATTGCAGGTTGGCGGGCTTAAAGTAGTAATATTTACATCTCGTACAAATTCCTAGCAGATGTTAATGATGCCCAGAACCGACGGCTTAATGTAAATGAAATGAAATGAAATGAAAATATACTTTATTGCACACACCAAGACAGGAAAGATACGAAACAGGATACAATTTACACAAGAATTTACAGTAGCACAATAGGCGGCCTTATCGCCAACAGGCGATCTCTTCCAGGCAACCTAGTTAAGAAGCTACAATAAATTAAAGAGAGGGTGAGGGTGCACAGAACAAGGAACTTAAAAAGAAAATAAAAACTTAATTCACAAATAAATCGAGAATAAATAAAAACTAAAACACACTTTATACATAACTCAAATATATAATTACTTATAAATAATAAACACTATAATATTTAAAAATAAATAAATATATAAATATGAATACATATGCAAAATGTAAAATAAATAAATATATATAAAACATACAATATATATAATGTATTAAAAAATGTAACACCAGCAACTTCACAACCAGCCAGAACTCTTAAAGTACCTACAGAGAAAATCGGAGATAAAAGATATCTCAATATTTCATAGCTCGACCCATAAACCCTGAACCTCATGCTCCGATGGCACATAACCTAACTACTAGACTAAAGAGGCCATTGATTTTGAAATGATCGTCTTTCGCAGTAATTGCTAGTTAAAAAAATTGGTTGTCTGTAAAGTCGGTTTACTGACGATAGTTGAACGTGACAACGTCTTAAGAAAATACTGATGGAATGGTAGCATTTAATTGGTTATTAAAATTTTTAATTTAAGTATATTTTTATAAGTATTAATTTAAATTAATAAAATAATTGATTTTGATTTTGTAAATTTATATTTTAAATTTATAATAAATATATTAATTTATAAATATATTAATTTTTAATTTAAAATTAATATATTTAATAATTATATTTAATAGACGGATGTCGAACGCTGGCGAACGCAAAGGCCGATTGTGCTTCAATGTCGCTCGTTCCGCGCTCTCGCTTGCACTTCAAGCCTTACATGGAACGCCTCAAAGCGAGGTAACGACGCATGACGTCATGTTTTTTCATGCGTGCAGCCGGCTCTATCGAATTATAAGACGTTGTCACGTCAAAAACGTCAACTTTCGTAGTAATACGAATGCCAAACTAGAAGTAATAACTATTGTCATAAAAGTAACGAACTAGATTCGATGCACTGGTATTCCAAGACCCCCATAATGGCGCAAAGTGTAATTCCCTTACGTTCCAATGGCGACGGCGACCATTGACATTAGATTGTGTCGCGAAAGGTCGCCATTGGTAGCTCGTAGATAGAGCTAACGACTGTAATACTTTTTTAGGACTGTTTGTGTAATGATTATTTCAAAGACCTTTTCAATTTTAAGGCTGCCTGAAATTGCCGTCCTAGTGTTTTTTCAATTTAATGGAGGTACAGAAAGGAGGAAAAAAGGCATGTCAATATTTTGACTTATCCTACTCCTATCAAGTTAGCCCGCTTCCATCTTAAATTGCATCATCACTTACCATCAGGTGTGTTTGCAATCAAGGGTTAACATGTAATGAATAAAAAAAATTATATCGTGGTCCTCACGCGGTTGAAGTTGCGAGCGTTCGGTAGTTGACTACCCAAAATAAAAAAAGTAAATAAAAAATAATGAAAAAGAAAATAAATAAATAAAACAATACAATATGGAAATAAATAAGTTTCTAAAATCGAAAGTCATGCGAGCTTATTTGACATTAATATTGTATTGCTACTTTACATAGTAATATGAGATAAGTAGGTCAGTAGGAAAACTTCAATGGATAAACATCAAATTAATGCTTGTCTGCGATATCACCTGATGCTAGGTGACGTTGTCTTAGATAGTATCGCACAAACTTGAATGTAGTGCAGCTTGTCTCGTAGATTTCTTCTGTGGAAAGTACAAACCGAATTGGGTATAAATTCGAGAACTTGGTAACATAAACTGCAACAACATCAGTTTATAACCTACTCAGGTCAGGCCAATCTTCTTATAAGAGAAGGTACACGGTGCTTAGAACCAACACGCTTCTCTAATGCAAGTTAACAAGATTCGAGGGATAAGGTACACAGGTATGTAACGCAACCTGACTTCCTAGCTCCAAACTTTAGCAGTTTGGAGCTAGGAAGACGGGTTGCAATATTCCAAAGGTTTAAATTTCATAATAAGTTTTAATCGAGATCTCAGTCACTCTCATCACTGGATCAACGAGGCCGTCATTCCTTGATAGGCGTGAATTCAATAATATCTAGCTTATGCCATAAGTACAGTGCTGCAACAAAATGTAATAGATATGTTATAGCCCGTGACTCGAAACTGTGACCCCATAGGTACAATTACGTCACTGGCCCAACAAGGCAATCAATCTGCGACAGCACAGAGCTTATATCGTGCAGTCTAGGAACAAAGAAGCAATGTAACAGTCTAATAATACAACAGGCAATGAACCGTACTCATAGCTCGATACGGCTTCAGATTACAGGCCCGCCGTTACGCAGTGTAAATTCGTCCATTAGCTACAGTGGAAATAGCCTACCATAGCCATTAGGCCTTTATTTGGGACTCGATCTTAACTTGCTGGTACTGCGAAAACATTTAACGATCTTCGGCGTCGATTACCATTTTTCACGTTATGTACACCTTGCGCAGGAAAGCGTACTGTCAAACACCGACATAGATCGCTACGACGATATCGAGTTGTTGGAAGTACCATGATGCAGGAGGCTAAAGATCGTAATATTTGGAAGTTCCTACAAATAACTATGTCTAGCCATATTGCCATCGGCTGATGTGATGATTATGATGACCTATAACACTTTGAGTTTATAATGTATAATAAATAATTATATAGTTTGTTTGTTTGTGACTCAATAACTAAACTAAATTTTAACATTTTCTTTTATTAATTGATATTGACGAAAATGGAAAATGCGTAAATCTATAAATAAAGGTGTTCGAAACTAAAAAATAAACAGCTTACTTTGCAAACAAATTAATCGCAATAAAGGCAGTAATCGGCCTCTTAAATCTAAGTAATTATTTACTTAAGCGGTTATAAAATGTTTTCCGTCTGAGTTTTTCGGACAAAAGGCCCATAAAATCCGAGCCCGCGTAATTATCACGATGTGGCGTAAATTAAAAACTTTCATCTCGCATATAATAATATTACGAAACCCGTTCCAATAAAGCCTAGGCTGGTTGAATAATTATATGTGTGTAACAAGGAGATTAAGCAAAAGAAGAGCGGATCTTATGACAAAAAATTAAAAACGTCATTTAAGGAAATTACAGAAATAATGTTTGTCAAACTATATTAACTTATGCCAAAGAGATTCTGCGAAGAGAAGAGTTAATTTTAAAGGAACGATTTCATAAACGTCCACGTATGTTTATGTAGAATCTTGATTGTCCACCGTAATGCAATGAACATGTTCTTTAATTAACTGTAACAAGAAAACTGCTTTAAACACGTCACATGTACGTAGTCAGAATTCATTCACAAAGTAGCAATGCAAAGTAATTTTATTTCATTTAACTTAACTATTCACCTCTACAGCACCTACAGTCCTACTCACTAGAAACTATATGAGTTAATTTTTTTTATATAATTGAAAATATTTGAATACAGAAAGAGAGAGAGAGAGAAGAGTACAAATTACTTAACCTCGTTATCATATATCCATACGAGTACAAATTGTATTATATGAAAGAACCCATTGTCTTGCATTTCATTAGTTTATTGTCCTATCTGTGACTATTATTAACACTTAACATGTCTGGCGTGCGTGTTTTATGCATATTAAGAAAATTCCGCAGCCATTTTTTGAATGTTGTGCTTAATAATGTTGATTACATACATATTATTTATTTTATTCTTTTAGAAAATATTTTATAATTGGTATAGATGATTATGATAATACTAACTTTCTTTATCTAAATGGTTTATCTAATTTATCAGTTATTATGTGCTATTCGTAAAATTTTATTAACTTTTTTAATCGACGAAAAAAAACGAAGGATGTTCTCAATTTGACACGTATATTTTTTTAGGATCTGAAGATGATATCCTTGGAAAATTGAAGGAACTCTTCAAATTTTATAGGCACACTTGCAACGATTTTGGTTTTTGTGTAAGTATCGGTAGCTTTTTGGCTACAAGTGCCGTATAATATACTATGACAGTATAATACGAGTACGTTACGTGGCGATAAATCACTAAAAAGTAAGAAATAAAAATATTTAACAAAAAATAGAACTGACTCAAAACGCACTAAAAGTAAAAAATAACTGTGTCATTTAGTTGCTTTAATTTACTTAAGCATGTCTATGAGTCGGTGCCAGCCAAGGTTTCTACTTACCAAGACAATACCTAGAACCCACAAACTGCTCTACTACGTTAAATAAATGTTCCTTAAACTTGCTGGCACCGACTTCATTGATATGCTTAAGTAAATTAAAGCAACTAAATGACACAGTTATTTACAACTTCTTGGTGTGTTTTGAGTCGGTTCTATTTTCTGTTAAAAAAATTTTGCTCAAAGTTACACTCAGAATGTTACGTCATATTGTCTTTTTCCATAATTTACCAAAAGATTCAAAACTTAAATTTTAAATATATTTAATTTAGCGAGAGAACAAGTTAACCCCTGAACAGAGGCATCATAAAAAATAAAGCGTTTATATCTCCACAATTAAGTCAGTCTGTTTATTTCTGAAACTACTAGTCACATAGTAGACATAGGCTAATTTATATTCTAATATTCCCACGGGAAAGGGAACTAAGGGCAAGATAAACCATGTGCATCCGCGAACAATATTCTTTATACAAAGAATACAGTTAGTATCAAACGAAAATCTTGTAAAAGTATAATTATATTCGCTTATTGGACATGCATTCATCGACTACGAGTAATATTGCCACATTGTCGCCATATTTGCAATTTGAACATGCAAAGTGCTGTAAAATTGCAGCGAATAGCCGTCAGTTATTTCGTAATTGCATTCCATGAAGCCGTAAATTCGTTGTAATGGATGGATGAAGACTTCGGTAAAATTTTCGATAACCTGTACGTAAATATGGACATATACAGCATAGATAGTTGACGCATTTTAAACTGAGTTTTCGGGTCTGCCGTTCGTAGTGATAAATAACGTTTTATCTCAAAAGAACGAGAACAACGCGGGCGAAACCGCGGGCGTCCTTTAATTTTGTAATAAAATACTCTTAAAACAAAGTTTTAATAGAACACATTGACCTATTAGAACTAAATTAATAGTGACATTTGAAGGGGCATACAGCAGGCTGTTTAAATGGCCCCCCTAAGTTGTTCAAATAAATTGTGATTGATTGTTCAATACGAGGCCATATTGATTAGACCCTGATAACGGTGCATTAGTTTTATTAAAAAAATCTACCTACTAACCGAAATATTTTAAGCTCATAATTATAAGTCTACTAATGACCAAATACATTTCCTTCCTAGGCAAAAGGATATAATCAGCATTGGTGTTGCGTGGGTCTGAGCTCCATATCTTCTCCTCTATATTTTAAGCTAATATGTATTAAATCTTCTAAAGCTTTTATTGTTTAAAGAAGAACGCCTAGTAACATTTGAGATGTAGCCATATAAATGTACTATTTATGTACTTTTTCCAATTTCGTTATAGAGGTTAAGGTATTTCGATATTTAAATATTTTTTCTTCATAGAAGTCTTTAATACGAGTTCTTTCGCGTCAAGAGAATTTATAGATCAAAGATGGATACACAGAGGTACTTAATAATTATTTTGAAATTACCGACGAAAAAAAACGGAGGAGGTTCTCAATTCGACACTAAAATATTATTTCGTGTAGCTATTCATTTCTTTATCAACAAATTATCGTATAGTTTTATCAACCACTGACCTTAATATTATTGTTAATTACCATTAAATGTACCTTGTCGACTTAATGTAGGTTAAGCGCTTTGAAATTTGTGATCAAAATACGCACGTATAAATATTATTTTGTTATTTGTCTTTCGTTATGGTGTTACTTGCCTTGTGAACCATTTCATTTATAACTGATAATGGCAACATGCATATTGCGGATATTCTATACCAAGAATAACGTAGTACTTTCGTAAAATGAGTAAACAAACGTAGTTTTGGTAGATCTTTCTTTGCCCGTAGTAAAGTATTGTTTGTCTACCACCATAAAGTACTTAGAATTTTATATAGATATAGTGATAATTGTTTTTCTCTTTTCAGTTCATTACTTCTAAGCAGTCGGGTTATTGTTTTTATAATAATAATTACCGCCATGTAGAATGTTGATTCAACAATGATTGTTCCTATAGTCGTTTCAGTCAACGGTCTTATAGCGAAAAGCTTTGACGAACATCTTAAAAAGCTTTCGCTTAATTGTTGGATCAAGGGTCGGATTCAGAAGGCAGTAATTCTTGAAACGGCGCGTATTGTGAGGAGGTTCCTCACTCTGGAGCCCTGACCACCGGTTGCTTGGACTTGGATTTTTTTTAAAAATTTTTAATAGTGTTTTTTTTTTATAATTTTATAAGCATTGTTAAAAATTTTAAAAATAAATGAGTGTAAAAAATTAGTTTATTTATTTATTAGAAGAAAATAAAGTCTAGAACCCAGAACTTCATGAACCATTGCCCTGCAGTGTAATGTAGGTCAACCCTTAGTTTGAATGCTACGTTCGAACTGAAGCAGATGTCCCTTCAAGGCTGGAGGGCGTCGAGTATTTTCCTGGAGTGGCGTCTGTATAACGACGGTGGGAACTCGTTATTCAGATGTCCTTTCCGAATGTAATGTAGCGCTAATGGCGTCTTCTGCCGAGATGCATCTCTCAAATTGAATTTGGATGCTCTTTCTACTTAGTATAAACACATAGCATTATATATAATGATATAGGAAATCTATCTTTACATTACATCAGTACTTGCATACATGAGTACTACGTATAAATTGAAATAAGGCCAAGATTAATATATATGAAAACGTATTTTAATTTTTTTTATATGAAACCTTATAATTATAAAGACTCTAAAATTTTCATCTGGTACTAAAGAGCACGGATAGAGAAAATCTAGCAGCAAGGTTAAGGTTTGATAAATATAAAAAATCTACGGAGTCTTTTTTTTATCGATTACACGTTGCCCCTTGATTGCTATCACACCTGATGTTAAGTGCTGATGCAATCTAAGATGGAAGCGGGTCAACTTGTTAGGAGTAGGACGAAATCTACACCCCTATCGGTTTCTACACGACATCGTACCGGAACGCTAAATCGCTTAGCGGTACGTCTTTGTCCGTAGAGTGGTAACTAACCACGGCGAAAGCCTCCCACCAGCCATACCAAGACAAATTAAGAAAAATCTCAATTTGCCTCACCGGGAATCATACCCGTCTTATAAATCAACCACGGATACCACTGCGCCACGGAAGTCGTCGGGCCCGATGTTAGTGTATTCTACCACTACCATCGGGCCCATCGCCATCGTGCCTCGGAGTTATTATATCACATGTTACTCTACCGGGCCCGGTCACTATCATTAAAAAAAATAAAATAAAATAAATTAAAAGTACCAAATGCGGATAAATACCTATAAACTCGTATTAAGTAGATATGGATGAAAGTATAAATATTTTTGGAATATACCTAAAACTTCGGTCAAAAATACTGCAATTTTAACTGTGACTACGTATGAATAAATCACGTCGTACCGTTATTCCGTTGCCATATGACATGTGGTGGAACAAAACAAAAACTTTATAGGGAGTCCTTAAATTCAACCATATCCCTCTTTCCCCGGACGCTGACCTATATTGGACAACGTCCAGAAAAGTCCTTTTTTAAGTGTATCCTGGGAAATTAAGCGAGGAAGAATTATTGGCTATTCAGATAGTGATAGTTGGTGTGGATGGGCTATCAATTGGCCGGGGGGAATTGACAGGATTACTGAGATAAAATCACCTTTTTTGTAAATATCTAGCTAGCCGACGCTCGTGACCTCGTCCCCGTGGAAATTATGTACATGTTTTTACTTTGTTCACTCTATGTAATAATGAAAACTGCATTAAAATTCGTTGCGTAGCTGAAAACATCTAAACGTAAGTAGGTACATAAATAGGCTAAGTAGGTACATAAATAAATAATTTCGGAAAGCGACTTTATTTTATATATTTTTGGGGATATTGACAACTACGAGTTTACTTCGTTCACTTAAAAAATTCGGATCCTTTTGACTTCAAAGAATAGAGCTTCTAACAAAGCTCCCCCATTCCATATTAAACTTAAAATTTCAAAAAAGCGTTTCCTTATTTTGTCCTTATATCACAAAAAGATTACAACAGTCCTTTCATATTCCTAGCTTTAGTAATTTTGGATGATATAGTTACATGGCACATAGTTATTCTTCTATTAAGGCTTAACTCGGACTGGCGTCGAAGCGAATTGAAGAGACGCGTCATCAATTTTGCCAATAGCGAAATCTCTATTTTCGCATCACAAAAATTTCGAGATGTTTTTAAATAATAAATTTGATGAATTAAAGTAAGCAAATATTATATTTCGTCCTCCGTTTCAGTTTACCCATATTGTAATACATGACGTATTTATCAAAAAACAACCCTTCTTCTTCATATTAATGGAATGCACAGGTTATACGTGACATATATTTTCAAATTACCCTTGCTTATGAGGATGGAGTACAGTTTTATAGCCATAAATACAGAAGCTAATTCCCTTATTAAGGCATAATATAAAACACAAGCAATTATTTACGCAGCACAGTAATCTAGAGACAAATCTGAGGTGTGGCGGGCGCGGTGCCCTACTTTTTGCTATCTACACGTAACGAGCGTTCGCTGTTATAAATGGAGGCACAAAATTAAAGATAAAGTTGTACAAATGTGTGTAAATTGACGTAATTTTGGGTTGAATGTTGATGCATGTGTTTAGTGTTTACCACTGCTGAGAGAAAAGGAAAAGCGTTATCACTCGAAGGTTTAATTTTTTTTTTCTGTTCACCACAAGTTAACCCTTGACTGCAATCACGCCACGCTTTAAACTGAGTCGTCGGGTCGATCGGTCGTAACGATGAATTGTTTAACTTATCGAGAATTTACATTCAATCGTATCCAAAAGTCAGGCGAATCAAAATTGTTAAAAAGAATATCCAAAACTTCATATTTAATTAACTATATACTATCAGTGGCATTTATTGCCTGACGACTCAGTTTAAAATGCGTCTGCATTAGTAAATACTAATAAAATCCAAGATGGAAGCAGGCTTACTTGTTAGGAGTAGGATAAAATCCATACCCCTTCAGTTTATGCTACATCGCCAGCTCGCTTCTTACGTGGTTGATTTTTTGATTTCATTAAATATAGCTTTTAATTATAACTCTTTGTTTTATGATAATTTAATACATTGGTTTTACTAGACTAGACTTCACTGGGGTTCTAGAGATCTATAGCCTTCACCAATAAAACCATTGATCAACCAACCATGATCATTAAATCTTTATTATCAGCCTATTTCCGGCTCACTACGGGGCCAGGCCTTTCTCCTTATAGGAGAGGGGATATGAAGAGTAAACCCACCAAGTTGCTCCAATGCAGGTTGGCGGGCTAAGGATGATAATGTTTCATTTATTAACGAACGAATTGATAATAGTGATCGGGACCAACAGCTTAACGTGCTCTCCGGGGTATAACTCCACCAACCTTAGTGGTAAAAACTTGAATATGGCCTATGGTCGACTGCAACAAATAAGCAAGCAACAAATTTCTAAATTAGGAAGTTATTTTATTAGACTTTATTAAAACATACATTCAAAAGAAATGTAATATGGTTCCAAATCACTTTCACTTCACCTACATAAGTGGTGTCAAACACGTCCGGAAATCGGTATTGGTTGCGTTCCGGTTCGCCGAAAGTCCCCGAAACCGACTTGACGAGATTATAGTCCGGGAGCTAGTAGTCATTTCTGACTAGAGAAATTAACCTGATACAGAACTGGGCAAAATACTAAAATCTCTTGCGATTTCAAAATAATTATATTTGAAGCAAGCTAAAATAACAAGATTTTTAGGATTAATTAAAAAAAATGTAGGTATTAGGATGTAAATAGTGGGACATTATAATATTTCAGGTGATTATTTTAGAAAAAATGTAGGTACTAAGAAGCTATGTTTATTTTATAATTTTTGAGAGTATTTTTCAGAAATATAGGATAGTTTTCACCTTGTAAATAGTTAATAATTTATTTTTGCTGCCATTTTACGCGAGAAAGTGACGAATCCAATCGACTATGTCACCCAGATCCGATTAAAAACTCTTTACGTACTTTATTCATATGCATAAGGAGGTTGTACTTCAGAGGGGAAGGGGTTTAAGTGACTTGTGAACTCGAATAAAAAGGATTATGATGCTTACTTATTTAATATCTTATCACTGGGGGTTGTGGTTAAAAAATCCTTACACTTGGCTACTCACATGCGGCACAAATATCTTCTCAAAAATGACCATTAGCTCTACAATTATTAGATCGTGTTACGTTCCGTTACTAAGGCATCCCGCTAATTGTTTGTTGCACGGTTCATTAGCCATACATGTCAAATTGTCTACTATCAATATAGTGCCTATTGTTTATAATTTATTATCTGTTTAATGGCATTTTAAGCGATATTGCGCTATCAATCTATAATATCTGTATTCTGTATCTTAGTGATCATCATTATCATCAACCTATTTAATGGCCCACTGCACCCCCACTTTGGAACGGCAATTTGGAGCTAGATCCACCACGCTGCTTACATGTAGGTTGGCGGACATCTTTGTGTTTGTCAAGATATTAAATAGGTATTAATTTAGCATTTTTACATCAAGTATCAGCACCTGACACCTTAAAGCAATACAAAAACAAGCTTTACCTTAAAAAATAAATATTAGCACCTAATCACCGCGTTACCTATTAATCTCGGTAAATTGAATTTTCCCATACGTTTGATCCCAATAAAATAAAAACACTTATTAATATAAATGTAGATAGAAAAATTAATTATAATTTGGCAATACGTTAAATAGATGAGTGTTTACATAATTAATTGCGTTTGGACTACTATCGCATATTATTGTCTAAAGTAAATAATATGAGGCCAAGGAAACTGCCCTGTGGCACGCCTCGTATCTGCAGCGGTTAATGACCCTTATCCGACCCATCAGCATAATGTTAATATCCATAGTACTAGAACTGAATGAGTTTTAAACGTCACGACGAAAGCACTGTATTTAAATTGTTTAGACACATTGCCAAGAAACATTGATCTCTAAAAACTAATAATTACTGGCAACGTGGAAGAAAAAAGGCCGCGTAACCGTAGCCCCATGCATTGGTCTGATCAAATCCGCACCACACTCAACGTCAAAACAAAGTGGCGCCACATCGACCCTCAACTATGAGGAAATCGACTAGAGGTGGATATTACCAGTTGACGTAACAGTTTGCAGAATTGGAAAACCATCATCTAAACAGAGTAAAACTAAACATTTTTCCAACAAATTAAAAAAAACTGTAATAGATCATCCTTTCTTACCCTGCGGTGCAATAACTATAGTGATGTTTTTCTGAATAATGAAGCCCATTTTTCTAACAACTGAGAAAAAACTGGTATAAATCATCATGTTACTACGATGTACTTTACAAATAGGAACATATTACATTGTTTTTACTTGTACCACTTTATAATAATTATTGTGTTTGTTTTCTTTGTAATTATTGTGTGTTGACAACCATAACAATCCTCGTTTCTCTATGCAGTATTACAGTATTTCTACAACAATCGTATAATAACCGAGTGGTATTATCCAGTGAAAGCAACGCAGTTCTGCCTATTACACGATAATAAAGCTTTCATAATAACTATTTTCACCGTCAGAGCGGAGATTCTATTTCGGTTAAGAGTTTGCGCGCTAATTTAACGCTTTTCCTGTAAAGCTTTGGTCATACTTTTGCGAATCGCATCGCAAATAATTATCGAAAACATTTTTTTTATCTATAACAAGTTAGCCTTTAACTATAGTCACACCTGATGGTACGTGATGATGCAATATATAACTTAGAAATGTGCTAACTTAGTAGTAGGATGAATCCACACACCTTTCGGTTTTTACACGATATCATACTTTTTCGGTATGGTGACGGCCAAATCCATCAGCCTAAATTCGATAATGAATTATTATTTGTTAATAATTTATTCATTGACAAATATTTTATTTATTAAAAAAATACGCAGACGAATTTTCGAGTATAGTAAACTGCGAATTCAAATTATCTAACCTGTTTTTGTCTACGTTTAGAGAAAATATTGAACATTACTTTTAATTAATATAATCATCAACTGCCTGTCCGTGCATATTACAGTTTCGTAACAACTGACACATGCAAATATTCAGCAGGATAAATCTGGATTAAAATATTCTATGGTGTAAAATATGCGTTAAAATATTTTTTAAATTCCAATACTAAAAAGGCAGACGTTTATTAAACGTAAAAGGAAAAAAAACAACGCAATAAGTGTAAAACTTTGAAAGCTTGAAATCGCCAGCAAATTGAACTGCAGTCATGAAAGTAAGTTTTGTTTTGTTTTGATGACTAACTTTATTGATCGATGTTAAAATTATATAGTCGCAGGTCACAATTACACAAAATGATTTGAAACAAATTTTACATGTCAAACTTAAAGATGTAGGTAAATACAGGCTAAAATCATAACCCTTATTCACTTTGCTGTAGTCAGACAAAAATCGTGTTCGTTCGTGCTACAAGACGTTCCTCAGATTTGCTAACATTATCGCTATCTAAAATAGCACTACCAGATACTAGTAACGTAAGCTTCGATTAACTAAACGTCTGTTGATTTGAGAGCTTAGTGAGGAAAGCTTATTCGCAGTGGTCTGTCGGGAACAGCGTTCGTTCGTTCGTTCGTTCTCCATATTTGGTGTTTGCTAAAAATCGCTGTCTAAAATAGCACCACCAGATCCTAGTAACGCCAACACAAGGTGTGCATAGGTTTGATTAAGTAACTGTCTATCATTCGGCTTTGTCGTAGTCTCTCGAGAATAGCGAACGTTCGTGTTATAAGTCGTTCTCTATATTTGCACAGATGTGTGCTAACATTATCGCTATCTAAAATAGCGCTACCAGATCCGAGTAACGTAAACACGAGGCGCGCTTTGATTAACTAAGCGTCTGATGATTTGAAACCTCATTGAAGAAAACTTGCTCATTGAAGTATTTGCTAACAATACAAATACCTACTCAAATACTGAGGTCATTTACTCGTACCAACTATTGATGTAGTAAGCAGAAATGATAGTAAACATACTTCAGAGATAGCTGAGGTAGTTGAAGTGAGGCTTTGATAGATATATTATAGGGATTTTTATACTATTTGATAAAAAGGATGTTCTGGTATAACTGTAATTATGTTACGCGATATCTTTGCTTCAGTATTATATATAGGTAATAGTTGCCAAGAATGCCAAGGAATAAATGTGTTATGAGCCAAGAATTTTTGCGCGTAATGACCTATTCACCGACATTTCATCGTACCCTGATGAATTATAGGTATATCATTTTAAAGGACATGCATGGATTTTGTTAATATGCACAAACTTTCGAAGTAATATAGTATTTTTTTTAAGGTTTTCAATCCAGCTCAAGTTACATTACACATATTATGGATTATGAACAATTATTTTGCCATCTTACCCCCAGTTTTCATTCCGTCATCGAAGCAAGAGAAAGCTTTACATGTCAATTGCCTTAAATGTAATAGATCATTATGAATTCATTTTAAATATTATTAATTTCATTCTCATATTCATTCTCTATTCATTGTGACGTGTGTCAGACCTTTCAAATTATGTCATCATCTTCAGCCTGATGATTGCGACACACACTCCAATTTAAATATAATTTGTCTGAAAAGTTATGAACTTTTACTTATTGGCAACAGCCACTCAGACCGGATGAATTAAGATTACAGGTTTGGTAAGCAGGACGTACGCAACACGCAATATGATTGACTAAATAGCAGCACAATGTATATTGTTGTCAATCATTGCGTCATTGCATATGTCATCTAAAGCTCATTATTGTATAACGGTGTAAGTACTTCCTTCTCCGAGTGTTAACAGAGAAAAGCATTACTTTTTGTTAAATTTTATTTGCATAAGACTTACAGAATCATTTGTTGGAGAATGGCATTTTCCTGAGGAGTATTTCCAACAAACCTCACTTCAGTATTATGTAGTATGTGCTAGAACCAAATACATGAAAGTGAAAAACACGGATAATTTATAATGTATCTACTTATGAAACTCTAGTTTTTCCTTGCAGCTTGACTTGCGTAGAATTTATATTTAATTTCATCATCATCATCATCATTATCAGCCAATAGACGTCCACTGCTGGACATAGGCCTTTTTTAGGGACTTCCAAACACAACGATCCTGAGCCGCATGTGCCCAGCGGCTCCCTGCGACCCGTTTGATGTCATCAGTCCACCTGGTGGGGGGTCGACCAACACTGCGCTTTCCGGTGCGGGGTCGCCATTCTAGCACCTTCGGCCCCCAACGTCCATCAGCTGTTCGAACCACGTGCCCCGCCCATTGCCACTTCAGTTCTGCGACTCGCTGAGCTATGTCGGTTATTTTGGTTCTTCTGCGGATCTCCTCATTTCTGATTCGATCACGCAGAGATACTCCGAGCATTGCTCTTTCCATCGCCCGCTGAGTGACTCTGAGCCTTCTTATGAAGCCCGCAGTTAGCGACCAAGTCTCATATTTAATTTAACATTACTTTATTTACTTTGTTTCATGTTAGAAGATCTACAAGGATCTAAATGAAGGATATTCCTAGACATAATTTAGTTAGAAATAAAACATAGAACCCCTTTCTAACGCAATTTCACCCACAGGAACTGCATCTACGCCAGAAAAAACTAAGCACTATATGTCAATACTGACACTAAAGCAGGAAATGAGCTAATTAAATAATAAGCCAAACCCTTCCTAATTTTTCCTTGATTACCTCTATACTAGGTTAATAATAGATAGTCCACTGTTTATTGCAGTGGCCTACATCGAGCGAGTGCAGTGATTAAGGCAAATATTGTCGCAAACGCGGTCAGTGCGAGCCATTAGTGCAAGTTGTTGCGGCAATGCGCCCGCTTCCTGTCCCCAGTGCCACTCTGTGGGGATTTGAGCACTGCAATAGTAACTAAATTGGCACTATTAATAGTGATGGGCATTTACTAAGAAATTGGGCTTCATTTATAGATTAAATTGGTACTAGAAAGAGGGAATGCGTAGATGAAGGTCAATATTGTCGCAAACGCGGCCAGTGTGAGCCATTAGTGCAAGTTGTTGCGGCAATGCGCCCGGTTCCTGTCCCCAGTGCCACTCTGTTGGGAATTGAGCACTGCAATACTAACTAAATTGGCACTGATAATAGCGATGGGCATTTACTTAAAAATTAGGCTTTATTGATGGTCTAAATTGGTACTAGAAAGAGATTAGATGAATGTGTTGATGAAGGCAAATATTGTCGCAAACGCGGTCAGTGAGAGTCATTACTGCAAGTTGTTGCGGCAATCTTTGCCGGGATTCGACCACTGCAATACTAACTAAATTGGCACTGATGATAGTGATGGGAATTTACAATTGGGCTTCATCAGATTGTTGATATCCATATCGGGTTGATGTAAGAAAAGCGAGGAAGTTCGCCAAACGCCTACGCTAGTCTGAAGGGGCCGTTAGTCAAAGACTGCGCGCAAATTACTGCAGTGGCCTATTTTGGTTCAGATACACAACACATTCACCCACTTGTTTAACGTTTATTTATTCATAGCGATTCATCACAAAATTCGTTAACGATCTCATTCTATTTATTAAGTTAAAAGTAATGTCGTTAGTCGAAAAACTTTAGGCGAGGTTTTGCGTAATTTTTCAACTTTCCTTGTTGGATAGGTTTTTTCCTTAATTGCCAGGAATGTCCTGACAAGTCATCGTAGGCTCGGAGGCAGGGACCGTGTTTACACGTGCCCGCATCCTTATCGGTTAATTATAAGGCGTTTACACGGCACGCTATACGTAATGACCATGCGACTTAAAACGGTGCATCACAAGATAAATTATTTACGTCAGTACTGCGTTCATTATAAAAATTAAATAGTTTTGAACTAAGGTATATGTAAATAAGTAATTTTTCCTGCAGTTTAAAGTAAGGATATACATTACAATTCCAACGCTCGAGGTTAGTATTGTAATGATTTTGATTGTATTGTTTTAATTATTTGCATAATTATTCCACTTACGTCAAACTATATTTTTTCCTTATTACAACAATAAAACATTTTATTCAGAGAACGCACGCGATAATAAACCATAAATACTAAAAGTGTTTAAAAATATATACTTCAATAGAACAAAGACTATGTACTTAGTTAAACAAAACACGTTTAGATAAGCCAAATGTTAGCCATCCCGACACACAGTAAAAGCCATCGTTAAGCACATGACTGTTAGATAACCTTCTGCTACAATTAAAAATAAACTGTATGTTTATTTACATCGAAGCGGTGACCACGTTTCCTTGCCAAAAACCTTGAAACTGTCATTATTTTCCGCTCCGGTGGAAACAATCGTAAAAAACAATCGCATCGTAGTGAAAAACTGATAATGTCGATTTATGCAGGTCTCCAGTGTTTTCAAATGAATAAAAAGGCGTTAAAACGTATTGGATTCGCAAAAAACCTTTTAAAATTCAGTCTGGAGTATTCGTGCAAAACTGAATTCAATAGACAATAATAAAACTCGTTCTGACAATATTCTATACAATTGACAAATAGTATTTTTGTGTTACATCGTCATATTCAAATATAACGTTTTTACGGAGCAAATAAAAATCTACACGAACTAAAAAGTATTGTTATCATCTATTGTATTTTAAAAAATGTGTGTTGGAAAAACCCAATATAGAAAATATTTAATAATTCCATTAAGATTTAAAATACAACACAAAGTGCTTGCAAAAACGATTAAATGAAATAAGACGATATATTGAAAGAAATGTAAACCTATGTTCAGTCATTTATAAACTTATTAAATTCAATATTAAAATCATACATTATGCAGTAAACACTTGAAGTTCAGTATTTTAATAAATAAATATTATAGGACAATTACACACATCGCTATATAGCCCCAAAGTAAGCGTACTCGTAAGTAGGTTGTGTTATGGGTACTATGATAACTGATGAATACTTTTATATATATTATAAATAAATACTTATATAATTTAGATAAACCTCCATTTATATTGTTTCATTTTCACGTTATCATATTTCGATTGTTATACCCACTTCAAGTGCCGACAGCGCGTTAAGGACAAAAAAAATAACGATAATTTTAACGTGAATTGATAACAATATTGAGTATATTGTATTCATGCCAGGTTAACGTTTTTACTCGTAGAACAATAACGTGATTTATATCAGTACTTTAACCAAGGCTTGCTATATTTATTTTCCAAACAGAAACAAACATGAAACACAAAACATGTCTGTTTCATACATCACAATATGCTATGATCAGATAGCAGTATACGTTGACATCGAACTCGTATTTGTAAACATTCATTGTTGTATGAGTGTTGTTTCAGTTTTTGAATTTCGCATCAAAACGTCATGTGTAAACATTTTTCAATACATATCTTTTGAATCAATTATATTTTCCTTTTATTAGGCACAAGCTCTTTGCTTGTGCCTAATAAACACACACAATGGTTTTATAATATTAGTTGGCATATATGCCATAACTGCCTCGTTGGTCTAGTGGTTAGCCTATGTGGCTTCGATCACACGAGGTCCTGGGTTCGATTCCTGGGTCGGGTCATGGAATAATTCTGAGCTTTTTCATTCTTCTATGAAATGTTCAGTACAATCCGAGCCCGGAGTCTGGAAGTTGGTTATGTTACACCCCCGTGCCTCGGACACACGTTAAGCCGTCGGTCCCGGTCACTATCATCAACATCTGATAGTGATTGTTAATAAACATTATCACCCTAAGGCCGCCTACCCGCATTGGAGCAGCGTGGTGGGTGTACGCTCTATATCCCCTCTCCTGTGAGGATGGAGGCCTGACCCTGTAGTGGGCCGTTAATAGGCTGATAATGATCAAGATGATGATGATGGTGATGATGATGATAATGATATGCCATAGTGCATGCATGATACCACGTTGATATTCAACTAGTAACATTTTTTATTAATAATTATTAACGAACTAGAGAACGCCCGCAGTTATACCCGCGTAGTTCTCGCCCTCGTTGGAATTCCAAGATAAAATGTGGTCTATGTGTTATTCAGATATGTAAGCTATATTATTGTGAAGTTTCATCAAAATCCATTGAGTACTTTTTGCGCGAAAGATTAACACTCATAAACTTTTGCCTTTATAATGTAGAATGATTGAGTTAATGTTATCAAGATGACCCTAATAATGTTAAGTACAACCATCACCTGCAAGTAGAACAAAACGTCGCAGCGTCATTAGAAACACGTTGGCAGGTACTCGCCAACCTCAGGCTAAGGTGTTCAGCCCCATGAACCATTAGCATTTATTAGCATGGCGGTATTCCCCAAACGAGCTCGTACTCTCACTTTAATTGCAAATGCAAAAAGCGAGTTTGTTTATTTGTTACGTTTTACCGCCATAACTAATCAACTTGTAATACTTCTATATACAACGAATTTTTGCAAGACGATATACATAAATGCTTCTATACTCGTTATCCAACAAGATACACACTGAATTTAAGTTTCTAAAATGCGGCACATTCTTATGCCGTATGTCCTTTACGATTAAGTTAGTACACCTTATAAGTCAACTAGGTTACGCAACAGGGCACTGGCTCTACAGAGTACGTACTGAAACAAGTACAACTTATACGTATATAGCCTGCAGCTTGGCCACTGACACACATTCCGTTTTTACGCGAAAACTATTTCCAATGCACATGTGTTTACTGCTTAGAAACATTTATGGTATAAATTGAATTCCATCACTGCATATTATGTTCACAATAATTATACTTACGTTTTAATTTGAAAGCCGGTTGTTTTTTTTAGCTAACATACGCGCCGCGCAGTTTAGGACGCCCTCCAGCCCGATATTCCGACGATCTCAAAATGGTAGTAGAAAGTGGCTGGATGAGAAAGGCAGAGGGTCATGTGTGGTGGCGCGCTCTCGGAAAGCCCTATGTCCAGCAGTGAACGGCTACAGGCTCATGATGATGATGATAGAAAACATTAACAAGTAACGCCAAATATGGTTAGGCAGGGAATATAATTCGAGCAGACGAGGTAAGCGTTAACTGGTCACAAAGGGTTATCGTTAATCGTTATCTGCCTACAGCTGTGTCGCAAGTTTCACAATCTGTTCGGCGTTTTTCTCTCTGCCACACGATGGACCCGGAACCCGCACTGTGAATTCGTCTCTCACTTTCCTCAGCTCTATCAATTGGTGAAAATCGGATGAAAATTTGTTCTGAAGCATGGATGGTTTGGCTGGATGGTTTTTGACTTATTTGAGTTCATATAAAATGTGGTAGGTCAGGAATATAATTTTCTAACAGCGCCCACAAATCATTATTTATGACATAAATACGATAATTGACCCGTTATGCTAAATAAGAACTCAAAGAATTACTAGGCATTCAATTTATGACAACACTTGACACTTAGATTTGTTAACAACGATCTATCAGTTTCCAAATCGTTCTTCAGCTATTTACAAAAAAAAGTAATTATAGAAATTGAAATGTTTTCCATTATGATAGTCATATTCGCGGGATAGCGGCGGTCGCGCGGTGAAATCGAACGCGGTTCTATCAAAGTGAAATGATTCGACGCGCTCGCTCAAGCGTAAATCACTAGGTGATAATGAATTACTAGGGCTGCCTACAACTATACTATACATTATACATCATGTAATAGTCACAGATTAGTGGTATAACATCTAAAAGGTATTGTAATGGTACATTAAACAGTTGCATAATATGGATTGAAAACTCTAGCATAGGTTGGTTTGTACAGTATCCTTGTTCTATACTACGAAGGCGGCTAGCCTTTGAGGTAGACACCACCTACAATCTGAACATCTTCAATGCAAGAGTGAATAGGCATCTTCTAGGTAAGCTCGTTGCAACTTAGACCCCATCATTGGTTTCCATCTGGCGTGATTGTAGCCAAGCGCAAGCCATAAACATATCTCTTAAAGGCTAACCGCCTTCGTAGTATAGAATTTCTACAGTATATTTATGTAGATAGTAGGTAAATTATGTCATCTAATATACACTCATTCATTTATTTACAATTATTATTTAAATTTTTAACAATGCTTATAAAATTATAAAAACAAAAAAAAAACAATATTAAAAATTTATAAAAAAATTCATTCCGCCTGCTGCGGGGCCCGGGGGTTCAAGCAACCGGTGGTCAGGGCTCTAGAGTGAGGAACCTCCTCACAATACGCGCCGTTTCAAGAATTACTGCCTTCTGTATCCGACCCTTGATCCAACAATTAAGCGAAAGCTTTTTAAGATGTTCGTCAAAGCTTTTCGCTATAAGACCGTTGACTGAAACGACTATAGGAACAATCATTGTTGAATCAACATTCCACATGATGGTAATTTCATGAGCAAGGTCCAAGTATTTTGATACTTTTTCTTTTTCAGCTTTCACCAGATTATCGTCATGTGGAACAGTAATAACAACAATCATTGCACGGCGCGATAATCGATCAATTATCATTATATCAGGTCTATTGGCTACAATATTTATGTCATTATTCTTATGTATAATAAAGTCAGTGTAATAGGCAAAATCAATTTGTTTCAGCACTCTCAACCAGAGTGAGCGCTGTCGCTGTGTAATACTTAATAACGCAACGCAAACCTCCCACGTGGAGACTAATCCGTCTAAATCTGCGACATATGTAAACATCTACTTATTTATGCCATTTGAGTGCAGGCGCACGTGGTAAATACGTGGCCTCGTGAAATAAACTGATTCATTGGAGCGTATATGATTTACCATTTATTACTAATACCATGTATGATCGATATAACCATTGCTATAATATAGCCTTGTAACATGCTCTAGTAATTGTGAACTTCATAAACGTTATAAACGTTACGTTATAACTGTTATTTGCAGATAACTTTCATTTATGAAAGGCATGAGAAATTATGAATGACAACCCTACTCATTAGTAGAAGTTCATCTAAAAATTATTAAGTCGGTACGAAATATTTTATTTACACTTTCACATCTCAAAAATCTCGTAATATTAAAAGTATTATGTGCTACTGTCGAAAGATACTCTATAGTCTATAGGTTATCAATCCTGACGGATACTTACCTTTCATAAGTGGCAAGAACTTTTTTGGTACAGATTTTTATTCTGCTTTCGTATCAGCCCTAAGATCCTTAATAAAACCACAGCGGCATTTCTGGCGGGCTTTGCTAAAGAAGATCTCGAGGTCTAAAAGAACTTAGAGGACTCTTTAAAGACTAAACGTCTCCTGTGATGTGAGAGTGGGATTTAGACTATGAGTAAGAGGAACAGCCTGGCTGATGAGGAAGTTTTAACACTTTGAAGGTTAACTAACCTTAACCCTTAACTACGTTTACGTATTAAGTGAGTCGAAGAAGCTCGTATTGGAACGCAGAACCGCTTGCGTTTAATTGCTCACGTATTCATTACATTAATGAATTTTCAAAGTAGCCTAATACTAATAACACTATCAATAGATAC